>OU830618.1:0-1200000 GCA_917563865.1 Phyllotreta cruciferae | reverse complement strand
TTTTTGCGATACGATCAATCCCCCGGATATCACATACACCAACGCAGCATCCTACAAAAATACATTCTACACGGCTGCGAATATGTAGCTGAATAGCTCACTTTGTTAGATTCCTCTTTCATTAGATAAGTACCGGCCGATACTTCCTTAATGTCCACTTTTCCTTTTATAATCCCAGCGTCCTCTAACCCCAATTCCTTCACGAACGCTTCGGTAGCTACCTCGATAAGTTCATCGTCACTAACCATTTCGGCCATAGAAGGCCTCTTCTTTTGAGCATCTCCGCACTAAAATAACCGACATATTAATCAAATTAACAGCTCTAATACGAGTACAGTACGCACCGTAGCATTTTGTACGCTTTCGTTCTCTACAACAGTAGTACCCGAGTTGCTATTAGGCGAACAAGACTTCGATTCGACGGAAGATTTGCTGCGTTTATGCCCCATGGCTGGCTGCGCAGCCACAGTAGGTTTCTCGCTATAAACCTCCTGATTGCGCTTCTTGTTGGGGGAGCCGGTGATCGATTGCTTGTGCCTCGAGTGCTGCTTCACCAGCTCCGCGCTGAGCCCCAGGTACTGGTGCAGGGCCGTGAACGTAACCCGCTGTAATCTGATCATGATCACTTGCATCACGCGCACGAATATGTCGG
The DNA here is from genome assembly GCA_917563865.1 of Phyllotreta cruciferae. Classification (NCBI taxonomy): domain Eukaryota; kingdom Metazoa; phylum Arthropoda; class Insecta; order Coleoptera; family Chrysomelidae; genus Phyllotreta; species Phyllotreta cruciferae. The sequence continues at coordinate 1,199,348 of OU830618.1, read as the reverse complement.
GGTACTCTTTGAAGACCTCCTGGAAGGCTCGCATGGGTAGCTTGACTATCGTGGAGTCTTCCATGGCCTTCGCTGAGACTGTTTTGTAGGGGTTCGTGTGCCCCTGAAATTAATCGTATTAGGTGCATTATTAATCTAGTGAGTTTTGTGGTATAAATACCGTTAATACGTCTGTAAAACTGAGTAAAGATGTTACAGATTCGCCTGGTTTTACTATTTTTAATGTATTCAATCCATCGTTACCGGTGATCGATACGTTTAATTTACCGCTTTGTACTATATACACATTCTCATCGGGATCACCTGCAACATAAACAATATACAATATATTCGTACTGCTTCGATTAACTAACCGATTCGAAACAAATAGGCCCCCGATTGCACGTTAACTATCTCCGTATGTTTGCACAATTTCAAAAATACAGGTTTTTCGAAATGCCCGAACACTCGTATACTTTGCAGCATGTACAAGACATCGGGCGGCATTCTCTCATCGCTCAACGTGTCCTCTTGCAGGTACTCTGCGGGCGGCTCGAGGACTTTAAGTTGCTCCTGGTCGGTGTCTTTTTTGAGCTGCAGGAGCCTGCGGGCGAGCTTCATCACCATCTTGCGCTTCTTGCCCTGGCCCGAGGAGCTTCGCACTTGGCCGGAGATGTTCTTCACTTTGCGTATCATCTTCCGGCCGTAGAATAGGGCTTTGTCTCGCTTTCTGAATCTGGTGGTTTCCTGCGAAAAGGATTCTTTCCTCGTGAACACTGCAAGTAGGAAACGAGTTAGTTTGGAGGGTGGCTGTTTGTTGGTTGTAGGTAGAGGCCAGTGGTATTGTAGTGTTCGAATCTAGGAGGCTGTTGTTGGGTATTTACCTTTTTTGGTGCATCTTCGTATTATATACGCTGTTAAAGTACCCGTGATTAATAGAACTCCTAGTATTATTATGTAGAAAAACTGAAAATGCAAAGTAAATTAGTTTTTTAAGCAATGAGCTGAACTGAATGTTAACCTTGTAAGCGTCTTGGAATTGTAAATACACGTTCACCAGCCACGTTGATTTGCTCAAAATTCCGAAATCTGCGTCCATGTTTCTTATCGAATTAATCACGTCCATTGTGTCTTGCAGTATTTTATTTTCGCAGTAAAAATGATGTAAAAATAGACCTTCGGACTTTGCTTTTGTAAACGAATTGACTGATGTCAGCTGATGACATGACAACTGCGAGTGACACTAATGACAGATAATTCTTCTTTTTTTTTGACACAATCTTAACGATAGGTCTCGGCAACTACAAATTTTAACAAAAAGAAGAAGAAACTAACCTTATTCCAAAAATATTATTAATTTAAATTATTGGTATTGGTTTCATCACACAATCTGTTACCAAATTATTCAATAAAAATGCTACCCGTATTAAAAACAATGTAAGTAACACAAATTCACCGTTGAAATAACCCATTTAAAATCCTAATTTTCAGACAATTTCTGCTGTTCACAATAAAATTAATACTGGGCTCTTTAATATTCACTGTTCTCGCTTTCAGCGTGATTTTACCGCTCTATTATCTCTACTTGAGGAGAAAATACCGATTGGACAAATTAAAGAACCTATCAAGCAGGCTGAGAGTGGGCATATTTCACCCGTATTGCAACGCAGGCGGCGGCGGCGAGAAGGTCTTATGGGTGGCCCTGCAAGCCCTACAAAACAAGTAAAAACGCCATTATCAATTCGAATTATCATACATTTCACCGTGTTATGATTTTCCAGATACCCCAAAGCGGAGTATTACGTTTACACGGGCGATTTAGATGCCACACCCGTCGAAATACTAGACAAAGTCAGGAACAGGTTAAACGTCAATTTAACCAAAGATGTAAAGTTTATTTACCTACACAGGAGGAGATGGGTGGAGGCCGATCGATATCCCTACTTCACGCTGCTAGCCCAAGCTTTAGGATCCGTATATCTAGGTTTCGAGGCCTTGAAACAATTAAACCCCGATGTATTTATAGAAACAACAGGCTTCACTTTTGTCCTGCCTATATTCAAGTACATCGGTGGCTGCAAAACGGGCTGTTACATACACTACCCGATCATCACCAACGACATGTTAAAAAGGGTATCAAGCAGGCAATACATGTACAACAATCGAGGGGTAATAGCCAGGAGCCCTGTACTAACCATGGGCAAGCTGGTGTACTATCACATATTCGCGTGGGCCTACTCGTTGACCGGCCAAAGCTCCGATATAACGCTAGTCAACTCTACGTTCACCATGGAGCATCTGAACGCCCTGTGGAACAAACCGCTGCACTTGGTGTACCCCCCGTGCGAAATATCCCACCTAAAGAGCTTCGAGAAAGCCAACAGCAAGCCCAAGAACATCCGCGTCATGTCCTTGGCGCAATTCCGACCGGAAAAAGACCACCCGTTGCAGCTCCAATCGCTCTACGAGCTCCGGGAAATCGTGGCCGAAGACCTATTCAGTAACATCACGCTGGTGCTGTGCGGCAGCTGCCGCAATTCGGACGACAGCCGACGCGTCAAAGACTTGAAAGACTTCAGCAAGCACCTGAGCCTCGAGAACAACGTGGAATTCAAAGTGAACCTGTCCTACGAGGAGTTGCTCGAGGAGTTTCGCAAGGCTTACATCGGCATTCACACGATGTTGGACGAGCATTTCGGTATAAGCGTGGTGGAGCAAATGGCGGCCGGGTTGATTACAGTGGCGCATCGCTCGGGGGGGCCTTTGCTGGACATCATCGAAACCTCCGAGGGGTCTCGATTGGGCTTTCTGGCCCAAACGCCCGACGAATTCGCGCATATAATCAAGTTTATACTGCAATTAGATGATGCGGAAGTGTGCGAGATTAGAGATAAAGCCAGGGCTTCTACGCAAAGGTTCAGCGTACAGAAGTTCAACGAGGAGTTCCTTAGAGGGGTCGAACCGCTCTTTAAATAGAATTAGGTACATAAATATTATATAGGAGAGTCTTGTATATATTCTTTGAAGAAATAGGAATCTAGATAGCTTGCGAAAGATTGATACAATCCTACGAAGAGTAGTAGAGTTATGAATGTATGCAGCCACATTTTTGCGTAAAGGTTTAAATGCAAGATTCGAATAAAAATAACGTTTTTTTTATTTAAAAGCTACTTACAAAAGTGGGAAAAAATCACAGAACAAGCTGGACACTATAAGCTACAATCACAGCGATTGTGATCAACGCTATACGACTATTTACAATTAAAATAAATTACATACTCAAATAAATAATATTAACACGCACGCATACAGATAATAAATTATTTACATTACACACATATCACAATTTAACAAGAGGTTCGGTATTTGTGGATACCATTTCGAGGTTATATGTCAATTTGACAGTCTGCTCAGAAGTTAGGTATTCTGACTTGTGACATTTGATACTGTCTGAAGTCCTCGTCCTGTGGCAGAGGTGCGTTCGTTTCGACCGGCGTTCCGTCCGGGTGCACTCGCACCACCATGGGGCCGGTCAGAGGGGCCTCCTGGTAGAATTCCTCCTCCATGGGGTCGAGCGCGGCGCTGACGGGCGCCAGGTATTGCCGCTGGAATTTGGCGTAGGCGCCGTTGGAGTAGCCGGCGACCTTCCAAGGCCGCGGCTTGACACCGTACTGCTCGAGGATGTTCCTGGTGGCGGGCAGGATTGCGACGTTGTCGATTTTGGCGGAAGCCGAGCCGCTGGAGCCGAATTCGAAGTCGTCGAATCGGTCGTCTTCGTAACTGTTCGGTTTTGCTGTCGTGGTCGAGCGGGCCGCGGGAATGGCGCCGGCTGAAGGATGGCCCGCCATCATTGTGTCCCATACTGCAAAAATTACGCAACGAGTTAGGCAACCAGTTTAACGTTTTGTGGTCAGAGCAGTCGAGTATAATCAATTCGCTATTTCTTGTGGTATTTACAACCAGTTGATTGCATAAGTAATTAGTTGTTTTTTTTATAGAAACAGGAATGTGTTTTAAATGGTAGAATTTTGCATATTAGAAAAAAATAACATTTAGATATCTAGGACTTTTTTCTAAACTACATTGGTAACACTACTTGTCACCTGTCAATGGGTTTTTAAAATTTCAAAATGTCCGTTCGAGTAAAACTTTCGTTGCAATTTTCTAAGTCTTAATACTTACTAAATTGGTTGGCGCCGCGTTGGTAAGGATCCATAGAGTCCAAATATTCTTCGGGTAAGTTTTTCAATTTGTCCAGCCCGTATTTGAGTAATTCTCTGTTGCAGTTTTCCAGCGAAGAATCGTCGCAAAACTGCTCCACTTGCTTGGCAAACACCGAATATAAAAAGGACATCTGCAAAAAAACGATTACATAATTAATAATTAATCGTATGAGGAAACTGGAATGATTTGGTATATAATTTACGTCATTTAAATTAGATTTATAATGGACGTGCAAAAAAAAAACGGAGGCCATCTTGGACGAGTCGATTTGAATGGCGAATTTCTGCGAATTCGTACGAAAACGGCGAGCGAAATCCTCGATTAAAAAAACCGCGACAAGGTTTCCTTTCGCTTCCATTTAAGGCTGCTAACGCCATACCTATTTCAGCGATTGGCTGCTTTACCTACTAGGATCAAGGCCGGTTGCAACGACTACTCGACTACAGTACACAAATCCAATTAAATTTACATACAAGATGGCCCGGAAACTCGGCTCGAAATCACGCAGGATCCAGGCCGAAAGGTAAACTTTCTCTCAACTTAACGCGTTCATTATAACTGTCTTATGAACTTAACTCAGACATGTATTTATATTCATATTTACTTTCTCCTACTCTCAGATACATACAGAGTATTCTCATTAAATTTTATTTGATATTTCAATCAATAATTCAGCTTGTTAGTGTATTAATCGAATGAAATATCAGATTAAATCTAATTAAAATAACTACAGTGGTCTCTATCTCTAATTTCAGTAGCTGTATAACTGGAATGGCCTTTTCTATCTCTAATTGCAGGAGCTGTATACCAGAAATGGCCTCTTCTGTCTTGAATAAGAGTAGATGTATAACTGGAATGGCCTTTTCTATCTCTAATTTGAGTAGCTGTATAACTAGAATGGCCTTTTCTATCTCTAATTTGAGTAGCTGTATACCTGAATTGGCCTTTTCTATCTCTAATTTGAGTAGCTGTATACCTGAATTGGCCTTTTCTATCTCTAATTTGAGTAGCTGTATACCAGAAATGGCCTCTTCTGTCTTTAATTAGAGTAGCTGCATAACTGCAATGACTCTTTCTGCCTTCAAATAATAGCTGTATAACTGCAATAGCTCAAATTAGAGTAGCTGTATACCTGAATTGGCCTTTCCTATCTCAAATTAGAGTAGCTGTATACCTGAACTGGTCTTTTCTATCTCAAATTAGAGTAGCTGTATACCAGAAATGGCCTTTTCTATCTCTAATTTTAGTAGCTGTATACCAGAAATGGCCTCTTCTGTCTTTAATTAGAGTAGCTGCATAACTGCAATGACTCTTTCTGCCTTCAAATAATAGCTATATAACTGCAATAGCTCTTTCTATTTCAAATTAGAGTAGCTGTATACCAGAAATGGCCTTTTCTATCTCTAATTGGAGTAGCTGTATAACCACAGAGGCCTTTTTTACCCCAAATTAGAGTAGCTGTATAACCACAGTGGCCTTTTTCACATCAAATTAGAGTGGCTGCATAACGGCAACGGCCTTTTTATAGCTGTTTTCAGTACGTTCGAACGAAAACCCGTTATTTTTCCTGCAATTAAACATTACTTACTTTCTCCTGCTTGCTGAGATATTCCCACATGGGTATGGCGGACGAATTGGCGGCCGCGATCAACACCAATGCACCGAAAATCAATTCGAAACCGTTCATTTTGCGTTCGAAAAAAAAAACCAACTACTAATGCTCGAATAAAATAAAATGCAAATAAATCGTAGTAGGCTACGTAAAGATCAATTAACAATGTAATCTAGAAGGTTGCGTCGTACAAACTGGCCAACTGCGATTCTCGTTGAGGTATTTATATACGAACTAGCGTGACGTCACTGACCGTCCTGAACCGGATGGTCGTTTGGAGATTCCAAGAGATGAGGTCGCATATATTTGAATGTACGCGAGAGAATATACGTGTTGTGTATTTTTTTTTTATTCGTAAACTGGTATAAATTATAAATCACCGGCGATAATGTATATGGTAAAGCGAAAGAGCGGGCCCGGAGCCGCCGGAGCGGAACCGCCGGATTACCAGATTAACCTTTGGGTTGTTTTGTTTGTTGTTTGGTTGTTTGTTGTTTTGGTCGTGCGAAATTTCGGTAAATTGTGTTATATGCTAATCGTGCACGGCATTCTTGGCATATTTGGGATTGTTTTCGTCGCGACACTGTCGAAGAGTTCGGGGTCGTAGGAGGCGTGTAGGATATTTATGACGATTGTTTTATTATTATGTATATGCTTGGTTTTTTTTTCTTGTTGGTTCGGGTTTTCTGTTGGTTTGGAATTTCGGAATTTTTGATGGGGTTTTTTGGGTTTTCTCGAATGTGCTACCGAATTGATTGTTGCTTTTTTTTTTAATGGGAATTTTATGCTGCATATTTGGCAATAAAATATTTTTGTGTTCACTGCTATAGGTGGTTTTTCTTAGTGGATTTTTTTAGAGTTGGGAAAAAGGGTGTAATTGCAAAACGAATTGTATACGTTGAAAATTATTTGCATACTTTACTATAGTTGGCATTCAATGTAAAATATACCGGGTGGTTCATCAAACTTGACGGTAAATTTTGTATTCTTTGAGTGGCTGTATACTCTTTATTATGAGACCCAAATATTAAGTATGACCGATTTTTAGATTCTACTCGACGAGCTGATTCTAAAAAGGGCTTACACTTGGTATATTGGTCTCATAATAAAGAATGTACAGCCACTCAAAAGTTTGAAGTGAATGAATGTAACTATTTAGGGAGTGTATATTCATTATTATGAGACCAAAATATAAAGTATGACCATTTTTGGATTCTACTCGATGAGCTGATTTCAATGAGGGGTCACACTTGGTATCTCGGTCTCATAATAAAGGGTGTACAGCCACTCAAAGATTTGAAGGGAATAAATGTACCTTTTTAGTGGCTGTATATTCTTTATTATGAGACCAAAATATAAAGTATGACCCATTTTTAGATTCTACTCGACGAACTGATTCTAAAAAGGGCTTACACTTGGTATATTGGTCTCATAATAAAGAATGTACAGCCACTCAAAAGTTTGAAGTGAATGAATGTAACTATTTAGGGAGTGTATATTCATTATTATGAGACCAAAATATAAAGTATGACCATTTTTGGATTCTACTCGATGAGCTGATTTCAATGAGGGGTCACACTTGGTATCTTGGTCTAATAATAAAGGGTGTACAGCCACTCAAAGATTTGAAGGGAATAAATGTACCTTTTTAGTGGCTGTATATTCTTTATTACGAGACCAAAATATAAAGTATGACCATTTTTGGATTCTACTTGATGAGCTGATTCCAACGAGGGGTCACACTTGGTATCTCGGTCTCATAATAAAGGGTGTACAGCCACTCAAAGATTTGAAGGGAATAAATGTACCTTTTTAGTGGCTGTATATTCTTTATTATGAGACCAAAATATAAAGTATGACCCATTTTTGGATTCTACTCGACGAGCTGATTTCAACGAGGGTTCACACTTGGTATCTCGGTCTCATAATAAAGGCTGCACAGCCACTCAAAAGTTTGAAGTGAAAATATGTAACTATTTAGGGGCTGTACATTCTTTATTATGAGACAAAAATAAAAAACTGTTTTGAAAATCAATTCTGAAAAGGGGTTACACTTAATATGTTGGTCTCATAATAAAAGCTATACAGCCACTCAAAAATTTGAAGGGAATAAATGTAAGTATTTAGTGGCTGTATATTCTTTATTATGAGACCAAAAAATAAAGTATGACCCATTTTTGATAAAATAAAAAACTGTTTTGAAAATAAAATCAACTCTTTATTAATTTAGTATTAATTAATCAATTAGTATTAATAAGTAACACATTTTTATATTGTACAGTAACAGTTTTATATTTTTATTAATAAACAATGTTATTAAATTATCAGTTACTTTCCTCTGCAATAAGTTATAAAAATAACTATATTGTATTCTTTTTTTTTAATATATCTATAAAAAAAACAAAATTTCTCAAAAACTGCGTTATTTGTGGAATTTCCTTAGTCATTAAAATTAAAAGATCAAAGTTTAACCACCGAATCATAACTAATTTTGATTCGATGAACTATTAGAAATAACTATTTTGTTTATATTATCGAAAATTCCAATGTCTTAAAAATTATGCGATTTATGGGATTTCTTTAACTATTATTAAACCATTAAATAAAAGTTCAAAGATTCCTCTAAACCACAAAAAACGAACCTACAATGTATATTTTCTATTATAGGTACCATTTTAAAAATACATTTAAAATTTAACACCTATGCCTTATAGAAAATCAGAAAGGTTCAGAAAACCCAAAAAAATCTCCAAAAATGCAATTCCTGAAAGGCTTAGAGAGGCTCAGAAAAACCCAAAAAAAATACATTTAACAAACCACGTGGTTTGAAGAATTCTTTCAACTAGAAAATAAAATAATAAAAAAATATAAATAAAAATCTTCCTCTGCCAAAAATGAATAATTCCTATTAGATTTCCTATTAGATTTAAACGATAGAAGTTTGATCGATCATTTAGATTTCCTTCCGATAAAAACCCTCATTGAAATTTTGCGCTCATCCGGTACAAATTGTTTACGTAAAAGAATCGAATAATAACAGATTTAATTAATTCAATGTCAAAGTCGAATCTTCCTACAAATTTTTTTGCCCGTTTCGGCGACCTTGCTTAGCTGGCGCCGGCTTTCTTCGTTTCCGATTTCGCATTTTACAATAAAATTAAAAAAAAAATCACAAATTCCTAACGCCATCTATACGCCAATCTTTGTAACACTTCCAATTTGATTACAGGTTTCTTCAATTGCTCTATACAGATTCCTGTAATTAGGACGCCATCTATACGCAATTCTACGTAACACTTCGAAAGGTATTACAGGTTTCTTTTAACATGCAAAGCAAAATGTCAATTGCTACATTACAGTTTCCTGTAATTGATAAAAGTATCATAGATGTCGCTCGATGCAATTTTTTTCCCAAGGTAGTTTAAAATGAACATATTTGTAATGTACTGAAATAAAAACTATTCGCTTTTGGTATTTTTATTCAAATCCAGTAAATTCGTATTAACCCTATTCGTTCGCCCAGAACATTTCAAAGCGGTTAATATTCCGCACGATATTGATTTACGATCGCTCATTAAAAAACACTCAATATATAGGTGTACTCATTCGATTTATTTGAATGCAAATACGCATTGGCACAGGATCGTACTCCAACGAAAATGCCTGAACGCTATTACATGTAAAAGGCCACGGAGTCTTCGAAGGTTTCCATTGGCCAGAATATTTTTATGTCAACTGTCAATTTGATGTAAAAAATAACCTCAAAAGTTTGAATTTTCCTATCTTAGTGGCTGGATGAATTAATAGACTAGAGGCCACATTAAAAAAATTGGCTGTATTCTGTGCAAACAAGAGGCCATTTTAGCGCACTATACCAAGTTGGCTGCTTGCACGTACGAGTAAAAGCCCGCTAGATCTTGGGATTTACGCGAGTACGGCGCTGTACCGTAGATTTGCATTATGCATTGCGCCGGTTATGTAATCGTAAAAAATGCAGTTTCTCCTTAAAGACCGATCGTAACGAACACCCTCTATATAATATGCATACGCGCGTGCATTATTATTGAACGCGAGAATGATTCACGCGACATCTTATGACAGTTTCCATACGGGATAGGTACTTACCGGGTACTCGTAAATCACTTTCTTATGATCGAATTCCGAAAATCGATTATTATTTTATCTATAAACCCGTAGCGAAAGAATCGATTTACCCGGAGTAGATGGAGTCGTGACGTTTGACGTTTACGACATTGACATGTGCCCCAACATGGCGGCTTGGAACGATGCTTTTTTAGAGCCTCCCATCTCTACGCTTTTTTCTGTTTGAGTATACGAGGGGCGTTTCGAAAGTGCTGGGAATACATAAATAATTTTTATCGTTGAAAATTAACGAAGGCGAAGTTTGCGGGCGGCCGCAACAATTCGATCTAATTGCATTGCGCGTTTTTACCCCGCAAATTAAATAACATAATTCGTAATATTCGTTTGAAGCGGTCGCGACACCACCGCCATTTTGATTTGTTTTAATGGCTTTCCTGCGGCTACTCGATCCGTTTTTTTTCATACCTATACGAGGGACGTGCTAATAGTAACACACATTAATTTTTCCACGATTGTTAGACGAAATATTCGATTTAATAAAGGCGAAAAGTGTCCAGTAACAGTACCAAAACAGCAGGTAACCCGGGACATTTCTACCCCTATTGTAAGAATATCGGATTTGTCGTACCTTGGGCGAGCCGGTAGGTATTTTCGGGTTATTAAGCCGGATTTTTGGCACGAAAAAAATGGCATTACGTCGACTCTACCTATTGTATCTCGCAGCCATTGTCAGCGTCCATTCAATAGCGCATTGACTAAGTTTCCGGTCTCTGAAATATTCCGAAAATCGCACAAAAGACTCGAGAAATTCAATGAAAGGAAAGAATTTACGAATATTCGGTTACACTATACGAAAATCGAGGTATAAAAAGAATTCGAAATATGTATAGGGGATTTTTTGTAAGAACTTTTTTTAAATCGCTGGTGCAATTTACCTACGCCCGCAAAATAATATTGCAAAATACACTATTATTAATAATTAAATACGCACTTATTAAATAAATACGTATAAAATGTGTGCAGTTAATCCACCACCAGCGATCTAAAGCGGTCCATACACTATTTTTTTTACGATTAAAAAGGAATGTGACAATTGCACCAGCTGTAACTTTGTATACAACAAACTCGCACCAACAGAATGACTGGTAGATATTTCTCGTTCTTTTTTTTATTTTTTTGTTGGTAACATGGAAAATTATTTACTCGCCAGACGTCGAAAACACAATATTTACACAACTCTCCACGACACTCGACAATTAAATGCGTTATTGTTGCCTCTTTACGGATCTTCCGGTGGAATTTTTGGATGATTTTTTTTTCTCTAACTCTTCTCTCGTTCGTTGTTTATCAGTTTTATTGTGCGGACGAATCGTAGACGCGTGAATGTATAAATACAATCGAAACTCCCGGTGAATGGGACATTAAGATGGTAAAGATGTTTATTTTTCGTCGAGTAAGAAATTTCGAAACGTTATGTTTCGTAAATTATGTTTTTGGGAATTTTTTTTTCGAGATATATCAACACACCTATGCCTTAGAAGCTCAGAAAGGTTCAGAAAACCCACAAAAAAATTCTAAAAAGACAATTCCTGAAAGGCTTAGAGAGGCTCAGAAAAACTCAAAAAACTCCAAAAAGACAATTTCTCAATGGCTCAGAAAACCAAAAAAAAACTCCAAAAAGACAATTTCTGAAAGGCTCAGAAAACCAAAAAAAAAACTCCAAAAAGACAATTTCTGAAAGGCTCAGAAAAGCACAGAAAGCCACAATAAAACTCCAAAAAGACAATTTCTGAAAGGCTCAAAAAAGCTCAGAAAACCAAAAAAAATTCCAAAAAGACAATTTCTGAAAGGCTCAAAAAAGCTCAGAAAACCAAAAAAAAAACTCCAAAAAGACAATTTCTGAAAGGCTCAGAAAAGCACAGAAAACCACAATAAAACTCCAAAAAGACAATTTCTGAAAGGCTCAAAAAAGCTCAGAAAACCAAAAAAAATTCCAAAAAGACAATTTCTGAAAGGCTCAAAAAAGCTCAGAAAACCAAAAAAAAAAACTCCAAAAAGACAATTTCTGAAAGGCTCAGAAAAGCACAGAAAACCACAATAAAACTCCAAAAAGACAATTTCTGAAAGGCTCAAAAAAGCTCAGAAAACCAAAAAAAATTCCAAAAAGACAATTTCTGAAAGGCTCAAAAAACCTCAGAAAACAAAAAAAAAAAAACTCCAAAAAGACAATCTTTGCCTGAAAGGCTGAGACAGGCTTAGAAAGGCTCAGAAAGGCTTAGAAAAAACAAAAAAAATCTCCAAAAAGACAATCCCTGAAAGGCTGAGAAAGGCTTAGAAAGGCTCAGAAAAGCCGAAAAAAACCAAAAAAGAACTCAAAAAAGACAATTCCAGAAACTACGAAAGGCTCAATAAAAAACCCAAAAAAATCTCTAAAAAGACAATCCCTGAAAGGCTTAGAAAGGCTCAGAAAGACCGAGAAAAACAAAAAATACTCAAAATAGACAATTCCAGAAACTCAGAAAGGCTCAGAAAAACAAAAAACATATTTTTTAATAATGCCAAACTCAGAAAAACCAAAAAAAAATTCAAAAAGATAATCCCTGAAAGGCTGAGAAAGGCTTAGAAAGGCTCAGAAAGGCTGAGAAAAATGAAAAAAAACTCAAAAAAGACAATTCAATGCAGAAACTCAGAAAGGCTCAGAAAAACAAAAAACATAATTTTTAATAATGCCAAACTCGGAAAAACCAAAAAAAAAAATCTTCAAAAAGTACAATTCCAGAAACTCAGAAAGGCCCAGAAAAAACCAAAAAACTCAGAAAAGACAATTAGCAACGTTTAGTTCAAATGTACCATTTTCATTATTGCGAGATTCTCTTTGCATTTTACGCTGTCTTGATATTTGGTAATTTTAACAACTTTTAGTTCAAACGTATTCGATTCGTACGGCCCGGCGACGTCATCGGTAGTTCAAACGCGCGCATTAAATCGTTATTAATCATCCGGTAACTACCTGAATAAATATCCGAAACGCAAACGCGAACGCCGGGCTATATTCTACCTACTCGTGTATTTATGTGTCAGGTAGGCAGTAGTTCGTTCGCTCCTTCCCTCCGTATATCTTTTCCTCTCCGTCCGCGTGCGGACGACAATTATTATACCTGTGTCGCGTCCCCGTGTAACTTAATGAAGCCGATAAAAACCCGTATCTAATCGAATCTATGTAGTCGAAATGTACCCTAAACGAAAAAAAAAGAAGAAGAAGAAACAGGATCGTTCGAACTACCGCGCGCGCCGCATCGTTTAAAAAACGCCCCGAAAATCACCGTTATTACGCTAATCGAACGAATTAGCCGGGCGACGGGACGTTCCGCCTAACCGGTACATTTGAACTACTAACGAGTTAGAGCCCAATAAAACCGCCAGCGCCGCGTAAATATTGTTATTATATTGCGGAATTTCTCGTTTTCCCGATTCGGTACATTTGAACTACTAACGAGCGAGGGCCCAATAAACGCGCCTACGCCGAATAAATATCATTAATATTATTATTTGTTATCGTCGTCGTGGAATTTCGCATTATCCGGATTCGGTACATTTGAACTACTTTGCGCTCGAACTCGCGTTAATTACGAACCGGGTCGTAAAAGGCGCAGAGGCTTTCACGGTACGTTCGAACTACTAGTAGGCCCCCGTCATGGGAAGGACCCGTCGAAGAAGGAAAAAGAGTCCTTTGGCGAAAATGCTACGCCCTCTCGAATTTCCCATCGGTTCTCGTCACGGCCGCCTAAGCGCGAAACGCCCTGTAAAATAATTTATAAATGTCATAAACGCCGAAGGTTTTACGACTTTTCTCGCGAAATTTTAATTTTTATTCGACAATATCGCACGTACCTAAAGTTTTCTGAAGATTTTCTGAGCCTTTCTAATACTCTCAGAAATTGTCTTTTTGGAGATTTTTTTTTGGGTTTCCGGGCCTCTCTGAGTTTCTGGAATTGTCTTTTTTGAGACGTTTTTTTTGTTTTCTGAGCCTTTCTGAGCCTTTCTGATACTCTCAGAAATTGTCTTTTTGGGGATTTTTTTTGGGTTTCCGGGCCTGTCTGAGTTTATGGAATTGTCTTTTTTGAGACGTTTTTTTTTTTGGTTTTCTGAGCCTTTCTGAGCCTTTCTGATACTCTCAGAAATTGTCTTTTTGGAGATTTTTTTTTGGGTTTCCGGGCCTCTCTGAGTTTCTGGAATTGTCTTTTTTGAGACGTTTTTTTTGTTTTCTGAGCCTTTCTGAGCCTTTCTGATACTCTCAGAAATTGTCTTTTTGGGGATTTTTTTTGGGTTTCCGGGCCTGTCTGAGTTTATGGAATTGTCTTTTTTGAGACGTTTTTTTTTTTGGTTTTCTGAGCCTTTCTGAGCCTTTCTGATACTCTCAGAAATTGTCTTTTTGGAGATTTTTTTTTGGGTTTCCGGACCTCTCTGAGTTTCTGGAATTGTCTTTTTTGAGACTTTTTTTTTGGTTTCCTGAGCCTTTCTGAGCCTTTCTGATACTCTCAGAAATTGTCTTTTTGGGGATTTTTTTTTGGGTTTCCGGGCCTGTCTGATTTTCTGGAATTGTCTTTTTTGAGAGGTTTTTTTAGTTTTCTGAGCCTTTCTGATACTCTCAGAAATTGCTTTTTTGGAGGAATTTTTTATTTGGGTTTCCGGGCCTGTCTGATTTTCTGGAATTGTCTCTTCTGAGACGTTTTTTTTGGTTTTCTGAGCCTTTCTGAGCCTTTCAGGAATTATCCTATTGGAGATGTTTTTTTTTTAGTTTTTCTGAGCCTTTCTGAGTTTTTGTAGTTTTCTTGAGATATTTTTTCTAATACTCAAGTATCAACTATTTCTAGTTTTTTTTCTGAGTTTTGTTTTGAGCGTTTCAACTTTTTCTGAGCTTCAATTTTCTTGCGTATTGTGAACTAAATTTATCCTAAACTTTTCCTCTAAAATCTTCCTTAATTTTCCCTCAATTTATTCCACTACTCTTCCTCCCATGTTCCGAGCAAGCGTTAATTACACTGACACATGACACTTGACAATCCAATAAAAAAAATCGTGTTAGTACCGTCTCTGTAGTAGTACTAATAACACTGACATATATAGAGGTAGTGTATTATATATGTATATAGTAGTACTATACATATACATATGTATGGGTTATGGGCAGAGAGGCAAAAGGTACCACCGTCGAGATTCCTTCCCAAGCGGTACCTCCGGTTGCTCGCCGTGTTCTCCTTCGACAAAATTCCAATAATAATAAAGAAAGCGTCGACGTCCCGCCGAGATCGTCTAGGGCCATGAGAAACATCTGAAATACCCGCGCGCCTATTTATCATAAGCCTACCCTGATTGTAAACAATCGGAAAGGACAACTAGGAATATTTGTCCAACTCTTCTGCTCGCTCAGTTTTTTTTTTCTTCTTTTTTTTTGTTGGTAACCCGCCAGTGGCGCCACCGCGTCGAATAAGTACGAAAAAATTGGTAATTGTCAAACGTCAAATGTCAGGTGTCAAAAATTGCGTTGGTAACTCTGATATAATTATTGTACAAAATGCTTGTTTATTAGAGCGCCATAAATACAATTAAATTGATAAATAAATTGACACTTGACAGATGTACTTTCTTTCTCTCCATCTTCTTCTTCTTCTTCTAAATTGTGGCCTCAGCTATTAGGCCTGTACAGATTTACTTTTGATTTGACATATTGACATTTGACAGTTGATATTATGACGTTTCGTTAGGAAAATTACGAAATTAATAAAATAAATAGTACTAATGTATATTCGTAGATGGTACGCCTATGGGGCTCGACCATTCTTCGCAGCATTTTTATCAAGATCTCGATTTGATTAATATTAATAGTCGTGGAGATGGTCTTATCCCGCTGATTAAGATATTTTACTTTGATTTTTTTTTATCTTTCCTGTGTCTTATCGACTGTATACACGGCTCATTTCAAACTATATGGGGTACCATTTCCAAATCGTGGTACCCTCGCCATTTTCACTACAAAATTTCCCTCCCTCCCCATCACCAGCCGAAAGTACCGCCCGAAAATCGCAGTAAAAAACTTCACAAAACGGCAACTATCTACTGTCGACTGTCAATTGTCAACTGACAACCGCAGAATGACAGACGTCACATGTCAAATAACTGTAAAATTGGAAATATCGACTGTCCAATGTCAAATATCGTCTGTCAAATGCCAAATATGCACTGTCTGCACATATCAAATATCGTCTGTCAAATGTCAAATGCCAAATATGGACTAGCAAATGTCAAGTACCGACTGTCATGTGTGAAACATCGGCTGTCAAATGTCAATTTTCAACTGACAACCGTAGAACGACAGATGTCACATGCCAAATGTCACTACTGTGACTTTATATACTTATTGGCCGAATAGCCACATAACAGAGGCACAATGCATAGAGAGAAAGTCTGTCAAATGTTGATTGTCACATGTCAAATATCGACAATGCCAAATGTCGACTGTTACATGTTAAGTACTGTCTGGTAAGTGTCTAATGCCAAATGACTGTAAAATTTGAAATATCGACTGTCCAATGTCAAATATCGTCTGTCAAATGTCAAATGCCAAATGTGGACTAGCAAATGTCAAGTACCGACTGTCATGTGTGAACCATCGGCTGTCAAATGTCAATTGTCAACTGACAACCGCAGAACGACAGATGTCACATGTCAAATGTCACTACTCTGACTTTATATATTTATTGGCCGAATAGCCACATAATAGAGGCACAATCCATAGAAAGTCTATCAAATGTTGATTGTCACATGTCAAATGTCGACAATGCCAAATGTCGACTGTTACATGTTAAGTGTCTAATGCCAAATGACTGTAAAATTTGAAATATCGACTGTCCAATGTCAAATATCGTCTGTCAAATGCCAAATATTCACTGTTACATGTCAAATATCGTCTGTCAAATGTGGACTGTCACATGTCAAATACCGACTCTCATGTGTGAAACATCGACTGTCAAATGTCAAATATCGTCTGTCAAATGCCAAATATGCACTGTCTGCACATGTCAAATATCGCCTGTCAAATGTCAAAGGCCAAATGTGGACTAGCAAATGTCAAATACCGACTGTCATGTGTGAAACATCGACTGTCAAATGTCAAATATCGTCTGTCAAACGTCATGACGTATTAAAAACTAAACGGATGTCTTTGATTATTCTTGCGCTGGCGTTTCGAATCGGCGCGTCGCGTTTTGCTCGATCGTTTCGCGAATTATGCGCGGTTTTTAAAAAAGAATCGCTTTTCCGAGAAGGCGATATATCGCCGAGGTACCACCGCGGGACGGGTTGGTACTCATCGGCGTAGTACCCATAATACGTGCCGACAAAATGAACAGGAAACAGACGTATATGTATTTCTTATTTCACACTCGAACGCGGCCCTCTCGCATGACACAATGGGAACGGCCAGCCACACGTGTATATAATACATACGTACGTAGGTACCGAGATAAGTACTGCTCGCGAGGTAGTACTTTACGCGGAAAAATACGAATCAACTAGTACTTTTAATTGATTCTTTTTAGTAGATAAATTTGTCATGATGTAATTGATTTTGTACGGTAGACACAATTGTCATCTGTCAAATAACTACTATATAAACGTCACCCCAGACATGTATGTCATATAAGTGACAGTTTGACGTAAATGTCACCCGTCACATTACAACAACTGTCATCTGTCATACGTAGACATATGACAGTTGACGTTTGATTCTATTCTCGAGACATTTTATTCATACTAATTTTAGAATCGTTTGTAAGCGATTTCATCGCGACTGCGACCTTAAGGCTACGAAGGAGAAGAAGAATAGAGCCTTAGAATATTCGAATAGCATCGGAATATTTATGTTAAATCGAACCATCGAGGAAATTCGAACGTTTCGTTCGTTCTCCGTCCGCCTGCGCTAATGCGACTTGACAGCGCACTTGATAAATCTGTTCTCGGGGCCTCCTATGATGAATCACTTATGAATAAAACTATTGTTGTTCCGTGCGGCTTGCGACTCTCTATATATCTCTCTCTCTCGCTCTTTTCGATACGCTGTCTCCGTCTCTCTCGTGCGCTATTCTGAATATACAAAGACGGCTTCGAAAAAAAAAAATATCGGATTATTATTATTACTATTATAGATTCGAAATGTAAATATGTGTAGTACCTATATAGGTATACCTGGGCGTGGAGTAGAGGCTGAAGAGCGGAAGAGAAAGTGTTAACTGGAGCCTCCATGCAAAGAATTTGACGTTTGACAGATGACAGGTAACAATTATATCAAAACGTCAACTGTCGTATGTCCGGAGATGATAACTTTTGACAGATGACTTGTGACAGTTATGTCATATATGACATACATATGTCGGGGGGTGACGTTTAATCGTTATTTGACAGATGACAAGAGGTGTAACGAAATGAGAGATATTATTATATATATTTTTTTTGATAATTTATAACGATCAGGCAGGTAGGTAAAATGGACGAACTGGTCGGGGGTACGATATTTTTTTCGGGTTTTTGTCGTACGACTTTATCAGCGTCCCCAATCGAATGACTGACGGACGGTCTACTCTCTCTCATCTCATCTCGACCTTATCTCGGCCGGTAGATTGTGAGAATGTATACTAAACGACGTTTCACGTAGAACGAAAAATATTACGTTTTTTATTTCCCATAAAATCATCTTCGATTGCTCGTAAAAAAATTCCTTTACTATACCCGTTTTTTATGTCAAACGTCACTTGTCACCATTTCTGTCACTTGTCACAACTTGAGTCAATTGTCATATGTCATGCCTATTATTTACTCCTCTTATCTGTCATCTGCCATTTTTTCAATTGTCACCCGTCATCTGTCAAATGCAAATTGTCCTAATATTAATTTTAATCAGTGTGGTAATGACGGTTTTGGTTGCTATTCCCTTGATTAACTATCAACTGTCAATTGTCACTTGTCTTAATTTTAAGTCTAGACTCAATCCTGTCACTTGTCACGTGTCATTCCCATTATTTACTATTCCTATAATCCCTTATTAGCCATTTTTCAATTGTCATCTCTGTCATCTGCCATTTTTCAATTGTCCTCTGTCATCTGTCAACTGTCACTTGTCTTAATATTAATTCTAGTCAATTATAACCGATTTGTTGCAATTCCTGTCACTTGTCATTACTTCTGTGATTTGTCCCATGTCATTCCCATTATTTACTATTCCCGTAATCTCTTCCCTGCCACCAGCCATTTTTCTATTGTCATATTTGTAATGTGCCATTTGTCATCTGTCAACTTTCACTTGTCTTAATATTAATTCTAGTCAATTATGCCCGATTTGTTGCAATTCCTGTCACTTGTCATTTGTCTCATGTCATTCCCATTATTTACTATTCCCGTAATCTCTTCCCTGCCACCTGCCATTTTTCTATTGTCATGTGCCATTTGTCATCTGTCAATTGTCACCTGTCTTAACTGTAATTCTAGTCAATTTTAATGACCCCACTGGTCCTATATTATAGTTACAAAGGTGGCGATTAATCGACCTCTGTATCGATTTGTGCGTCGACGTAGTACCGATATATATACGGTACTATATCGATGACGATATAGTACCACGTGGTTCGCGGAAAACGATTCCGTAACCCAGACAGGCATCTTGTCTCGTTGGCCGAACGCCCGGACGAAAATCTACACAAGTTTAGTGTACTATGTAGTAGTACCTTACCGGCCGCGCGGCGTACCGAGTGAGAGATAGATAGAGGGAAGATCAGCGGGCGGGAGCGAGAGGGCGGTATGCGAAGAGAGACGGCGAACCGCCCGCGGTTTTTTTATCGGTTCTTCTTCTCTTCGTTTCGGCTAAATGATCGCGTCAACGGCATACTAATGTACGAAATGAATGCTGACAAATATTCCCGCGGCCGGTTTTTTTTCGGACGTCCAGCCACCGGGCCCCGTCCGTACGGAGAAAAGCGACTATTTAGTTGTTTATTAGTCGGAAATATGCCGGGCCTTTTATGTACCTACCTAATGGCCAACCGAAATTTTCGCAAATTTCACCCAAACGTGTTATTTGACATTTGACAAGTTCGACGGTCGACAATTGACAGTCGATCTTTGATCATTGCCGTTGACAGTTGAAAATGGACATTTGACGTTGGAAAAGCGACATTTGGCAGTTGATAATTGGTATTTGAAAATTGACATTTTACAGTTGACATTTGGCAAGTTTGACAGTGGACAAGTTTGACAGTCGACAAATTTGATAGTCTACAAGTTTGAGGACAAATTTGACAGTCGACAAGTTTGACATTCGACAAATTTGACAGTGGGAAAATTTGACAGTCGACAAGTTTGACAGTGGACAATTTTGACAGTCAACAAATTTGACAGTGGGCAAATTTGACAGTCGACAAGTTTGACAGTCGACAAATTTGACAGTGGGCAAATTTGACAGTCGACAAGTTCGCCAGTGGACAATTTTGACAGTCGACAAATTTGACAGTCGACAAGTTTGACTGTCGACAAATTTGACAGTGGGCAAATTTGACAGTCGACAAGTTCGCCAGTGGACAATTTTGACAGTCGACAAATTTGACAGTGGGCAAATTTGACAGTCGACAAGTTTGACAGTCGACAAGTTCGCCAGTGGACAATTTTGACAGTCGACAAATTTGACAGTGGGCAAATTTGACAGTCGACAAGTTTGAGAGTCGACAAGTTTGACAGTCGACAAGTTTGACAGTCGACAAGTTTGATAGTCGACAAGTTTGACAGTCGACAAATTTGACAGTAGGCAAATTTGACAGTCGACAAGTTTGACAGTCCACAAGTTTGACATTCGACAAATTTGACTTTGGGCAAGTTTGACAGTCGACAAGATTCATAGTGGACAAGTTTGACAGTCGACAATTTTGACAGTCGACAATTTTGACAGTAGACAAATTTGACAGTGGACAAGTTTGGCAGTCGACAAGTTTGACAGTGGACAAATTTGACAGTCGACAAGTTTGATTGTCGACAATGTTGACAGTCGAAAAGTTTGACAGTTGACAAGTTTCACATTTGACATTTGATATTTTGCTTAATCACAACTGGACTGATAGTGAAAACTGAAAAGTCATTATAATTTAAATTTTGAACGTAGTACTTAAAAAAGTAGGTAGTACCGATATAGTACCGTAAATTTTTCGTATATAAAATACGTCTTGTTGGGTATCGTTGAATTCGTAATTTGATACCGATCACGATCAAGCGGTTAGTAATTTTTTTTTTTTTCGGGTAGTACCACTTCGGATACGTCACTGGCGGAAAGCAATGCGACGTGCCGACGCGAATGCGGCCCTCTCCGATCGGAATTATATATCGGTAAGGCATCCGACGAATTCTGTTTTTGGTACGTTAATTAACAAACATAAAGGCATTGTTTTGTCCGGTTCACATACGTTTTCTCGGCCGTTTATGCATCTGTTCATGCGCGAATTTCTCTACCGAGTCTCTACCGAGAAGCCGAAAAACGCGTACCAAGGTACCTACGCCGGTCCCCGGAATCCGTCTCTCTCCCTGCGGTAGTACCGCTTAGAAGAAGAGCACCCGGGAGACGGAGAGAGAGAGACGAGAATTTTCGGACGAATCGCCCACCAATGGAGATGGAAACTATGCCGGATATGTCGTACCGAAACGATCTCTCGTATACGAGGGCAGCGCGATAAAGTACCCCGAAAACTGATGCACCCTGTATATGCACCGCCCTGTACAAAAAGTAAGTACATTTATCTAGTTACTAGATCTATCAAGTTGGCCAACTGTCGTCGGTTCAGTGTTGCCAACATTTCCCCCAAAATTCCGGTACTATCGAGGGTGCTTTGGTGAAAAAAAATGTCGTACGTTTGCTTGGAATTTTCGATTAATGAGCCCCTACGCCGGCCCTAATTAATTATGATAACCGAAAACAAATGAATTCCGATGGGGCATTAATCAAAACGGCCACGTTATAAGTACTTCGGTACTTACGTATTCGCGTCAGAGAAGGCCGTGCTTGTGGCATGTCTTTGGAGAATATTTTTCGAAAACAAAACAGGAAAAAAAGACACCCGGGCGAAATTCGGGCTTTAATAGTTCGCTGAATTCGGGTACTGTTTTTTTTCTGGCGGTAGCGTCCGGTACTCTTTTCGAAAATATTCCGGTACTGCTCGAATTATAAAAGGTAACTCGAATTCGTGCAATTAACGTAGAGAAATTTTAACGAATTTTTTTTTGCATCTCCTCGAATTACCGGCGGTACTACCATTTCGGTACCACCGCGATTATTTCGCCAACGAACAAGCCCACTAGATTCTACTTAATATTCTACCTACTCACCTTAGGGTACCATTTGGATACTATTAGTTTAGGGTGTTGCTGTTGGGGTACCACCTTTCCGGTACCACCTAGATTGTGATGAATAATAGACGGCTCTTTTGCGGATGCGAGACGATTCGGCGCTCATTCATACAGGCTCGAAAAATGAGCAAAACAATGACGAAAAAGAAGAAGAAGAAGAAGAAGGATGAGAAGAAGAAGATGAAAAAAATGAAAAACGTTATTTATGTACTCGGAACGATGATTAATCACGGGGCAAAAGATGTATGTGTAAATGTCAAGAACACCGTGTTCTTTGTTGACCCACGTCGGAGCGTTCTCACATTTTGTCCGGTACCATTCTATTCGGAAAGAAGAAGAACAACAAACGAGTTGGGCAGAGAAAAAATAAGACGGTACCATCGATCCGTTAAATATTGGTATCACCAATTTTGGCGTATCCACGGAAAGTTAGTGATTTATAGTACTTAGATTACAAAAATGATCGCGTGGTACTACCGTGGTGGTACTGAAGTGGTACTACTTACAAAATATAATTTTTAACGTAATTATAATATGTACGGATAATCTTCCGGGTACCACAGTTCTAAATATTCTTACTTTAGGTAGTACTATAAGTAGTATCGGGTAAAATTGTGTGTGTGTTTTTTCAAGAATATGAAATTAATACAGGGTGAAATTAACAATAATTTTCGCACAGAGAAAACGGACTCTGTACGGTACTCGGAATTAATTAAAAAATAAATCTTAAAAACTGGCCTTTTACTGTGCAATAAAAATATTTTTTAATTAATGTTCCCATCGTATAATAATATTCGTCGGTTCGAAAATTTGTATGCAGGTACTTTTTTCTAATTATAAGCCAATGAAAGAGAAATATAAACGTCACACTTTAACAATTTCATTTTTTTAATTTTAATTTGTTTGCGACTGCATGTCTTATACAATGAAGGCCACGAGTCTTTGATATCGCTTGCATTCAGCCCAAAAAAATAAGGTACTACTACTTTAACCAAGAATAATTTTTGGTCTTACTAGTACAGTAAAAGTACTACTAAGAGTACTACTATTATGGGAGTAGTACTACTATTGTGGTACTACTAGGTGACTACTTTAAACAAGTAAATTGCTACTAAATAGACACGAATAGTCCATCTCATTCACTAAAAATAGTACCCCAACTATTAAATTTTCTAAAAATTAGTACCACAGTAGCAAGTACCGGAATTTGGCATTTTGGTCGCCATTACGCGCGAAAGAATCAAAAACAAAATGGGCGTGGTACGGCGGCCATCTTTTTTTCGGAACAATCGAAAAGCGCTCCGGTGACAATTTCGTCGAGTACTGCACGGTACTGCACTCGTACCCGCTTCGACCTGTTTGGTTTTTTGCCCGAAAACGGCCGTCCGGTACTACTTTTCGGGCAATTTAAATTAAACCCGTCGCAAATTTTCGAATACTCGCCGTCCCATTGGAGGAATTGGTACCACCGCCGATCTGTCAAGTACCCGGCGTACGCGAATTTCGCCCGGCCCTCTTCGTTTTTACCGAAAATTTGTCGTTTTATCCGCTCAACAAAGTCACTCATCGTTTCACCGGTAGTACCGGTAGTACTAGTTGCGTAATTTTTACCAAATTTTATTACATACCAATTTAATTGTCTTCACTAGAAGTTCCCATTCGTATTGCCGTAATAAGTAGTACCCCAGTAGTACCCTTAGGTACTGCATATTAAATAGACCATTTTGATAGTACCAATAGGTACTACTTGATTATTTTTCGCAATTTAACTGTCTTCAATAAAATAACTCATTCAAATTGCAATATTAAGTAGTACCCAAGTAGTACCTGTATTGTATATTGTATAGAACATTTTGTTCGTACCTCTTACAGTCGCATTCCTGTTCGAAAACGAACGCAACATTTCACGTGCGATCCGAACCACTTCGGGTACTTACCCGGAGACATTGACATTATTATAGTACCACCTAAAAACTCCCCGGCGAATATAATTCACGAAACAATATGAGTTTTCCCAGCGGTGCGCTTTAAATTCGCCCAATTAATTTCGCTTGTTTATTTTACATATGTTAAGCGTACGGGGGACGGCCGGAATGCAGCACCAGGTAGTACCGATTTTTATGATACACGATTCGAATTTACGAGAGTCGTACTGGATGATAATTTGAAAGTACTAATTGAATCGTTTATTTATCGTACCAGTTAAATACGAGGTTCGAAATGTTAATGTTAGAATATCACTCATAAAATTTGACAAATGACAGCAAATTTGACAGATGATAGCAAAGTTGGCAGATGATAGAAAATTTGACAGATAATAGCAACTTTGACAGATGACAGAAAATTTGACAGATGCTATCAAATTTGATAAATAGTACCAAAATTGACAGATGACCACAAATTTAACAGATGATATCAAATTTGAGAGATGACAGCAAATTTAACAGATAATAGCAACTTTGACAGATGACAGAAAACTTGACAAATGATACCAAATTTGACCGATGGTAGCAAATTTAACTGATGATATCAAATTTGAGAGATGACAGCAACTTTGACAGATGACAGCAAATTTAACAGATAATAGCAACTTTGACAGATGACAGAAAATTTGACAGATGCTATCAAATTTGATAAATAGTACCAAAATTGACAGATGACCACAAATTTAACAGATGATATCAAATTTGAGAGATGACAGCAAATTTAACAGATAATAGCAACTTTGACAGATGACAGAAAACTTGACAAATGATACCAAATTTGACCGATGGTAGCAAATTTAACTGATGATATCAAATTTGAGAGATGACAGCAACTTTGACAGATGACAGAAAATTTGATAAATAATACCAAATTTGACAGATGACAGCAAATTTAACAGATGATATCAAATTTGAAAGATGACAGCAACTTTGACAGATGACAGAAAATTTGATAAATAATACAAATTTGACAGATGACAGCAAATTTAACTGATGATATCAAATTTGAGAGATAACAGCAACTTGGACAGATGACAGAAAATTTGATAAATAATACAAATTTAACAGATGACAGCAAATTTAACTGATGATATCAAATTTGAGAGATGACAGCAACTTTGACAGATGACAGAAAATTTGATAAATAATACCAAATTTGACAGATGACAGCAAATTTAACAGATAATAGCAACTTTGACAGATGACAGAAAATTTGACAGATGATAGCAAATTTGACAGATGACAGCAAATAATGTAGAATATTTTAATTTTATCTAGTACAATTTGTGTACTAGATTTATGAAATTTGACCTGTTTTTATAGCATATTTTGTATGCATTTTAATAAATAAAAGTTTTGCATTTTGCTCTCTTTTAAATTCGTCGGGTTGCATTTGAATAATCGATTTTAATCGATAATTAATTCGAGAAACGGGTTCTCTCGAGAGCGAGAGAAATAAACGCGTATAAAGGGAGGGGATAAAACCGCAAAACGTTCGATCGAAGATTTTATTTTTTCATATTTCGTAAATTAATATAATATATTTACAACGATTTACAACAGAGAAAATATCTATTATCAAAAGCGAACTAATCGTATGCGCCTCGTATGTACATGCCTACTACGTTTTGCTTTTTTCATTATTCTACTACAACTATATTTGGCATTTTGAAAGGAAAACATTTCATATTTACAAATCGACATAAAAAAAACGCTAATTTTATATACAGGGCGTCCCAAACGCAATTTACTCCACTGGGACACCCTGTATAATATACGCAATTATTCGATATTGAATTGAACAATTTCATCCAGCTACGACGTCATCGCTAGATAAGCGCGAATGAAGTTTATATTATTAAAAAAAAATACCCCATATACGAGGGTCAGTCGATATATTTCTACAAAATTCAGTCGAATATCGAATATTTATCTTTATAATACGAGAAAATTTATATTTATATCACATGTCTCATCGATTCCAAGCACAGTTTATATCACCAATATCTCACGGATTATTGAATAATCCTCAAATAATATTATATAAATAATTAATTAACGAAACAACTGGCAAACATCAAGTGTGCGTGTGTGTGTGGCGTATTTTAAATAAATTATTACTATAAATAAATTACCCAATCGCGTAGGAGGGAATTAAATTAAGAAAAATCGATGCCTAATTGAGCCATATATACAGGGCGATTCAAATTACTTTAAAATACTCATAAGATAATTTCTTATTTTCAACCACCCTGTATATAAAATTATCAAAGCAATCTTATCGAATTTTCCAGTAATTTTTACTGGATTATTTTTTTCACCCTCCTACTGAATCATCAAATTTGACAGATGACAACAAACACTCGAAACGTCTACTGTCAAATTTGATAAACGACAGCAAATACACAAAACTTCTATCGCCAATTTTGACAGATGACAGTAAAGTTGACAGATGACAGAAAATTAGACCGATTCAAACTTCTACTGTCAATTTTGGCGGATGACAGCTAACATTTGAAAGATGACAGTAAATACTCTACACGTCTACCATCAATTTTGGCATATGACAGCTAACATTTAAAACTTCTACTGTCAATTTTGATAGACTACTGCATATTTGACTGTTGACAGCTTATTCACAAAATGTCTACTGTCAAATTTGATAAATGACTGCAAATACACAAAACTTCTATCGCCAATTTTGACAGATGACAGTAAAGTTGTCAGATGACAGCAAATTAGACAGATTGAAATTTCTACTGTCAATTTTGGCGGATGACAGCTAACATTTGAAAGATGACAGTAAATACTCTACACGTCTACCATCAATTTTGGCATATGACAGCTAACATTTGAAACTTCTAGTATCAATTTTGATAGATTACTGCATATTTGACTGATGACAGCTTATTCACAAAATGTCTACTGTCAAATTTGATAAATGACTGCAAATACACAAAACTTCTATCGCCAATTTTGACAGATGACAGTAAAGTTGTCAGATGACAGCAAATTAGACAGATTGAAATTTCTACTGTCAATTTTGGCGGATGACAGCTAACATTTGAAAGATGACAGTAAATACTCTACACGTCTACCATCAATTTTGGCATATGACAGCTAACATTTGAAACTTCTAGTATCAATTTTGATAGATTACTGCATATTTGACTGATGACAGCTTATTCACAAAATGTCTACTGTCAAATTTGATAAATGGCAGCACATATGCAAAACTTCTACCCTTATTTTCCAAAGACTACAGCAAATTTGACAGACGACGTTTGAAATTTGTCTACTGTTAAATTTGACAGATGACAGCAAATACCTACTCAAAATTTTAACTATGAATTTTGACAGTTGGCAGCAAAAATACTCGAAACGTCACCCGTCAAATTTGATAGACAACAGCAAATACCTACTCAAAACTTCACCTATCAATTTTGACATATGACAGCTAATATACAAAACGTCACCTATCAATTTTGACATATGACAGCTAATACACAAAACGTCACCTATCAAATTTGACATATGGCAGCTAATACGCAAAACGTCACCTATCAAATTTGACATATAACAGCTAATACACAAAACGTCACCTATCAAATTTGGCATATGACAGTAAATACACAAAACGTCACCTATCAAATTTGACAAATGACAGCTAATACACAAAACGTCACCTATCAAATTTGGCATATGACAGCTAATATACAAAACGTCACCTATCAAATTTGGCATATGACAGCTAATATACAAAACGTCACCTATCAAATTTGACAAATGACAGCTAATACACAAAACGTCACCTATCAATTTTGACAGATGACAGCTAATACACAAAACGTCACCTATCAAATTTGACATATGGCAGCTAATACGCAAAACGTCACCTATCAAATTTGACATATGGCAACTAATACACAAAACGTCACCTATCAAATTTGACACATGGCAGCTAATACACAAAACGTCTCCTATCAATTTTGACAGATGACAGCTAATACACAAAACGTCACCTATCAAATTTGACATATGGCAGCTAATACGCAAAACGTCACCTATCAAATTTGACATATGGCAGCTAATACGCAAAACGTCACCTATCAAATTTGACATACGACAGCTAATTCACAAACGTCACCTATCAAATTTGACATATGACAGCTAATACACAAAACGTCACCTATCAAATTTGGCATATGACAGCAAATACACAAAACGTCACCTATCAAATTTGGCATATGACAGCAAATACACAAAACGTCACCTATCAAATTTGACATATGGCAGCTAATACACAAAACGTCACCTATCAAATTTGGCATATGACAGCAAATACACAAAACGTCACCTATCAAATTTGACATATGGCAGCTAATATACAAAACGTCACCTATCAAATTTGGCATATGACAGCAAATACACAAAACGTCACCTATCAAATTTGACATATGGCAGCTAATATACAAAACGTCACCTATCAAATTTGGCATATGACAGCAAATACACAAAACGTCACCTATCAAATTTGACATATGGCAGCTAATATACAAAACGTCACCTATCAAATTTGGCATATGACAGCAAATACACAAAACGTCACCTATCAAATTTGACATATGGCAGCTAATACACAAAACGTCACCTATCAAATTTGGCATATGACAGCAAATACACAAAACGTCACCTATCAAATTTGACATATGGCAGCTAATACACAAAACGTCACCTATCAAATTTGGCATATGACAGCAAATACACAAAACGTCACCTATCAAATTTGACATATGGCAGCTAATACACAAAACGTCACCTATCAAATTTGGCATATGACAGCAAATACACAAAACGTCACCTATCAAATTTGACATATGGCAGCTAATACACAAAACGTCACCTATCAAATTTGGCATATGACAGCAAATACACAAAACGTCACCTATCAAATTTGACATATGGCAGCTAATATACAAAACGTCACCTATCAAATTTGGCATATGACAGCAAATACACAAAACGTCACCTATCAAATTTGACATATGGCAGCTAATACACAAAACGTCACCTATCAAATTTGGCATATGACAGCAAATACACAAAACGTCACCTATCAAATTTGACATATGGCAGCTAATACACAAAACGTCACCTATCAAATTTGGCATATGACAGCAAATACACAAAACGTCACCTATCAAATTTGACATATGGCAGCTAATACACAAAACGTCACCTATCAAATTTGGCATATGACAGCAAATACACAAAACGTCACCTATCAAATTTGACATATGGCAGCTAATACACAAAACGTCACCTATCAAATTTGGCATATGACAGCAAATACACAAAACGTCACCTATCAAATTTGACATATGGCAGCTAATACACAAAACGTCACCTATCAAATTTGGCATATGACAGCAAATACACAAAACGTCACCTATCAAATTTGACATATGGCAGCTAATATACAAAACGTCACCTATCAAATTTGGCATATGACAGCAAATACACAAAACGTCACCTATCAAATTTGACATATGGCAGCTAATACACAAAACGTCACCTATCAAATTTGGCATATGACAGCAAATACACAAAACGTCACCTATCAAATTTGACATATGGCAGCTAATATACAAAACGTCACCTATCAAATTTGACATATGGCAGCTAATACACAAAACGTCACCTATCAAATTTGGCATATGACAGCAAATACACAAAACGTCACCTATCAAATTTGACATATGGCAGCTAATACACAAAACGTCACCTATCAAATTTGGCATATGACAGCAAATACACAAAACGTCACCTATCAAATTTGACATATGGCAGCTAATACACAAAACGTCACCTATCAAATTTGGCATATGACAGCAAATACACAAAACGTCACCTATCAAATTTGACATATGGCAGCTAATACACAAAACGTCACCTATCAAATTTGGCATATGACAGCAAATACACAAAACGTCACCTATCAAATTTGACATATGGCAGCTAATACACAAAACGTCACCTATCAAATTTGGCATATGACAGCAAATACACAAAACGTCACCTATCAAATTTGACATATGGCAGCTAATATACAAAACGTCACCTATCAAATTTGGCATATGACAGCAAATACACAAAACGTCACCTATCAAATTTGACATATGGCAGCTAATACACAAAACGTCACCTATCAAATTTGGCATATGACAGCAAATACACAAAACGTCACCTATCAAATTTGACATATGGCAGCTAATATACAAAACGTCACCTATCAAATTTGGCATATGACAGCAAATACACAAAACGTCACCTATCAAATTTGACATATGGCAGCTAATATACAAAACGTCACCTATCAAATTTGACATATGGCAGCTAATATACAAAACGTCACCTATCAAATTTGACATATGGCAGCTAATATACAAAACGTCACCTATCAAATTTGGCATATGACAGCAAATACACAAAACGTCACCTATCAAATTTGACATATGGCAGCTAATACACAAAACGTCACCTATCAAATTTGGCATATGACAGCAAATACACAAAACGTCACCTATCAAATTTGACATATGGCAGCTAATATACAAAACGTCACCTATCAAATTTGGCATATGACAGCAAATACACAAAACGTCACCTATCAAATTTGACATATGGCAGCTAATATACAAAACGTCACCTATCAAATTTGGCATATGACAGCAAATACACAAAACGTCACCTATCAAATTTGGCATATGACAGCAAATACACAAAACGTCACCTATCAAATTTGACATATGGCAGCTAATATACAAAACGTCACCTATCAAATTTGGCATATGACAGCAAATACACAAAACGTCACCTATCAAATTTGGCATATGACAGCAAATACGCAAAACGTCACCTATATCAATTTTGGCATATGACAGATAACATTTGAAACTTCTACTGTCAATTTTGATAGACTACTGCATATTTGACAGATGACAGCAAACACTTGAAACATCTACCGTCAAATATGACAGTCGACAGCAACTTTGCCGGATTAACCATTAGAATAAATCGACTCGCATTTGACAATCTGCCGCCACACCCTCTCCAACCTCTCGTTCAAAATCTTGACGCTTTTATCGGGCAACTGGGGCAGCGCCTCCTTCACCTTGGCGCCGTTCGCCTCCTCGAACATCCCCCGCAGCACCGCCCCCGCGTTCCGCCCCCTCACCAGCGCCTCCACCCGCCTGGCGGTGCCCCTGCGAAACACGCACAGATTCTCCAGCATGATCGAATGGTAGGCCTCGTACTTGCCGAGCAGCCGGTACCCGTGCAACAGCCCCGACTCGTTGTCGAGGAACACCAGCCGCGCCGAGCCGTGGCGCCGCGCCAGATTGTGCGCCGGCGCGTCCATGATGTTCGAATTCCACTGGTAGTTGTACAAATTGTTCACCACGCGATCCAAGTTGGCCGTGAGGTAATCGAAGACGATCAAATCGGACCATTGGGCTAATTCTAGTAGGCCGTCCAGCGATTGCTCGATCAAATCGAATTTATTCAAATGTTTCTCGGCGGGTTTGAAGGCGGCCGGGATGCCGGCCGGGCGCAGCCTGGCGATGTAGCTGGTCAGCACCACCGGCTTGTGCGGCGCCCATCCGGCCGCGGACATTTCGGCGGCCAAGCGCCGCCACAGCGGCCGCTTGGGGTCGACGACGCTGGCGGCGCTCGGCGCCAGGTTGGGCGCCATGCCGAGCGCGCGCGCCAAGTAGTAGCTGAACAGCTCGCCTTGGATTTGGTCGGTGTTTTGGCGGTAGCGGACGCAGGCGCGGCCGCCGTCGCCGAACGTCACCATGCGGTTTTGCATGCGGCCGCAGCCCTTGGTTAATTTCACCCCTACGGCTTCGAATTCCACGTAGCGGGACCAATTTTTGTGCAGGGGTGGCTCGTCGGGCTGGAGCAATTTTTCGATTTTTTCGCCCCAATATATCCCGT
The DNA here is from genome assembly GCA_917563865.1 of Phyllotreta cruciferae. Lineage (NCBI taxonomy): Eukaryota > Metazoa > Arthropoda > Insecta > Coleoptera > Chrysomelidae > Phyllotreta > Phyllotreta cruciferae. The sequence continues at coordinate 1,167,011 of OU830618.1, read as the reverse complement.
TTTCCACCAAACTGCCATCAAATTCCAGCGGGGGGCGGTTTTGCGAACCGCCCCCTCGAATAAAACTCACGGGGTTGCTGCGATTTAACATCGAATAACTGTTGTTTACGAATACGCTCTCGATTAACGTTGAATTTAAATCGCCCGAGTAGGCTTTGCTCGTCGACGCACTCTTGACTAAATTTTTATTGTTATTATTATTATTATCATCGACCTCGTTCGTCGAGTAGGCTTTGCTTTTCGACGCACCCTCGATTAATTCGTCCAAAGCACTCTTATTGTCGACACTAATCGAGCCACCTTTGCCTCGTAAAGCACTCTTGATTAATACGGAAATTAAACGTTCATCCAAAGCACTCTTAGTTAAATTATTGTCAACACTAATCGAGTCACTTTTGCTTCTCAACGCACTCTTGATAAGCAAAGAAATCAAATCTTCATCCAAAGCACTCTTATTTAAATTATTATCAACACCAATCGAGCCACCTTTGCTTCTCAACGCACTCTTGATTAATACAGTAATTAAAGGTTCATCCTTAGTCGAATTATTGTCAACACTAATCGAGTCGCCTTCGCTTTTCAACGCACCCTCGATCGAACGTTCGGAATCCAAAGCACTCTCGATCGAATTCGAATTCAAGGCACCCTTCGATTCTGCTAAATTAAAACAAACCACCATGGCTACTGCGATTAATAAAGCGCTAATCACTAGTAGTATAGAGCACTTTTTCCACCAACCGTCGGATTTTCCGGCCGGGAAGAAGGCCGTGGAATCGTCGCGCATGTTTCGTGTGTTTTGCTCGGGTAACTCGATCAGAACGTCATGGCACGGTACTCGAACCGGTACTGGCCGCGGTACTGCCGCTGCCGGAGGAATATAGTCGGAGAAAAAGGGGGCTCGCGAGGCATAGTAGTGGGACCGGCATTGCTGGCATATTTCGCTAGACGGAGACGGGACGATGGGTACTCCGCGCACAGGGCGGTACCGCCGGGGCAGTTCGGTTTGGTTTGTGAATGAAACGGGCTCTGGCGTTTGAATGGAACTAGTGCGGCCGGTACTTACCGTCGCCTGGGTGAAGTACCGGCGCATAATGTAGGGATATTGTTAAATTAGTATCAAATGTCAATGTCAATTGTAATTAGAAACAGCTGTCAAATGTCATTAAGTGACAATAAAAGCTGTCAAATGTCAATCGGGGTCTAATGTTATTAAATTAGAATCAAACGCCAAATAGTGTCAAATGTCATTAAATTGTCGAACGAATTGACAAATGTCAATTAAACTGTCGAATGTCATTACATGAGATTCAAACGTAAATCAGTGTCAAATGTCATTAAATTAGAATGAAAAATCAATCAAGCTGTCAAATGTCAATCAGTGTCAAATGTCATTAAATTAGAATAAAAAAATCAAACAAACTGTCAAATGTCATTAAATTGTCGAACGAATTGACAAATGTCAATTAAACTGTCGAATGTCATTACATGAGATTCAAACTTAAATCAGTGTCAAATGTCATAAAATTAGAATAAAAAAATCAATCAAGCTGTCAAATGTCAGTCAGTGTCAAATGTCATTAAATTAGAATAAAAAAATCAATCAAGCTGTCAAATGTCAATCAGTGTCAAATGTCATTAAATTAGAATAAAAAAATCAATCAAGCTGTCAAATGTCAATCAGTGTCAAATGTCATTAAATTAGAATAAAAAATCAATCAAGCTATCAATTGTTTTTAAATTAGAATAAAATGTCAATCAACTGTCAAATGTCATTAAACTGTCAAAGGAATAGTGGAATGTCAAAAGTATGCGACAGAGTGAAAGGTGGCGTTGAAAAATATGAAATCTATTAAAATGGAAATATTGGCGATTCGAACTGTTTCCGTATTACAGACAGTGGGCGTTGGAAAATGGCCCCGATTTGAAATTTTAATGAATGACGACTACTCAATTAATCGGAAACATTTGAATTGTTCCTCGTATATAATTAAAATTCATCGTATCTATTGAAATACCGGGAGTGTTCATTATTTATTTCACCATCACCATTATTCATTTAATCGGAAACATATATGAACTGCTCCTCGTATAAAACTCCAATTAATCCTTTTTTATTAAAATACAGAGAGTGTTCATTAATTATTTTACCATCACCATTACTCATTTAATCGGAAACATATACGAACTGCTCCTCGTATAAAACTCCAATTAATCCTATTTTATTGAAATACAGAGAGTGTTTATTAATTATTTTACCACCATGAATACTCATTTAATCGGAAACATACGAACTGCTCCTCGAATATGTATAATTCAAATTAATCGTATTTAATTGAAATACCGGGAGTGTTCATTAATTATTTTACCATCTCAACTACCCATTGGCAAATATATACGAATTGTTCCTCGTATATAATTCAAACTAATAGTGTTCTATTGAAATACCAGGAGGGTTTATTATTTATTTCTAATTTTACCATAATAACTACTCATTGTACCAGAAAAATATGAATTGTTCCTCGTATATACTACTGTATTTAAAAAGAGACCCATTTTATTGATATACCGGGAGTGTTTATTATTTATTCGACCATATAAGGACCGTTTGAACGATAAATTGAAAAAATAAATCGCTTCCTAATGATATACCGGGCGCGTTTCGTATTTATTCGTCTAGAACGAATATATGTGGGCAATTTAAAATTTTTTCGGCAAATCTCTCTGACGCAGAGAGAGCTCGTCAATTTTATTTATCGCATTACCTTCGATATCCCGAATTTGCGACCGCCCCAAATCGACAAATCAACGTTAATTGCGCAATCGCGAGGAATTTATGCGCGGCCGGCCATTTAATAATCGCCCTGTAATTTATTCAAATTATTCCTTCATTGAAGCAAAACGAAACGGGAAAAAGGAGAAAAAAATCGCGATTTAACTGTATAATTTTTTTATTCTCGTCTATACACCACGTGCGGTTCGTTAAAAATTGTTTTTTATTTGTTTTTTTTGTTTGATAAAATTTTATGCCCTACGGGGGTGAATCGATATTTCGTTGCGACTGTCATAACTGTCATGACGTAAAAATTAAGAAAGAGTTGATTTGTTGGATAATAATAAACGATTTTTTTTGACAGTTGAAGTTTCGTGTTCCGTGATACATACATACATCAAAGCCGCCCGTGATTTTTACGACCGGCACAAGAAATAAAATAACGTCTTTATTTTTGTTTAACAATGTGTGTATTTTTCTGTGTGTGTGGTTTTTCTCTGTGTACATTTCGATTTCGTGTCAATATTGAATGTTCGCATAGTCGGGTACTTCGTGTTCCGTGCACCAAAAAAAATTGAATTTCTTGTTCTGAATCAAAAACATAAAGTAGGCTGCTAAAATTGGTAAAATTTGTCAAAATGGCGAAATTGAATAAATTTGATAATTGACATTTGACAGTTGACAGTTGATAATTGACAGTTGGCAAATAAAAATAAAAGTAAGCTAACAAAATTTGTCAAAAAAACGAAATTGAATAAATTTGATAATTGACATTTGACAATTGACTTTTGACAGATGACAGTTGATAATTGACAGTTGGCAAATAAAAATATAAGTATGCTAACAAAATTTGCCAAAAAAGCGAAAATGAATAAATTTGATAATTGACATTTGACAGTTGACAGTTGATAATTGACAGTTGGCAAATAAAAATAAAAGTAAGCTAACAAAATTTGTCAAAAAAAACGAAATTGAATAAATTTGATAATTGACATTTGACAATTGACATTTGACAGATGACAGTTGATAATTGACAGTTGGCAAATAAAAATAAAAGTATGCTAACAAAATTTGCCAAAAAAAACGAAATTGAATAAATTTGATAATTGACATTTGACAATTGACATTTGACAGATGATAATTGCCAGTTCAACAAATTAGACTAAAAAAAATTGTCAAAAAAACCTGAATTGAATAAATTAATAAAAGGTAGTACCGATTTTTTTTTTCGACGTACGCCACTGGTTTTTTTGTACCGGTGCCAAATATTGACACGACACGTTTAAACATGTTATAATCGCGGCAAACAAAAGAGACTCGTATTTTTTCTTCTTTTTCATTTCGTATCCCACAAAGTGTGAAAACTCTTAGAAATTCAAAATGTAAACGATCTTTATTGTTTTAGGTACGACCCGAGCTAATCACACGGTACTCTCGTTAGGGCGTCAAAGTACCACGAACGACACACAGATAACAAAGGTAAGTCTCTTTTTCGGAACCACTAACATCTCACTGCTTACGGTAGTACCGACACTTCGGTACTTATTTTAGTACTCACTTTAGTACTTACTTAACAATTTCCCCGATAATTATCAAAGTTAGTAATAGAAGATAAAAAAAATCGTCCGATACATACCGGCCGAAACAATGCGGTTCCTTCGGTACCATCGCGAAAGTAGTACCGGACGCAAAAAATATGTCGTTCGGCCACATTTAAGCCCGTCATTTTAATTACTCGACGAGAATGCTCGAAATGCTCCCGTTCCTCCTTAAATACCTCTCTCTCTCTCTTTCACATACGCAAGTACTACCTAGTAGTACCAAGAAACCCAACAACGTTGCCGCTACTTCGCCTCCTTAAATCAAATACCACTCAAACATTAACCAATTTATTTACTCATTTAAAAAATAAAACCCTTTTACGGCATACCGAACTACTAGTACCTAGTACCGCGTACGAACCTCCTGCCCTTCTTCGACGAAACCTTGACGTTACTGGATTTATCCAGTGGCGGCTCGGTGGCGGCAAAACACTCCTGCTTCCCGCAACTACAAGCCGCCGGTACTTCCACCGTCCTCTCGGCGGCAGTACCATCGTCACACTCCAGTCGCACCTTTAGGGGCGAGTAGGCCGTGGCCCGGCAACACGAACACTTCGATTCGTGCTGGCCGGCGAACACGTTGAACGTGGTCGAGGACTCGCAACTGCCCACGCACTCCGTGAAGTTGGCTATGGGCTGGTGGTTCCTGCAAGTACCCACTTTCAGAATACCCACGGTGTCTTCTAAAGCTATCGCTTGAGGCGAACATTGGGCTGTAACAGGAAGATTCATGATTATTGAGAAGATCATTTGGTGTGGTACTACCGACTACCAACCTTGAAGCCTTCAAATATGAGTACCTACTGTAGTTTAAGGCTAATGAATGAGGGTAATGAAGGGTAATACTACCTTGAAATAGCGGTACTACTAGTGGTACTACATTGAAATAGTGGTACTACCTTGTCGAAACTAATCTAGGTACTACTCTGAAAACACTTACTCAAAGCCGACGGGGTGATGTTGCAGTACTGGCAACAACCATCCACGTATAGGTTCTCCTTGGGGCAAGCCTCGTCGACAGCAGGACAGGTTTCCTGCTGCGTAACAATAGAGTAATGGTCTCCCAATTTCTCGCAGCTGAAGGTGGTACAACCGTCAGGAGATTTCCAGGTTTGCCCTTCGTTCCAGATGTCGCCTTCGAGTACGCAGGCCACTTGGACGCATTGGCCGCAACATTGTCCCTCCTCGCGGCGGTACGACCAGCCCACTCCGCACTGGGTCTTGCAGGTTTTGATGGTCTCCTGGCCGCTGAGCTCGTTCTCGCCTTTGACCAGGCACTTGTAGAGCTTGCACGGATCCTCGGGCGGTACCCAGGTGTGGCCTACTTCGATCACGTGGCCCTGCACCTTGCAGGCTTTCATCACGTGCTTGGGACAGCACTGTCCGGGTTGCGGTACCGTTTCGATCACGAAGTTCCTCAGGTTCTCTTCGGGGATCTTCGGGCAGTGTTGGGTCACCGATTTGACTTGCAGCTGCAAAGGAAGAGGTGGTACTGCGTGTAGCCTACGTAAAGCCTAATCTTTCAAGGTACTACTAGCTTTATATTTGAGTGTATTGTTAATAAGAATTCTCTTCTAAATAGTGCCTCAATGTTGTTCCTAGTTTTATTAAAAAAGGCTTCGATGGTGGTACTTACCGAGCCTTCGCTATCGGTACAAACGTATTCGGTGCAAAAGTCTGGAGATGTCCAGGTTTTGCCTATGGCGAAGATTTCCCCATCAACCAAACATTCCACTTGTTTGCAGTACCCGCAGCACTCCTTGGACCCCTTCTCAGGCTCCACGTAGGCGAAGCCTACGTCGCAGCTGGTCTCGCAGCTCTTCACGTGCGTCTCCTTTTGCACGTAGCCGTTGTCGCCCAAGGCGCACCTAAATGACGTACAGTAGTCGTTCTCCTTGTACCACACCTCGCCTACTCGATACACCTGGTCGTGGTACTTGCAGGCGGTACGCTTGAACTTCGGGCAACACTCCCCGTAGGCTTTCTCTTCGGCCAATTCGTAATCGTTCCAATCGGTTTCCTTCCTCACCTCCGGGCACGTGGCCTTGGAGCAACTCGCCACAAAAGTACCTTGAAATAACGGAGTTAGTACCGTACTCAGGCTACCTCGCATACACAGAACAAGCCAATAATAAGGTGTGAATTACTCGGTGACAAATACAAATACCATTAGAATGAACCTTAGAAGGAGCCTTAGAAGGAGCCTTAGAAGGAGCCTTAGAAGAAGCCTTAGAAGAAAGCTTAGAAGGAATCTTAGAAGGAATCTTAGAAGGAGTCTTAGAAGGAGTTTTTAGAACGAGCCTTAGAAGGAGCCTTGGAAGTACCGTGGTACTTACCAGATTCAGTAGCAGTACATTGGCAGTTCCTACAAGGTCCGTCCGGCCAGGTTTCGTTCACCTCCTTGAGCATCTTCTGGCGCTCCAGGTCGTTCAAAGGCCGTTCGCCGCCTTCGGGGGCGGCGGCATACTCGGTAACCACTATGCACTTTTGGGGCGGTTCGCAGTCGTACCGCGGACAACAGTCCTCCTCTTCGAGCCTTTGGCGCATCAGGTAGTACTGGGGGCATTGCGGCGGCGGCGGGCAGGTCTCCTTCTTGCAGACCACCGCCACCGTGGGACAGCAGCCGCTGGTCGAGTCGATCTCCTTGACGTACCCCGGCTTGGTACTCACCGACGGCAGATCGACCGGTTCGCAGGCTTCGGCAGGCTTGCATTCGCAGACGTAGGCCGGGCAACCGTTCGACTTGGCGGCCAGCTTCAGTACTTGATCGGAGGCGCATTGGAGGTTCTGCGGCGGTTCGCAGGTCGATGTTGGTTCCGACGTTGGTTCCGGTACTACAAACATATCATGAGTATACCAGATGCAATTGTGATATACAAGTTTCGTCAATAAGGTCTAGATGGTACTACTAGTAGAATTACTACAACAAGGTACTACCTGGACTTAGGAAGAAGCACCATTGGAGGTAGTACCTCAGGAAGTAGTACTTAGTGGTGGTACCTCAGGAAGTAGTACCATTGGTGGTACCACTTTGGGTTTGAAGATGAAATAACTCACCGCAGGAGTACTTATCGCAGCACTCGTCTTCTGGAGTGGGTACTTTGACGGCTACGTAGCCTCTTTCGCAGATGCTTGCAGGATCTGGACATTGTTGGTTCTCGCACACCAAGGTCCTGTGGTCGCATTTGCACGTGGTGCATTTGTCCTTGGTCCAGACGTCGCCCGGATGGTGGCCTTCCAGGTCGCAGGTGACGCACTGCCTGGGCTCTACGCAGGTCTCGTTGAGCAGTACCTTGCCCGGCGGGCAGAAGCAGCCTTCGACTGGTCGAGTTCTGATCGGGTTCTTGGTGGGGTTCTTGGCGGGGTACTTGTCCAGGTTATCGCAGGTTTCCGGCTGGGCCGATCCGCAGGCCGAGTAGACGGTGCCCGGCGGACAGGCGGGCGCCGGACACAGGTCGTTCCGCCAGTTCACGCAGAAGCCGTTCAGCGCGCACTCCTTGGCGTAGGCTTCCAAGGCTTCGCAGGATTCGGCCGGATCGCCTCGGCAGGTGTCCTTGCGGCACCATTCCAGGAACATGGTGGGGTCCACCAAATTGGAACATTGCCCGAATTTGTTCTCGTCCAGAAGTTGTACGCACGGATCAGGCTGGCCCGGTACCGTGCGGCATTTCTCCTCAGGCTCCGCAGGCTCTTCGCATTGCTCGCGGCTTTGGCCGCCCGGCAGGTTCTCGTACAGCCAACTCAGCCCGAAATCGGTTTCGTCCTTAGGCTTCTGTCCGTTAGGCTTCTTGAAATCATCTTCTGCTCCGTTACAATCGCCACAAATACCTTCCATTTTACCACCAAACGTGTACGATGGTACCTTCACGCTGACTCCCAGGTTGGGGTACGTCACTCGTACCACCACCTGGATATCTTTGAGTAGTACCATCAAGTCTCCTCTGGTTGTTACGTCGACTTTCACCACATCGGCAATCTCTTGGTAATCGAGTACTCTTTCCCCGTCGTAAATCATCTTGAGAGTACCTCTCGCGGCATCCTTGATTATATGCATCTTGTGGGTTCCGTATAGTACCGTTATCTTACCGACGCACATCTTCCCGCCGCCGTGGTGGTTCTTGGTGGGCTCTTGGTGGTTCTTCGAAGGCGACTTCCCGGCGGAGCCTGAGCATTCCTGGTTGGTCACCAGCACCTGGAACTTGTGCTCTTGGTTCACCTCGCTGAGAACATCCCTGGACATGACGTAGACGCAGTTGCCGGCAACCGTGAAGTTGCCGGAGTCGTAGGTGAAGTAGGTGAGCCTGGGAAGCAGGTTGCACTCGCAGTTCCTGCAGCTCGATGGCGGCACGCAGTCGTCGCCTTCGCGCACGTAGCCCGCGGGGCAGTAGCAGCCTGAGAAGCACAGGTCGTGGACCTTGGGACAGGCTCCGGCGTCGGCGAAGGTGCTGCAGTCCTGCTCGCAGCGCCTTTGGTAGCAATCGTGGTAGATCAGGGGAGCCTGGCAAGGAGCGGCTGCAAGAGGAAAATTGAGGTTTAGGTTCGATTGCTGCTGCAGCTGATGGACTTACGGCAGTTTTGCTCGATTCTCCAATTGGATATGTCTATGGTGGGGTCGGTGGATAGGCAGTCTTCTACGAAGGATTGGAGAGCCTGGCACTTGCAGGTCTCGGTGACTGTAAGGTTCTGGCCGGATTCCTGCAAGCAGGTGCAGGCTGTCTGCAAACAACGGGATACGTAGGCTTCCACGTCGACTGCTCGGCTGCACTTCTGCAGCGATTCCTCCCTGGAAACATGTCGAATTTATTACGCGGTTCTCAGGTTCTGGAGAATTGCACAGTTCTCAGGCTCTCTGATTAATTGCACAGTTCTCAGGCTCTCTGATTAATTGCACAGTTCTCAGGCTCTCTGATTAATTGCACAGTTCTCAGGCTCTCTGATTAATTGCACAGTTCTCAGGCTCTCTGATTAATTGCACAGTTCTCAGGCTTTGGAGAGTTGCGCAATTCTCAGGCTCTGTATACTGGCAAAGTTCTCAGGCTCTGGAGAATTGCACAGTTCTCATGCTCTGGAGAATTGCACAGTTCTCATGCTCTGGAGAATTCCACAGTTCTCAGGCTCTCTGATTAATTGCACAGTTCTCAGGCTTTGGAGAGTTGCGCAATTCTCAGGCTCTGTATACTGGCATAGTTCTCAGGCTCTGGAGAATTGCACAGTTCTCATGCTCTGGAGAATTGCACAGTTCTCATGCTCTGGAGAATTCCACAGTTCTCAGGCTCTCTGATTAATTGCACAGTTCTCAGGCTCTGGCGAGTTGCGCAATTCTCAGGCTCTGTCTACTTGCAAAGTTCTCAGGCTTTATCTACTTGCACAGCTCTCAGGCTCTGGAGAATTGCACAGTTCTCAGGCTCTGTTTCAGGAACCTTCTTGGTACTTACTTGACTTTGTTGCACATTTCCCAGGCTTTGGTCTGCATGTCGACCGAGCAGGCTTTGGCTTCGCAAATGGACGGCTGGAACTCGGATAGAGCCCAACTGTCGCCGAATTCGGCAGTAGTTTTGCTCAAACTACCGTCAGGCTTCCGTTTGTCGCCATCTTTCTCGCCGTCGAAGTACCCGCACAAACCGTCGACCTGCGGGAAAAAGACAAAAAAATCTGTTGTTAGGCTACCAAAGCCTGTTGCTAGGCTACCAAAGCCTGTTGCTAGGCTACCAAAGCCTGTTGCTAGATATGACAAAAAAACTGTTTCTAGGTGACCAAAATCTCTTCATAGGTTATTAATTTTTTTGTTGGTTGTAGAAAAAGGCTCCGCAGGCTCCGTTACTTACCTTTTCGATGAGTTGCTGGTCGACGCCTATCTTGGCGTTGCCGTGTTGGGTCCAAATGACCCAAAATCCGTATTTGGAGGAGGTGAAGAGCAACGTTCGACCTACGGAGGCTATGGAGAAGTCCTCCTGGCGTTCGGAGAGCCTGACAGCCTGAGCTAAGGTGTAGCTGTAGCCGTCGTACTCCACGGTGAAGTCCGGATGGAAGACGAACGATTGCCAGTCGTGCTTGATGACCAGGTCGCGGGTGCAGGTCTTCCTGCAGGTTTTCTGCACTGCAAAAATGTACAAAGGTTTAGTTGAAGGAAAAAAGCCTGAGAAGCGACGGAAGGCTGGAGACCAAGAGGAGCCTAGTCAATATGAGACCTTTATAAGACCTGCGGAGATCTGTACGAACTAATGGAAAGACCAAAAGATGCCTAGACTAGTAGAAGCCTGAGATGAGCCTGAGATGAGCCTGATATTAGCCTAGGTCTTCTGGAAACTTAGACTCCTAGAATCACAAGATTGCCCTGATCTCAGCCCATGTCTTCCGGATACTTGGTCTCGCAGGAGCCTTAGAAGCCTGAGAGTACTAAGGCGGTACTTACGCGATACCTCCCAATCGTCGTGGTCCAGATCCCTGACCAGCACGTGATTGCAAATCTCGTAGTTGTAATCGACGCCGTCGAAGGTGCGGAAGTTCCCGCCTACTGCCTTACAAACAGCGTCAGGCTTCGGTGGTACCTCGCAGTGGAACTCCTGGCAATTGCCGTCGTAGCTGACCTCGTCCAAAACGACGATTTGATCACCGTCGCATATCAACGGGGCGCAGTACTCGATGGCTTCCTGGGAGTTGTTGAATACCGGGAACTTCGGTACGCACACGTACTCGTCGCACGGTACTGCTGTCAGTTTGGGGTACGACCTTAGGGCTGGTGATGGCGTGGCCAATATCCTGTTGTCTTTGGTGGCTGCCGCTGAAATTGTAGCTTTCGGTACTACTTTCGCTACTAATTTCGGTACTACCTTCAGTACTACCGAAATTGTAGCTTTCGGTACTACTTTCGCTACTAATTTCGGTACTACCTTCAGTACTAGCTTCGTTGCGATTGGCACTTACCAGTTTTCCTATGACCTCCCTTAGAGCCGGAGTACCGGGTCTTAGTACCCGAGGTTTTGGTGGTCTTCCTCAACATTTGGGACGTGTACTGCTTCCTTCCCGTTTTCCTCCCATTGGTCTTCTTCTTCTTCAGTACTTTATCGAATCCTGGACCGCAGACGATTTCCTTGCATTTGTCTGGAAAAAATATACACAAGTAGTACCCCGCGATTCCTTTATTACGTTATATTTACTCGGCTTCTCTACAGGCTTCACGGTGATTTTGATTTCGTCGGAGGTAACAGGTCGTCGGTACGTCGTGTCGGTACTAACGGTGGTGGTACCGACGGTGGTACTGGGACTTTCGGTGGTGGTGGCGCAGTCGATTTCGTCGTCAGGGCAATCTTCGATGCCGTTGCACCACAAGGTCGAGTTGATGCAAACGTTGCTGGTGGGGCACAGGGTGGTACCGGCGGGGCAAGGTTGGCAGGTGCAGGCGCACGTGGCCGTTACGGTACTCTTTAATCCCTAAATTTGGAGGAAAATTTGGTTTAGTTGGATGTTTGGTGGATTAGACAGTGTTGACTTACCGTTGGACAACTTGGACATGATTTAGGTTTGCAGAACGGTACTCCTCCGAGTTTACAAAGGCATTCTGAGCAATCTTCTTTCTCGAATACTCCTCCTACTGGGTACCTGAAATTTTTATTTAGATTAATTTCAAAATTATTTTGAGTGGTGGTACCGTTAAGGTGGTACCGTTGGACACAAAACTACTCAACGGTACTAATATGTAAATTCAATCGCTTACTTAATATAACCAACGGTACAAGGACACTGTGGTCTTTCGATGCAGGTAGTACCATCCCACCATTGGTGCGGCAGGCATCTGCAGACGTCCATTTCCAGGGAACTCTTTTCATCCACACCTGGACAAACGTTGCAAGCCAAATCCTCCGGCGTTACAGTACTTGGTACTTCGGTACTAACAACAGCTGTAAACAACCCGATAGATGAGTAAATTGTTAAAATTTGTTTATTAGTACTTACGGTACGGTTGGTAACACCCGTGAATTTCGACGCGCATTTGAATGGCACCGCGCCATTTCTTCGGTACCACCTTCAAGTACCTCGTCCTGATCGGCAATTCGAAATTGTTCGTTTGCGGCAAATTCGAGTTGTAGTTACCGGCGAAGATCTTCTCCTTCTTGCCGTACATGACGGTACTCCATTCGGCGGCGTCGTTGGAGTACTCCACCAGGAAGTTCTCCACCCAACCGTCGGGACCGCCCTTCACCACCAAGCCGGTGATGTCGCGAGGCTCCAGAAAATCGAACTGGAAAAATCATTATGGTACTACTGGTACTACTTCAAAATTACGGTACTTACGAGTATCCATTCGGTGGGCGAATTGGTGATAGGTTGCCATGCCGAGTGATCGTTGAGTTTCAAGTGCTGCTTGCCATGTTTGCTGTCAATCGAAGAACTGACAGATATTTGCGAGAGTACCATGGTACCATCTTCTATACCCATCGGGTCGTCGCAGAACATCGGCGAAGGCGTGGTGAGCACCTACAAGTACGTAGTACCATCGATTGTGCATCTAGAATGTTAATGTGAAATAGTACTTACCACTATGTGAGTGGTACTACCTCTCGTGGTGGTCGTTGGTGCAGTGACTTCGGTACAACCTATTAGTTCTACTTGCAATGATATCCCGTTGTTCCAGGACTTGGGTTTGATCCTAATTTTTCTGGCTTCGATGGCTTCGTCGAAGTACTGCTTGACCTCCGTGGTCGAATCGGTGGATCCTCTGAAAATCTAAAAAGCGAAAATTGGAGTACCATTTAGGTAAGTGCCATTTAGGTAAATAAGCACCATAGATACTATGGACTATGATATGCTAAAGTACTGTAGGTACTTACTATAGGTTTCTTCTTCTTCTTGTCGAGTACGTAGTAGTACGTTTTTCCATCTGGACTGTATTGTACTCTATAACTGGTGACGTACTCGTCGTACAACGGACTACCTCTGACTATGACACCGTACACGGGTTCCTGCTTGCCCAAATCGATTTCGAGGTACTGCTGGTGGTTCTGGTACTTCGGCGCCCAACTTCCACCTGTTAAAAATTACAATCCATTATACTACCTTTCGGTACTTTCGGTACTGCTTTCGGTAGTACTACCGGTACTACCTTGTTGGTACTACCGTTAACTAACCTGATTCTTCGCTGATTTCCGTGGAGAACCTGGCGTGGTGCGGAGCGAATATGTCTTCTTTGGTACTACTGGCGTTGAATGCTTCGTCCGGCAGCGGAACGTCTCCTTGGATCAACGGAATGTACCTGAAACATTGGTACCATTATTTAAGAATCCTTCATTACATAACCTCGAAATGTAAGTACCTGTCTTCGGTACATTCAGGAGGCGGGGTGACGGTAGGCGTGGCGAACGTGTGATGCTTCACGGTGACAGTACCGACGGTCGCCTTTTGAGTACCGGCCGTCTTCTGTTCGAAATGCTCAGTCACCTCAATGGGTTCCTCACTTTCTGTAGACAACACCTTCTTGGTGCTTTTCGTGGCAGCTCTGGTACTACTGTCGGTGGTACTATTGGTAGTACTGTTGGTACTATCGGGTGTGGATTCTTCCGTAGGAGAAGTTTCGTTGATTCTGATGGTGGTGGTGGCGTTTTGATCGTCTTCTGTTGGTAGTACCATTCGAGTGGTGCAGGTGCCTTGATGGCAGGTGTACGAATTGTCGATGCACTGGCACTTCTTGCAGCCAGGCTTCTCGACCACCTGGCCAGGTTTGACGGGAGTACCATCTTCTGAGACGCACATGCAGGATTCTACTGAAGCGCAGGTTTTCGCATTGAGCCAAACCTGGCCGGTGGGGCAGGTTTTTTGCTTGAAGGCAGACACGCAACCGGCCTCGCACTTCGCGGTACTACCTTGACACAATCCCTTTTGCCTCACCATGTACTGGTAGTGCATGCAGAGTCTGTCGCATTGAATAGCGCATTTGTCCATTACGAATCCGGGAGGACATTCGGCTGAAAAAAATGGTGGTACCGTCAACTAATGGTACCCAAAAAGATACTAGTTATACTTACGAATCGATTCGCTTCTACCCTCTTCCGATTCGTTCTCTTCTGTAGTTGTTTCATAAATCTCTGTTGTGGTGGTACTCTTACACATAGGTCTCACCTACGACACATTATAAGTAGTACTAAAAAATCGTTGGTACTATTCGGTACTTACTTTGTTGACTTCGCTGGGATAATCGCAAGTCCTCTTCACCGGATTGTACATGTACCCACCGGAACAAACTTCTAGTACCCAACGGTACCCTGAGTTGTCAGCTACACAGACGGAGTACCGCGTGCAATCATCTACATCTTCCCGTTTATCTCCTTGAATACATCCGGGAGCCTGAGTAGTGATCAATTCCCAAACGGTGGTCGGCTGGTAAGGAGTGGTGGAAGTACCGCAAGCGGGTCTCAGTGGAACCACCACTTCCGGTTTGTCGCACAGCTTGCTCTTCGGATTGTACATGGTGTGTTCGTTGCAAGTTTTCTCTATCCATTTGACCTCGGATTGATCGAAGACGCACAGGTAGTACCTGGAGCAATCGGTACTATCTGACTTGCTTTCTCCGACGTTGCAAACCGGAGCGAATGTGGTCAATTCGGGTTCCGGTGTTGTTGTTGTTTCGCCTGGAAATGATGGTACTTTTTTATTTGTATTTGCGGTGAAGGTAGTACTACTTACCGCAATCGCAGAGTAATCTAATTTCGAAATCGGGACATTGTTCAGCTTCGGATTTGCAAACTAGACCTCGTTCCAGAGAACATTCCACGTCTAATCCAGTATCTTTGGCGGGTATGTGATCTTTGACGGTACGACATTCGATGGTACTCATCATGTCCGGGCTACATTTGGCCGAGTTGTTCAGATTGAGCTGAAATTTAAAATTTAAATACAACGGTACTATTATGAATATGTGGTACTTACCAGTACTACGGATGATGGTATAGGTTCGATTTCCTCGACTCTTAGTTGGTACTCGTCCACCGGACGATCTTGGTTGATCCATTTTGTCCAGCCTTGTTCGCATTGTACGTACTGTTCTTGTTGGAAAGGCGTCGTCGGTACTACCGTGGTGGTGCACGGTTGTCCGCTGCAAAATATTTATCAGCTAGTACCATTGGTACTCTAACCGAAAGTACCAACTTACCGGCACTTCTTCTCCTGCCTGGAGCAGTAACAGCTGTGGCAATCGTCCTCTTCCATGAGATCTCCCTCGTAGTACGTCTTGTCCAGTACCACCATACAAACCGGCCGGCATTCCTGTCTCGGTACGCATTCGGAATGAGTACCGTTCTTGTACACGTGTCCCGGCGGGCAGGCCTTCGGGGCGCAGCCTTCTATGCAAACGTCTTCGCCGCAGGTCTTGGAGTACTGCCTGTTCATCAGCATGTTATCGCAGGTTTCCTCCGGACAGGTCGACACGCACGGGCTGTAGGTGGTGCAGGTTTCGTCGCATTGCATCGCTGCAAATTCCGAAAGAAATTAGAGGTAGTACTCGAGTGGTACCGGGTGGTACTTACGGCAAAATTCTGGCGTCCTCCATTTGACGGCGACGCCTCTGCTGTTGCATTCCTGCGCATAGGCCGCTACCGCGGTGCACATGCACTCGCAGTCGCCGCCTTGATCGCATGCGCAGCTGTCAAACACGCACTTGTCGAAGTAGTACTCGACCGGTACTTCGTAGTGGCAGGCGGCGAAGGTGGAGGATTTCAGTATGCTGCACTGCTTGATGGACCAAGTTTTGCGGTCGGGCCTCGATGCGCAGGTGTCTTCGATCTCCAGAGCCTGAGTACAGTAAGGCTGCAGCCTCCAGGAGTCGCCGAAGATGTTGGACGAGACTTCGGCCAAACCGCCAGAGGGCGTTTGGAAATCGTCCATTTCATTGTCGTTGTAATTGCCGCACAAACCTTTCGTCTACACAAAAAAAAATGGTACTACTATTAAAGTACTGCTAAGGCTCATACGGTACTACTAAAATTTACACTAATAGCCTCACCGTAAGGCTTGTATTAATACAAAAACACTCACCCTATCTTTCCATTTGGGGTTCAATCTGACGTACACTCGAGTACCTCTGTCCCAATGTAGTACCAAACCGAGTTCCGGGGCTTCCACGATGACGAATCGGCTCTTTTCTCGCACAGTGAGGTGTTTGTAAGTTTTCAATCCGGGTAAAAGTTTGTCTTTTTCCAAACTGAGCAAATCGGTACCACCTCCAGACGTTACTTTGATGGTGACAGACTTGAAGCAGGCGGTACCAAGCGACCCGCACGGTACGTTCTGAACAGTTATATGGTACGAATCGGCACCGAGGTTTCCCTTGGACAGTACGTAGTCGCACTCGCCTTGATAGTCGTACCGTTTACCGTCGAAGGTTTTGTAATGTGAATCGCCCCAGGCGCTGCATTCGCCGGCGCACTGGCGATCTGTGCACGACCATTTGCCGTGTTTGCAGGAACTGAAAAATAAATAATGTAGGTACTATTTGGCAGGTACTACCAGCTCGGTACTATAAAAATTCGCTTACCAAGTGTTGCAACCGCTTTGGACCACCGAGTTCTCTTTGTAGCTCTTGTTGGCGTGGTGGCATGGGCATTGGGTAGGTAGTACGCATGTCTTGGTTGATGTGTCCAGTACGTACCCAGGTTTGCATTTGCAGCCTGCGTGGCATACTGCAGGCGAGTATAATTCAGGCGAATGCATATTCTGAAAATGAATAAGTACCGCGTTAGTAGTGACTCTAGCCGGTAGTACCGGTGGTGGTACTAATGGTACTATTGCTGGAACAGTACCACTACATTGTAAGATGCATGTTCTAAAATTGAATGTTATTAGAAAGTACTTTGACTCTATATAGTACTACTGGTGGTGGTACCGATGGTGGTACCGGTGGTACTATTGTTAGTTGTAAGACAAAAGAAGGCATTACCTTGCAAGTGATGGGTTCTACTGGTTCGCAAGTGGTGAACTCCATGTTGGCGGTACCGTTACATTTGTTTTGAGTCAATTCCGAGTTGGGATAGAGCGCTTGGTCTTCTTGGGTCGCTTCGACGCATTCCCAAGCTGCGTTGGAACACATACTGTAAAAAAATCAAAGTACCCGGTACTACTCATTTCTCATCTCGGTAGTACCACCTTACCATAACTGTACGCCTTTCGGAGCCGGCCTGATTTCCCTATAACCCGCCGGAAAGTCGGTACCTCTGTACGAGCAAGGGCATTCCCCTATGGGGATGCACTCCCCGTTATCGTCCAAGGTCAGCCCCTCGGGGCAGTTGCAACCCTCCACGCAGGAGGGCCTGCAGTCGGGCTCGTTGGAGATGTCCCTGCAGGTGGTGGTGCACGGGTTGCCGCACACCTGGTACTTCTGGCCGCCCTTGCAGTGGACGCCGCACTCTCTGATCTCGCCCCTCCAGTCGATCTTGATGCCCTGCCTGGAGCAGGCGGTGGCGTAGCTGGCGATGATGGGGCACAGGCATTTCGAAGCCTACACGGGTACTCTCGTTAAATTGAGCCTGAGAATTGAGAGGTGGTACTTACCGGTAGTTCGCAGGAGCACATGTCGAACATGCAGTCTTGGTAGAATTGGTCAGGGTCGACGAAGAAATGGCAATCTGGTAAAGTGTTAGGTTTAGTCAAAGGATACTACGCAGTCCGGTACTACCAAATTTCGGTACTACCAAAATTGGGCACTACTAAATTTCGGTACTACTAAATGTCGGTACTACTAAAATTCGGTACTACCCAAATTCGGTACTACCAAAATTCCCCTTGTATGTAGGCTTCCCTTGAATAGGTCTGTTTTGATTTTGGAGCAGTACTCCTCGGCCTGTGATCTCTTGTGGATGTTCTTGTCGCAGGGATGCGTCGGTACTGCCTCCGGCAAATCCGGACAATGTTCGGAAGTTTTCCATTTGTTGGCGAACGGAATCACAGCCTGCTCGATGTCGTCTTGTGGCGTTAGAAAATCGTCTTTTTGATTGTTGTTGAACGAACCGCACAAACCCTAAACGAAATCGTAGTACCGGTAGTACCAATCAACGTAACGCCCATTTTAAGTACTTACCTTAGTGGTTTCCGGGAATTTGGCGGGTAGATCTACGTAGGCTCTGCTGGTACCGTCCCACCAAACGGACACTCCGTTGGGAAGCTTGGTGAGCAGGAAAATGGACGAAACCTGTTTGATGGTGATGCCTGATACACTGAATGGTACTCTCGTGACGTCTTCACCGTTCACCACCAGCTGCAGGTTCTGCTTCAATTTCACCACCTGGCCGTTTATGCGGATGGTCAAGGTCTTGGTGCAGGTCGGCATGCCGGTCAGAAGGCTGCTGGGGAAGTTCAGAGCCTGAGAACGGAAGTACCGATTAACGTGAGGATATTCTGGTAATGGTACTACAAGCATTACTTCTGATATGGCTCCAGAGCAAGGGATGTTCTCCGCTTCGATGGAGAAGTTGCCAGTCTTCACCAGGTAGTACGAGCACTTGCCCATGAAGTCGTACTTCTTACCATCGAAGGTGACGTAATGGGGATCTCCTATGGCGGAACAACGAGCACCGCAATCCACCTAAACAACGAGTAGTACCTTAGTAATTGCCGCAGCAGAAACTTGCTTAGGTAGTACCTGAGTACAGGTCCATTTGCCTTCTCCGCAGGTGCAGGTGTTGCAGTCCTTGCGTACCGAGGCTCCCGCCCGGAAGCTCTTTCCTCTCAACATGCAAGGACATTTGTCCTTGGTGATGCATTTATCCTCGTGCAGCACGGTACCTTCGGGACAGAAGCAACCTTCCACGCAATCCGCGCCTATTTCGGCGGTACCTTCAGCTAAGGCTCCGCAACTCGGTTGTCTGGTGGCCGATCCGCAGGATTTGTACACTTTGCCGTTGGTACAACGCATTGCTAAACAGTACCGAGTATAAGCGAAAGTCCAAAAGGGTACTACTCCAAAGCCTCGGTTAAAGTACCAGAGTAGCCTTAGATAGTGCAAATGGTTTTGGAGATGAGTGAGATCTTAGTGGGTAGTACCCGAAGGTTTGTAGAATAGTACTTACGGCAAGTATCCTCATCTCTCCAGTTACTCAGGCTCTTGACGCCGAAGAGCGAGCAATGCTTGACGTAGACTTCGAAGGTCTGGCAGGCGCAGAAGGTGGGATCGTTGCCTTGACAGTTGCAGTAGTCCGATAGACAGGCATCGTACAATGACGTTATGTCCAGAACCTGAGTACGGGATATCAAAGTAGTACTGGCGAAATAGGTTGTCTTTGGTACTTACGTTCTGGCAGAGTTTGAACTTGTGATCTGACACCAGTTTGTTGCAAAATTGGGTGGCGTTCTCTGAGCTCAAGGTGTTGGTACTGCAGCGGGAATCTTCTGTTGGAGCGTTGTCGCAACGGTCTGGAAGAGATCAGTTGCTTGGTTAGAATTCAAAGGCTTCAAAGGCTTCAAAGGCTTCGAAGACTTCAAAGGCTTCGAACACTTCAAAGGACCAAATGACCAAAGGACCAAAGGACCAAATGACCAAAGGACCAAAGGACCAAATGACCAAAGGACCAAATGACCAAAGGACCAAAGGACCAAAGGACCAAAGGACTAAATGACCAATGACCAAATGGACCAAACGACCAAAGGAGCCTTAGAAACACCACCAACGCAGCTGTTCACTTACCACCAGAAGTATCAACTTTCCAGGCACTGGCTAAGGTAAGGATATTCCTGGGTGCTCCACCATCGGGGGTGATCAAATCAGTTTTAACATCACCGTCCAGAACACCACACAAACCTTCAGTCCTGTTCCACAGGCTCTCCTTCACGTAAACTTGCACCAAAAGCTAGACCAACAAACAAATTACCTTTCCAGGTTTACCTTTAGTTTACCTCGAGCTATACCTTTCCGTCCCACACCATCTCCACACCGACGGTATCCAAGGATACCTTCATGTAACTGGCCATCATCTCGGTTCTGATACCAGGTACTCTTCCAGGAATGGGTAGGGTTTTGTTGGCCGATTTGAAGGTGAATATCCCGTCTTCGGACACGTCCAGGACGTAGTTCACGTTCTGCAGATAGATGTAGATCACCTTGTGGCAGTACTCCGGATTGGTACCGCAGGCTTCGGCGTTCTGGGTGATGATGGAGAAGGTGCCGTCTTTGGAATCGCGCACCAATACAGCAGCGCATTGGGAGTTGAAGCTGGAAAAGGCGTCCAAACATGATTGTGATAGTACCAAGAACCTTCGAATGAGCCTGGGAAAGAGTTTTTTTTGGACCATGATCAAGACAGAGCTCACCAAGTGGTAGTAAAGCTCACCAAGAGCCTACCAATGAGCCTGTGAAGTGGATCCAAGAGCGAGAAAGAGCTCACCAAGAGCCTTTGAATGAGCCTGGGAAGGAGTTTTTTTGGATCGTGATCAAGACAGAGCTCACCAAGTGGTAGTAAAGTTCGCCAAGAGCCTACCAATGAGCCTGGGAAGTGGACCCAAGAGCGATAAAGAGCTCACCAAGAGCCTTTGAAGGAGCCTTGGAAGGAGTTTTTTGAACCATGATCAAGACAGAGCTCACCAAGAGCCTATAGAGCCTACCTGTAAACTCTGTTATCGAAGGTCTTGTAGTGGGACCCGCCCCAATGGAAGCAAGCGCCTGCTTTGGGCAGGTGTTCCTCCACCGTTCTGTGATGTTCGACGCCCGTTTGGGAGCCTTCTCGATGTTCGCTACTGGCCGTTTCCTCCACGATTTCCTCACCGCGATGGACCTGCGAGCTGGAATGGGAGCCAGATTGGCTGGACTGCGAGCCTGAGTGGCTGGACTGCGAGCCTGAGTGGCTGGAATGGGTCTCGTTGGTGACGAACATCGACTCGGAGCCGCCCTCCTCGAAGGAGATGTCGGCGAATTCGGCTGGAAAACGACCCAATGATGTATTTTTGGGAATTTATGACGCTTTGGACATTTGGGACATTTAGGACATTTGGGTCATTCAGGACATTTGGGACATTTTAGCACATTTTAGGACATTTTAGGTCATTTTAGGTCATTTTAGGTCATTTTAGGACATTTTAGGACATTTTAGGACATTTGGGACATTTGGGGTATTTTTCAGGCTCGATAGTACTTACGATATATGCAGTTAGGCACTGGCATGGGCAGGAACATGCCCAATTCGTAAGTGCAGGTGTAGAAAGATTCCGGTGGGAATTCGAATTCGATACCGGGTGGACAGTTGACAGAGCAAGAGAAGGATAGAGCGTCACCGCTGCAATTGTAGCCTCCGTTGAAGCCTAGATCTTTGGGCGAGCAAGCATCAGCACCTGAAAAACACCATATACATTGTTTAGTACCTCCCGTGGTACCGACCGTTGGGACCAAAAGTTGATTTATCACATTACTAGGGTACTACCAGGTACTGCCAAAGTTTGCACCGAATACTTCCATGATGGTACCAGGTGGTACTACCAATTTGGTACCAGGTGGTACTGCCAAGTTGATGTCAGGTAGTACCAGTGCATTAGAGAGAGTACTACGAGAAATAGGTACTGCTGGTACTTACTGTATTGACATTGCGGTCCTCTGAACTCCTGTGGACATTGACAGACGTTGAAAGACAAACAATTGCCGCCATTTTGGCACGGCGGATTGCAGGTGGCTGTGAACATATTCGTTATTATAACTAGTTGAAATGATTTTTTTTTTATTTTTATTACGTTGGCAATCCGGTACTGACGCCCATTTCTCCTTGGTGGGTACCCATTGGCCGTTCTTGCAGCCCAATGTAGCGATCTGAGACCCATCGGAGAATTCGTAGCCTTTGGCACATGTAATGGTGCATTTCCTGCAAAAATCGCCGCCATTTTGTCATAAATTCTATCTTATACGATGACGTCACGATCCATTACTTCTAAACGTACCATACCGTATCATGACGTCATATTGTTTGGGTATAAAAGTGAGTTATATATGAGATATTGAAAATGACGTGTTTGACAGTAATGTCGTCATCGTCATGGCTTACTTTGAGCTGCAGCGTCTCTTGGAGTTCATCGGCATGGGGGGGTAGTTGATGCAGGGTTTGTTCTCGAATTGGCATTGGGGGCCGGAGAAGTTGTCCGGGCAATGGCATTGGTTGGGCGACAGGCAGATGCCGTTGTTCTGGCATGGCGGCATGCAAATGGCTGCGAAATCGATTAATTTTGACATATTTGACAATTTTGGCGCATTTTGACATGTTTGACAGCTTTGACATGTTTGACAAATTCGGCAAATGTCAGCGTTGACATATGTCTGCCGAACTGTCAAAGCATTTTACTCATTTGACAAATTTTGACAAGTTTAACCATTTCGACAAATGTCTGCTTTGATACAATATCTGCTGAACTGTCAATCCATTTTTGACATTTTTGACATTTTTGACACATTTTCGACATTTTTTTTTTGACATTTTTTAGGCATTTGACATTTTTGACATTTTTGACATTTTCGACACATTGTTGACACATTTTTGACATTTTTGACATTTTTGACATTTTCGACATTTTCAACTTACGTTCGCAATTCGGTACTGAATCGAATCGATGATCGGTATCGATCCACGTCCCATTGACGCAGGTGAATTTCATGTTAGGTTTCCCGTCGGGAAATTGATGCTCCGGTACGCACTCCGCCCTGCAGCCTGAATAGGTCGAACACCTAACCTTCGCGTTCATCGGGCTCGGCATCGCATTACAACCTAATTTGACAGAATTCGCTATATTTGACAGATATTTGACAGATACTTGACAGCTATTTGACAGATATTTGACACATTTGACAGCTTGTGACATATTTGAAAACTTTGACATATAACTGTCAATATTAGAGAATTTTGATAATCTTGACACATTTGACAGCTTTTGAAAGCCCTTGACATGTTTGACAATTTTGACACATTTGACAGATTTTGTTTGACTTACCGCCGGGATACTTGGATGACGAAGTAGGCGATGGTTCCTTAGGGGTTAGGTGTGTTTTCGTGTGAGTTTTCGTGTGAGTCTTCGTATTGGAATTGGTAGATCTATAAAATATTTTTATTGATTTTTTTTAATACTGGTATTTTTTTGACTTACCCCGTATAAGATGACGTAGTCTTCGTGCCATATTTGTTTTGCAGGAATTTCGGTACTGTAACGCCCCTACACGAAAATTTAATCAATTAAATTAAATCAATTAATTATTAATTAACTTTGATAAAGTCAATTTTTTTAAGTAATTAATTTTCATCTAACCAATTACGTGACTTAATTTCAATTAGCTTACTTGATGAGTAATTAAAGACATATCAAGTCATCCTTGACACGCTAATTAAATTAATTATTAATTAAATATAAGCTCTTAATTTATTCTTTTCACTAATTAAGTACGTTCTCAAGGCCAATTAAATTAAGTAATGTTTGATTAATTATCTAAATTAATTGAGCGTACTTTTAAGCAAAATTTTCAATTAATAAAACCTAAATTAAGAGCTCTTTATTCTTAAAAAAAAGAATTATTAGGGAATACTTACTCTATCTGATGGTCCGGCAGGAGGAGGGCCAGCAGGACCAGCAGTAGGGGAAATTTGAGGGAAAACGTCCCCATAAAAAACAACTTAATTGATTAATTAATTAGAATCAAAAACGCGTTGTACATTCGACGTCTAATTCTATACTAAATCGAATTCGCAAAAGTTCGATTATTTTATCTCCCTCGGAAAAATGGCGGATTTTTTTTGTATTTTTCATTTCTCTCTCGAAATAACGTTATCAAGCGGGCGATTGAAAGCGAGAGCGCCGCGCCGACAGGATGAAGATATCGCGCCCGGCTGCAGGAACGCGGTGGCATTGAAATCATTTTCGTTAATTAATTAACTTGTTAATTAATATTTTTTTTACAAAAAGTAACGGGGAAAAACCGACGACAAAGTGTGCTTTGGTCATGTCAAAATCATGTAAAGGAAGGTACCTAATTGCCGACTCGAAAGGTAATTAATTGATGATTTAAGAGGTACTTAATTGATGATTTAAAAGGTACTTAATTTGTGACTAGAAAGGTGCTTAATTGTCACTTGAAATGTACTTAATTGCTCACTCGAAAGGTACTTAATTAATGATTTAAAAGGTACTTAATTGATGATTTAAAAGGTACTTAATTGGTGACTCGAAAGGTAATTAATTGATGATTTAAAAGGTACTTAATTTGTGACTAGAAAGGTGCTTAATTTGTCACTTGAAATGTACTTAATTGCTGACTCGACAGATACTTAATTGCTCACTCGAAAGGTACTTAATTGATGATTTAAAAGGTACTTAATTTGTGACTAGAAAGGTGCTTAATTTGTCACTTGAAATGTACTTAACTGCTCACTCGAAAGGTACTTAATTGCTGACTCGACAGATACTTAATTGCTCACTCGAAAGGTACTTAATTGATGATTTAAAAGGTACTTAATTTGTGACTAGAAAGGTGCTTAATTTGTCACTTGAAATGTACTTAACTGCTCACTCGAAAGGTACTTAATTGATGATTTAAAAGGTACTTAATTTGTCACTTGAAATGTACTTAACTGCTCACTCGAAAGGTACTTAATTGATGATTTAAAAGGTACTTAATTTGTCACTTGAAATGTACTTAATTGCTCACTCGAAAGGTACTTAATTGATTATTTAAAAGGTACTTAATTTGTCACTTGAAATGTACTTAATTGCTCACTCGAAAGGTACTTAATTGATTATTTAAAAGGTACTTAATTGGTGACTCGAAAGAAACTTAATTGATGATTTGAAAGGTACTTAATTGGTGACTCGAAAAGAACTTAATTGATGATTTGAAAAGTGCTTAATTGGTGACTCGAAAGGAACTTAATTGATGATTTGAAAGGTACTTAATTGGTGACTTGAAAAATACTTAATTAGTTACTTGAAAGGCACTTAATTGGTGACATGAAAAGTACTTAATTGGTCAAAAAAATTAGTTATAAACGAACTTAATTAATTAGAAAGTTGACTTAAGTGTATTAAGCGTCAAAAAAACATGACTTAATTGTGATTGAACGAAATTATTAGTTGGAACATTGACCAATAAATCCAATTGATGACTTGAAAGTACTTAATTACTAGAGAAGGATTTTAAAACCCACTTAATCAATAGAATGACTTAATATAGAATTTTAATTAATTAAAAAAAAGTAGACTTTTGCCATTTTAATTGTCCAAAAACATGACTTAAATGTAATTGATCGAAAGTATCGATTAAAAACTTGAGTAAAACAGCCAATTGGTGACTTGCAAGTACTTAATTAAGCTAGAGAAGGATTTTAAAACCTACTTAATCAATAGAATGTCATAAGAAAGGGATAGAATTAATTGAGAATATTATTTGAAAGAGTTAATTTAAAATTGCACTTAATTGCTCAAATTTTTGACTTAATTTAATAGTTTTTTTACTGGTAAAATTTCGATCAGTAATCAGACAATTAAAATACTTTTTGACAATTTTTTATAACTAATTATGGTAATATAAGCAATTAACTTAATTGTGCACATAATTGATTTTTTTGTTCGTTAACGAAATAACGTCCTTATCGACCTTAACGGTATCTGAACGAAAAGGAAATTCAATTTTTCAACAATTATAAAAGGATAAATTTACACGGCTCGTTCTCGTTTTATTTTTATAATGCAAAATTCGATAAGGACTTCCTCTTCGTACGACATACGTAATTCATATTTTTCGTAATACAAACACTAATACGTGTTAATATTTATTTTTTCTCTTTCGGCTAATTATTAAATTATTATCTATCCTCCTACGGGTTATTCGGAACTCTGTAGAGGATGAGATAAAACGCATTCGATGGGAATATTGCGTCATTATTAGTTGTTTACTTTTCACTGCAATTATTTTGATTTAATAGAATAATTGTAGAAATAAATGACTCAAAAATTGAGGCCTACTATGATACATAGCGAAAAATTTTTTACTATTTTATTATTTTAATGGAGAAGACCACGATGTGAGATACGCGGATTTCGACAAAAGATACGATTAGAAATGATTTATTAGAGCTCAAAACCGTTTTCATTTGCTCAAAATGTGTTATAATTAAAAAGTTATAGCCCTTCGAAATTTAAAAATTTCGGGTTTTGACTCATAACTTATCAACCAATCATAAACCACTCACGTTTTGTTGTATAAGTAAATAGTATGAATTTTCGAACGCAGTAACAAAGAATAGACAAACGAACAAAAATCAAACTGTCATTTGTCAGATTTTTCTGAAAAATGCACAAAACAAATTACACGAATTGCAGTTTGGCACAAAACACTTTACTGATAATATTGAAGTTGACAAGAATGTTGCCAAATAAATTTTTCAGGACCATTATTTGTGTTTTTAACACGAAAATCGGTTACAATTTATACAGATGAAGATGTTATTTCTATATTAATATATCGAATTATCCATTAGGTAATGGAAGAAATGGATAAATCAGAAAATGTTTATTGCAATAAATATACAAAAAAACGCACATTTTACGGAGTAAAGAAGAGTAATAGGAAACGTGGCAAACTTGCTAAATGTGACGTCTCTTTGCAACTCTCGCTTTGATTGGAGCAGAGTGTATGACGATTGTGTGACGTTTTTCAAACTTTAAAAATTAATTGCGGCCTTATTTGGCCACAGAAAAAAATAAAAAATTCATTACGCGCTTTCTTAGAACACACGGTTTTGAAAAAAAATTTAAAAAAAAGTCGTGGTCTTCTCCATTCTTTGAATTATACTCCGTTCGCGATCAAAACATAGTAATAAAACCTAATTTTATTACTATAGTAAAAACTTAATTTATACGTTGTTCGTTTTCCTGATAGGGAAGGGAGTATAATTCACAAAAATCAACCAAAAGCATCACAAAAATTGCAAATTTTCGAAAATTCTGCTCCATTTTGGACTTCCACAAGTAACTTTATTGTTACACAAAGTAAAATTATATTTCCAGCGCAAATAATCTTATTTTATTTTACAACGGTAATGTAAAAATTCCATATAATAAATATTAGATTGTTTTTCGAGATAAGCGATAAAAAAATTTGAATTTTATATTCAATATCAAATAAATCTATAAATAAAAAAAATAGAAAAACCAAAGAGTCAATCGTAGATAAAATATATGTATAACATTCAATTAGCAACAATTTTTTATTTATTTATTTATATTTTTTTAAAATAATTTTCGACTTTCCTCGTTTACCGAATGAAGTCAATACCAAAGCGATAAAGTACCATTTTATCAACGGTGCTGTGCTCTACATTACGTAGTCTGGAGTCTGGCGTACTAGATTCTCTCTTATTATTTTTTTTTTCAATTCGCGTAGGAGAGGTCAATGCAATCTATTTTCGGAATTTCGATTACGGCGGGAAAAGGAAATCGAGGGATTCCCCAATTTACTTACAATTAGTAAAAAAGTTTAAATATTGATCAATTATTCGTACGCACCTCGTATACCTACTCCTCATGAAACGTGTGTAGAATAAATGCGAATTTATATCCCATCACGTACGTCCCTGAGAACTTGCGTACGTGCATGAATTTCCAATCGAATTTATAATTTATCGATTTTCCCACGTATGTATCAACAAGTGCATATACGGGGTGTGAGCAAAAAGTTTTACATTTTTGCAAATTTTTCTTTTGCAAGTAACATGTTACATCTAGTATAACCGTTCCAAAAACGCTTTCCCATCTCTATAATTTTTTATATTTTGTTTCTTTACGAGGGTTCTTCCCAAAGTAATTTTCTTTTTTTTCTTTTGAACTTTCTTATGAACTGCCTTTTCGACTGTCTGGACTGTCTTTTGAACTGGCTTTTAGACTGTTTTTTTGAACTGCCTTTTGGACTTTCTTTTGAACTGTCTTTTGAACTGTCTTTTCAACTGTCTTTTCAACTGTCTTTTCAACTGTCTTTTCAACTGTCTTTTCAACTGTCTTTTCAACTGTCTTTTCAACTGTTTTTTTGAACTGCCTTTTGAACTTTCTTTTGAACTGTCTTTTCAACTGTCTTTTCAACTGTCTTTTCAACTGTTTTTTTGAACTGCCTTTTGAACTTTCTTTTGAACTGTCTTTTCAACTGTCTTTTCAACTGTCTTTTGAACTTTCTTTTGAACTGTCTTTTCAACTGTCTTTTGAACTGTCTTTTCAACTGTCTTTTCAACTGTCTTTTCAACTGTCTTTTCAACTGTCTTTTCAACTGTCTTTTCAACTGTCTTTTCAACTGTCTTTTGAACTTTCTTTTGAACTGTCTTTTCAACTGTCTTTTCAACTGTCTTTTCAACTGTTTTTTTGAACTGCCTTTTGAACTTTCTTTTGAACTGTCTTTTCAACTGTCTTTTCAACTGTCTTTTGAACTTTCTTTTGAACTGTCTTTTCAACTGTCTTTTGAACTGTCTTTTCAACTGTCTTTTCAACTGTCTTTTCAACTGTCTTTTCAACTGTCTTTTCAACTGTCTTTTCAACTGTTTTTTTGAACTGCCTTTTGAACTTTCTTTTGAACTGTCTTTTCAACTGTCTTTTCAACTGTCTTTTCAACTGTTTTTTTGAACTGCCTTTTGAACTTTCTTTTGAACTGTCTTTTCAACTGTCTTTTCAACTGTCTTTTCAACTGTCTTTTCAACTGTCTTTTCAACTGTCTTTTCAACTGTCTTTTCAACTGTCTTTTGACCTGTCTTTTGGACTGTTTTTTGAACTGTTTTTTGAACTGTCTTTTGAACTGTCTTCTGAAGTGTTCTTTGAACTGTTTTGAGAACTGTCTTTTGAACTGTATTTTGAACTGTATTTTGAACTGTCTTTTCAACTGTCTTTTCAACTGTCTTTTGAACTGTATTTTCAACTGTCTTTTGACCTGGCTTTTGGACTGTTTTTTGAACTGTCTTTTGAACTGTTCTTTGAACTGTTTTGAGAACTGTCTTTTGAACTGTATTTTGAACTGTCTTTTCAACTGTCTTTTCAACTGTCTTTTCAACTGTCTTTTCAACTGTCTTTTCAACTGTTTTTTTGAACTGCCTTTTGAACTTTCTTTTGAACTGTCTTTTCAACTGTCTTTTCAACTGTCTTTTGAACTTTCTTTTGAACTGTCTTTTCAACTGTCTTTTGAACTGTTTTTTTGAACTGCCTTTTGAACTTTCTTTTGAACTGTCTTTTCAACTGTCTTTTCAACTGTCTTTTCAACTGTCTTTTCAACTGTCTTTTCAACTGTCTTTTCAACTGTCTTTTCAACTGTCTTTTCAACTGTTTTTTTGAACTGCCTTTTGAACTTTCTTTTGAACTGTCTTTTCAACTGTCTTTTCAACTGTCTTTTGAACTTTCTTTTGAACTGTCTTTTCAACTGTCTTTTGAACTGTTTTTTTGAACTGCCTTTTGAACTTTCTTTTGAACTGTCTTTTCAACTGTCTTTTCAACTGTCTTTTCAACTGTCTTTTCAACTGTCTTTTCAACTGTCTTTTCAACTGTCTTTTCAACTGTCTTTTCAACTGTTTTTTTGAACTGCCTTTTGAACTTTCTTTTGAACTGTCTTTTCAACTGTCTTTTCAACTGTCATTTGAACTTTCTTTTGAACTGTCTTTTCAACTGTCTTTTGAACTGTTTTTTTGAACTGCCTTTTGAACTTTCTTTTGAACTGTCTTTTCAACTGTCTTTTCAACTGTCTTTTCAACTGTCTTTTCAACTGTCTTTTCAACTGTCTTTTCAACTGTCTTTTCAACTGTCTTTTCAACTGTCTTTTCAACTGTCTTTTCAACTGTCTTTTGACCTGTCTTTTGGACTGTTTTTTGAACTGTTTTTTGAACTGTCTTTTGAACTGTCTTCTGAAGTGTTCTTTGAACTGTTTTGAGAACTGTCTTTTGAACTGTATTTTGAACTGTCTTTTCAACTGTCTTTTCAACTGTCTTTTGAACTGTATTTTCAACTGTCTTTTGACCTGGCTTTTGGACTGTTTTTTGAACTGTCTTTTGAACTGTTCTTTGAACTGTTTTGAGAACTGTCTTTTGAACTGTCTTTTCAACTGTCTTTTCAACTGTCTTTTCAACTGTCTTTTCAACTGTCTTTTCAACTGTCTTTTCAACTGTCTTTTCAACTGTTTTTTTGAACTGCCTTTTGAACTTTCTTTTGAACTGTCTTTTCAACTGTCTTTTCAACTGTCTTTTCAACTGTTTTTTTGAACTGCCTTTTGAACTTTCTTTTGAACTGTCTTTTCAACTGTCTTTTCAACTGTCTTTTGAACTTTCTTTTCAACTGTCTTTTCAACTGTCTTTTCAACTGTCTTTTCAACTGTCTTTTCAACTGTCTTTTCAACTGTTTTTTTGAACTGCCTTTTGAACTTTCTTTTGAACTGTCTTTTCAACTGTCTTTTCAACTGTCTTTTCAACTGTTTTTTTGAACTGCCTTTTGAACTTTCTTTTGAACTGTCTTTTCAACTGTCTTTTCAACTGTCTTTTGAACTTTCTTTTGAACTGTCTTTTCAACTGTCTTTTGAACTGTCTTTTCAACTGTCTTTTCAACTGTCTTTTCAACTGTCTTTTCAACTGTCTTTTCAACTGTCTTTTCAACTGTCTTTTCAACTGTTTTTTTGAACTGCCTTTTGAACTTTCTTTTGAACTGTCTTTTCAACTGTCTTTTCAACTGTCTTTTCAACTGTTTTTTTGAACTGCCTTTTGAACTTTCTTTTGAACTGTCTTTTCAACTGTCTTTTCAACTGTCTTTTCAACTGTCTTTTCAACTGTCTTTTCAACTGTCTTTTCAACTGTCTTTTCAACTGTCTTTTCAACTGTCTTTTGACCTGTCTTTTGGACTGTTTTTTGAACTGTTTTTTGAACTGTCTTTTGAACTGTCTTCTGAAGTGTTCTTTGAACTGTTTTGAGAACTGTCTTTTGAACTGTATTTTGAACTGTATTTTGAACTGTCTTTTCAACTGTCTTTTCAACTGTCTTTTGAACTGTATTTTCAACTGTCTTTTGACCTGGCTTTTGGACTGTTTTTTGAACTGTCTTTTGAACTGTTCTTTGAACTGTTTTGAGAACTGTCTTTTGAACTGTATTTTGAACTGTCTTTTCAACTGTCTTTTGAACTGTCTTTTCAACTGTCTTTTGAACTGTATTTTCAACTGTCTTTTGAACTGTATTTTGAACTGACTTTTGAACCGTCTTTTGAACTATCTTTTGAACTCTTTTACCATGAGGTTAAATAAATAAACCCCATTCTTTTGTAATATATACGTAATATATTCGAACTACTAAAATTTATAGTACAAACCATCTAAACCGTGCAAAATCAATACTTGATGGTACCGGTGATGGGAAAAGCCCTCCTCAAACCCAAACACTTCTCCCTATCGATGAACAACGAGCCCACTTTGTTGTGCAAATCCGTCTCCAAATTGATCCTCGTCTTCAGCAGCTGCTGGTGCTGCGCCTCCGCCTCCTGCAGCTTCCTGTGCAACGTCTCGATGCTGTTCTGCAGGTCCTTCACCTCGAACACCAACCTATACAAACGATACATTTCACCAAATTCCGACATCACTAGACCCTAATGGTCACTAGGTCCTACGATCACTAGATCCTTTGGTCACTAGATCCTATGATCACGAGGTCCTTTGATCACTAGATCCTATGATCACCAGGTCCTTTAATCACTAGATCCTTTGGTCACTAGATCCTGCGATCACTATGGAAACCAAATTTACCTGTCCTGCGCCATATCCCTGCACAATTCGATCTCCTTGCGATGCGTCCTGGCCTCTAATCTGGTATGGGCCACCTTCATGGGGGCGCTCTTGTCGACGATGGCCTTCTTCAGCAGCTCGATGTGCTTCTCCAGATCGAAGATCTCCTGCTGGACCTGGTGCAACTTGTACTGGTCCTTGCTCTTGCACTCCAACGTCTCGGCCGCCTTGCGCGCCAAGGCGTTGTTGGTGGTGTTCCAGGCGTCCCAGATCTCCTGGGACGAGGAGTTGATCAGGTTGGCCGAGTCCGAGCGCATTTGGGTGGACTTGGCTCGCTCCGATTGCGATCGGTTCACTATGCGGTTGCTGTTCTCGGCCCAGGTCACCGTGTTGCTCACCCTGGAAAGCTCGGATTAGGAGAGAATCTGGATAAACTGGACACCTGGTGGTCGTGGAGGAGACCTTAAGGGCCTAGAAGGAGGCCTAAAGCATTTGGTGAAGATCTGAAGGAGCTAGAAGGAAGTCTAAAGCATTTGGTGAAGATCTGATGGAGCTAGAAGGAAGCCTAAAGCATTTGGTGAAGATCTGAAGGAGCTAGAAGGAAGCCTAAAGCATTTGGTGAAGATCTGAAGGAGCTAGAAGGAAGCCTAAAGCATTTGGTGAAGATCTGAAGGAGCTAGAAGGAAGCCTAAAGCATTTGGTGAAGATCTGAAGGAGCTAGAAGGAAGCCTAAAGCATTTGGTGAAGATCTGAAGGAGCTAGAAGGAAGCCTTAAGCATTTGGTGACGATCTGAAGGAGCTAGAAGGAAGCCTAAAGCATTTGGTGAAGATCTGAAGGAGCTAGAAGGAAGTCTAAAGCATTTGGTGAAGATCTGCAGCACTTGGAGGAGACTTAGAAGGAAACCTACAACTATTGGAGGAGACCTAGAAGGAAACCTACAACTCTTGGAGGAGACCTAGAAGGAAACCTACAACTCTTGGAGGAGACCTAGAAGGAAACCTACAACTCATGGAGGAGACTTGAAAGTTCTAGAAGGAAACCTACAGCACTTGGAGGAGAGCTAAAGGTTCTAGAAGGGAACCTACAGCACCTAGAGGATAGCTGAAGGTCCTAGAAGGAAACCTACAGCACTTAGAGGAGACCTAAAAGGAAACCTACAACTTTTGGAGGAGACCTAGAAGGAAACCTACAACTCATGGAGGAGACTTGAAAGTTCTAGAAGGAAACCTACAGCACTTGGAGGAGAGCTAAAGGTTCTAGAAGGGAACCTACAGCACCTAGAGGATAGCTGAAGGTCCTCGAAGGAAACCTACAGCACTTAGAGGAGACCTAAAAGGAAACCTACAACTTTTGGAGGAGACCTAGAAGGAAACCTACAACTATTGGAGGAGAGCTAAAGGATCTAGAAGGAAACCTACAGTACTTGGAGGAGACCTGGAGGTCCTAGAAGGCAACCAAATGCACTTGGAGGAGACCTGAACGTTCTAGAAGAAAACCTACATCTCTTGGAGGAGACCTAGATGGAAACCTACAACTCTTGGAGGAGACCTAGAAGGAAACCTACAACTCTTGGAGGAGACTTGAAGGTTCTAGAAGGGAACCTACAGCACTTGGAGGAGACCTGGAGGTTCTAGAAGGCAACCAAATGTACTTGGAGGAGACCTAGAAGGAAACCTACAACTCTTGGAGGAGAGCTAAAGGATCTAGAAGGAAACCTATAGCACTTGGAGGAGACCGGGAGGTCCTAGAAGGCAACCAAATGCACTTGGAGGAGACCTGAACGTTCTAGAAGAAAACCTACATCTCTTGGAGGATCTAAAAGGTAACCCAAAGGACTTGAAGGAAACCTGAAGGACCTTTCAGATCCTTTCAGAGGTGACTTAGGACCGACTAAATTACCCTTACGTGGGATCGAATTTCTCGATGCCGCCGTGATAGGCCAGCCCCTTGGAGAAATTGGTCAGCTGATGGCACATGTTGTCGATGCCCAACGCCGAGTCCTTGCTGTTCACGTCCACCTCCAGCTCGTGCTGGGCCGCCCTGTTGTTGTGCAACTGGTCCACCACCTTGTTGTAGAGGCAGCGCAGCTGCTCCTGCCTGTTCCTGTACATCTCGATCTCCTTCAGCAGGCATTGCTCCGGATGGTCGTGCACCAGCTCCATACCTACGTGGAAATCGACCAAGTTACGGACCTGGTGAAGCGCGGAAGTCCCGTCAACGAACCTTCCCGTTTCTCCCTGTGGTAGAGGCATTCTTGGGCTATATGCAGAGGTCCTTCTATGTCATCTATGGCCTTCTTTAAAGCTCTTTTTTGCCCCATCAGCAGATCAATCTCGCTTATCATGCGCTCCAATTCTGTCCTAAGCTCGTTCCTCCAGAAGGTGGTGTCCGTGATACGTTCCCCCAATCTTCTGCCAGCATCTCGTTGGCCTTGCGCCGTCGTCTCGTCGGTTTCCCTACGCACAAACCCCATGCAAAAACCATCCCCGTGGCGCATTCCCCGCCTACCTCATCACCCTGCAGAAGTCGCCGCGCAGCCGCTCCGAGTAGTTCTTGGTGGTGTCGGCCTCGTTGTAGAGCTTCAGGTTGTTCTGGGTCCACTCCAGCGGGGTGTACCTGGTGTAGAGGGCGGCGCGCGCCGCGTGCGCGGGGTTCCTCTCGAAGCCGGTCACCATGTTGGGGAACTTCAGCGGCTCCGTGGCCATGCCCGTGGGGGTGTAGCAGGGGTCTATCAGGGCGTTGGTGGTGTGCTGGCGGGGCCTGGAAAATCGATTGAAAATTTGAGAGGGGAGCCGCTGGAGGTGGGCCCGGGGGAGGCGGTTCGCTGGAGGAGATTCGGGAGATTTGAAGGTGGTGGAAGGGGGGTTGAAGATTGCTGAAGGAGCTGAAGGATTTAGGAGAGGTTTGGGAGTGTTTTAGACACCTGGAGGACTTGGTGGAAATGTTCGTATGGAGGTTGAGATTTGGTGGAAGAGCTGTTGGAAATATGCAGGATTTGGATGAGATCTGAGGGACCTGGGGGTGTTTTTTAGCAACCTGGAGGACCTGGAGGACTTGGAAGAAATGTTAAGCTGAAGAAGATATGTGGAGGTTCACGATTGGTAAAGGATCTGGAAGTAATATAAAGGATTCTAATGAGAACTGGGGGACCTGGAGGTGTTTTTTAGGCACCTGGAGGACCTGGAGGACTTGGTAGAAACGTTAAGTTGGAGAAGATATATGGAGGTTGAGCATTGGTAGAAGAGCTGTTGGAAATGTACAGGATTTGGATGAGATCTGAGGGACCTGGGGGTGATTTTTAGCAACCTGGAGAACCTGGAGGACTTGGAAGAAATGTTAAGCTGAAGAAGATATATGGAGGTTGACGATTGGTAAAGGATCTGGAAGAAATATACAGGATTCTAAAGAGAACTGGGGGACCTGGAGGTGTTTTTTAGGCACCTGGAGGACCTGGAGGACTTGGTAAAAACGTTAAGTTGGAGAAGATATATATGGAGGTTGAGCACTGGTAGAAGAGCTGTTGGAAATGTACAGGATTTGGATGAGAACTGGGGACCTGGATGTGTTTTTTTTAGGCACCTGGAGGACCTGGAGGACTTGGAATAAATGATGAGCTGAAGAAGATATATGGAGGTTGACGATTGGTAAAGGATCTGGAAGTAATATAAAGGATTCTAATGAGAACTGGGGACCTGGAGGTGTTTTTTAGGCACCTGGAGGACCTGGAGGACTTGGTAAAAACGTTAAGTTGGAGAAGATATATGGAGATTGACGATTGGTAAAGGATCTGGAAGTAATATACAGGATTCTAATGAGAACTGGGGGACCTGGAGGTGTTTTTTAGGCACCTGGAGGACCTGGAGGACTTGGTAAAAACGTTAAGTTGGAGAAGGTATATGGAGATTGAGCTTTGGTAGAAGAGCTGTTGGAAATGTACAGGATTTGGATGAGATCTGAGGGACCTGGGGGTGTTTTTTAGCTACCTGGAGGACCTGGTGCATTTGGAAGAAATATTAAGCTGAAGAAGATATGTGGAGGTTCACGATTGGTAAAGGATCTGGAAGTAATATAAAGGATTCTAATGAGAACTGGGGGACCTGGAGGTGTTTTTTAGGCACCTGGAGGACCTGGAGGACTTGGTAGAAACGTTAAGTTGGAGAAGATATATGGAGGTTGAGCATTGGTAGAAGAGCTGTTGGAAATGTACAGGATTTGGATGAGATCTGAGGGACCTGGGGGTGATTTTTAGCAACCTGGAGAACCTGGAGGACTTGGAAGAAATGTTAAGCTGAAGAAGATATATGGAGGTTGACGATTGGTAAAGGATCTGGAAGAAATATAAAGGATTCTAAAGAGAACTGGGGGACCTGGAGGTGTTTTTTAGGCACCTGGAGGACCTGGAGGACTTGGTAAAAACGTTAAGTTGGAGAAGATATATATGGAGGTTGAGCACTGGTAGAAGAGCTGTTGGAAATGTACAGGATTTGGATGAGAACTGGGGACCTGGATGTGTTTTTTTTAGGCACCTGGAGGACCTGGAGGACCTGGAGGACTTGGAATAAATGATGAGCTGGACAATATTGAGTTGGGGATTGGCAAAGGACTTGGAGGAGGAGTGACCTAGAGTGACCTAGTACGTGGAGGAGACCTGGGGAGACCTGGGGGAGACCTGGAGGAGACCTGGAGGAGACCTGGAGGGGCAAAAGTATACGTACAAAGGCATGGGTTCGACGATTTCGTATCCCAGCGTGGGTCGCCATGGGTGGGGCCGCGGGGTTTTGTAGTAGGTGCTGATGCGATGGGGCATGGGGGTGCCGGCGACTTGTTCCATGCATGGCGTGGCGCCCACCGTGCTCCACGGTTGGAGTTGCTGGAATAAAATAATATCGATTGATTTTTAAGTATATGGATTATTTGAATCGATTATTTACCGAATACAACACCGAATCGTTCGCCTCGGGCATCTTCACATCGTACAGTTGCACTTGCTGCGATAAGAAAAAAAAATTAAATTAGATCGGTTATTTAACGTTTATTGATTGATAATTTGACTGTTTGGAATTTGATCTGTCGAATTGTCGAAATTAACCGCGAATAATCGATTCGATGACAGGTGACAGGTGTGCACATTTCGTTGATTAATCGATACTTTTTGATGTTAACCCCGTTTACATGCACTTGAAAGATCGAATCGAGATTGAGTTGAGTTTTCGACTCGTGTTTTTCTGTACACGCCGAGTCTAGTCAACCCGATTTGAACTCGATCCGTGTTTACATGAGAGTCGATCTACGATTCAATCCTAAAGTAAAAAATGCAAAAAAAAAGAAGAATATAAAGTGACACTATTAATCGATACTTTTTATTATTATTAGCGAAAGATTATTGATTAGGTAGATATTTTCCCTTAATTGTACTAATAATGATAATATTAATTAATCTACTTTGATAATAAATATAATTGTTGTATATTTATTGCAAAAAAAGAAGAATCTAAAAAGTGACACTATTAATCGATACTTTTTATCATTATTAGCAAAAGAATATCAATTAAGTAGATATTTTCCCTTAATTGTACTAATAATGATAATATTAATTAATCTACTTTGATAATAAATATAATTGTTGTATAATCACAGCTTATACACATACAGATGTGTATAAGCTGTGGTATAATTATTGCAAAAAAAAAAAGAAGAATCTAAAAAGTGACATTATTGACATAAATGACATGACAGTTACAGTGAAATAACCTAAAATGTACACTGCAATAACCCACTTAATTTCACTGATTTCACACTGTAATAACTAATATTGTGCAACAAATTACACCAAACAATCGTTTATAAACACCACAAAATGTCCGAAATCCCCGAACGTAAACACCACCCTTACATAACCTCATTCACCCTACTAATATATCTATTAAATTCTAGATTGCCCTGGAGTGACCAGCGAATCAGCGGGCAAGGCCTCCGCCTGCGCGGGCTGCCCGAACCAAACCGTCTGCTCCAGCGGCGAGGCCAAGAAACCCGACCCTGGCATTCGACTAGTCAGCGATCGGTTATCGCAAGTACAAAACAAAATACTAATACTGTCCGGCAAAGGAGGCGTTGGAAAGAGCACGGTGACAGCTCTATTGAGCAGGTACATAGCGCGCGCCAACGCCGATAAAAACGTGAGTGTGTAATGTTCAACTTACCCGATTGTATCGGCTTCTGCGTTCCTTCTCCTGCCCGAATATCATCGTAAATGAAACGAGTTTTCGTTTGGTTTGTTTGCGATATGTTCGTACCAAGTACGATGGCCTGATTTCTAGTGGTAGCCATGGAATTGACCTGATTTGGTAATGATCAATATTCTTACAGGTGGCTGTGCTCGATATTGACATATGCGGTCCTTCGCAGCCTCGGGTATTGGGAGTGCTGGGGGAGCAGGTGCACCAATCCGGATCCGGTTGGTCTCCGGTTGTACGTAAATACGTCGAGCATAAGTAGATTAATTATTATTTAATTGGTTTTTTTTTATTTAGTACGTGGATGATAATCTGTCGGTGATGTCCATAGGATTTTTGTTGGGTTCACCGGACGATGCTGTGATATGGCGGGGGCCTAAGAAGAACGGGATGATCAGGCAGTTTTTGAGCGAAGTCGATTGGGGCAGTTTGGATTATTTGCTCATCGATACACCGCCCGGTAAGGATGACAAGTAACAGACATGAACATTTATGGGAATGACAAGTGACAGGTATAATAAATGATGGGAATGACAAGTGACAGGTATAATAAATGATGGGAATGACAAGTGACAGGAATAATAAATGATGGGAATGACAAGTGACAGAAATGACAGGTGAAAAGAATCATAAATGATGGGAATGACAAGTGACAGGAATAATAATTGATGGGAATTATAAAAATAAACTATAATTTCGCGATTATAAATGATGGGAATGACAGGTGTCAAGAATAATAAATGATGGGAATGACAAGTGACAGGTATAATAAATGATGGGAATGACAAGTGACAGGAATAATAAATGATGGGAATGACAAGTGACAGGTATAATAAATGATGGGAATGACAAGTGACAGGAATAATAAATGATGGGAATGACAAGTGACAGAAATGACAGGTGTCAAGAATAATAAATGATGGGAATGATAAGTGACAGGAATAATAAATGATGGGAATGACAAGTGACAGGTGACAGGAATAATAAATGATGTGAATGACAAGTGACAGGAATAATAAATGATGGGAATGACAAGTGACAGAAATGACAGGTGTCAAGAATAATAAATGATGGGAATGATAAGTGACAGGAATAATAAATGATGGGAATGACAAGTGACAAGAATCATAAGTAACAGGAATAACAAATGATGTGGATGGCAAGTGACAGGAATAATAAATGATGGGAATGACAAGTGACAGCTATTACAGGAGACAAGAATCATAAGTGACAAGAATAATAAATGATGTGAATGACAAGTGACAGGAAAAATAAGTGATGGACATCATAAAAATAAACTTCAATTTCGCGATATTATACTGTAATTTATGTATTTTTGGTGTTCTAGGCACATCCGATGAGCATCTGTCAGCTGTCACGTATCTATCCGAAGCGGATTTGACGGGCGCCATTTTGGTGACTACCCCGCAGGAGGTGGCCCTCTTAGATGTGAGGAAAGAGATAGATTTTTGCTTTAAAGTGAAAATCAAAGTGCTGGGCGTGGTGGAGAATATGTCGATGTTCGTTTGTCCTACGTGCCAGAAGACTTCGGAGATTTTTCCGGCTTCGACTGGCGGAGCGAGGAAAATGTGCGAGGAAATGGGGGTGCCTTATTTGGGGAGTTTATCGTTGGATCCTAAGGTGGCTAGATGCTGTGATGAAGGGGAGGATTTCTTGGCTGTGTTGGAGGGTTCTCGCGTGATGGAGGATTTGAAGGGGGTTGTTACAGGTGAGTTTTTGGGGAGTTTTGTATTAATGGGGTTTAATTTGGGTTTTTTTTTTGTTATAGGGGTTATGAAATGTTGCAAGTAATGATTTCGATTTGAGCAGTTTCCTCTGCTTTTTATTGAATATATTTCATCGTTTACATATTATTAAAAATATGATAAAATCGTGTATAAACATATAATTTGTGCTTACAAAAATGTAGTTTAAAAGCGATTGAATGCAAAAAAACAAGCTTCGTAACGAATAATTTCAACAAATCATTTTCAATGGGTATATAAAGTCATTTTTTTTTTGTTCATCTTCGTTCTTTTCGTAATTTACATGAAATTTTTTTTTGTATAAATATTTTTTTTAGACGGATTTTTACATATCGACAATGAACTTTATTTATCAGAATTGGTGTTAAAATATCACACTTTATTATTTTTTTTAAATGGAATGTTACATACATATTATTCTACGCTAATAATACAATTTTATTATATTTTAATTCGCCGGTGTTGTTACATTCATCGAAACAATTTAATAAATAAAGTTCATTTTTACCCTTATAATAGTGAAAAATTATTGATATCTCACTGTTTTTCTCTTTTATTAATTTACAACAATATTATTATTATTAATAATCAACAGTCTATAAAAGCCGTCCCAAATATTGGGACCGTTTCTTCAGTATTTTGCGAAATTTTTCATTTCAATGAACAGCGAGAAATACTTCGAAAAATCAAGTGCTCGACAATTGTAAAAAATTTGAAGCGATTTTCGAAGACAAAGGGGAAAATTCGAATGAAAATTAGTGAAGCTAATAAGGCAAACAATCATCCCGCTGT
Source organism: Phyllotreta cruciferae (assembly GCA_917563865.1). Classification (NCBI taxonomy): domain Eukaryota; kingdom Metazoa; phylum Arthropoda; class Insecta; order Coleoptera; family Chrysomelidae; genus Phyllotreta; species Phyllotreta cruciferae. Next base: position 1,126,133 of record OU830618.1, on the reverse strand, counting down.
TTATTGAAATGAATAATTCGCGTTACTGGTTTGTTTTTTTGAAATGTACAACAACTCGTTCAATTACAATAATACATTTTTTTTCATTTAAAAATTGTTTATATAAGATATCGTTTAGTTTGAAAAAAAAAACCGATTTAAAAATAATAACGTAGTTCTTGTTAAAGTAATTGCTATTTTTTGGGTTTCCTCGGACTTCCTAGCGGAGATTCCTGAAAAAAGGACTCTGTGTAAAATAACAACAAAAAACGTTTATACAGGGTGTTATTTAATAACATGCTAATACTTAAGGGGGTGATTCTTGGACCCATTTTAAGAAAAAAACTTCATATAAACCTATTTCCTAAACTTCTTAACTTTTGAGATACGGGGTATTAAAGTTAAAGAAAAAAAAACAATTTTTTACTGTCATTTTCATACCACTTTAAATATTTTTATGAAATTTGGTGTACGGCGTTTATGCATTAAAGAGCATTTTTTGACCCAAAAATCTTTTTTTTATTTCTAACAGTGGCGTCCCTACTGGACTCGGACTAGATATTTTTGAATAAAAAAGTGATACGCCACTGCTGTCTCTTAAAATCAAAATTATTTTTCGAATTCTCGTTCAATTTGGAACAAATTCGATTTCTTGACTTTTTTTCGTACAACTCGCCGTTTCGCTAAAAAAAAATTAAATTCATTCATTTGCATCTCCCTGGACCTGGACGAATGACGACCAAAAACGATTTATCTAACTCTGAACAATAATTTATTTAAGCGGATAACTTTTAAACGTTGAAGATATGAAATTAAAGTAAAATAAAGAAATAATTTAAATCAGGAGTTGGAAATGTCTGCCGAAAGTAGTATGAAAATGACAGTAAAAAATTGTTTTTTTTTTCTTAAAACTTTAATACTCAAAAGTTAAGAAGTTTAGGACATAGGTTTATATGAAGTTTTTTTCTTAAAATGGGTCCAAGAATCACCCCCTTAAGTATTGGCATGTTATTAAATAACACCCTGTAGTGTAAAACTTTATACCAAATCTAATTCTTCTAGCGATTCTAATTTAGCAATAGGCGCGATTTTCTCCTCTTTCTCCTTGTCTTTTGATAGCAAGCATTCGGCCCACGAAGATTCTACGCCTTTGTCGAAATCGAAAGCTTTATTAAACGACGCAAACCTGAAAAAAAAAATAACACAAATTTACATCTATTTTTTAATTTATAAGATTCATACAGTTTGTCCCAACAAGAGTACACACACACACATACACATTTTTCTAACGAAGGAAAGTGCCCTAGGGGTCTTAAGGAGGGTCCACATTTAATAACATGTTAATAAATGTGGACCCTGCTTTACAATCGTTCACTTTCCTCTACAGTTTTCTAGCACAAACCTTACACTACAATTAATTACATTAATTAATTTACCTATGAAGAACTTGGGAATGATTTCTCGATATCGGCTTCGGTTCGCTAACCGATCGTTGAAAGGTATACCTAGTCCTACTCGGATCTATTGCTAAATTCTCATATTCAGGTATCTACAACAACAACAAAAAAAACCACATAAATCCTTCACACTCCATCCCTTTACACCCCCAAATCAATCGGGGGAACCCCACAGATACATATAATAGTGCCCACCTTGATTGCACAGTATAATACAGACTGTCTCTAGATACTGTATCTAGTTAATGGGGTCTAGATACTAGATCTGTATCTAATAGAGACTATGTCTAGATTAAATACTATACAGATCTGTGTATAATAGAGACTATGTCTACATTAGATACTATACATATCTGTGTCTAATAGAGACTAGGTCTAGATACTATACAGATATGTATAGTAGACTTTTAGGCTCTGTCTAGATACTAGATCTGTGTATAATAGAGACTATGTCTAGATTAGGTACTATACAGATCTATGTCTACTTTAGGCTGTGTCTAGATACTAGATATGTGCCTAATAGAGACTATGATCCGTATTCAGCGCTCCATTTGAAAGTTAAAATCCTGTTTACCAAGCGCCTTTAACTTGACAGTTCTACATTGTTGTTATGGAGTAACTAAGGCCATTGTTTACGTTTAAGTCGCTCACTAAATATGACTTTAACATTAAAATGGGGCGCTGAATACCGACTAAAGTCTATCAATACTAGATCTATGTCTATAACAGAGTGTGCTTGATAGATTGGACACCATTGTACGTAAATAACGTGTAGAATTTCTTGCCTCTGGTTTGACGCCAGTGGACGTTTCGCCATTGCCGCCGGGCTGGCCCTGCTGGTGCTGGCCCCTCAACAAGGACAATATCGTCTTGACGTCGGCGGCCAGCTTGGCTTCGAGCGAACTCACTCGGGTGGCCAGCTGGTCCAGCTTGCCGTTGATATGCTCGACGAGGCCTCGACTTATCACAATCGTTTCGGGATGCGGCGGCGCGGCGCCCGCCTCCATACTGGAATGTTGAAGCTGTACAGTCGTCGTGTCCAAGGCCACCTGAAAACGATATTATTATAGCTCGTGCGGGGGCGGTTATAGGGTGGATTGTGTACAGTGCGTCCCATTTTGGTAGCGATTGGGGGGTATCTCCTGTACTACTTTTTTTGTCAAATTTACAATGGCGCAAACAGATTTTTTAAATCTTTTTTCATTTTTCAGTTACAGGGTGATAATGAAAATTTTGAGTTATTCAGCCACCCCCGTATCTCGTTTGCTATTGAAGATATTTTAAATGTGTAAATTGATTATTATGGATAATTTTACGTAGAATTCAGTGGCGTTCTTAGTTTTTTTATGGGGGTTACGATTTCTGAAATATGACACAAACTTGTAATTTTTTTAATGGGACACCCTGTATTTTTATTGCCTATTAAATTTGTAATTTTTTTCTCTTTTTAATGATATGGCGCATTCTATATTTTAAATTTCATTAGAAAACTCAAAAAAGAGAAAAACTATTTTATTCGAAAAATGGTTAGGGGGATGCAGAAAAACAAAAATAAAATACTTTTAGAACAAAAATAGTTGTTGAGAATATTAAATAAAACATTTCTACGATTTTTTTGTTTTTTCGCATAGCCCCCTAACCATTTTTATAATAAAATAGTTTTTCTCTTTTTTGATCGTTTTAAGAAAATTCAAAATATACAGTGTGTCCACTTAAGTTTGCACCATATGGGAAACTTTTTTATTGTTAATATTACGAAAAAAAGGTAATCTTCATAAAAAGTTCTGCATTGTGTAAAAACTAAAATGCAATCATCAGATATTAAAAATTTTCAGTCGTATACGAGGTTTGCCAAAAAATTTAATTTTTGCTCAAGAGTAAAGTACCTTTATTTTTGACAATATCGAAAATTATTATAAAGAAAAATGTTTAGAATTAAAAATAACTTTCAAATATTCAATATTGTTTATTTATAGAAATACCTTTTTCGACATTTTTTCTTGAAAAAATTTCGTGAAAATGTTGAAAATTTAAGTTTGCACTTTTTTGCATAATTGATTTAGGATGCACCGGCATTTTTTAAAAGTAGTACCGGATTTCACATTTCATTTTCCAAAGTTTTCACAGAGAAAATGTAAAAAAAATATTTTTATAAATAAACAATATTGAATATTTGAAAGTTATTTTTACTTCTAAACATTTTTTCTTTATAATAATTTTTGATATTTTCAAAAATAAAGGTACACTCTTGGACAAAAATCACAATTTTTGACAAAGCTCGTACACGACTGAAAATTTTTAATATCTTATGATTGCATTTTAGTTTTTACACAATGCAGAACTTTTTATGAAGAATAACTTTTTTTCGTAATATTAACAATAAAAAAGTTTCCCATATGGTGCAAACTTAAGTGGACACACTGTATATTTTGAATTTTCTTAAAACGATCAAAAAAGAGAAAAACTATTTTATTATAAAAATGGTTAGGGGGCTATGCGAAAAAACAAAAAAATCGTACAAATGTTTTATTTAATATTCTCAACAACTATTTTTGTTCTAAAAGTATTTTATTTTTGTTTTTCTCCATAGCTCCCTAACCATTTTTCGAATAAAATAGTTTTTCTCTTTTTTGAGTTTTCTAATGAAATTTAAAATGTAGAATGCGCCATATCATTAAAAAGAGAAAAAAATTACAAATTTAATAGGCAATAAAAATACAGGGTGTCCCATTAAAAAAATTACAAGTTGGTGTCATATTTCAGAAATGGTAACCCCCATATAAAAACTAAGAACGTCACTGAATTCTACATAAAATTATCTATAATAATCAATTTACACATTTAAAATATCTTCAATAGCAAACGAGATACGGGGGTGGCTGAATAACTCAGAATTTTCATTATCACCCTGTAACTCAAAAATGAAAAGAGATTTAAAAAATCTATTTGTGCCATTGTAAGTTTGACAAAAAAGTAGTACAGGTTCGCGAAAACCGCAATAATGTCCTATCAATCGAGATACCCCCAAATCGCGATCAAAATGGGACACACTGTACTGTACATACCAAGGTGTCGGGTACGTGACAGTGGCCAGCGGCGTCGCCCGAATGGGGCGGGCTGGGGCTGTTGGTGTAGTAGCTGGTGCTGCTCGACAGCGGCCCGACGACGTGCTGCTGAGCGCTTGGGGCGAGCGGGGCGGCCGTCTGCGCCTGCGCGGCGTCCTGGTGGTGGTAGGCGCCTATCGAGGATTGCCTGCGAATGGTGCGTACCCTGTGGCTGGAGGGGGGCGTCGATTGGGCTGAAATAATTTGCCATTTTGATTAATATTATAGTCCCATTGGGGATGATCAAGGGTAGGTTTAAAGGGTGTGTAATAGTAAGGTAAAAGAGCAGTATAATTGTACTGGTTTAAGTTTTAAGTATCATTAAATGATTAATATACAAGTTTATTTTTACCTCTTTAGTAAGAGATTGAAATTTAATAGACTCGCTAGACGATAATATTAAAATTTCACTATTATTATTATACAAAAATGCATTCACAGGAAGAGTAAAACTTAAAAATACAATGCAAAACTCATTCACTTAAAGTTCTTACGCATGCTAGATACATACATACAAAATTGGCTAGGTATTTTTTGTGTTTTTAATTTGTAGAAATTCGAAAAGTTATCTGATAACTTAGACTGTATCAAGAAGCTGAAAATTTGTATGAATGTTAAGAAAACCTAAACCTATTCTAAAGAAATTATGAAAACTTCCCATATTTATTATCTCTATTTTGATAATGAATGCTTTATAATAACAAACTTGTTCCTAAATCTATACAAAAAAAGTTACGTTGTAACGTAAATATTATAATGGAGAAGACCACGACTTTTTTTTTATTTTCTTTCCAAAATCGTGTGTTCTAAGAAGGCGCGTAATGAAATTTTTATTTTTTTCTGTGGCCAAATAAGGCCGCAATTAATTTTTAAAGTTTGAAAAACGTCACACAATCGTCATACACTCTGCTCCAATCAAAGCGAGTGTTGCAAAGAGAAGTCACATTTAGCAAGGTTGCCACGTTTCCTATTACTCTTCTTTACTCCTGCAAAATGTGCGTTTTTTTGTATATTTATTGCAATAAACATTTTCTGATTTATCCATTTCTTCCATTACTTAATGGATAATTCGATATATTAATATAGAAATAACATCTTTATCTGTATAAATTGTAACCGATTTTCGTGTTAAAAACACAAATAATGGTCCTGAAACATTTATTTGGCAACATTCTTGTCAACTTCAATATTATCAGTAAAGTGTTTTGTGCCTAACTGCAATTCGTGTAATTTGTTTTGTGCATTTTTCAGAAAAATCTGACAAATGACAGTTTGATTTTTGTTTGTTTGTCTATTCTTTGTTACTGCGTTCGAAAATTCATACTATTTGCTATACAACAAAACGTGAGTGGTTTATGATTGGTTGATAAGGAATGAGTCAAAACCCGAAATTTTTAAATTTCAAAGGGCTATATCTTTTTAATTATAACACATTTTGAGCAACTGAAAACGGTTTTGAGCTCTAATAAATCATTTCTAATCGTATCTTTTGCCGAAATCCGCCTATCTCACATCGTGGTCTTCTCCATTTAATTGGCGTATTTCATGTAAGTAAAGTAGTTGTTCGACAAAAAGAAGCATTTTTTCGTGTTAATGAAACGTAAATGAAACGTAAATCCAACGTAAAACTTACCTATGAGTGGCTGGTGTGTTTTGTGTAACCTTAGATCTGGTATACTTCTTTTGAGGTGAGATAGCATGCCTATTTCAAACACATGATATTATTTTTTTTTACATTTTATAGCACAGATTTTGTCAAAATGAAGAATCTTATTGTGTCGTATTTCAAACCAATCTGTACTACAAACGTTTCGAAAATTCGATCAAAACGAAATGATACGAGTTTTGTTAAAATCGAAAGGGGGTCGCAAATTTAATTAAAAGGGTAATAAATCGGTGTATGGATCAAAATCATTCGAAATTTACTAGTTATTTTACAATTAATTTAAAATACTCGTCGAATGATTTTTATTAATACTACCGTTTTTATATTATAAAAGCAATGCATGAGTAAACGCCTACTGTATAATATGTTTTGAATATAAACCCTTCGATTTGTTGTAAAAAAGGGTAAAAAATTAGCAAAATTGAAACCCAAAAAAAAATGTAGATAATTCACAGTACCTGTTATGGAATTGAAAGTTGATGATCTGCGTTTTTCTTCTCCAAAATCCAAGTTCAAAGGGGTCACATCCTGGCCGGCTTTATCTGTAGAAAATTCCAAAATCCCATGACCTGTAATCGATATATTGAATGCCTACTATGATATACCGTGCCTTTATACTCGATAGTAAATATAGTTTATGCAAAATCAAGTTAGATGCGCGTCATTGTAAATTTACTGCGTCACAAATAGGCGGTGTTGCCGAGCTTTTAGAAAGTTTACAGGAATCTAGGAGTTTTCGAAAATTGCCAAGAAAGATTTCTACAGGGTGGCGCAGCCCATACACAAAAGTTTTTTTGATTCTATAATACGGGGCTACAATATAAAATTATTTAGACATATACAGGTTGTCCCAATTTTAAGAAAATATACAAAGTTATGTTTTTTTAAATGGAACACCCCGTATATTATTACATTTTTCGATTCCACTCGATGAGCTGATTCCAAAAAGGGGTCACACTTGATATTTTGGTATCATAATAAAGGATTCAAAAATCACAAAATTTTGAATTTAGGCGGCTCTGAAAGCCAAACAGTTGAAAATCTAGAAAAACGGCTTACATGATCCCATCCTAACTTTTCGAGTACTATCTAATGACATGATATAAAATGTATACAGGGTGATCAAAAATTTAAAATTTTTTATCAGATTTTTTTTGTACCATTAGATAGTACTTGAAAAGTTAGGATAGGACCATGTAAGCCGTTTTTCTCGATTTTCAACTGTTTGGCTTTCAGAGCCGCCTAAATTCAAAATTTTGTGATTTTTGAATCCTTTATTATGATACCAAAATATCAATGTGACCCCTTTTTGAAATCAGCTCATCGAGTAGAATCCAAAAATGTAATAATATACGGGGTGTTCCATTTAAAAAAACATAACTTTGTATATTTTCTCAAAATTGGGACAACCTGTATAGGTCTAAATAATTTTATATTGTAGCCCCAAAGGTTCTGTATATTATAGAATCAAAAAAAACTGTCAAAAGTCAAGCCGTTTTTCCTATAGAGACTGACGCGTATGGGCTGCGCCACCCTGTATAATGACAAAAACAAATTAAAACTAAAAAACTGATCGGTTGATAAATGACAACTATGCGACTTGACAGTCAGTGCCTACCAACTTAGTATAAGAAAAAAATCATTATTTTATATACAAACGATGAATTTGTATAATATACATTTTTCTTGGTTCAAAAATACTCCAAAATTTCAGCAAAATTCTCCCAAATTGCCACAAAAAATCCACGAAATTTGGAACCAAAATTCCACCATAATTCACCCCAAATTACCGCAAAATTCACTCTCAAAAATTCCCCCAAATTTCACCTAAAATTGGTATTAAACTTAATCTGTTTTATATGCTTATTTTTCAAAGTTGGCCACAACGCTTGTCAAATATGACGTGCATATAACTTTCTTTTGCCCAACCTATACCTGATTCAGATTCATCGCTATACTGAGACTCCTGTCTGCCATTCATCGAATTCCCTCTACTCGACAAACCGTTCGATCTCGCCGAAGGAACACCCCGGAAATATCTATTCTCTTTATCCTTCGGATAAAAGGACCTTCTGGGCACCACACCAGCCTGCTCGTCCTGCAAAACAACCACAATAAAAACCTCTATAGATAAATCACTAGATCAAACACTCACATCTCTCAAATTGAAAGTAATCTCCAGATTATTCAAAAAGTGCGTATAAAATTCCGGATACAACTCCAAAACGTCCAGCAGGTCATCTCGGTGTATCTTGTGCAAATCGCAGTAGGTCAAAGCTCTGACGTTGCAAGCCGATTTCCCCAAAGTGGGATGTAAACAAGGATTCTCCCCGAATATATCGTATTTCCCCAAAATCGCCATCACTATATCGTCCCTTAAAATCTCAATGGAACCCCTCGAAATGAAGTACAGCGATGTCAACACGTCGCCGCGATGCACCAGAGTATCGCCAGGTGGCGCGTGAGTCGTTTTGAATTTCAATGATAACGCCCTGTAAAGGAACAAGAAGATTAAATTAATAAAAAATAATAATCTACAAGTAGTCGATTGAAATGTTATTTGATGTTGCATTTGTTGGAGTTAGGGGATGAAATTTGGTTTTTTTTATGCCAAGAGGGGGTACTTAACTATATCTGGAAGTGTTTAGTTAAGAAGGACGATTTTAGAATTGTCTAGAGTCGTTTATAACTAATCTAGAACTGACTAGAACCGTTTGAAATGATCATAGAATGATTTAGAACTGACCACAATAATTCAGAACTATTTCAGAACTGTCTAGGCCATTTCAAACAGTTCAATACGATTTTAGAACTGTCCAGAATCACTTAGAACTAATCTAGGACTGACAAGAACCGTTTGAAACAGTTCAGGACGATCATAGAATGATTTAGAACTGTCCAAAATAATTCAGAATTATTTTAGAACTGTCTAGACCATTTCAAACAATTCAGTATGATTTTAGAACTGTCCAGAATCCTTTAGAATTAATTTAGAACTAACCAGGACCTTTTCGAACAGTTCATGGCCATTTTAGAATGATTAAGAACTGTACAAGATAATTCAGAACTGTCTAGACCATTTCAAACAATTCAGTATGATTTTAGAACTGTCCAGAATCCTTTAGAATTAATTTAGAACTAACCAGGACCTTTTCGAACAGTTCATGGCCATTTTAGAGTGATTAAGAACTGTTCAAAATAATTCAGAACTAATTTAGAACTATCTAGGCCATTTCAAACAGTTCAGTACGATTTTAGAACTGTCCAGAATCATTTAGAACTGTCCAGACCATTTCAAACAATTCAATATGATTTTAGAACTGTCCAGAATCATTTATAATTAATTTAGAACTGACAAGGACCTTTTCGAACAGTTCATGACTATTTTAGAATGATTTAGAACTGTCCAAAATAATTCAAAATTATTTTAGAACCGTCTAGGCCATTTCAAACAGTTCAGTACGATTTTAGAACTGTCCAGAATCATTTAGAACTAATTTAGAACTAACCAGGATCTTTTCAAACAGTTAGTGGCCATTTTAGAATGATTTAGAACTGTCCAAAATAATTCAAAATTATTTTAGAACCGTCTAGGCCATTTCAAACAGTTCAGTACGATTTTAGAACTGTCCAGAATCATTTAGAACTAATTTAGAACTAACCAGGATCTTTTCAAACAGTTAGTGGCCATTTTAGAATGATTTAGAACTGTCCAAAATAATTCAAAATTATTTTAGAACCGTCTAGGCCATTTCAAACAGTTCAGTACGATTTTAGAACTGTCCAGAATCATTTAGAACTAATTTAGAACTAACCAGGATCTTTTCAAACAGTTAGTGGCCATTTTAGAATGATTTAGAACTGTCCAAAATAATTCAAAATTATTTTAGAACCGTCTAGGCCATTTCAAACAGTTCAGTACGATTTTAGAACTGTCCAGAATCATTTAGAACTAATTTAGAACTAACCAGGATCTTTTCAAACAGTTAGTGGCCATTTTAGAATGATTTAGAACTGTCCAAAATAATTCAAAATTATTTTAGAACCGTCTAGGCCATTTCAAACAGTTCAGTACGATTTTAGAACTGTCCAGAATCATTTAGAACTAATTTAGAACTAACCAGGATCTTTTCAAACAGTTAGTGGCCATTTTAGAATGATTTAGAACTGTCCAAAATAATTCAAAATTATTTTAGAACCGTCTAGGCCATTTCAAACAGTTCAGTACGATTTTAGAACTGTCCAGAATCATTTAGAACTAATTTAGAACTAACCAGGATCTTTTCAAACAGTTAGTGGCCATTTTAGAATGATTTAGAACTGTCCAAAATAATTCAAAATTATTTTAGAACCGTCTAGGCCATTTCAAACAGTTCAGTACGATTTTAGAACTGTCCAGAATCATTTAGAACTAATTTAGAACTAACCAGGATCTTTTCAAACAGTTAGTGGCCATTTTAGAATGATTTAGAACTGTCCAAAATAATTCAAAATTATTTTAGAACCGTCTAGGCCATTTCAAACAGTTCAGTACGATTTTAGAACTGTCCAGAATCATTTAGAACTAATTTAGAACTAACCAGGATCTTTTCAAACAGTTAGTGGCCATTTTAGAATGATTTAGAACTGTCCAAAATAATTCAAAATTATTTTAGAACCGTCTAGGCCATTTCAAACAGTTCAGTACGATTTTAGAACTGTCCAGAATCATTTAGAACTAATTTAGAACTAACCAGGATCTTTTCAAACAGTTAGTGGCCATTTTAGAATGATTTAGAACTGTCCAAAATAATTCAAAATTATTTTAGAACCGTCTAGGCCATTTCAAACAGTTCAGTACGATTTTAGAACTGTCCAGAATCATTTAGAACTAATTTAGAACTAACCAGGATCTTTTCAAACAGTTAGTGGCCATTTTAGAATGATTTAGAACTGTCCAAAATAATTCAAAATTATTTTAGAACCGTCTAGGCCATTTCAAACAGTTCAGTACGATTTTAGAACTGTCCAGAATCATTTAGAACTAATTTAGAACTAACCAGGATCTTTTCAAACAGTTCGTGGCCATTTTAGAATGATTTAGAACTGTCCAAAATAATTCAGAACAATTCTAGAACTGTCTAGACCATTTCAAACAGTTTAGTACGATTTTAGAACTGTCCAGAATGATTTAGAACTAATTTAGAACTAACCAGGATCTTTTCAAACAGTTCGTGGCCATTTTAGAATGATTTAGAACTGTCCAAAATAATTCAGAACAATTCTAGAACTGTCTAGACCATTTCAAACAGTTTAGTACGATTTTAGAACTGTCCAGAATGATTTAGAACTAATTTAGAACTAACCAGGATCTTTTCAAACAGTTCGTGGCCATTTTAGAATGATTTAGAACTGTCCAAAATAATTCAGAACAATTCTAGAACTGTCTAGACCATTTCAAACAGTTTAGTACGATTTTAGAACTGTCCAGAATGATTTAGAACTAATTTAGAACTAACCAGGATCTTTTCAAACAGTTCGTGGCCATTTTAGAATGATTTAGAACTGTCCAAAATAATTCAGAACAATTCTAGAACTGTCTAGACCATTTCAAACAGTTTAGTACGATTTTAGAACTGTCCAGAATGATTTAGAACTAATTTAGAACTAACCAGGATCTTTTCAAACAGTTCGTGGCCATTTTAGAATGATTTAGAACTGTCCAAAATAATTCAGAACAATTCTAGAACTGTCTAGACCATTTCAAACAGTTTAGTACGATTTTAGAACTGTCCAGAATGATTTAGAACTAATTTAGAACTAACCAGGATCTTTTCAAACAGTTCGTGGCCATTTTAGAATGATTTAGAACTGTCCAAAATAATTCAGAACAATTCTAGAACTGTCTAGACCATTTCAAACAGTTTAGTACGATTTTAGAACTGTCCAGAATGATTTAGAACTAATTTAGAACTAACCAGGATCTTTTCAAACAGTTCGTGGCCATTTTAGAATGATTTAGAACTGTCCAAAATAATTCAGAACAATTCTAGAACTGTCTAGACCTTTTCAAACAGTTCAGTACGATTTTAGAACAGTCCAGAATCATTCAGAACTCTTTTAGAACTGTCTAGGCCATTTCTAACAGTTCAGTACGAGTTTAGAACTGTCCAAAATCATTTAGAACTAATTAGAACTAACCAGGACCTTCTCAAACAGTTCATGGCGATTTTAGAATGATTTAGGACTATCCAAAATAATTCAGAACTAATTTAGAACTGACTAGAACTATTTGAAACCGTCCAGAATCATTTAGAACCAATTAGAACTAAATTTAACTTCTTACTAACACCCTCTTGACAACAAAAAAAACAAAATTCCATCCTCCTACTCTACCAACCGCAAGCTCAAATGCACCATTTCAATAGACTAAAATACATAGTACTAAAATGGTACAAAATAGCACTAACATGGTACAAAATAGTACCAACCTCAAACACCCGGGGCTAGCCCCATCGAACACGCTACAATTCTGCAACAAATTCCTGTTCAAATGCAGACAGATATCCGCCTGCAGGCACTCGGGGAACCCCTTCAGCACCGAGTTCATGTCGATGCCGTTGGTGTAGGTCCACGCGTGCTGGAAGTACTCTTCGAGCCGCTGCCGCAACGGATTGGGGATCTGGTGGAACCGGATGAATTCTCTCACCCGCAGCATCTGCGTGTGGTACCGCGCCGTACCCGAGTACAATCGCTGGATGATCGCCGATACGTTACCGAAGATGCTGGCGTACATTAGAGCTAAAAAAGAAGAAGATTTTATTAACTTTTTGTATCGAGGAAGCGGTAAATGTGGTTAGGGAACTGTAGAAGGTTATGGGGAAGGGTTCGTTATTGTTTAAAGATCAAGGGATAAGGTGGTAGGTGACCTGGTGGAGGGACCTGGTCGTCAATATCACATAATATATGACCTGGTGGAGGCATTTAGTGTTTCCCACCACATGGTACATGACCTGGTGATCCTGATCATGAAGGTACATGACCTGGTGGTCATTATCAGACAATACATGACCTGGTGGAGGCATTTAGTGGTTCCCATCACATGGTACATGACCTAGTGATCCTGATCATGAAGGTACATGACCTGGTAGCCAATATCACATGATATATGACCTGTTGGAGGGACCTGGTGGTCATTGTCACATAATATTTGACCTGGTGGAGGCATTTAGTGGTTTCCACCACATGGTACATGACCTGGTGATCCTGATCATGAAGGTACATGACCTGGTGGTCATTATCACACAATACATGACCTGGTGGAGGCATTTAGTGGTTCCCATCACATGGTACATGACCTAGTGATCCTGATCATGAAGGTACATGACCTGGTAGCCAATATCACATGATATATGACCTGTTGGAGGGACCTGGTGGTCATTGTCACATAATATTTGACCTGGTGGAGGCATTTAGTGGTTTCCACCACATGGTACATGACCTGGTGATCCTGATCATGAAGGTACATGACCTGGTGGTCATTATCACACAATACATGACCTGGTGGAGGCATTTAGTGGTTCCCATCACATGGTACATGACCTAGTGATCCTGATCATGAAGGTACATGACCTGGTGGCCAATATCACATGATATATGACCTGTTGGAGGGACCTGGTGGTCATTATCACACAATATTTGACCTGGTGGAGGCATTTAGTGGTTTCTACCACATGGTACATGACCTAGTGATCCTGCTCACGAAGGTACACGACCTGGTGGACCAGATGGGATTCACTTACATCCGGCCAACATGATGCAAATGGTGAATATCTTCTCCACGTCGGTGTTGGGCGCCACGTTGCCGAATCCCACGCTCGTCAGCGACGTGAACGTGAAGTACAAGGCCGTGACGTAGCGGCTGCGTATGCTCGGCCCTCCTCGCGTACCGTTCGGCGTGTTGTAGTAGTACTGCTGCGTGTCGTTGGCGAGGACGTCCAGCCAGGTCACCAGGCGGTCGGCGGTCGCGTCGCCGTAGGACCGCTCCGTGTTCGCTATGGCGTACCTGAAACCAGAGGATATTGAAAACTATAACCTGGTGGGCTTGGTCATAAAGGTACATGACCTGGTGGAGGGATATTTTTGTTGAAAAAGGACCTGGTGGTGGGATTTGGGGGTCCTGGCCATATAATACAAGACCTGGTGGTCCTGATCATGAAGGTACATGACCTGGTGGAGGGATATTTTTGTTGAAAAAGGACCTGGTGGAGGGATTTTAGGGTTCGGGCCATATAATACAAGACCTGGTGGGCCTGATCATAAAGGTACATGACCTGGTGGAGGGATATTCGTTGAAAAAGGACCTGGTGGTCCAAATAATAAAGATACAGGACCTGGTGGTCCAAATAATAAAGATACAGGACCTGGTGGAGGGATCTGGTGGTCCAGAATATGAAGTTACATTACCTGGTGGAGGGATATTTTTGTTGAAAAAGGACCTGGTGGAGGGATTTTAGGGTTCGGGCCATATAATACAAGACCTGGTGGTCCTGATCATGAAGGTACATGACCTGGTGGAGGGATATTCGTTGAAAAAGGACCTGGTGGTCCAAATAATAAAGATACAGGACCTGGTGGAGGGATCTGGTGGTCCAGAATATGAAGTTACATTACCTGGTGGAGGGATATTTTTGTTGAAAAAGGACCTGGTGGAGGGATTTTAGGGTTCGGGCCATATAATACAAGACCTGGTGGTCCTGATCATGAAGGTACATGACCTGGTGGAGGGATATTCGTTGAAAAAGGACATGGTGGTCCAAATAATAAAGATACAGGACCTGGTGGAGGAATCTGGTGGTCCTGATCATAAAGGTACATGACCTGGTGGAGGGATATTTTTGTTGAAAAAGGACCTGGTGGAGGAATTTTAGGGTCCTGGCCATATAATACAAGACCTGGTGGTCCTGATCATGAAGGTACATGACCTGGTGGAGGGATATTTTTGTTGAAAAAGAACCTGGTGGAAAAATTTTAGGGTCCTGGCCATATAATACAAGACCTGGTCGTCCTGATCATGAACGTACAGGACCTGGTGGAGGGATATTTGAAGAAAAAGGACCTGGTGGTTCTCATCATAATGATACAGGACCTGGTGGAGGCATTTGGGGGTCCTGACCATATAATTCAAGACCTGGTGTTCCTGATCATGAAGGTACAGGACCTGGTGGAGGGATATTTGTTGAAAAAGTACCTGGTGGTCCTGATCATAAAGAAATTTGACCTGGTGGTCCTGCTCATGAAGGTACATGACCTGGTGGAGGGATACTTGTCGAAGGGAAACTGAGGGAAACATTCTAGGTGAGATGGGGGAGATTTTCAAATATATGCGTTGGGAGCCTTCTTCTGGGACCTGGGGCTCTAAATAGTGAAGAGAGAATATTTAATATTTTTAAGAATATGAAATAGTCTTGGTGATGTGTTTTTAGCTTACCATATGCAGGCCATCCAGTGGGCGATGAGGGCGAAGGTGGCCATGAGCAGGAGGAGCACGGCCGCCCCGTATTCGGAATACCGATCGATTTTCCTGGCGACGCGCACCAATCGCAGGAGGCGGGCCGTTTTCAGCAGGCCGATCAGCGTCGTCGTCTGGAAAACAAAGGCGGCTTAGACGGATGAAACGGTGTAAGGGATATAATTGAGAATTATTGTGGTGTGTGAACAGATAGAACATGTACGAGTACGAGTATAGTCTGTATAATAAGAGGTGGCTGAATAACCGGGAAGGTGAAGTGGCCGGTTCGCGGTCCAGCGGCGGCGAATTGAATTTTTTTTTCGCTGTTTTATTAGATTTTTTTGTCATGCAATTCTGTTTTTTTGTTGGTTTTTTATTGAATAATATCAGCGAATTAGTTGATTAATAGGTCCAAATTGACGATTAATTAAATACAGTTAGTATAGTTTGTGCAAAATAAAGTTGGATGTACGCCATCATAAATTGACAACGTCACAAGTAGACAGTGTTGCCGAACTTTTAGAAAGTGTACAAAATCTAGGGATTATCTAAAATTGCCTAGATAGATTTCTTAAGATTTATTCAATGTTTATTTCTGCGCTGTGAACACTTTTAGAATGCTTCAGAATGAATTAGAAATGATTCTGAACAATTTTGAACGTTTCAGAGTGAATTGAAACTCTCCAGAACAATTTAGAACAGTCCAGAACGAATTAGAACTGTTCAGAATCCTTTTAGAATGCTTCAGAACTAATTAGGAATGATTCTGAACAATTTTGAACGTTTCAGAATGAATTAAAACTGTCCAAAACACTTTTAGAATGCTTGAGAACGAATTAGAACTGTTCAGAATCCTTTTAGAATGCTTCAGAACTAATTAGGAATGATTCTGAACAATTTTGAACGTTTCAGAGTGAATTGAAACTCTCCAGAACAATTTAGAACAGTCCAGAACGAATTAGAACTGTTCAGAATCCTTTTAGAATGCTTCAGAACTAATTAGGAATGATTCTGAACAATTTTGAACGTTTCAGAATGAATTAAAACTGTCCAAAACAATTTTAGAATGCTTGAGAACGAATTAGAACTGTTCAGAATCCTTTTAGAATGCTTCAGAACTAATTAGGAATGATTCTGAACAATTTTGAACGTTTCAGAATGAATTAAAACTGTCCAAAACACTTTTAGAATGCTTGAGAACGAATTAGAACTGTTCAGAATCCTTTTAGAATGCTTCAGAACTAATTAGGAATGATTCTGAACAATTTTGAACGTTTCAGAGTGAATTGAAACTCTCCAGAACAATTTAGAACAGTCCAGAACGAATTAGAACTGTTCAGAATCCTTTTAGAATGCTTCAGAACTAATTAGGAATGATTCTGAACAATTTTGAACGTTTCAGAATGAATTAAAACTGTCCAAAACACTTTTAGAATGCTTGAGAACGAATTAGAACTGTTCAGAATCCTTTTAGAATGCTTCAGAACTAATTAGGAATGATTCTGAACAATTTTGAACGTTTCAGAATGAATTAAAACTGTCCAAAACACTTTTAGAATGCTTGAGAACGAATTAGAACTGTTCAGAATCCTTTTAGAATGCTTCAGAACTAATTAGGAATGATTCTGAACAATTTTGAACGTTTCAGAATGAATTAAAACTGTCCAAAACACTTTTAGAATGCTTGAGAACGAATTAGAACTGTTCAGAATCCTTTTAGAACGGTTCAGAACGACTTAGAAATGATTGTGAACAATTTGAAACGTTTCAGAGTGAATTGAAACTCTTCAGAACAATTTAGAACAGTCCAGAACGAATTAGAACTGTTCAGAACGAATTAGAAATGATTCTGAACAATTATAAATGTTTCAAAGTGAATTGAAACTCTCCAGAACAATTTAGAACAGTCCAGAACGAATTAGAACTGTTCAGAATCCTTTTAGAATGCTTCAGAACTAATTAGGAATGATTCTGAACAATTTTGAACGTTTCAGAATGAATTAAAACTGTCCAGAACACTTTTAGAATGCTTGAGAACGAATTAGAACTGTTCAGAATCCTTTTAGAATGGTTCAGAACGACTTAGAAATGATTGTGAACAATTTGAAACGTTCCAGAGTGAATTGAAACTCTTCAGAACAATTTAGAACAGTCCAGAACGAATTAGAACTATTCAGAACGAATTAGAAATGATTCTGAACAATTATAAATGTTTCAGAGTGAATTGAAACTCTCCAGAACAATTTAGAACAGTCCAGAACGAATTAGAACTGTTCAGAACACTTTTAAAATGTTTCAGAACGAATTAGAAATGATTCTGAACAATTTTAAACGTTTCAGAGTGAATTGAAACTCTCCAGAACAATTTAGAACAGTCCAGAACGAATTAGAACTGTTCAGAATCCTTTTAGAATGCTTCAGAACTAATTAGGAATGATTCTGAACAATTTTGAACGTTTCAGAATGAATTAAAACTGTCCAGAACACTTTTAGAATGCTTGAGAACGAATTAGAACTGTTCAGAATCCTTTTAGAATGGTTCAGAACGACTTAGAAATGATTGTGAACAATTTGAAACGTTCCAGAGTGAATTGAAACTCTTCAGAACAATTTAGAACAGTCCAGAACGAATTAGAACTATTCAGAACGAATTAGAAATGATTCTGAACAATTATAAATGTTTCAGAGTGAATTGAAACTCTCCAGAACAATTTAGAACAGTCCAGAACGAATTAGAACTGTTCAGAACACTTTTAAAATGTTTCAGAACGAATTAGAAATGATTCTGAACAATTTTAAACGTTTCAGAGTGAATTGAAACTCTCCAGAACAATTTAGAACAGTCCAGAACGAATTAGAACTGTTCAGAACACTTTTAAAATGTTTCAGAACGAATTGGAAATGATTCTGAACAATTTTGAACGTTTCAGAGTGAATTAAAACTGTCCAAAACAATTCAGAGCTGTCCAGAACGAATCAGAACTGTTCAGAACACTTTTAGAATGCTTCAGAACTAATTAAGAATGGTTCTGAACAATGTTGGACGTTTCAGAATGAATTAAAACTGTCCCGAACAAATTTTGATATCTTTTTGAAACTCATTGAATATATTTGATATTTTCTTGAAAATCAATCCAAATTTTTGATACTTTTGAAAATTATTGCATGTTTTTGATATTTTCTTGAAAATCACTGCATATTTTTGATATTTCTTGCGTATTTTTAAATAAATCGTTGCATATATTATTGCATATAATCGGCTCTTTAGTGACGCGCATCCAACTTTATTTTGCACAAACCATATATCATGCTGTATGTTAAGTAGGCGATGACCTGGCTACAACGAATGTTTACGAAATATTTACGAATCGATACGGTACCTGCGCCTTATTGCCCTGAAATACAACAAAAAAAAAATATAAATGCAATAATTCCATGAATGTAGTGTTTGTAAACAAATTCCCAATGTCACGGCATTCGTTGTTATTATTTTAGGGTAATGTATAGTGTGAATATTTATATAAAAAAATGTAAATAAGTACTATTTAAGCTGAGAGTACCATGCGAACCAAAAGCGTGCTTCAATCAAAAAGAAATCCAAACTTATTTTTTTTCATTTTAATTAACATACAGAGATAAATCTGAGACAATCTGTATATTAACGAAAACAAGCGTTGTAAAGTGACGATTTGGTATTTAAAAAAAAATTAGTTCATCAAACATCCGCATAGAAATCTATAAAAAATTCATTTAATTAGGTGACAATTAGCGCAAAAATTAATTTTATAGAAATCTATGGGATTTCAAAAGCGTTCAAACTATCATAGACTACCTCGTCTTTATCCAAGCCCAACTATAGAAAAGAATTAAAAAAGTCCATTTTAAAAAACGATATTTCCATGAAACGACAAAACAAAAAAATTTGCACACAAAACATGATCATCGTGACGCGAGAGATATGAGAGTTCTATATTATGAGGAGAAAATATAGTGATAGATCATTCTATTGAGTATATAGGATCATTCTCGATTCGACGTTGCCAAACTCGTGTGTTTTTCCAGGACATTAATCTATACAGAACTTTTCATTAGAAGTATCTATACAGTTTTAAATGAGACACCCTGTATATTCATGTATTTTTGGATTCTACTCGATGAGCTGATTTCAAAGAGGGGTCACACTTGGTATCTTAGTCTTATAATAAAGGCTACACAGCTACTCAAAAATCGCAAAAGTTTGAATTAGGCGGGCTGTACAGCCTTTATTATTAGACCGAGATACCAAGTGTGACCCCTCGTTTTAATCAGCTCATCGAGTAGATTCCAAAAATGGGTCATACTTAATATTTTGGTCTCATAATAAAGAATATACAGCCACTAAATAGTTACATTTATTCACTTCAAACTTTTGAGTGGCTGTACAGCCTTTATTATGAATCCAAGATACCAAGTGTGACCCCTTGTTAAAATCAGCTCTTCGAGTAGAATCTAACCATGGGTCACACTTTATATTTTGGTCTCTTATTAAAGAATATACTGCCTCTAAATAGTTACATTTATTCACTTCAAACTTTTGAGTGGCTGTATAGCCTTTATTATAAGACCAAGATACCAAGTGTGACCCCTCTTTGAAATCAGCTCATCGAGTAGAATCCAAAAATATACAAATATATAGGGTGTCCCATTGAAAATAACGAAGTTACGGTCAGTTTCCGGTATAAACGGAAGTCGGCCATTTTCGAAAATATTTTAGATGAATTCCTCGTATCCAAAAACCCTTGTATACAAAATTTCATAATTTTATACACAACAATTCACGAAATACTTCTGTGTATAATCTAAGCTCTGTATAAACCTCGTTGCCTGCGCGAGCTCGATTGAATGTGCCTGAATTACAAGTGAAAATCAAGTTAACTGCTACTTTGACGTCATTTCCTTATAGTTTACATTTACGCAATTTAATAGGGTATTGAGTAAGGTCATTTTGAATTTGTGATATATTTGTGGTGAATTTGAGAGGCTCTATTGGCTCTTTTGAAATGCAAAACAACGTGAAAATTGCTCATAGAGCCGCGAAAAAATCCCTTTTTCCAAACCAAAATGGCCGGAATGCGATGGAAATTAATTCCGTTTCGACATTTTTGACGCGCCATTTCGTCATCCATTTTAATTCCCGTCGAATTTCGTCAAAGGAGAGAGTTTCGCGAATTTCCGCATAGTTTTTCTAAAACGGGAATTCGCGCCAATGGGATTTTTCGAGTTTTCGACGCACACGAGTTCGGCATAGTTTCCTCTGCTCGCATGAGATGGTTCAACTACGTTAAAATTCCAAAAATTCTTTCTCAAAACACAAAAATAAAAATAATAAACGAAAAAAAAAAATGTAAAAAACGACGAACAGAACTTCGAACAGTCGGCTGGGGTTGGACTGCGACGTTGCCACATAACTCGTTTTGTACGATAATCCAGAGAAATACTTTTTTTTTTGGTATTATAGTTAGAAATATACAGGGTGAGTCAAGCTCAACGAGATGATGGGATATTGTGAAGTTAGGCATATGGTAAGAGATTTTTAGCGTAACTCAACCTGTATATTAAATTCCTAATACATTTCTCAAAATAAAGAATTTAATATTCTATGTATACAGGGTGTCCAACGGTGGATGGCCTATTAGATGTTTTGAGAGAGTAGGATCGTTGTGAAAATTTGGTTATTTACGTTATTGATCCTGCTCTATCGATTTGAAATATTTTCAAAGCTGCGGCGTTGCCGCTTCTACCGAAAAGTAGCATCAATTTAGATTTTTTTTAAATGGGACACCCTGTATATTATTGCAATTTTAGATTCTACTCGATGAGCTGATTTCAAAGAGGGGTCACACTTGGTATCTTGGTCTCATAATAAAGGCTGTACAGTCACTCAAATATTACAAAATTTTGAATTTTGGGCGGCTCTGGAAGCCAAACAGTTGAAAATCGAGAAAAACGGCTTACGCGTTCCTATCCTAACTTTTCAAGTACTATTTAGTGACATGATATAAAATGTATACAGGGTAATAAAAAATTTCGAAGTTGTTATCAAAAATCTTTTTGTACCATTAGATAGTACTTGAAAAGTTAGGATAGGACCAAGTAAGCCGTTTTTCTCGATTTTCAACTGTTTGGCCTTCAGAGCCGCCTAAATTCAAAATTTTGCGATTTTTGAGTGGCTGTATAGTCTTTATTATGAGACCAAAATACCAAGTGTGACCCCTCTTTGAAATCAGCTCATCGAGTAGAATCTAAAATTGCAAAAATATACAGGGTGTCCCATTAAAAAAAAATCTAAATTTATGCTACTTTTCGGTAGAAGTGGCAACGCCGCAGCTTTGAAAATATTTCAAATCGATAGAGCAGGATCAATAACGTAAATAACCAAATTTTCACAACGATCCTACTCTCTCAAAACGTCTAATATGCCATCCACCGTGGGCCACCCTGTATAGTTTAATAAATATTACGCTAAAAGGGGTTAATATTTCATATCGTATATACTCCTCTTAATGAATAGTTTAAATTAAAATTACGCAGTCCATACCCCAGCGCAAACGAAACTCGTTAGGCTAATTAATCAGAGAGCATTCAAAATTTCCACATTTCAAAAATGCAACATTTAAAACATCGAATTATTTCCATCTAAAACCGATCCAGGCCCGTCTTGCCAGTTTCTCTCCCTACACAAAAAACAACTCTTTTACCCGACAAGACGAACCCCATCGACACAAAACGTAAAACAAAAAAAAAATTATAAAATAATATAAAAAAAAAACAAATAAAAAAAAACTTAACAAATAATTCAAATAAGTGTGTCATCGTGTTAAATACATACTTCTTTCGTACTCACTTCGTCGGTATCGGTACCGAAAAACAACAAATCGAACGGCACCGCCGCCACCAAGTCGATCAGAAACCAACCCTTCAAATAATGATAGGCTATCTTCACCGGATCTGACACCACCTCGTCGTTTCCGGTCACATACGTCGTCCGGAAATTGATCAAAATGTCCACTATGAAGGTCACGTCCACTGAAACAACACCAAAAATTCCATAAAAACCTTCGAAAAAAATTCCCTACTATGTGTTAATCCTGCACCAGGAGTCGCCAACTAGGTGGTACTCATTCTAATTCATTCACCAGGAGTCACTAACTAGTTGTGGTATTCATTACAGTTCTTGCACCAGGAGGTACCCATCTGGTGGTATCATTTTCATTCCTGCTCCAGGAGTCACCAATCATGAATTATATCATTCTTATGTCATGCACCAGGTGTCAACAATTAGAAGATATCACTCTAATTCCTTCACCAGGAGTCAGCAATCAATAATGACAAGCCTAATTTCTTCATCAGGAGTCACCAATCATAAAGTATCACTCTTATTACTTCCACCAGAACTCATAAATCAATAGAGACAAGCCTAATTTCTTCATCAGAAGTCCCCAATAATGAATTATCACTCTTATTACTTCCACGAGCACTCATAAATCAATAGAGACAAGCCTAATTTCTTCATCAGGAGTCCCCAATAATGAATTATCATTCTTATTTCCTGCAGCAGGTCTCAAGAATCAATAGAGACAAGCCTAATTTCTTCATCAGGAGTCACCAATAATGAATTATCATTCTTATTTCCTGCACCAGGTCTCATAAATTAATAGAGACAAACCTAATTTCTTCACCAGGAGTCTCCAATAATGAAATATCACTCTTATTTTCTTCACCAGGAGACACCAATCATGAAGAATCGCCCTTATTTCTTCATCTAGGAGCCACAAATCAATTGTGACAAACCTAATTCCTTAACCAGGAGTCATCAATCATTAAAAATGACTCTTATCTTCTTCACTAGAAGTCCCCAATCATGAAATATCTCTCTTATCTCCTTCACCAGGAGTCACCAATTAGAAGATATCACTATAATTCCTTCACCAGGAGTCACCAATCATGAAATATCCCTCTTATCTCATTCACCAGGAGTCACCAATCATGAAGATTCACCCTTATTTCTTCCTCTAGGAGTCACAAATCAACTGTGACAAACCTAATTCCTTCACCAGAAGTCCCCAATCATGAAATATCTCTCTTATTTCCTTCACCAGGAGTCACCAATAATGAAATTTCACTCTTATTTCCTTCTTCAGGAGTCACAAATCAATTGTGACAAACCTAATTCCTTAACCAGGAGTCATCAATCATTAAAAATGACTCTTATCTCCTTCACCAGAACTCCCCAATCATGAAATATCTCTCTTATCTCCTTCACCAGGAGTTACCACAACCAAAAAGACGACTCTTACAATGACTATACAGTATGTACTTATAATAATATTAATAAAAAAAATTGTAACATACCGATGAGATCGATGATGACGATGGGATCCTCGCTGTACTTCTTGTTCTTCCTGTTGTTGAAATCGGGCTCGCTGAGCAGGAAGGCGGCCACGTACGGCGTAAAGATGGCCGTGTAGATGACCAATATGAGGATGATCCAATCCCAGACGGCCTTGAACGGCGAGTAGTGCAAAATGGTGTAGTTGTGGATGCGCGGATTCTGGAGCTTGTACTCCGGCAGGACGTCGGCGCCCAAAGACAGTACCTGGAACAACGGTCAAATCGATACCAAAACAGTACTAAATATACATCCTAACCAGGAGTACTTATATAGTAGATATTTCCAGAAATCTGGATAAGTTTATATGGGAAAGAAAGATCCTGTAGTAGCCTCATGAAAGACGGTCCAATCGATACCAAAACAGTACTAAATTAAAATTGTATCCAGGAGTACATACACTATGGTAGATATTTCCAGAAAACTGGATAAGTCATTGATCCTGTAGCCTCATGAATATTTCCTGTTGTTGAAGGAAAGTTAGTTCCGGGAATAAGGCGATATTAGAGGGGTATTTATACCCTAATCGTAAGTTCGTTAATTAATTTTCCAGGGAAACTTTCGGTTGTCGATTTAATAGAACTTTGATCGAAGGTGGCGAAAACGAGAACCTACCGGAAGAATAATTAACTAATTATCTCTTATTTATGACAGAAATTCGTTTAAACAATTTTCTTAGGTGCATTATACGTTTATTTTTTAGTGTGATAGGACATTGGAAGGGGTAGATTGACAAGGATAAAAGATTCGTGGTGGGGGAAGAGTGACAAGGACAGAATGTCATACGAAAGTAGAGCGACAAAGACAGAACGTTTATCATACAAATTTGACGTTTTGTGAGCTCGAATTTAATGGTAGGGGAAGATCGACAATGACAGAACGTTTGTCATTCTAAATTGCCGTTTTATGAGCTGGAATTTAATGGTGGGGGAAGAACGACAAGGACAGAATGACCCATGAAAGTAGAGCGACAAGGAGAGAATGTTTTATCAATCTAATTTGTCGTTTTATGAGCTCAAATTTAATGGTAGGGGATGATTGACAATGACAGAACGTTTGTCATTCTAATTTGCAGTTTTATGAGCTCGATTTTAATGGAAGGGGAAGATTGACAAGGACAGAATGACCCATGAAAGTAGAGCGACAAAGACAGAACGTTTTATCAATCCAAATTGCCCTTTCATGAGCTCAAATTTAATGGTAGGGGAAGATTGACAATGACAGAACGTCTGTCATTCTAAATTGCCGTTTTATGAGCTGGAATTTAATTGGTGGGGGAAGAGTGACAAGGACAGAATGACCCATGAAAGTAGAGCGACAAAGAGGGAACGTTTTATCAATCCAAATTGCCCTTTCATGAGCTCAAATTTAATGATAGGGGAAGATTGACAATGACAGAACGTTTGTCATTCTAAATTGCCGTTTTATGAGCTGGAATTTAATTGGTGGGGGAAGAGTGACAAGGACAGAATGTCATACGAAAGTAGAGCGACAAAGACAGAACGTTTATCATACAAATTTGACGTTTTGTGAGCTCGAATTTAATGGTAGGGGAAGATCGACAATGACAGAACGTTTGTCATTCTAAATTGCCGTTTTATGAGCTGGAATTTAATGGTGGGGGAAGAACGACAAGGACAGAATGACCCATGAAAGTAGAGCGACAAGGAGAGAATGTTTTATCAATCTAATTTGTCGTTTTATGAGCTCAAATTTAATGGTAGGGGATGATTGACAATGACAGAACGTTTGTCATTCTAATTTGCAGTTTTATGAGCTGGAATTTAATGGCGGGGGAAGAGTAACAAGGACAGAATGACCCATGAAAGTAGAGCGACAAAGACAGAACGTTTTATCAATCCAAATTGCCCTTTCATGAGCTCAAATTTAATGGTAGGGGAAGATTGACAATGACAGAACGTTTGTCATTCTAAATTGCCGTTTTATGAGCTGGAATTTAATTGGTGGGGGAAGAGTGACAAGGACAGAATGACCCATGAAAGTAGAGCGACAAAGAGGGAACGTTTTATCAATCCAAATTGCCCTTTCATGAGCTCAAATTTAATGATAGGGAAGATTGACAATGACAGAACGTTTGTCATTCTAAATTGCCGTTTTATGAGCTGGAATTTATTGGTGGGGGAAGAGTGACAAAGATAGAATGGGACATGAAAGTAGAGCGACAAGGACAGAACGTATGTCATTCTAAACTGGCTGTTTTATGAGCTCGAAGTTAATGGGTGGGGGAAAAGCAACAAGGACAGAACAATCATCCTAAACGTAACAACGCCCTAAGAACTAACAGAGATAGAGAACTCGCTCGCGAATGGACATATAGAGACTTACGTTTCCGATGTTATTTTTGAGATGCGTTTGCGCGGTGGGGCTTTTGAGGCTCTGAAAGTCCAAGCCGACGTTCGGCATGCCGTTGCACGGCGGCTCCACCACCTTGACGTCGAAGCGTCGCGACTCCTCGAAGCCGGCGCCGCGGCACCGCACGCTCGACCACTTGATCGGATAGGCGAGCAGCGTCGCCGTCGAGGCGCGCTCGCGCCCGATGTCGTACTTGAGGCTGCCGCCGCCCAGCGCGCCGCCGCGGCTCTTGCGGCGCCCGCCGCCCTCGGGCGAGCCGCCGCCGCCGGATTGTTTGCGCTTGCGCGACGACGACGTCTCCGATGACGCGGCGGCGTCGCTCATGGCGCGGTACTGATGGCGTATTAAGGACGAGTCCACTCACTAATAGTACATTATTTTTTTTTTATTTTTAGGGGCGGGTATTTGCTTGTTTGTGACGTTTTTTTTGGGGGCGAGGGGGATGCGATTCGGGAAATAATGGCTAATTTTTTTTTAGTGTTGAATTATGCAATCCAATTATGGCGACTTGATGACAGAGGTCGACCCTTTTGTATTATTTACGTTCGGATTGTTAGGGGGTGTAATTATGGTGTAAATGGGGGTGCTTTTGTGCTCGAATTGGATCGTTTTGGGGACGGGGGAAAATCGCGTTCTAAGATTCTCCTTGTTAAATTTGTCGTTTGACAAGTGACAGATGACAAGTCAACAAATGACAAGTGACATATGACAAGTGACAAACGATTAAGTGGCAAATGATCAAATGACAAGAAATCAAGCAACAAATGATCAAATAACAAATGATCAAATGACAATAATTTATAAAGCGAGAAATGATCAAGTGACCAATGATCAAATGACAAGCGACAAGTGAAAAAGTGACAAGCGACAATGATCAAATGGCAAGAAATCAAGCGATAAATGATCAAGTGACCAATGATCAAATAACAATAATTTATCTAGCGATGAATGATCAAATGATCAAATGACAAGTGGCAAATGATCAAATGACAAGAAATCAAGCGAGAAATGATCAAGTGACCAATGATCAAATGACAAATAATCAAATGACAATAATTTATCAAGCGATAAATGATCAAATGACAAGTGATCAAGTGACAAATCATCAGGTGAAATGTCATCAAATGACAATTAATACTCGTAAATGATCAAATGGCAAGTGACAAATGATCAAATGACAAGAAATCAAGCGAGAAATGATCAAGTGACCAATGATCAAATGACAAATAATCAAATGACAATAATTTATCAAGCGATAAATGATCAAATGACAAGTAGTACTCGTAAATGATCAAATGACAAGTGACAAATGATCAAATGACAAGAAATCAAGCGAGAAATGATCAAGTGACCAATGATCAAATGACAAACAATCAAATGAAATAATTTATCAAGCGATAAATGATCAAATGACAAGTGATCAAGTGACAAATCATCAGGTGAAATGTCATCAAATGACAAGTACTACTCGTAACTGATCAAATGACAAGTGACAAATGATCAAATGACAATAATTTATAAAACGATAAATGATCAAGTGACCAATGATCAAATGACAAATAATCGAGCGAGAAATATTCCAGTGACAAGCGACAAATGATCAAATGACAAGTGGTCAAGTGACAAATCGTCAGGTGAAATGTCATCAAATGACAAGTAATACTCATAAATGATCAAATGACAAGTGGCAAAATGAACAAGCGACAAGTGACAGGTGAATTCATCATGAAACGTTAGAATTTCGTGGATAATTCGGTTTTTTACTCATAACTTTGTTAATAATCGACCGATTTTCGTGATTTTTGTATCAAATTTTAGGTAATTGCGGTACCTACTAACTAGCGTAATGGAATTTCGCGTTTATTCAATAAATTTCCGAATTTTAAGCTCTTAAACTAGCCGCCAGTTGCCATCAAAATAGAGCGTTGCTAACGCAATAAATACACACCATGGAAATTTATCCTTCGACATAAAAATAAAAACTACCCTACAGGCCATAAAAAAACCCTACTATAATCCAATTTTCCCTGCATTTCTTCGACTAAAAACCAGCCTACTACTCAACAAACCGATCCACTTACGTCACCAGCTCATCGAAGCAACAACTTCACAGCACACTAATCGAACACATTCCTTACACGTAAAAGGCCGCTCGTCAAATCCGGTACTTACGCTGGCTATCCTCTTGTTCATGTCATTCAAATAGGTCATATTGCGATACGTAGGCGCTCGAAATCGTATCGAATTACACGTGAGGACGCTCCGATGATTGAGCTGCTAATAGAGCGAACGGCCGCGGGGACGCGACGAGAAATAATGCAAATATCGACGGGTTTTCGATTAAATTTTCACGAGACGATCGATCGGGAAAAAGCGCGCCAGATGTGCCGATGAGGACGGGTTGAATTATTCAATCGGGACGCGATTTCGATTCGCCGGGAATCGATTAAATTGAATCGATTCGATGAATCGAATGCGATTCTCGGACGCTCGTTAAATCGGGAATTCGATGAATTATTAGAGGTGCGTTTAGAGGGGGTTTTTGTGAAGTCGAGTGACTCATTAAAACGGCCATTAAATCGGTTGTTTATAATAAATGGGCGCCATTAAAGTGGCTGTTAAATGAGGCAATCGTTGAATTGGTCAATTTAAATAATAGGGCGTTGTTTGAGAAGTTAGGGGCTCATTAAAATGACTATTAAATCAGGTATATATTCTATAAAATTGAGTCAATTATATAAGACACTCATTTATTAATGATTAAGTTTAATAAGATTATCTTTTAAAATTAGTTTTGTTCAAAAATCTATGAGTTAAAATGATGCATTTACTTGTAAAAGTAACTCATTAAAGTGGCAAGGCAGGCTTTGTGCAATAACTTCGATTAAAATGACTTTTCATCTACTTGATGAAGCTACTCATTAAAATGAGTTTTCAAACTAAATTTTATGAATAATTTCTCGGGATAAAATGTTAATTAAGATGACTTTTGATCTACTGATACTCATTAAAAGGCACTCATTAAAATTATGAAGAACTCTAACCTACTCCTCACCTACTGACCTTATTAAAATGACTAATTTAAAAGGCAAAACATTCATTAAAATTATTCTTTGTAAAGAGCACTAATTATACGACTCTTCATCAATTGACACTCATTAAAATGTCTCATAAAAAGGCAAAAAACCCTTATTAAAATTGCGATTTATAAAGAGCACTAGTCAAATGAATATTCACCTACTGACCCTGATTAAAATGACCGAGTGGCAAGCAAAACACTCATTAATATTATCGAATGAAAAGCTACTCATTAAAATGAGTTTTCAAACTAAATTTTATGAATAATTTCTTGAGATATAATGTAAATTAACATGACTTTTGATCTACTGATACTCATTAAAAGACACTCATTAAAATTATGAAGAACTCTAACCTACTCCTCACCTACTGACCTTATTAAAATGATTAATTTAAAAGGTAAAAAACTCATTAAAATTATTCTTTGTAAAGGCACTAATTAAACGACTCTTCATCAATTGACACTCATTAAAATGTCTCATAAAAAGGGCAAAAAACCCTTATTAAAATTGCGATTTATAAAGAGCACTAGTCAAATGAATATTCACCTACTGACCCTGATTAAAATGACCGAGTAGCAAGCAAAACACTCATTAATATTATCGAATGAAAAGCTACTCATTAAAATGAGTTTTCAAACTAAATTTTATGAATAATTTTTCGAGATATAATGTGAATTAAGATGACTTTTGATACTACTGATACTCATTAAAAGGCACTCATTAAAATTATGAAGAACTCTAACCTACTCATCACCTACTGACCTCATTAAAATGACTAATTTAAAAGGCAAAACACTCATTAAAATTATTCTTTATAAAGGCACTAATTAAACGACTCTTCATCAATTGACACTCATTAAAATAACTGATAAAAATGCAAAAAACACCTATTAAAATTGTTCTTTATAAAGAGCACTAATCAAATGAATATTCACCTACTGACCCTCTTTAAAATGACCGAGTGGCAAGCAAAACACTCATTAATATTATCGAATGAAAAGCTACTCATTAAAATGAGTTTTCAAACTAAATTTTATGAATAATTTCTCGGGATATAATGTAAATTAAGATGACTTTTGATCTACTGATACTCATTAAAAGGCACTCATTAAAATTATGAAGAACTCTAAACTACTCATCACCTACTGACCTCATTAAAATGACTAATTTAAAAGGCAAAACACTCATTAAAATTATTCTTTATAAAGGCACTAATTAAACGACTCTTCATCAATTGACACTCATTAAAATAACTGATAAAAATGCAAAAAACACCTATTAAAATTGTTCTTTATAAAGAGCACTAATCAAATGAATATTCACCTACTGACCCTCTTTAAAATGACCGAGTGGCAAGCAAAACACTCATTAATATTATCGAACGAAAAGCTACTCATTAAAATGAGTTTTCAAACTAAATTTTATGAGTAATTTCTCGAGATATAATGTAAATTAAGATGACTTTTGATCTACTGATACTCATTAAAAGATACTCATTAAAATTATGAAGAACTCTAACCTACTGACCTTATTAAAATGACTAATTTAAAAGGTAAAAAACTCATTAAAATTATTCTTTATAAAGGCACTAATTAAACGACTCTTCATCAATTGACACTCATTAAAACGACTCATAAAAAAGCAAAAAACACCTATTAAAATTGCGATTTTTAAAGAGCACTAATCAAATGAATATTCACCTACTGACCCAGATTAAAATGACCGAGTGGCAAGCAAAACACTCATTAATATTATCGAATAAAAAGCTACTCATTAAAATGAGTTTTCAAACTAAATTTTATGAATAATTCATCGAGATATAATGTAAATTCAGATAACATTTGATCTACTGATACTCATTAAAACGTCTGATTAAAAGGCACTCATTAAAATTATGAAGAACTCTAACCTACTCCTCACCTACTGACCTCATTAAAATGACTAATTTAAAAGGCAAGACACTCATTAAAATTATTCTTTATAAAGGCACTAATTAAACGACTCTTCATCAATTGACCCTCATTAAAACGACTCATAAAAAAGCAAAAAACCCCTATTAAAATTGTTCTTTATAAACACTAATCAAATGAATATTCACCTACTGACCCTCATTAAAATGACCGAGTAGCAAGCAAAACACTCATTAATATTATCCTCTATGAAACAACACTAATCTAATTTAAACTACTCTTCATCAATGGACCACTCATCAATTTTACAACAATTGAGTGGCAAGCAAAACACTCATTAAATTCATTCTCTATGAAATAACACTGATTGAAATGACTCTTCGCCTACTCATTAAAATG
This sequence comes from Phyllotreta cruciferae, assembly GCA_917563865.1. Lineage (NCBI taxonomy): Eukaryota > Metazoa > Arthropoda > Insecta > Coleoptera > Chrysomelidae > Phyllotreta > Phyllotreta cruciferae. The sequence goes on along the minus strand of OU830618.1, from coordinate 1,094,247 downwards.
ACAAAATTACTCTCTATGAAACATCAATTGACACTCATCAAATTAACCATTTTTTTCGGCACTTTTACACGAAAAACTCGCCCCAAATTCCACAATAACAACAAAAATTAGAGCCTGCTGCGTATACGTAACGCGTAAATCGATATTAATATATTATTTAATGGCATAAAATACCAACACAAACACGAAATTCCATCGAATATATGCAACAAATTTCAACGAAAATTCCTCGCTAAATAACCACACAAATTTAACACTACAAAAATAACTAAATAAACTACATTTAGGGGTGGTATATAAAAAAAACGTGCAAAACATCTAATTACAGATAAAATTAGCCATTTTTTCGACCACATCTCTACGAAAAAAAAACTAACAAACAACCAAACGAAAAACCCACCCCCCGAAGCTACCCCCTGTTTGCAAAGGGCTGCGAAATTGTAGCGAAATTCTATTAATCCCTCTTTAATAATCTCCTACCGGATCGGGTCGGCTCATCTATGGATCGACGTTTCGAACGGCGGGCCGGCCACCATCAGGCGACGATCGGCTGGGGCGCATCAGGAGCGTCGCGGCGCCATTATCGACGTTTCGGCGTCGCGACGGTGTAGCGAGTTCAGCGGGAGAGTTCGTGATATGTGTGGGGGACCGCGCTGCTCGGAATCCGTGGAGGAACTGGCTGGAGGTGGTTGGAGCGCGTCTGGACCTGTTCGGATGCGATGGGGGCGGGAGCGGGGGCGGGTAGGGGGGTTTGGGTGAATCGCGCAGGTTTGAGGGGTGGAGGGTTGGTTTTTTTTTGTGTTAAGAGTTGTGGAGATTTGTATAAGGGGTTGAATTTGTTGGGGTTTTTTTTGGGGTGTAAGGGGGGTTTTGGATATTAGTATATAAAAGGCAAAATATGTTGGAAGTTTGTGATTTTTTCGATATTTTTTGTAGAGAATTGTTTTTTAAGAAAATGTTGAAAATTTTATTTTTTTATCTCTATTAGTTTTCGAGATAATTCAGGTTTTTTAGAGGATAGCACTGGAAAATTGTTTTTTTTTTCATGTATATTAGGACTAAAAAGTCAAAATATTTCCGAAATTTGCGTGTTTTTCGAAATTTTTTGTTCTTTCAAAGTTGTATAGAATGGTTTTTTTGATAAAATGGTGAAAAGTTCATTTTTTTATCTCTAGTAGTTTTCGAGATAATTCAAGTTTTTTAGAGGGTAGAACTGGAAATTTGTTTTTTTTTCATGTACATTAGGAGTAAAATGTCAAAATATCTCCGAAATTTGCGGTTTTTTCGAAATTTTTTGTTCTTTGAAAGTTGTAGAGAATGGTTTTTTTGATAAAATGGTGAAAAGTTAATTTTTTAATCTCTATTAGTTTTCGAGATAATTCAGGTTTTTTAGAGGATAGCACTGGAAAATTGTTTTTTTTTCATGTATATTAGGACTAAAAAGTCAAAATATTTCCGAAATTTGCGTGTTTTTCGAAATTTTTTGTTCTTTCAAAGTTGTAGAGAATGGTTTTTTTGATAAAATGGTGAAAAGTTCATTTTTTTATCTCTAGTAGTTTTCGAGATAATTCAGGTTTTTTAGAGGATAGCACTGGAAAATTGTTTTTTTTTCATGTATATTAGGACTAAAAAGTCAAAATATTTCCGAAATTTGCGTGTTTTTCGAAATTTTTTGTTCTTTCAAAGTTGTAGAGAATGGTTTTTTTGATAAAATGGTGAAAAGTTCATTTTTTTATCTCTAGTAGTTTTCGAGATAATTCAGGTTTTTTAGAGGATAGCACTGGAAAATTGTTTTTTTTTCATGTATATTAGGACTAAAAAGTCAAAATATTTCCGAAATTTGCGTGTTTTTCGAAATTTTTTGTTCTTTCAAAGTTGTAGAGAATGGTTTTTTTGATAAAATGGTGAAAAGTTCATTTTTTTATCTCTATTAGTTTTCGAGATAATTCAGGTTTTTTAGAGGATAGCACTGGAAAATTGTTTTTTTTTCATGTATATTAGGACTAAAAAGTCAAAATATTTCCGAAATTTGCGTGTTTTTCGAAATTTTTTGTTCTTTCAAAGTTGTAGAGAATGGTTTTTTTGATAAAATGGTGAAAAGTTCATTTTTTTATCTCTAGTAGTTTTCGAGATAATTCAAGTTTTTTAGAGGGTAGAACTGGAAATTTGTTTTTTTTTTCATGTACATTAGGAGTAAAATGTCAAAATATCTCCGAAATTTGCGGTTTTTTCGAAATTTTTTGTTCTTCCAAAGTTGTAGAGAATGGTTTTTTTGATAAAATGGTGAAAAGTTAATTTTTTAATCTCTATTAGTTTTCGAGATAATTCAAGTTTTTTAGAGGATAGCACTGGAAAATTGTTTTTATTTTCATGTACATTAGGACTAAAAAGTCAAAATATCTCCGAAATTTGCGGTTTTTTCGAAATTTTTTGTTCTTCCAAAGTTGTAGAGAATGGTTTTTTTGATAAAATGGTGAAAAGTTCATTTTTTTATCTCTATTAGTTTTCGAGATAATTCAAGTTTTTTAGAGGGTAGAACTGGAAATTTGTTTTTTTTTTCATGTACATTAGGAGTAAAATGTCAAAATATCTCCGAAATTTGCGGTTTTTTCGAAATTTTTTGTTCTTTGAAAGTTGTAGAGAATGGTTTTTTTGATAAAATGTTGAAAATTTCATTTTTTTAACTCAATTAGTTTTCGAGATAATTCAGGTTTTTTAGAGGGTAGCACTGGAATTTTTTTTTTTTTTCATGTACATTAGGAGTAAAAAGTCAAAATATTTCCGAAATTTGCGTGTTTTTCGAAATTTTTTGTTCTTTCAAAGTTGTAGAGAATGGTTTTTTTGATAAAATTGTGAAAATTTCATTTTTTTATCTCAGTTAGTTTTCGAGATAATTCAGGTTTTTTTAGAAGATAGCACTGGAAAATTGTTTTTTTTTTTTCATGTACATTAGGACTAAAAAGTCAAAATATCTCCGAAATTTGCGGTTTTTTCGAAATTTTTTGTTCTTTCAAAGTTGTAGAGAATGGTTTTTTTGATAAAATGGTGAAAAGTTCATTTTTTTATCTCTATTAGTTTTCGAGATAATTCAGGTTTTTTAGAGGATAGCACTGGAAAATTGTTTTTATTTTCATGTACATTAGGACTAAAAAGTCAAAATATCTCCGAAATTTGCGGTTTTTTCGAAATTTTTTATTCGTCGTAATTTGTAGAGAATTGTTTTTTTAACAAAATGCTGAAAATTTTATTTTTTATCTCTATTAGTTTTCGAGATAATTCAGGTTTTTTAGAGGGTAGCAGTGGAAAATTGTTTTTTTTTTCATGTACATTATGACTAAAAAGTCAAAATATTTCCGAAATTTGCGTGTTTTTCGAAATTTTTTATTCCTCGAAATTTGTAGAGAATTGTTTTTTTAATAAAATGTTGAAAATTTAATTTTTTTAACTCAATTAGTTTTCGAGATAATTCAAGGTTTTTAGAGAATAGGACTGGAAAATTGTTTTTTACATGTTTTTTTTTCAAAATATCTCCGAAATTTGTGATTTTTTCGAAATTTTATATTCTTCGAAGTTTGTAGAGAATTGTTTTTTCAATAAAATGATTGATTTTTCGTTCTCCTATCTCAATTATTTTTTGAAATAATTAATGTTTTTTATAGAAAATCGAAATTACAACTTTCTCACTCTAACCCCCTGTTATTTTAATCCCATCTTTGTTCAACTCATTGAATTGATCATATTGCAAACAAATTTGCACTTTTACCTGTATAACCAAATTTCGCCACGATTCGGTTATTAATAAAAACAAAATTAATAAAATTCCTACACAAATTCCCCCAAAATCTCCATTTTATCATCAAAAAAACAACCCACACAAATATCCAACCAAAAGTAAAATCTTATTCCAAATTCAATCGAACCTTCCCGGCACGCTTTCCCGATATTTCCCTCTACATTAAACGAGCCATTATCATTTTCCAGATGGGAAAAACATTTTCCCTCCCGCTGCTCGTCACTAATACCCCCGCCGGGAAACACAAAAATGTATAATAGTGCTTCAAGATGATCTTCTCTATAGCGACTATTTTTTAATCGGGAGACATGTCATAGTTTTTTTCATAGACCGGTTACAAAGTCAAGGTCTTGGAGATTTGCGAGTCTTTTCCCCGGAGGATTATTTTGTGCGTCGGGATTACGCTAAAGTAGGGAAAACCGGAAAATTTTCTCATTAGGAATTTGTTGGTTTTTTTTTTCGGCGTACGAACGACTCGGTACTTCCCCCGGGGATCAGATTTAATCGCTGTACATCAAGTAGCCGGTCGGTGGTTGCGTAATTAAAGGAGGAAATTAGAAAAAATGGCGGAGGAATATTAAGAATAATGATCAAGGGTGTTATTAGATTTGTAATGCTCGTTTCGTGATGGATGCATTTCAAAAAAATCTTGATAAGGTTTCTGTAGATATTTAAATAATAATATGTTATTTGTTAAACAATTAATCAAATGATGAAGGTTCTTATACTATTTTTGATAATGCAGTTATTATACTGTACGTATTTTGAAAATACATAATGAAGGAATATAGAAATTTTATTGGAGCCTCTTAAGATAAAACTCTTGTGATTTTTGAGTGGCTGTATAGCCTTTATTATGAGACCAAAATATAAAGTGTGAACCATATTTGGATTCTACTCGACGAGCTGATTACAAGGAGGGGTCACACTTGGTACTTTGGTCTCAAAATAAAAGCTATACAGCCACTCAAAAGTTTGAAGTGAATAAATGTATTTAGTGGCTGTATATTCTTTATTATGAGACCAAAATATAAAGTGTGACCCATCCTTGGATTCTACTCGATGAGCCGATTTCAACGAGGGGTCACACTTGGTATCTTGGACTCATAATAAAGGCTATACAGCCACTCAAAAGTTTGAAGTGAGTATAAATGTATTTAATGGCTGTATATTCTTTATTATGAGACCAAAATATAAAGTGTGACCCATCTTTAGATTCTACTCGATGAGCTGATTTCAAAAAGGGGTCACACTTGGTATCTTGGTCTCATATTAAAGGCTATACAGCCACTCAAAAGTTTGAAGTGAATAAATGTATTTAGTGGCTGTATATTCTTTATTATGAGACCAAAATATAAAGTGTGCCACATCTTTAGATTCTACTCGATGAGCTGATTTCAAAAAGGGGTCACACTTGGTATCTTGGTCTAATAATAAAGGCTATACAGCCACTCAAAAGTTTGAAGTGAGTATAAATGTATTTATTTAATGGCTGTATATTCTTTATTATGAGACCAAAATATAAAGTGTGACCCATCTTTAGATTCTACTCGATGAGCTGATTTCAAAAAGGGGTCACACTTGGTATCTTGGTCTCATATTAAAGGCTATACAGCCACTCAAAAGTTTGAAGTGAATAAATGTATTTAGTGGCTGTATATTCTTTATTATGAGACCAAAATATAAAGTGTGCCACATCTTTAGATTCTACTCGATGAGCTGATTTCAAAAAGGGGTCACACTTGGTATCTTGGTCTAATAATAAAGGCTATACAGCCACTCAAAAGATTGAAGTGAGTAAATGTATTTAGTGGCTGTATACTCTTTATTATGAGACCAAAATATAAAGTGTGACCCATTTTTGGATTCTACTCGACGAGCCGATTTCAACGAGGGCTCACACTTGGTATCTTGGTCTAATAATAAAGGCTATACAGCCACTCAAAAGATTGAAGTGAGTAAATGTATTTAGTGGCTGTATACTCTTTATTATGAGACCAAAATATAAAGTGTGACCCATTTTTGGATTCTACTCGATGAGCTGATTTCAACGAGGGGTCACACTTGGTATCTTGGTCTCATAATAAAGGCTACACAGCCACGTCTAACCTGTCATCCACCGTGAGACACCCTGTATAATTATTGTCAAAATAGCGAAATAATGTATAATAAATTCAATTTGCTCAAATGTGAAAAAAAACCTTAATAATGCAAAATATTAGACCAAAACAAACATCAATAATTGATGTACCAGTACAATGACATCCACCTCTATCGCTCACTCAATCTACCACCAACCTTTTCTATCACTATGTACTAAAAAAGGACCACCTTTCAATTTACTATACTCAATACCTCTTTGACGTTAGTCTCGACGCGATCCCGGTGCCTCCTGGTGCCCTGCAGCGCCCGAATCTCCTCCACGAACCCGTCGTTATTATTGCCCCACTTCCCCCCCGAACCCTGGCTCCAGCCGAACACGCTCAAGCGCCCCACCTTGCCCCCGGCGCCGCTCAAATTCGCCTCGCCGTTCTCGCGCTCGCCGTTCTCCGCGAAGCTGATGTACACCTCCTGGTGGCCCTCGCCAGAGGGGAACTCCCCGGCGCTGCCCGAGGTCCTCTTGGCCGGCTCATCGCCGGAGGGCGTCACCTGCGACCGTCTGTAGCGGTTGATGAACGAATCGCTGCGGCTGATCTTGCGCTTGGCGCGCTTGCGCGCCGTCGGCGACGTTTCGAAGTTGTCGACGATGTGCCTGATGATGGCGAGGTTGTCGTGGTCGAGCCGCGCATGGGGCTTGGTTTTGTCCATTTTGATCAACATCGCGGCGGCCTCGACGGTGGCCGGCGGTCTGGCGGGCAAAGGGCCGGCGGTTTGGTTGGTGTGCGCGTGCGTACAAGCTCGGGCGGGTTGGTTCTCTCGGGTGATGGGCGGGCGTAGCATTTCGGGTGGGTGATTGATGGGCTATGGATTGGGTGCAAAAGCGGTTCTTGTTTTAAATTGGCTCTTGTTGATGGGTTATTGACTATTATTGGTTCATTGTTGACTCTTATTTATAGATAAATGACTCTTCTTTATGGATAATTGATTCACCTAGGTGGGCAATTGAATGAATTTGGGCGGTACTCTTGGGTAAATAATTGTCTAGCTTGGGTAATTCTTATTGACTCTTCTCGATGGATAATTGACTCTCTTGTGTGAGTAATTGAATCATTTTAGATGGTATGAACTCTTAGGTAAGTAATTGACTAGCTTGGGTAATTATTTTTGATTCTTCTTGATAGATAATTGACCATTATTGCATTTTTGACTTATCTTTATGGATAATTGATTCACCTGGGTGGGTAATTGAATGAATATGGGCTGTACTCTTGGGTAAATAATTGTCTAGCTTGGGTAATTCTTATTGACTCTTTTTGATGGATAATTGGCTCTCTTGGGTGAGTAATTGAATCATTTTAGGGGACATTCTTGGGTAAATTTTGATGGATAATAGACTCTTCTTGATGTATAATTGACTCTCTTGGGTGAGTAATTGAATCATTTTAGGGGACATTCTTGGGTAAATTTTGATGGATAATAGACTCTTCTTGATGTATAATTGACTCTCTTGGGTGAGTAATTGAATCATTTTAGATCGTATGAACTCTTAGGTAAATAATTGACTAGCTTGGGTAATTATCACTGACTCTTCTTGATGGATAATTGACTATTATTGGTTCATTTTTGACTCTTCTTTATGCCTAATTGATTTCCCTGGGTGGGTAATTGAATGAATATGGGCTGTACTCTTGGGTAATTATTATTGACTCTTCTCTTGGGTGGATTATTGAATCATTTTAAGGAACAATCTTGGGTAAATTTTGATGGATAATAGACTCTTCTTGATGGATAATTGACTCTTTTTGATGTATAATTGACTCTTCTTGAGGAATAACTAATTGTTTGGGCGCACAATTGCCTTTTGGGTGGGTAATTGAATCAATTGGGTGTTACTATTGGGCAAATACTTGACTTATTTGGGTACAAAAGAAGTTTTTATAGAGAATTGAATGTTTGGGTAAATAAACAGCTCCCTTATTAGATATCTAATTGACCCTTTTTGTTGGGTAATCGACTCTCTTGGGCACATAAATGACTCTTTGGGTGGATAATTGCGCCATTTGGTTGAGTTTTGGGTAAAATTGAATCAATTAGATGGAAAAATTAGTCGCTTAGTGAGCTTATTAGGCATGATAATTGCGATGATTTGGATCTAAATGGCGAAGCAATTTGGCGTTGATTTGGCGATTTCTACTAATACTTTGCGCCAAACCAAATTTTCAAAAGCTCATAAAAGCGCCAAGCTGTTAATAATCAAATTTCCATATTTACTCGATTAATTTTTGTATCATAACCGTTTAATTATAATATAACACAGCGAATTAAATTCATCGATAATCAAATGCAAACAATTTCGCACGCACAATACCGTTCCAGATTTGATTCGCGCGGCCTGCTAGAATAATAAAAAAAATGAAATAAACCAGGAGAAAGCGGCCTTAACCTGGATAATAATCGCGTGTAAACGAGACATTTCCACGGCGAATCGTGCGTTTCCTGCATTGCAACAAAAATCCAATTCGCCTGGAAATACCCGAAAACCAGGAAAAATTTTTAAATCATCCTTTCAACGATACAAAGTTTACAGACGGACTCTTTTTACAAGCGCATTCAGCCCATTTATTCGCCACCCAACCAAACCAAGCTTCTTGATCAAATTAACAATAATTAGAAACAATATAAAGCGTCTTTATAAAAGCCTGCAAATTCGAATCAATATGCTACAATGTGCAAGATAATAAAGCTAAAAAATCGCATTCTGTACGCCTTTATTTGCTCTATGAAATGCTGCTAAACAATTTATCGAACGAGACGTTGGGCTCTTGGCAAAAATTGATTAACGCCGCGAGATAGCGGCAACACTGTAGGCGCATCCACCAGAAATTTAATACCGCGTATTTTTTATGTAATGAAGAAGAAAAATTCGCCATTTTAGCGCAAAAATCAACCAAAAAATTCACTTTTTTAGCCAAGAGTCCACCGTCTACCTTATCCTTTGAACGCGTCCGCTTTAAAGGCGTCGCGACGCCGCTCGATCGGCGCTCTCATTTCTCCTCCGGTGTCTTTTCCTTTGGTAGTCCGAGAAACTCCGGGAGGTCTCGCGATGGGTGCCCGCCCGAGTTTGGCGACCGACTGAGACCTGGCGAGCGTCGCTTTCGGTGTATATATAGGTGGCGGGCGTCGCGACGCTCCGACGGGCCAGCGTCGAGGAATTCCGGGAAGGGGGCGCGAGCTGGCACTGGCACGGATTTTCGATGGGGTTGATCCGGTTTGGTTTTTTTTTTTGTTTAGTGAGATCAAAGGGGGTGGTGAGATTGTTGAGGGGGGAGGGTGCCCGGGGGGTGGTGGAGGGATTTGATAATGCTAATGAATGAATGTATAAGTGTAATGCAAATGTGGGGGGAAGGCTTCAAGGACTTCTCGTGTATAGCAAAGGTAATGCGATCGATATTCTTGGTAATTAAGAATTTTAAAGTGATTTGGCAACTGTGTATATTCGCAAAAAATGGTAGTAAATTCGCATTTTGTGGCAAAGGCTATTTGTTCAATTTTCCAGGTATTCAAATTTCCAAGGAGACCAATTTTCATGAAGACAAATTCCCAACAGATCAAAATCATTAATAATAGCCATTTTCCAAGAAATCTAGCAACTTAACGAATTCTCTGATGACAAAATCCCGTTGCTTCAAATTTCCAAATAAGTCAGTGATCAAGGAATCGAATTCCTAACTCACCGAATTTTCTAATGACCGAATTCCCAACTATTCAAATTTTTAAATGGAAACAAATTCCCAGCAGATCAAAATAAAAATCTCTATAAAAGACATATTTCCAACTTTTCAAATCGCCAAATTTTTCAAAAAATCGACCAACTCACCGAATTCTGTGATGACAAAAATCCCTCATCAAATTTCCACTTCAAATTTCCATATTTCCAAATTGAAGAATTTTCATTTAAATAAATTTCCAACACATCAGTATCTCTAGCCGTATTCCCAACTCTTCGAATTGCCAACTATTCAAATTTCCAAGTAGCCCAATTCTCATTAAGACAAATTCCCAACAGATCAAAATCACTAATTTGTTTGATGACAAAATCCCGTTGCTTCAAATTTCCAAATAACTCGGTGATCAAGGAATCGAATTCCTAACTCACCGAATTTTCTAATGACCGAATTCCCAACTATTCAAATTTTTAAATAGCTCAATCATCAGGAAAGCAAATTCCCATCGAATTAAAATAAAAATTTTCTAATGGTCAGATGTCCCAAGTCACCAAATTCTCTAATGAGAAAAATCCCAACTCACTAAATTTTTTAATGATCAAATTCCCGACTAATCAAATTTCCAAATAGCGCAATTTCTATGGAAACAAATTCCCAGCAGATCAAAATAAAAATGTCTATAGAAGACATATTTCCAACTTTTCAAATCGCCAAATTTTTCAAAAAATCGACCAACTTACCGAATTCTCAAATGACCAAATTCCCAACTATTCAAATTTCCAAATAGACCAATTTTCATGTGAACAAATTCTTAACACATCAAATTCAAAACGTCTATAAAAGACAAAATTCTCAACTATTCAAATTTCCAAATAGCCTAATTTTCATGAAAACAAATTCCCAACTATTCAAATTTCCAAATAGCCTAATTTTCATGAAAACAAATTCCCAACTATTCAAATTTCCAAATAGCCTAATTTTCATGAAAACAAATTCCCAAATTTTTCCAAAAATCAACCACCTTACTATTGCCGCAATTCCCAGCAGTTCGAATTCCCAAATCCCCAAATTCCCAAATAAATAAAACGACACTCACCTGGGCCACTTTCTCCCCCATTTTCGGCGTATGAATACCGCTCTGGAAATACTTGGCAGATCCATTATCCTGCAGGGAAAACTGAAAAAAAAAAACAAAAAATAAACCATCCACTCCTCGCACAATTTTCCCATTAGAAAAATAATTCCCGGAGCACACCTTCGGCACGTTTTTGGCCTTCTTCCTCCCGCACAAAATCGACACCTGTATCATCTCGAAAACCGGAACCAAACGGCACTTTTTCGCGACTCAAAACGCCGTTTGCACCATGAGTGTTATTCGACAAAAAAAATATTTTTATTTAGCAAATTTCGAGCAGAAAAAAAGTCCGGTATCGACGCCACGCCGACGACGTGGAAAAACTGACGGCGAGAGAAGCCCCGCCGTCGGGACGCCCCAGCTCAAATTCAATCCGGTCGGTTTTTATTATAGATAGGCGATAGAACGTGCGTAAATCGGAGCAGGAGAGCGTTATTTTCGCATCTATCGGTCGAAAGGAGACGAAAGACATTCTCATCGCCCGACGTTCGTTTACTATATACAGGGTGAAACGCAAACTAATAGAAATCTGAAGCGAAACGGACGTATGCCGAAGGATACGACGTTGCAGAAATTTTTTTACAAGACGAAATATTATTGAATTTTTTTTGGTATATACAGGGCGATTTTAAAAGTTATATTAGGAGGATTAGAGATCAGAAGTGGGATGGACGTATGCCGAAGGATACGAGGTCGCCGAAATTTCTTTACAAGACGAAATATTTGAATAATTTTTGGTATATACAGGGCGATTTGAAAAGTTATATTAGGAGGATTAAAGATCAGAAGTGGGGTGGACGTATGCCGAAGGATACGAGGTCGCCGAAATTTCTTTACAAGACGAAATATTTGAATAATTTTTGGTATATACAGGGCGATTCGAAAAGTTGTATTAAGAGGATTAGAGATCAGAAGTGGGATGAACGTATGCCGAAGGATACGAGGTCGTCGAAATTTATTTACAAGACGAAATATTTGAATATCTTTTGGTATATACAGGGCGATTCGAAAAGTTATATTAGGAGGATTAGAGATCAGAAGTGGGATGAACGTATGCCGAAGGATACGAGGTAAACAAAATTTCTTTTCGCGACAATTTTTTTGGGAATTTTTCAAGAATTGTTGTCGATTATTTATGTATTTTTTGATTTATTAAGAGATATATTGCGGCGAAATTTCCTCGAAAAGCGGCGATAAAATTCGATTTTACGGCCAGATTTCGCCGGCGAACAAAACACAAAACATAAATAAAATTCGAGGCTAATGCACCTTCAACTTCTGCTTGAAAATTTGAACTTTTGCGCCAGGTTATTTCGAGATATGCGGGGCCCACCTGTGCCTATATTTAACCATCGACTATTTTTAATTTTTCAACAATTTTTCTTTTGTAATATGTATTTATCCCGAAGCCGACAGCGCAATTAATTTTGGAAAATTGATACAAAAATGTTTACTTTAAGGCTATTTCTGTTTAGAATTAGAATCTAGCAAAGTGTTCGCTTTTTTCATTCGAAACTAAATCGATACGAGCTTATAATTTCATCCGAAAGATGGAGATACTTTTCATATTTCAGTAATTCCCCGAAATTTCTGTACAAACTTGTCAAATGCTCCTATTAACTGAACGACAAAATGAATTCCAAATCTTCGAATTCCCGTTAGATGAAATACCCCGTCAGTTCAAATTGAAAGATTGTGAAACTTTTCATATTTCAGTAATTCCCCGAATTTTTTATACAATGTTGTCAATTTCTCCAAAATTGGTACAAATACTACTAACTCTGAACAACTAACTGAATCCCACTACTTCGAATTCCCGTTAGATAAAATACCCGCGCGTTCAAACGGCCGTCAGTTCAAATTGAAAGATTGTGAAAATTTCCATATTTCAGTAATTCCCCGAATTTTTTAAACAATTTTGTCAATTTCTTCAAAAATTGGTACTAATACTACTAACTCTGAACACCTAACTGAATCCCACGACTTCGAATTCCCATTAGATAAAATACCCGCGCGTTCAAACGGTCGTCAGTTCAAATTGAAAAATTGTGAAACTTTTCATATTTCAGTAATTCCCCGAATTTTTTAAACAATTTTGTCAATTTCTTCAAAAATTTGTACTAATACTACTAACTCTGAACACCTAACTGAATCCCACGACTTCGAATTCCCATTAGATAAAATACCCGCGCGTTCAAACGGTCGTCAGTTCAAATTGAAAGATTGTGAAACTTTTCATACTCCAGTAAATCCCCGAATTTTTTCTATAAATTTGTCCAAAATATTACTCAAAAATTGGTACAAATTGTTCTCCTACTTTTCACAACGTATTGGGCTATTCAGCCATACATTGTACACTGAACGACTTGAATCCCAGCTCTCCGAAGTCTCGTTAGATAAAATTCCCGCGCGTTCGAACCACCGCCAGTTCAAATTCCCGCCGGTTAAAATCGTGAAAAAAGCCGAGACGTACTTGCTGACAGACCTTTTGCTTGAGCGAATCGGCGGGATTGGACAAGCTGGGGCTCTTCCTGTACTTCTGCAGATCGCTCTCCGACGACACGTTGGGGAATTGCTTGCTCAATTGCGGCTTATTAGCTGCAAAAAAAAAACAATAAATAAATAAAATACCAAACGAAAATAAACAGCACACGTCGTTGGACGGGACAAATCCATTTTGGCAGTGAACGAATGTACTATTTTTATTACTCGGGATAATTCCCGTTAAAAACATACAGAGAAACGTGATTCATTTTTCTGATAAATCCAATTTTGCAATACAAAATAAACTATTTTTTCTACTCTAATAGAGCCGTAGAAAAAGTATACTAATCGACTCCAATACAAAGGAATCTAATCCAAACTACAAATAAACGATCAACTAATCAACTCCTTAACGAACCGTTAACTCGTCGGTTAAAGTTAACGGTAGGTTAAAGACGTTATAGGGAGACGAACGGTTGTCTAAATGTTTCTAATAAGGTAAAACTTACAAAGACTAACGGTAGGATAACCCGTTTTAAAGCATTGTCTTCTAGCTATGGCGTCTAAACTGGTAGCATGCGATACTTTGTTGTGAATCACATGATGTAGCCTAAAACAGTTCACAAAATGAATGATAAAAAGTCGGGGTTTTTATTTGCCAATCAAATCAACCAAATGTTAAGGTACGTACAATAGACTGTTACAGAACTAGTGTGACGTCACGCCATTTACATGTACTCATAGGAGATCGATCAATCCTCGTATATGTAGCGTATGTGACATGACAACAACAACATGTACTGGTTAAATTAGCTCGTTCTATAATAGTCTACAAGTTTAGTTAATTAGATGGTAAATAGGTGTAGTTATCGATCGTAAGAGTAGGAGTAGAAATGATGCGAGAGAAATAAAATACTAATTGTAAGGAAGGAACATATTCGAACAAATCAATGCAACATAAATAGCGTTACAATCTTAGATCATATATAAATGGATCCAACATATCAGGGACGTACTTTAATTGCCCATCCTTGTTTAACAAGTAGTGTTTCTTAACGCTCCATCTTTGTTTTGGTCAACTGACATCTTATGATACATTTGACATACAGAATTAGCGGCAAATTTAAACGTTCATACTTTGAATTTTATTTGTGTAACCATATTCAATAATTCAAATATAAAAAAATAAGAAATAACAATCAAAACAAACACGTGACGTTTTGAGGTTAGCAAAAGTTAGGTTAGATTAGGATTAGGTTAGGAATTAGAAAGTAGCAACGTTGCCAAATTTCTAAAAGCTATTTCTTTTCTCTTTTTATCTTGTACCAAAAATAAATAACGGATTAACTATTTTTATTAATAATTGTAAAGTTAAAATATCTATACATCAAAATTTCATTTACGAACTTAAACATTATAATTTTTGATAAAGAATATTACATAGATATAATTCAAAAGTGTTAAAATATTTGAATTAATAATAAATCTAGATAAATCTGGCAACAAGATATATTTAAACAGTTATCTAATTCATACGTTCAAGTTTTCAATGCGCATGCTCCATCAGCTGACCAAAACAAAGACAAAGCTATTAGAAATTCTATAAAGCAGAAGGAGATAATGTGAAAAAGGCATTTTGGAAATGTTGGAACCGGGACATTGATGTATAGATATTTTAACTTTATAATTATTAATAAAAATAGTTAATCAATTATTTATTTTTGGTACAAGATAAAAAGAGAAAAGAAATAGCTTTTAGAAATTTGGCAACATTGCTACTTTCCAATTCCTAACCTAATCCTAATCTAATCTAACTTTTGCTAACCTCAAAACGTCACGTGTTTGTTTTGATTGTTATTTCTTATTTTTTTATATTTGAATTATTGAATATGATTACATAAATAAAATTCAAAGTATGAATGTTTAAATTTGGCGCTAATTCTGTATGTTGAGGCATCCATTTATGTATGATATCTCGCATGACGCGTTCCTTCCATGGCCAACCAACGCATACAAACGGTAAACAGTAGTACCAACTTAAAACCACTACTAAAATCATTCATAAAAACTCAGTGGTACCACCATTCACCAATCATAAATAAACACACCTCTTCGAAAAACACAACCAATCAAAACACCGTGTGGCCTTTTACCTATTGTTACTACAGTTATTGTTGTAGCTGGAGCTGTAGGTCGAATGCACGGGCCTCGCGACGCCCCGCTCGACGCTCTCGCCCCGCTCGAACGACGCCTGGTGGCTGGCGGGGGCGCTGTGCGATATCGTCAAGGCCGTGTAGTCCTTGTATTGGGCCTGGTGGCCGTCGCCCTTCGACGGCCACGCGGGCTCCTGGTGGCCGGCGTGAGTCAAAGGACTGTAAGGAGAATTGATGAACGAAAAGATGATAAGATGAGCCTGATGGGGGAGTGAGATGAGGTCGAAACGTGCTCGAGTTGGGTAGGGATGATATGAAGGGTGAGGGTGAGATGAGATTTGTGTGGTTAATGAAGCTGATGATAGATTTGTAGGGGGATTCTATGGAGGATTCTAGGGGTATTTCTAGGGGAATTCTAGCGGGATTCTAGGGAAATTCTAGCGGGATTCTAAGGATGATTCTAGGAGCATTTCTAGGGTGATTCTAGCGGAATTCTAGGGATGAATATAGGGGGATTTCTAGGGGGATTATAGCAGGATTCTAATGGGATTGTATGGGGAATTCTAAGGGGATTCTAGGGATGATTCTAGGAGCATTTCTAGGGTGATTCTAGCGGAATTCTAGGGATGAATATAGGGGGATTTCTAGGGGGATTATAGCAGGATTCTAATGGGATTGTATGGGGAATTCTAAGGGGATTCTAGGGATGATTCTAGGAGCATTTCTAGGGTGATTCTAGCGGAATTCTAGGGATGAATACAGGGGGAATTCTAGGGGGATTACAGCAGGATTCTAATGGGATTGTATGGGGAATTCTAAGGGATTCTAGGGATGATTCTAGGAGCATTTCTAGGGTGATTCTAGGGGAATTCTAGGGATGAATATAGGGGGATTTCTAGGGCTGATTCTAGCGGGATTCTAATGGGATTGTATGGGGAATTCTAAGGGGATTCTAGGGAAGATTCTAGAGATGATTCTAGGGGGATTCTAGGGATGATTCTAGGAGCATTTCTAGGGTGATTCTAGCGGAATTCTAGGGATGAATATAGGGGGATTTCTAGGGGGATTATAGCAGGATTCTAATGGGATTGTATGGGGAATTCTAAGGGGATTCTAGGGATGATTCTAGGAGCATTTCTAGGGTGATTCTAGCGGAATTCTATGGGGATTCTAGGGATGATTCTAAGGAGATTCTAGGGATGATTCTAGGAGCATTTCTAGGGTGATTCTAGGGGAATTCTAGGGATGAATATAGGGGGATTTCTAGGGCTGATTCTAGCGGGATTCTAATGGGATTGTATGGGGAATTCTAAGGGGATTCTAGGGAAGATTCTAGAGATGATTCTAGGGGGATTCTTGGGGAATTCTAGGGATGAATATAGGGGGATTTCTAGGAGGATTTCTAGGGGAATTTTCTTGCATACTTACCATTGCTCCAGGCCGTCTTCTTCCTCTTCGGCGGCGGTGACGTCGCTGGGAGGTGTGAGGTAGCCGGCTAGCCTGAGGCCTCTTCCGCGTATATTGGAGCCTAGCCTGAGGCTCTGGCGAAACGAGGCTCTCGCCCTGCCGACTGCGATAAAACAAGCGAAATTTTTATTGTAGTTTTTAGTTGAAATCTTCGTTTATTTACCTACATTTGCTAAGCCTATTTTTGCCTATGGGGCTGTTCTCCAGCGACGAGGCCGGCACCGTGGTGAGGTCCTCGAAGTTGATGATGATGAGGCTGATGTCGTCGACTTCGCTGCGTATGGGGGCTATCACTTCGGAGCAAAGGAACTTGGTGCCTGTAAAGATCGAACAAGAGGCTATTATAAATCGAAATGAGGCTTGAAATGGGGTTGTTGAGGATAGTGGTATAGTGATTACAATAGGCTATTGTAAATTTTGGTTTTTGAATTGAAATGAGGCTTGAACTGAGGCTGGAAATGGGCTGGAAAGAGGCTATTGTAAATTAGGGTTTTTGAATTGAAATGAGGCTGGAAAGAGGCTATTGTAAATTGGGGTTTTTGAATGGAGAAGGCCACGACTTTTTTTTTAATTTTTTTTTTCAAAACCGTGTGTTCTAAGAAGGCGCGTAATGAAATTTTTATTTTTTTCTGTGGTCAAATAAGGCCGCAATTAATTTTTAAAGTTTGAGAAACGTCACACAATCGTCATACACTCTGCTCCAATCAAAGCGAGAGTTGCAAAGAGAAGTCACATTTAGCAAGGTTGCCACGTTTCCTATTACTCTTCTTTATTCCGCAAAATGTGCGTTTTTTGTATATTTATTGCAATAAACATTTTCTGATTTATCCATTTCTTCCATTACCTAATGGATAATTCGATATATTAATATAGAAATAACATCTTTATTTGTATAAATTGTAACCGATTTTCGTGTTAAAAACACAAATAATGGTCCTGAAAAATTTATTTGGCAACATTCTTGTCAACTTCAATATTATCAGTAAAGTGTTTTGTGCCTAACTGCAATTCGTGTAATTTGTTTTGTGCATTTTTCAGAAAAATCTGACAAATGACAGTTTGATTTTTGTTCGTTTGTCTATTCTTTGTTACTGCGTTCGAAAATTCATACTATTTACTATACAACAAAACGCGAGTGGTTTGTGATTGGTTGATAAGGTATGAGTCAAAACCCGAAATTTTTAAATTTCAAAGGGCTATATCTTTTTAATTATAACACATTTTGAGCAACTGAAAACGGTTTTGAGCTCTAATAAATCATTTCTAATCGTATCTTTTGCCGAAATCCGCTTATCTCACATCGTGGTCTTCTCCATTGAAATGAGGCTGGAAAGAGGCTATTGTAAATTGGGATTTTTGAATTGAAATGAGACTGGAAATGGGCTCGAAAGAGGCTATTGTAAATTGGGATTTATGAATTGAAATGAGGCTGGAAATGGGCTGGAAAGAGGCTATTGTAAATTGGGATTTATGAATTGAAATGAGGCTGGAAATGGGGTAGTTGAGGATAGTGGTATAGTCATTAAAATTCTCTTTAGGGAATGAGTGTAAATGTATGTTTCTAGCTCAATTAGTGAACTAGTTAACGAACATTTTACAGTGAATTTTTGATCCCAAATGAATTATGAACGTCGTGTTTGATTTTTAATTGTTTTATCAACGAATTAGAGTGTAATTTTCGGCGCAATTAATTTATTACAACGTCCCAAAACGGTGCTAATTCAATTCAATTGAATTCCGTACGCGAATTTCCCAGCGTTATTTTTAATCGAATTTCATTAACTGCGCGATATAAAATCTGTCACGTAACTTTTGCACCTGCATAAATAAATAATACAAATTTATATATACGCAATATCCTCTGCGGCACAGTTGAAAAAATAATTCGTTTTGTAACTAGATAAAAATAATTCAGTTGATAAAAACAGAGTAGGCATAGCACGCAAAAAACCGTTTAGTTTTCAAACTTGTCAAGTGTCAAATGTCGAATGTCAAATGTCAAATGTCAAATGTCAAATGTGGAATTTCAGAGAGCAATTTTCTGTGAAGTGCAGCGTAATTTCCATTAAAAGAATCGATTATTTCGCCGGGGAAAATCATGTAATGCATCGAAAATTGCGAAATAAACGAGCACTGTAATTTCTAATACGTTATGAAAGTTTTATTGCGGACGAGAGAAAAATCGATCGAACCCCGACTAAAATTTAACCGAGCAAAATCCCCTTATACATTGGACATAATACGAAAAAAAAAATGAAAACGTTTGTGAACTTTTCCGGAGGGGCTCTAAATGCCATCAAAATTTTATGTGTACCTTCATCATCTCTGTATTATTATAGAGAACAAAAAAAAACTAACGTTTAACCTTTAACCGAAATACTGGCGAATTTTCCCGCGGGGGAATGCCCCGCAATTTCATCAGCAAATCGAAATTAATTTATCCCCCAAACTCCGATTAAATGGAGGTCGATTATACGCAAATGTCAAATGTCACAACAACCAAATTCTATATGTACACAAACGTCAAAAAATAACTGTCAAAAAAAATAACTTACTAAAGAAAAGAAGAATATTTCTCGAAACGAAAATTCACTAAGAACCGGATCGATGTCCGTCTTTCGACTAAAAGGGGCCGGAATTCGGGTTACTATTTAAGAAAATTAGGTTATTTGCAATTCGCCTATAAACCTACACCACCCGCATGGTGAAACAGGGGCGGGGTGGCCCGAAAATCGCGCACAAAAAAATAAGTAGGTCAAATGAACCGAGAAAAAATTCGTTTAATTCGCTCCACATGATTTAGGTAAGCTGTGGATAATCGCTCAATTCCACTTATGTAAAAGGCCTCCTGACGTCATAAAGAGGATTAAAGTCGGCTTGATTTTTGCACGAAATACAGTGTGTCCACTTAAGTTCGCACCATATGGGAAACTTTTTTATTGTTAATATTACGAAAAAAAGTTATTCTTCATAAAAAGTTCTGCATTGTGTAAAAACTAAAATGCAATCATCAGATATTAAAAATTTTCAGTCGTGTACGAGGTTTGTCAAAAATTGTGATTTTTGCTCAAGAGTAAAGTACATTTATTTTTGAAGATATCAAAAATTATTATAAAGAAAAAATGATTAGAAGTAAAAATAACTTTCAAATATTCAATATTGTTTAATTATAAAAATATTTTTTTTTTACATTTTCTCTGTGAAAACTTTGGAAAATGAAATGTGAAATCCGGTACTACTTTTAAAAAATGCCGGTGCATCCTAAATTAATTATGCAAAAAGTGCAAACTTAAATTTTCAACATTTTCACGAAATTTTTTCAAGAAAAAATGTCGAAAAAATATTTTTATAAATAAACAATATAGAATATTTGAAAGTAATTTTTAATTTTAAACATTTTTTCTTTATAATAATTTTCGATATTGTCAAAAATAAATGTACTTTACTCTTGAGCAAAAATCACATTTTTTGACAAACCCCCGTATACGACTGAAAATTTTTAATATCTGATGATTGTATTTTAGTTTTTACACAATGCAGAACTTTTTATAAAAAATAACTTTTTTTCGTAATATTAACAATAAAAAAGTTTCCCATATGGTGCAAACTTAAGTGGACACACTGTATATACAGGGTAATTCAAATAAGTAACGAAATAAAATAGTATACAGGTGAGTCTAAATGGGTGTAACAAAGATAGCTTGCATTAATTTGATGTTTTGTTTCATACAACTTTCTCGCTCTAACCCACTGTGGTTTTAATCATCCATCTCTATTCAACTCATTGAATTGACCAAATTGCAAACTCGGTTCAAAGTAGAACCGCAGTTGAACTAAGCGTCTACAACCGTAGTGGATGTACAGGGGGATCCCACAACTCGGGTTATTGTATTGATAAAGCGAAAATTAATATTAGATTTTTTTTCGGAAGTAATTTAATTCGCCCGTGCGGCCTCTATGTGGTTGATTAACTGGGAAAATCGGCGGGTTTTTCCGATCAAACGGTCCGATACGGCGCGGCGTATCGATGACGGTTGATTAACAGGCGATGTCACATGGAAAATAGAAAAAAAAATAACGAGCGTTCCGTGACGGGGGAGGCTATGGAAAAAGCGAAAAGGGAAAATTCGATAATGTATAAACTCCACGCGGAATTGGAAAGTTTATTAACGATATACATACGAACGGTCGATTGCTATCTAGAAACGAACCGTCATTAAATCTTTTAATCGATTTTAATCGATTTTTGTACGCTTTCAAATGTCAAATTCCATCATCGCGGTTTGCTTAATTTTGACAGGTCCACTTTGAAGGCCTTTTACTTCATAGGAATGCAGCTTTATATGAATCTATACAAGTATATGGAAGTTAGTAGAAGGAACAAACTGATTTTCAAAAAATATATCTAACTTCTGTGGAGGGTCTAAGAAGTTAGCAGAAGGTACAAAACTTTTAGCTACTGGAGGATATAAATTCATTCCTTCGCTTCTGGAAGGTTTTGGAAGGTCTCTGGAAGTTAGTAGAAGGAAAAAAACTTATCGCAGAAGATTGATCTAGTTTCTGGAAGGTTTAAATTTATTCCAGAAGTTATATTTTGCTTCTGGAAGGTGTCTAGATGTTAGTAGAAGGAATAAACTTATTACAGAAGATTCATCTGGCTTCTGGAAGGTTAAAATTGGTTCCAGAAGCTGTATTTTGCTTCTGGAAGGTCTTGGAAGGTCCCTATATATTAGTAGAAGGAATAAACTGATTGTATAAAATATATGTAGCTTCTAGAAAGTCTTGAAAGTTAGCAGAAGGAAAAAAACTTATTGTAGAAGATTGATCTGGCTTCTGGAAGTTTAAAATTGGTTCCAGAAGCTGTATTTTGCTTCTGGAAGGTCTTGGAAGGTCTCTAGAAGTTAGTAGAAGGAATAAACTAATTGCAAAAGATATATCTAGCTTCTGGAAAGCCTAGAAAGTTAGCAGAAGAAAAGAAACTAATATGGAAGAATTATTTAACTTCTGGAGGGCATGATATAGGTCCATAAGATCTATTTTGCTTCTGGAAGTTCTTGGAAGGTTTCTAGATGTCAGTAGAAGGAATAAACTTATTACAGAAGATACATCTAGCTTCTGGAAGGTATAAATTTATTCCAGAAGCTATATTTTGCTTCTGGAAGATCTTGGAAGGTCTCTAGAAGTTAGTAGAAGGAATAAACTAATTGCAAAAGATATATCTAGCTTCTGGAAAGCCTAGAAAGTTAGCAGAAGAAAAGAAACTAATATGGAAGAATTATCTAACTTCTGGAGGGCATGATATAGCTCCAGAAGGTCTATTTTGCTTCTGGAAGGTCTTGGAAGGTCTCTAGAAGTTAGTAGAAGGAATAAACTTATTATAGAAGATTCATCTAGCTTCTGGCAGGTATAAATTTGTTCTAGAAGTTATATGTTGCTTCTAGAAGGTCTTGGAAGGTCTCTAGATGTTAGTAGAAGGCACAAACTAGCAGATCACTCACCGTCCTTTCGATAGTAGAGGATCTCGGCGTGCTTTTCGACGCCATCTTGCAGGGCCTCCCTGAGATTCGAGACGGCCTGTTGTGAGGTCAAGGGACCGCAGAGGAACTCGCAGGAGGCCGGCCGTTGCATCACCTCGGCCCGAGAGTAGCCCGTCAGGCGGCAGAAGCCGTCCGAACAGTAGATGATGTGACATTGGCCCGGCTCGCGGCTGTTCGCTACCAAAAATGAACGATCTGCAACACACACACACACACAACCACATCAGAACAATAAATCAATCTATATACAATTTATTACTAATATATGCCAAGTATTTATAGCGTACAATTTTAACGTTAAACGCATGTTTAGAGTGTCTCTTTAACTTAAACAATGTTCTTAAATTTCTATGACAATGTACAGTGTGTCCCATTTTGGTCGCGACTGGGGGGTATGTCCTGTACTACTTTTTTGTCAAACTTACAATGGCACAAACGGATTTTTTAAATCTCTTTTCATTTTTGAGTTACAGGGCGATAATGACAATTCTGAGTTATTCAGCCACCCCCGTATCTCGTTTGCTATTGAAGATATTTTAAATGTGTAAATTGATTATTATAGATAATTTTACGTTGAATTCAGTGGCGTACTTAGTTTTTTTACGGGGGTTACCATTTCTGAAATATGACACCAACTTGTAATTTTTTTAATGGGACACCCTGTATTTTTATTGCCTATTAAATTTGTAATTTTTTTTCTCTTTTTAATGATATGGCGCATTCTATATTTTGAATTTCATTA
The DNA here is from genome assembly GCA_917563865.1 of Phyllotreta cruciferae. NCBI lineage: Eukaryota > Metazoa > Arthropoda > Insecta > Coleoptera > Chrysomelidae > Phyllotreta > Phyllotreta cruciferae. The sequence goes on along the minus strand of OU830618.1, from coordinate 1,071,111 downwards.
GAACGCTCAAAAAAGAGAAAAACTATTTTATTTGAAAAATGGTTAGAGGGCTTTGCAGAAAACCCAAAATAAAATACTTTTAGAACAAAAATAGTTGTTGAGAATATTAAATAAAACATTTCTACAATTTTTTTTGTTTTTCCGCATAGCCCCCTAACCATTTTTATAACAAAATAGATTTTCTCTTTTTTGATCGTTTTAAGAAAATTCAAAATATAGAATGCGTCATATCATTAAAAAGAGAAAAAAATTACAAATTTAATAGGCAATAAAAATACAGGGTGTCCCATTAAAAAAATTACAAGTTGGTGTCATATTTCAGAAATGGTAACCCCCATAAAAAAACTAAGTACGTCACTGAATTCTACGTAAAATTATCTATAATAAACATTTTACACATATAAAATATCTTCAATAGCAAACGAGATACGGGGGTGGCTGAATAACTCAGAATTTTCATAATCGCCCTGTAAAACAAAAATGAAAAGAGATTTAAAAAATCTGTTTGTGCCATTGTAAATTTGACAAAAAAGTAGTACAGGAGATACCCCCCAATTGCGACCAAAATGGGACACAGTGTATACAACAGCCAACTGTCATAACTTTTAAAAAAAGTATATAAATACACTCTAAATTCTATTTATGACGTAGTAAATTCGCGATGACGTACATCCGACTTTATTTCGCGCAAACTATATGCATAGAAAAGAATCGATTCTCTTGTATCATTCGACAACGTGCCTCGGGCGAATTAGAATCGACCGGCCGGTGGGGGGGCAAAAGATTTTCTGTTTCTGGAAAAAGGAACACGACGGAACTCCACACAACAAGCCGCGAGGGATCGAAAGTGGAAAATATGGTGCAAGGCAATCGATAAAATTCAACCCCGATTCTTCTAGGTTTCGTATATATATATATACACACGGCGACGCACACACTATACCGCACGACTTGCGGGATTTTCTGCTGTTCTATTTTTAGTCCGGGGCCGGAAAATCTCGCCGATACGCGTATCGGACTCCGCGGGGTTCCCCCGGAGAGAGTTTCCCAATCCAAAACAGCTGCCTACAATTGCCTAAAAGCGAAGTTGATATGTGATTGAATTGGTAGTTCAAATGCATCTTGCATGTAGCTGGAGTGCCTATATGGTAGATATTTTGATCTAGTTGGTTTTGGAAGGTTTGTTTAGCTTCCTGAAGAGTATATGTTAGCTGTAGATAGTGCATTTTGCTTTAGGCTTAGTTTAAAAGGTTAATTAGGCTTCCTGAAAGGTCTAAGTTAGCTTTAGAAGGTACATTGAGCAACTGACTTAGTTTACAAGGTTAATTTAGCTTCGTGAAAGGTCTAAATTAGCTCTAGAAAGGTTAATTTTGCACTGAACAGTGTATGGAAGGTCTAGAAATGTTATTGATGCAACTGACTTAGTTTAAAAGGTTTATTTAGCTTATAAAAGGTCTATCTTAGCTTTAGAAGGTACATTTAGCAACTGACTCAGTTTAAAAGGTTTATTTAGCTTCCTGAAAGGTCCAAATTAGCTCTAGAAAGGTTCATTTTGCACTGAATAGTGTATGGAAGGTCTAGAAATGTTGTTGATGCAACTGACTTAGTTTAAAAGGTTTATTTAGCTTCCTAAAAGGTTTATGTTAGCTTTAGAAGGTACATTTAGCAACTGACTCAGTTTAAAAGGTTGATTTAGCTTCCTGAAAGGTCTAAATTAGTTCTACAAGGTAAATTTTGCACTAAATAGTGTATGAAAGGTCTAGAAATGTTGTTGATGCAACTGACTTAGTTTAAAAGGTTTATTTAGCTTTAGAAGGTACATTTAGCAACTGACTTAGTTTAGAAGGTTAATTTAGCTTACTGAAAGGTCTAAATTAGTTCTACAAGGTGAATTTTGCACTTAATAGTGTATGGAAGGTCTAGAAATCTTCTTGATGCTACTGACTTAGTTTAGAAGGTTAATTTAGCTTCCTGAAAGGTCAAAGTAAGCTCTACAAGGTAAATTTTGTACTAAATAGTGTATGAAAGGTCTAGAAATGTTGTTGATGCAACTGAGTTAGTTTAAAAGGTTTATTTAGCTTCCTGAAAGGTCTAAATTAGCTTTAGAAGGTACATTTATCAACTGACTTAGTTTAGAAAGTTTATTTAGCTTCCTGAAAAGTCTAAGTTTGCTCTTGAAAATTCATTTTGCACTTAACAGTGTATGGAAGGTTTAGAAATGTTGTTGATGCAACTGACTTAGTTTAAAAGGTTTATTTAGCTTCCTAAAAGGTCTAAATTAGTTCCTCAAGGTAAATTTTGCACTTAATAGTGTATGGAAGGTCTAGAAATCTTCTTGATGCAACTGACTTAGTTTAAAAAGGTTAATTTAGCTTCCTGAAAGGTCTAAATTAGCTTTAGTAGGTACATTTATCTTAATTTAGAAGGTTTATTTAGCTTCCTGAAAAGTCCAAGTTAGCTCTACAAGGTAAATTTTGCACTAAATTAACCTTCTAAACTAAGTCAGTTGCAATTAACTGTCAAAAATGACATGTATTTGACGCGCCTTTGACATCTCAGGTATTCAGCCACGTGTGGCCTTCATTATGGATAAATATCGTTGATTTTTGGCTGCAATTTACTGTATAAACTGTCAAAAATGACATGTATTTGACGCATCTTTGACATCTCAGGTAATCAGTCACGTGTGGCCTTCATTATGGATAAATATCTTCTATTTTAGGCTGCAATTTACTGTATAAACTGTCAAAAATGACATGTATTTGACGCGTCTTTGACATCTCAGGTATTCAGCCACGTGTGGCCTTCTATATGGATGAAAATTCTTGCTTTTAGGCAGGGAATAACTGCTCAAAATCTCAAATAATGACATTCCTTTGACATTTCTAGTATTCAGCCATCAGTATGGATGCAAATACTTGCTTTTAGGTTTAGAAATGTTGTTGATGCAACTGACTTAGTTTAATAATAAACATATTGTAACTCTAATGGATCAGGGACATCGCGAAATTGCCAGCAAATTCGAAAAAGAGGAAAAAAAATAGTCGAAATTTAAAATAATCTAAACGGTAAACAAACACACGTCTAACAGATGAGCGTTAAAGCATATACAAATCTACATCGGCGTTGATGCGATGTAGTGGAAGATTCGTTGTCAATCAAACAAATACTCCAAATAATACAAAAAAAAAAAATAACACACACAGAGAGGAGTTGAAAGAACAATTCTTTAACATAAATTCAGCGCCCCCTCTTTAACGTTAAAGACGCGTTTAGAGCGACTATACAAAAACAATGTAAAAAACGTCTTTAAAACGTTAAAGAGAGGCTCCGAATAAGTACGCAATTATACAGGGCGAATACCTGGAGCCTGCACACCGCCGATTCGCGTCGACTTTTTCTCCAACTTGGCGATAATTTTCACGATTTCACCGTGCGAAACGCTATTCATGATCGCGTCGGGCGCACATCTGGTTTCGGTCGCGATAACGTACAACGCCCTGTACATAACACTCTCCGGAAAACCACCAACATATCGCAATCGACGACTCAATTCTTGCAAATGAACTTGCAAATTTAATTAATCATCAAATTTTCGCACACGGTTCTCTGGCGCATTTTCCGCAGGAGATTTCTCGCGCCGGTCGCGGCGGCCCGACACTCGTCTAACGAATGATATAAATAACGGGAATCTGGCGTTACTATTTTTGAACTATCCCGCCGCACGTACATTATAAATGCTTGTTTATTCCACGTTTAATTTGCTCACCGGTTGATTTCGCTACGCGCGAGAGAGATGTATTGGATCGCGCCTGGACCACTAACCTACCTTAAGAAGGTCGGGATGTGTAAGTGGTTAGCCGTAGTGGTGAAGGCCACGCGTGGCTGAATACATGATATGTCAAAGGAATGTCACTATTTGAGATTTTGAGCAGTTATTCCCTGCCTAAAAGCAAGAATTTTCATCCATAGAGAAGTCCACACGTGGCTGGATACCTGAGATGTGAAAGACGTGTCAAATGCATGTCATTTTTGACAGTTTGTACAGTAAATTGTATCCTAAAATCAAAGATATTTATCCATAATGAAGGCCACACGTGGCTGAATACCTGAGATGTCAAAGACGCGTCAAATACATGTAATTTTTGACAGTTTGTACAGTAAATTGCAGCCTAAAATCAAAGATATTTATCCATAAAGAAGGCCACACGTGGCTGATTACCTGAGCTGTCAAAGACGCGTCAAATACATGTCATTTTTGACAGTTTGTACATTAAATTGCAGCCTAAAATCAAAGATATTTATCCATAATGAAGGCCACACGTGGCTGGATACCTTATATGTCAAAGACGCTTCAAATACATGTCATTTTTGACAGTTTGTACAGTAAAATGCAGCCTAAAATCAAAGATATTTATCCATAATGAAGGCTACACGTGGCTGATTACCTGATATGTCAAAGACGTGTCAAATGCATGTCATTTTTGACAGTTTGTACAGTAAATTGTATCCTAAAATCAAAGATATTAATCCATAATGAAGGCCACACGTGGCTGATTACCTGAGATGACAAAGACGCGTCAAATACATGTCATTTTTGACAGTTTATACAGTAAATTACAGCCTAAAATCAAAGATATTTATCCATAATGAAGGCTACACGTGGCTGATTACCTGATATGTCAAAGACGTGTCAAATGCATGTCATTTTTGACAGTTTGTACAGTAAATTGTATCCTAAAATCAAAGATATTAATCCATAATGAAGGCCACACGTGGCTGATTACCTGAGATGACAAAGACGCGTCAAATACATGTCATTTTTGACAGTTTATACAGTAAATTACAGCCTAAAATCAACGATATTTATCCATAATGAAGGCCACACGTGGCTGATTACCTGAGCTGTCAAAGACGCGTCAAATACATGTCATTTTTGACAGTTTGTACATTAAATTGCAGCCTAAAATCAAAGATATTTATCCATAATGAAGGCCACACGTGGCTGATTACCTGAGATGTCAAAGACGCGTCAAATACATGTCATTTTTGACAGTTTATACAGTAAATTGCAGCCTAAAATCAAAGATATTTATACATAATAGAGGGCACACGTGGCTGAATACCTGAGATGTCAAAGACTCGCAAATACATGTCATTTTTGACAGTTTGTACAGTAAATTGCAGCCTAAAATCAACGATATTTATCCATAATGAAGGCCACACGTGGCTGATTACCTGAGCTGTCAAAGACGCGTCAAATACATGTCATTTTTGACAGTTTGTACATTAAATTGCAGCCTAAAATCAAAGATATTTATCCATAATGAAGGCCACACGTGGCTGATTACCTGAGATGTCAAAGACGCGTCAAATACATGTCATTTTTGACAGTTTATACAGTAAATTGCAGCCTAAAATCAACGATATTTATCCATAATGAAGGCCACACGTGGCTGATTACCTGAGCTGTCAAAGACGCGTCAAATACATGTCATTTTTGACAGTTTGTACATTAAATTGCAGCCTAAAATCAAAGATATTTATCCATAATGAAGGCCACACGTGGCTGATTACCTGAGATGTCAAAGACGCGTCAAATACATGTCATTTTTGACAGTTTATACAGTAAATTGCAGCCTAAAATCAAAGATATTTATACATAATAGAGGGCACACGTGGCTGAATACCTGAGATGTCAAAGACTCGCAAATACATGTCATTTTTGACAGTTTGTACAGTAAATTGCAGCCTAAAATCAACGATATTTATCCATAATGGGTGGCTGAATACCTGATATGTCAAAGACCTGACATTTTTGACAGTTTCCCAATATAATCGCAGTTTAAAAGCAAGGATTTCTATGGATATTTGAAAGGTATTTAGCTTATCTATTATATCTAATCTGATCGCTTTATCGAATCTGGGATAGCGATTTGTCGTGTCGTGAAGTTAGGCACTAAAATATAATGCCACTTGCATGTTATCCGTTTCGAATTTCGAAAATTGGAGAGAAAAAACGTAATTAAAAATGTCACGCTAACTTCGCTCTAATTCCATCGCCTGTCGTCAATAAAACGGTTTATTTATTTTTTTTTTCAAATTATCGATTTTTTTATTACAACAGTAGATTATTTCAAAATTCATGTACTGTCATAATCTACTTTTTTAGTATTTGACATTAGAGAAAGGGGACTCGCCCCCTTTGACCTACTCAGTCCGAGACCATCAATGCGATATTAAAAACAAAGGGTGCCGTGCATGTAGGCCAACGCGATGTAATCGCCGGGCGGATTTAACGCGAAAAAAGAAGCCGGCGATGAATGTTTAATCCTTCACCGGCGCTCCCATCAAATTGCATCTGAATTTTTCAGACCGCTTTCCCCAGATTTTCCGCTCTCTCGCCCGGCTAACGCGATTGCAATTTTCAACACGCCATTCGCCAACGTAACTTCCAATCGCGTATCAAACGTAATAAATCATTAGTTTGCAGTGTATACTACAATACTTACGTAAATAATTAGTTCAATTTCGTTAATTGCACTTATAATTCACTAAAATAGACACCAAAATTGCACTAACTTATAAAAACGGCGACATTTTTAAATTTTTTTGAATTTATGACAATTATGACAGTTGACTTTTAATCTATACTAATCGAAAGTTGAGTGGTCTTGTACTTATCGGATAACAATAACAAAAGTACCGATAATTATATTAAAAATAATAATAATATGTGTTTATTTAGCAACAAAAGTGCTTATTTAAACGAGAAATATAAAATTCAAAACCAAACTGTTAATAATATGCAAACTACAAAGTATAAACTAATGCCCCTGAAATTAGGCAACCTTTCATACACCAAAACTAATTTTAACTCAATTTCGAAGCAATTAAGGACTAAATACTCACTGTCAGTGTCGAATTTCCTAATAATAGTCTCGATGAGCGTGGTCCTGGGTGCAACCAGCCCCCTTCTAACTGGCATATCAGCGACGGCGGCCCGCCAGCACCATCAGGCACACGTTTCAAAGGCCCCTGGCCGGCGAGGGGGCCCGCAGTCGGGGGGCCACCGGCATGTCCCGCGTGCGGCTGGGGACGCGGCTCGCTGCGACTACAGCACCGACGCGCGGGCCATGTCCGGGGCTGGATGAGTCGCGATTCTCGGTCACTGGCACGTCGATTCGGGGCGCGAGAAGGGGCCTCTGGCGGGTCCTCATCGGTCGAGCGGTCGGGCGCGTGTGAGCGCCGGATCCATATGGGATAGGGGACGGCGCGGGGGGCGCAGGCGCGGTGGCGGCGTCCCCCCCGGCGCCCCGGGGGTCGAGCGAATCGAATAAATGGTGTTGTCTTGCACTCGCGGTCATGCCGGCGAGGGGGTTTTCCACTTTCCACTACTCTTCCGGGGTGGTTTGTAAGTGTAAAATACAGTGGCGTAGCACCGAGGATGAGTACAGTGGCGTAGGATGATCTTTGTGGGTCTTATCTTACAGTTAATTCGTTTATATCGCAGGATTTTTAGAGATATCTAGTGGTTAAAATTAACTATACATATTGATAAATAGATAGGTATATAGGGAATATATAGGAATATTGAGGGTACTTTATAAAGGTACTAAATTGAACAACACCCTGTATACTCATTTACAGTAAAACAATTATTTATAATATTCATTCATCATAAGAAAATATATATAGTATTGTTAGTAAAAATAATTAATAGATGATAAAAAAAGGCGCGGTACAGTACCTATACAAATTAAAAAATAAACAAAATATAACAAGAAAAAAAAAAATAAGAAAATTGCTCATACTAAAATTCATTTACAATTTGTTTCGAATTGTACGTTACAACGATCGCGTGAATTGCAGTGGCCATTCATTCATTAATTAATTCATTAATCGATTATTTTGAGCAACGAGAAGCGCATATCACGAATGCACGTTTCAGATCATTATTGTAACAAATCAGTTCGCGATAGAGACTAACAATAAATTAATCTAAAATAATTCGTGTTATGAACATCTAGTCTCTAGGGTGGACCTCAATGATAAGGCGCCCTCTACCCAGAAATTGGGTTTTTCTAGCATGTCCTTCCACAGGGAGAGTTCCCTGCCCGAGGAGTCCATCCAGTCGGCTGGTTTACCGTGGTGTTTTCCTGCAAAAAGGATATACTTATGATTATGTACACTAAGGCAAAAAGGTTAAAATATCTTGGAAATTTGAGTATTTTTGGAAATTTTTTATTCTTCAAAACTTGTAGATAATTGTTTTTTTAATAAAATGGTGGAAATTTCATTTTTTTATCTCTATTAATTTTCGAGATAATTCTGGGGTTTTTAAAGAATAACACTAGATTTTTTCCCATATGCATTAAGACAAAAAAATCAAAATATCTCAGAAATTTGGGTATTTTTGGAAATTTTTTATTCTTCAAAACTTGTAGGTAATTAATTTTTTAATAAAATGGTGAAAATTTCAGTTTTTTATCTCTATTAATTTTCGCGATAACTCAGGTTTTTTTAAGAATAACACTATTTTTTTCCATATGCATTAAGACAAAAAAATCAAAAAATACTCTGAAATTTGGGTATTTTTGGAATTTTTTTATTCTTCAAAACTTGCAAGTAATTGATTTTTTAATAAAATGGTGGAAATTTCAATTTTTTATCTCTATTAATTTTCGAGATAATTCAGGTTTTTTAAAGAATAACACTAAATTTTTTTCCATATGCATTAAGACAAAAAAATCAAAATATCTCGGAAATTTGGGTATTTTTGGAAATTAGTTATTCTTCAAAACTTGTAGATAATTGTTTTTTTAATAAAATGGTGAAAATTTCAGTTTTTTATCTCTATTAATTTTCGAGTTAATTCAGGTTTTTAAAGAATAACACTAGATTTTTTTTCCATTTGCATTAAGACAAAAAAATCAAAATATCTCGGAAATTTGGGTATTTTTGGAATTTTTTTATTCTTCAAAACTTATAGATAATGGTTTTTTTAATAAAATGGTGAAAATTTAATTTTTTTATCTCTATTAATTTTCGCGATAACTCAGGTTTTTTTAAGAATAACACTATTTTTTTCCATATGCATTAAGACAAAAAAATCAAAAAATACTCTGAAATTTGGGTATTTTTGGAATTTTTTTATTCTTCAAAACTTGCAAGTAATTGATTTTTTAATAAAATGGTGGAAATTTCAATTTTTTATCTCTATTAATTTTCGAGATAATTCAGGTTTTTTAAAGAATAACACTAGATTTTTTTTCCATTTGCATTAAGACAAAAAAATCAAAATATCTCGGAAATTTGGGTATTTTTGGAATTTTTTTATTCTTCAAAACTTATAGATAATTGTTTTTTTAATAAAATGGTGAAAATTTCATTTTTTTATCTCTATTAATTTTCGAGATAATTCAGGTTTTTTTTAATAATAACACTATTTTTTTTTCCTTTCCATATACATTGAGACAAAAAAATGATAATATCTCGAAATTTTACAGTTTTTTCCAAATTATTTATTCTCCAAAACTTGCAGAGAATTGTTTTTTCTACCCCACTACAACCCCATTTGCAACCCCCATTCACCACCACCCTGTATATATCCAAATATTTACCTGTCCCCAACGAGAATCGAACGCCACCCAAAAACTCATTGCTGGCCAATCGATCGTGGTCCCACACGGTCAATTCCAGACATCTCTCGGACAATTCCTGCAACGTTACGTCATCGTACACGAAGGTGTGATTCCACACGGGATTCACCGTGCGCTTCGCCACCGGCGTCTTCTGCTTCGAGCTTCGACCTTTGTCCGGCAGGAGGTAGCTAAAAAAAAACACATTGATGCAAAATTGTTCCAAAATTGGTCCAAAATTGGTCCAAAATTGGTCCAAAATTGGTCCAGAACCAGCATAGCCAAGTGAGCTCCTGGACCAGTTCAGAATTGGTCCAGAATTGGTGCAAAATTGGTCCAAAATTGATCCAAAATTGGTCCAGAATTGGTATAAAAGTGGGACAGAACCAGCATAGCCAAGTAAGCTCTTGGACCAGTTTAACATTGGTCCAGAATTGGTGCAAAATTGGTCCAGAACCAGCATAGTCAAGTGAGCTCCTGGACCAGTTCAGAATTGGTCCAGAAATGGTCCAGAACCAGCATAGTCAAGTGAGCTCCTGGACCAGTTCAGAATTGGTCCACAATTGGACCAGAATTGGTCCAGAACCAGCATAGCCAATTGAGCTTCTGGACCGATCCAGAATTGGTCCAAAATTGGCCCAAATTAGGCCCAAAATTGTTTCAAAATTACTCCAAAATTGGCCCAAATTTGGCCCAAAATTGCTACAAAATTCTTCCACAATTGGTCCAAAATTGCTACAAAATTCTTCCAAAATTGGTCCAAAATTGCTCCAAAATTCTTCCAAAATTTGCCCAAAATTGCTCCAGGACCAGCAGCTAATTAACTCAACAAATACCAAACACAATTCACCTTTTGCAAAATGGATCCGAGGTGCCGTTGGCCTTGACAGCGCTGAGAGCCTTGGCCTCTTTCACCAGAACGTGCAGCGCCCCCCTCGATCGTTTGCCCTTCTTCGGTAACGTCATATCCGGCGGTATAAACTTCAAACATACGATGACGTCACCTCTGTACGTCGGTACTTCCTCGAACGGTTCGGTCTACAAAAAAAAGGAAAATTTTAACAATTTATAACTAGGAAACTGGATAGCTAGATGCACCTAACTTAGAGGATCATAAAGCATGTAGATCTAGAATATCTAGGTACATCAAGAAGATGCTAGAAAGTGCACAGAAGATACTTGAAGATGGAATAATAGAAAAATGGATTGCTAGATGGATACTACTGGATTTTGACAGTTTAGACAGATGGGTCAACCTTGACACTTTTGACAGTTTTGACGTCAGTTATGACAGTTTTGACAATTCTAGTCAGCTCTAATCAGTTCTAAAATCATTCTGGACAGTTCTGAACTAGTTTTAGCCAGTTCTAAAATAGTTCTAAACGATTCTGGACAGATCTGAACTAGTTCTAATCAGTTCTAATCAGTTCTAATCAGTTCTAATCAGTTCTAATCAGTTCTAATCAGTTCTAATCAGTTCTAATCAGTTCTAATCAGTTCTAATCAGTTCTAATCAGTTCTAATCAGTTCTAATTAGTAATAATCGTAATATTGACAGTTATGACAGTTTTGACAGATTTGACAGTTTTGACAATTTTGACAGTTTTGACAGTTTTGACAGTTTTGACAGTTTTGACAGTTATGACAGTTTTGACAGATTTGACAGTTTTGACAATTTTGACAGTTTTGACAATTTTGACAGTTTTGACAGTTTTGACAGTTTTGACAGTTATGACAGTTTTGACGAAGAAGACACCCACCCTCTCTTGGAGCTGGTACCACCGGGGCGTCGGATCGTCGAAGACTTTGTTCTCCAAAGTCATGGCGACCTCGCCGAGGAAATCGTTGCGGCCGAACATGTCCGAATGCCACACGGTCAACCACAAGGTCCTCGTCTCCAGATCGGCCAGGCTCGTGTGGAACTTCAGGCACTCGTCGAAAGCCGGGTTCAACGTGTGCTTCTTCACTTTGGTCTTGCGCTTGCCGCTCTTCGATTTATCCGGCAACAGGTACACCTGCGGGAAGAGAAATATAAAGTAGGTTGTGGGATACAATGCTGATGACGCATTTTCGACAAGTTCTGCAGTTTTGACGGTTTTGACAGTTTTGACAGTTTTGACAGTTTTGACAGTTTTGACAGTTTTGACAGTTTTGACAGTTTTGACAGCTTACTTTGACGTATGGATCCGATCTGTTTCGCTTGGTGTCCACCGGGGCCAGGTCTTTGCATTGCTTGATCTGGATCTCCAAATCGCCCGCCTTGTAGTTGTATTGCAGGCCGAATTCGACTTGGCCGCGTACCGCCACCGTGCCGTACCGCCCCTCGCCCGCCCCCGAATACACGCTGGCCATGGAATCGGAACGAGCCTGTTCAAAAAAGAGAAGAAAAATTAGAAGAAACTTCAAGGGGGCGTCGCCCCCTTTCCGACCTCTCCGCGATTCCTCGCGGGACGTTTCAATCGTCGGAATGGGCTCCGGCCTCGACTTGTTCGGTTGTTGGATGGCGGGGACTTACCCCGAGTGTGGACAGGCTGGCCCTGACGTGGCCCAATCGCTCGAAATCGTCGTCGTTGTGCCAATCCTGGCTGGCCTTGGACGCCGTCCGGCGGACGCCGCCCGTCGCCGGGCTGAGTTTGGCGCTCTTCGGCGCCGTTTTGGGCGTCGACGACGCCAACATGGGCGACGAGTGGGCTTCGATCACGCCCGATTCGTCTGCAACAATTTATTATACAGGGTGGTCCTCGAAATATTGTATAAACAAAAATTATAACATGATGGTTAAAAGAGAGCTGCGTTAATGTTAGGTTAAAGACAAGCGTTGTGATGTGTCAAATAATTGACAGTAATGACGTTTGCGCGAAGCCGTATTGCATAGCTACCTTCGATTTCGGGTTTATTAGAATTATCATCATCTATCGACGCGTTATCATCGCTAATCATAATTTCGATTTCTTTCGAAATCGATTCCCCATTTTCTTCGTTTTTTTCGGCGTTATTTCCCAAATTCTGACGTTCCAATAATTCCCGTTTCGAAACGATTATTCGCACGGGCTGCTTACCCGCGGGCGAGCAATCTTTCACCTCCTATCAACGAACATTATTTGAGAAAAACGCCAATTTCTGTCACTTGTCATCTGTCTATATGTCACAATTGTCATCTGTCTATATGTCACAATTGTCATCTGTCTATTTGTCACTTCTCATTTGTCTGTCTATCTTATCATCTGCCTTTCTTGTCATCTGTCTATCTGTCACATCTCATCTGTCTATCTGTCTATCTTATCTGCCTATCTTGTCATCTGTCCATCTGTCTATCTTATCTGCCTATCTTGTCATCTGTCTATCTGTCACTTCTCATCTGCCTATCTGTCTATCTTATCATCTGCCTATCTTGTCATCTCTCTATCTGTCACTTCTCATCTGTCTATCTTGTCATCTGTCTATCTGTCACATCTCAACTGCCTATCTTGTCACCTGTCTAACTTGTCACCTGTCTACCTTGTCATCTGTCTATCTTGGGATCTGTCTATCTTGTCATCTGCTGATTTTGTCACATGTCTATTCTGTCATCTGTCTATCTTGTCATATGTCACTTGTCGTATGTCATTTGTCACAAGTAAATACCTGTACGTAATTGACCAAGGCGGATTCCAAACCGTCATCGTCATCTTCTTTTGCGTGTTTCGCCCGGTGACAAGGGAGAAAAATCTTTTTCAAAATGGCGCAAATGTTGAAACAACAACAATAATGGTCGTCGATTTGTTCCATGCCGTTGCCGAACGTGTGGTAGGTTTCGTGTCTCTTCATATTGCTCTCGATTTACCCCTAAATCGAAAATAACGAATCGATTAATCGATTAATCGATTTGGCACCGGCGAGCGATTTTTACCCCATTTGGCTCGGGGAATCGACCGAAACTGAATCGATATCGCGCTAAATAATTACATAAAAAATACCGAAATCTATTTTTATTCTTCGATTTTCTCTACCGTGTTTCCGGCTGATATGAAATAAAAAGTACCGATAAGACGAGGCGAGGTCGAGAAAATGTTGATATACAGTGCGTACGCAAATAAATTACCGGTCAAATTTTCGCGATAACGGGGAAATATATATATACAAGGAAACAACGGCAACGTCGCTTTGGAAGTAGTGCCAACTTAAAAAGTGACGTCACGGGTTTATTAACAGTAAAAGTAAATGTAGGTTGGTACTACCTGTATTTTTATGAGGATGTTTTGTTGGGAAAATGCGGTTCATCTAATTAGTTAATTGTTAGTAGAGTTTTTTTTAATTAGATTTCATTTGTACAGTAATTAATTAATTAATTAAGAGTTTAATGACAAAATGGGAGGTCGATGGAATTGAAACAATTAGTAAGAAATGTCAATTTCTAATCGAAGTAGGCGAGGTAAAATTACCAAAAGTGACGCGCAGGGTTGCCAACTGTTTAAAATAAATGTTTAAACGGTGTTAATTTCGGGGTTAATCGGAGCGATTTTAATTGTAATTTATTTTAATTTAATTTTTATTTTTATAACTTTCGTTGCGCAAAAAATCGCGCCCCAGTTGGTTTTCGTGTCGAGATCGTAGTCGCCGGTGTAACGAACATCGTTCTACTTTGGTACTATAACTGATTTAAATCGCCTAGTAAGTACCGAGCCGGTACTTACTTTTATGTATTTATTATTCGCTCGTTTGAATTCTTGAAGTTTTCTCTCAAAAAAAATAGTATCAATGTCAAGAATGTCAAAAACGTCAAGAATGTCAAAAATGTCAAAAATGTCAAAAATGTCAAAAATGTCAAAAATGTCAAAAATGTTAAAAATGTCAAAAATGCCAAAAAAATTCCAAAATGTCAAAATAAATGTCAAAAATGTCAAAAATTTCATAAATGTCAAAAATGTCGATAATGTCAAAAAATGTCTAAAAACGTCAAAAAATGTCAAAAAACGTCGAAAATGTCAAAATAAATGTCAAAAATGTCAAAAATGTCAAAAAATGTCAAAAATGTCAAAAATGCACGGAAACTTTTTGACAACCATAAGAAATATGACAAGTGACGTCAAAACTTGACGTTTTGAATGCAAAAAATAAGCGATATATGTACATTATTTACAAGTGCAAACAAACGAAGGAAACGCAAAGAGGGCGGCGCATTTCTAAGGTTGCTCGGATTACTAGCGTCAGATTACGAAATAAAATTCATTCGATAAGGCGAAAAAATAAAACGCGTCCAACTACATTCAACGACCGCTCTAAAGTGGGTTAATCAAGTCGGCTTTTTTTTCCCATTACTATGCAGTACAAGACTACACTTTATATACGATTCAAAAAAAAATGACAAACCCAATTTATCAAGTAGGCTGGCCGATATACAGCGAGTCAAATACTACACTTTTTATAAGACCACCAAAATAAACCCAATTTATCAAGTAGGCTGGCCGATATACAGCGAGTCAAATACTACACTTTTTATACGACCACCATTTATCAAGTAGCCTGTCCGATATACAGCGAGTCAAATACTACACTTTTTATACGACCACCAAAATAAACCCAATTTATCAAGTAGGCTGGCCGATATACAGCGAGTCAAATACTACACTTTTTATACGACCACCATTTATCAAGTAGCCTGTCCGATATACAGCGAGTCAAATACTACACTTTTTATACGACCACCATTTATCAAGTAGCCTGTCCGATATACAGCGAGTCAAATACTACACTTTTTATACGACCACCATTTATCAAGTAGCCTGTCCGATATACAGCGAGTCAAATACTACACTTTTTATACGACCACCAAAATAAGCCCAATTTATCAAGTAGGCTGGCCGATATACAGCGAGTCAAATACTACACTTTTTATACGACCACCATTTATCAAGTAGCCTGTCCGATATACAGCGAGTCAAATACTACACTTTTTATACGACCACCAAAATAAACCCAATTTATCAAGTAGGCTGGCCGATATACAGCGAGTCAAATACTACACTTTTTATACGACCACCATTTATCAAGTAGCCTGTCCGATATACAGCGAGTCAAATACTACACTTTTTATGCGACCACCAAAATAAACCCAATTTATCAAGTAGCCTGTCCGATATACAGCGAGTCAAATACTACACTTTTTATACGACCACCAAAATAAACCCAATTTATCAAGTAGGCTGGCCGATATACAGCGAGTCAAATACTACACTTTTTATACGACCACCATTTATCAAGTAGCCTGTCCGATATACAGCGAGTCAAATACTACACTTTTTATGCGACCACCAAAATAAACCCAATTTATCAAGTAGCCTGTCCGATATACAGCGAGTCAAATACTACACTTTTTATGCGACCACCAAAATAAACCCAATTTATCAAGTAGGCTGGCCGATATACAGCGAGTCAAATACTACACTTTTTATACGACCACCATTTATCAAGTAGCCTGTCCGATATACAGCGAGTCAAATACTACACTTTTTATGCGACCACCAAAATAAACCCAATTTATCAAGTAGGCTGGCCGATATACAGCGAGTCAAATACTACACTTTTTATACGACCACCATTTATCAAGTAGCCTGTCCGATATACAGCGAGTCAAATACTACACTTTTTATACGACCACCAAAATAAACCAAATTTATCAAGTAGGCTACCAGATATACAGCGAGTTAAAACCTATACCCAATATTCATCAAGCAGGCCGTTTTCAAGGTAGTTAAATGCTATACTTTATCCACCACCACCGCCACCTTAACCACGCGAAACTCACCGTTAGGAACATTATAAACCTGCGACCGCCTGCCTCTCCGCTGATTGGCCAGCTGCAAGCCCGGCGCCGAGACGGCGCGCTTCGGCGCCGCCATCAACCGGCTGAACCCGGGCGGCCTGTACCGCGCGCTCTTCGCGTTCTGCGCCCCCTTCTGGTAGCACCCGCCCGTCGGCAGCCGCGGCAGCGAATTCGTCGTGGCGCCCGACCCGGCGCCGACTTGTCGCGGCAACGTCGACCTTTCATCGCCGTCTTCATCATCCGCCGAACCGCCAGAGCCGCAGCTCGCTGCGTCCGGCACGCTCGATCGGCGCCGGTTCGGGCGCGCCCACAGTTTGTCGTCGGCGCCGATGCTGCCGCAGCTGCGCACTCGGTCCAGCTGCTCCCTACTTAAGCTTTTTGTGTGGCTGAATAGCAAATCGCCGGCCGAGCGCCGCTTGGCCGCCAGCGCCGAGTTGGACGCCGAGGCTTCCAGCAACGAAAGGCGATTGCGGGAATCGCTGGCTAGCAGCGCGGACTCGAAGCTGCCGCGCCAGGAGAACCGCTCGCAATCGCTGGCCTCTTTCTCTTCGGTTACGTGGTCGCTTTGCTGCGTACGATTTTCCATCACCAGTAGGTCATGAGATTTGCTCCTGGGCAGCAACAAATTGTACCTACAATCTTGCTCATCTGCATAACACTCCGGTAGATCGTCCTCCGTGGTGGTACTCGAAGCTGAGGAGATCTTGTGCTGCAGCCTCCTGTGATAGTGTTTGGTCTTGGGGGAGCTGCTGGCGTGGCTTTCCCCGCTGGACACCTCGTGCATCAAAGCCACCAGCCTGCTGCCTATGTGGTGCATCACTTTGGCGATCAAAGGCGGCGAGTTGTGGGGAGTGCTGATAGGCGTCGCGACGCCCGCGGCCATCTTCTCGAACGAAGCTACCAGTTTCTGGTACACAAAAGCTGTTTCTTTGCTCAAACCATCAGCTATACCACCGTCGCCTTCGTCGCCTTCATCATCAACAGTAGCATCGAATTTGTTGATGATCTGCTTGCAGCTGTCCGAGATCTGCTGCTGCAGGGCAGTCTTTGATGTGGTGACTTCTAGATCGGAGCTGGTGTAATCAGAGGAGTCGTAGGAATCGCTCCAGGTGTCTTCGCTGCTGAGGTACTCCACGATTTCTCTGACTTGATCTTCGCGTATGCCCGGTACCGTTTTCATTAATCTAGTGAGCTCGTTTTCGAAGTAGACCAGCTGGGGGGGTTTGGAGCGTTTTGCATCACCCCTAGCCGGGGCGCTGGGGGCGGTAGTCGAGGGTTTGGCCACCATGGTTTTGAAGAACTGGCGCATCTTGCACATCATGAGATTGGTCTCCTCGTCCGAAGACCAATTGTTGAAGCTGTCTTTTCTGGTTAGAGAAGTGGTGGGCGGTACGGAGAGCGAGTAGATTGGTTTTTCCTCGGGTTTCTTCTCCTCTTTGATGTCTTCCAGGTCGGGCTTGGTGATGGTTTGCACCTCCTGGGCGTCCTTTTGCTCGCGTATCAAATCGTCGCAGCTGCCCACGAAGCCGCTGTCTCTGCTCTGCTGGTTCTTGGCCGTGGTGAGATTCGATTGGACCTCCGGTTGGGGCGTTTTGCAGCCTTCTTCATCGCTACCTTCCGCCTCTATGTTGCTCTTCCCTTCATCGCTGGGGGTGCTTTTATTGGGTTTCTTCGATTTCTTGCGCTTGATAGTATCGAATTGTCCATCGAACTTCTCCAAACTGTTGTCACTGTCTCCGGAATCGCTGCTGGAAGAGTCCTCGGAGCTCACGTGAGCCTCCACAGTTTGTTCACTAACGTCCACCAAATTGTCCAAAGACGAGGAATGCGATCTGCCGGTACCTCTAGCCCTCACCAGCCTCTTCCTCCGCTGCTCGGGGCTGGGCCTACCTTCACTATCACTACCCACGCTACCATCGGAGTCCCTCCTCTCGCCGGTGAACCCCATGAAGCCGCTCAAAAAGTACTTCTCCAGCCGGGAGGAAGCCATCTCCACTGGCTCGTTGCTATCATCGTCGTTCTGGAGCTCGTCCCCGAAGCCTATGGACTCCATTCCCTCGCTGTAGATGCTGCTGGTTTCGGAGCAGTTCTCCTCGCGGTTGGAGGCGTGGGCGCCCTCGCCGAGGCCGTAGAAGAAGTACTTCTCCAGGTCGGTGGCGGAGGCCGGGCGGGATTTCTTGGATTCGACTTCGCTGTCCTCGCAGCTCTCCTCGACGATGGTGTGGAGGGTGAAGTCGATGGCGGCGCGGTGGTAGCCGCGGAGGTCCTCCTCGCGGTCGGCGGCCGCCGAGCACGTGAGGGTGACCTCCTCGCCCGAGGAGGAGTCCTCGGAGGTGCCGGAGTTGGTGGCGAATTCGTCTTCTTCTTCGTCGTCGTCTTCGTCGTTGTGGCTGAGGTTTTCCACCCAGGAGTCGTCGTCGGCGAGGCCTTCCTCGAAGGCCGAGAGGGTGTCGCCGCCGGTGATGATCTGGACGGTCTGGCCGCCGTTTTGGCGGTCGTCTTGGGCGTCTGCAAAATGGACGATAGTGAGATGATTATGTTTTTAGACTTCTAACAACGGAAAATTCTTCGAATTTTTCGAAAACGAAGTCTTATGATCTGGCTTTGTCGTCCGTCCGTCCGTCCGTCTGTCGCGAGTTTCAGCGGCTAAACGGTTATAGATAGAGACAAACGGACAACGGCATTCGATTCAGCATAGTCTAAAACCTCTCCCGTTTCAAAAAAAAAAAAAAAAAAAAAAAAAAAAAAAAAAAAAAAAAAAAAAAAAAAAAAAAAAAAAAAAAAAAAAAAAAAAAAAAAAACGTAACGTTACATTAGTTAGAAGTCTCTCTACGGCGCACTGGGCCGTTCGTCCCACTTGTTTTTTTTAGGTGCGTATGTCGAAGGATTAGAAGTCGCCGGTTCGGGTTAAAAGTGATTGCCTAGTTAATTGAAGGTTGAACTTAATTGGTAAATGAGTAGAAAGAGATGATGAGGTGAATAACAATTTTTTTGAGTGCGTATGTCGAAGGATTAGAAGACGCCGATTTTGGTGCAAAAAATATTTTTCTAGTTTTTTTTGAGACGTATGTCAAAGGATTAGAAGACGCCAATTTTGGTGCAAAAAATATTTTTCTAGTTTTTTTTGAGACGTATGTCAAAGGATTAGAAGTCGCCAATATAGTATAAAAAAAATTTGATCTAATTTTTTTTGAGTACGTATGTCAAAGGATTAGAAGACGCCAATTTTGGTGCAAAAAATATTTTTCTAGTTTTTTTTGAGACGTATGTCAAAGGATGAGAAGACGCCAATTTTGGTGCAAAAAATATTTTTCTAGTTTTTTTTGAGACGTATGTCAAAGGATTAGAAGACGCCAATTTCGTATAAAAAAATTTTGATGTAACTTTTTTTGAGTACGTATGTCAAAGGATTAGAAATCGCCAATTTAGTATAAAAAAATTTTGATCTAACTTTTTTTGAGTACGTATGTCAAAGGATTAGAAGACGCCAATTTTGGTGCAAAAAATATTTTTCTAGTTTTTTTTTGAGACGTATGTCAAAGGATTAGAAGACGCCAATTTCGTATAAAAAAATTTTGATCTAACTTTTTTTGAATACGTATGTCAAAGGATTAGAAGACGCCAATTTTGGTGCAAAAAATATTTTTCTAGTTTTTTTTGAGACGTATGTCAAAGGATTAGAAGACGCCAATTTCGTATAAAAAATTTTTGATGTAAATTTTTTTGAGTACGTATGTCAAAGGATTAGAAATCGCCAATTTAGTATAAAAAAATTTTGATCTAACTTTTTTTGAGTACGTATGTCAAAGGATTAGAAGACGCCAATTTAGTATAAAAAAAATTTGATCTAACTTTTTTTGAGTACGTATGTCAAAGGATTAGAAGACGCCAATTTTGGTGCAAAAAATATTTTTCTAGTTTTTTTTGAGACGTATGTCAAAGGATTAGAAGACGCCAATTTCGTATAAAAAATTTTTGATGTAAATTTTTTTGAGTACGTATGTCAAAGGATTAGAAATCGCCAATTTAGTATAAAAAAATTTTGATCTAACTTTTTTTGAGTACGTATGTCAAAGGATTAGAAGACGCCAATTTAGTATAAAAAAAATTTGATCTAACTTTTTTTGAGTACGTATGTCAAAGGATTAGAAGACGCCAATTTTGGTGCAAAAAATATTTTTCTAGTTTTTTTTGAGACGTATGTCAAAGGATTAGAAGACGCCAATTTTGGTGCAAAAAAATATTTTTCTAGTTTTTTTGAGACGTATGTCAAAGGATTAGAAGACGCCAATTTTGGTGCAAAAAAATATTTTTCTAGTTTTTTTGAGACGTATGTCAAAGGATTAGAAGACGCCAGATTTAATTAGAAACCAATTAATAATGAACCGACCTAATTACCTATTTAATTGACTATTAAACTTAATTACCAAGACGTACGAATGAGTAATTTATACAATTTAAAAAATATTAGTTAGGTAATTAAATTATGCAGAAATATAGCCATTTTGTTGCATTTATATATTTATGAAAGTTGGGTTTTAAACAGATTATATTCTCGCGTTTGTGTGCTTATAGTACTATAATATAATCGAATAGAAGCGTGGGTAGTACCACTTTCACTTGCTTCGTTTTACGGATGATATAATAGTACCTCGAAACGCGTCATATACAGGGTGTACGCAAAAATTTAACTCGTCATCAGTTCTCTAAAATTTCAACAAAATACAGGGCGTCCCATTTAAAATTCCACAACTTTATATATTTTCTTAAAATAGGGACAACCTGTATATGTCTAATTGTAATACTATAAATTTTAGAATAGTTTTCTCTAAACTTTTATGTAGATTTCAAAAATTCAACGAAATACAGGGCGTCCCAATTAAAATTCGTACAACTCCCCAAAATTGGGACAACCTGTATATACCTAATTAAAATTTAAATTACACCCACTACACACATATATAATTAAACGAAAAAAAATAAAAAATCTCTTACAATTTACCTAACAATGGTCCGTCTAATTAAACTTGACTCACCCTGTATAATCGTTTTCGCAATGACTTTCACATAATCAGATAAACCCGGTTCACTTCGAGTTCGAGATTCCCCTTATCAGCTAATAAGAATACACTTTATGCTCGTAGAGAATACACAGAACATTAAATAATTCACAAATTTCACAAAATCGATTCTTTTTTTCCTCTCATCTTTTCCACGAATTCCTGCCAATTATTAACCGGACAATTCCAACAATTTGCCAATTATTACACGATATCCAGCAAATATTTGACAACATCGCACGAATCCCACCGCGGTGACGCCGCACACCAATGGCGCTGCAATCGCGAAAAATATGTCAACAAATTAACCTGCCAGTAATTAAATTACTAACCTATAAGAGCAACTAACTCGATTACGAAGCCAATTAATTCGCACATTAACACAGTTGGCGTATGTCAAAATCAACCATTTCTATTATTTATTATACACAATCTAGATCTCTTATTAGTAAATAATAAAGCTTGTTAGTAACGAAATTAGCAGGTATAGGTAGTACCAGAAGAGGTAGTACTGTAAACGTTCATAGGCTAGAAGCTAATAATAATAAGCGTATGAAAATGGGAATTAAAGCAAAAATAGTACCAAAAAAAAGGTAGTACCACAAGAGGTAGTACTAATTTAATAGGCTACTAGCTATGATAATAAGCTTAAACTAGTAAAAATTTAAGCAAAAGTAGTACCGAAAGTGGTAGTACCAAAAGAAGTAGTACTTAAAGAGGTAGTACCCAAAGTGGTACTACTAATTTAATAGGTTATAGCTATGATTTACTTAAGCTAGTAAAAATTGAAGCAAAAGTAGGATAGTACCGAAATATGTAGTATTTAAAGAGGTAGTACCCCAAGATTTACTACTAATTGAATAGGTTAGTTATGATAATAAGCTTGAACTAAGAAAAATCGAAGGAAAAGTAGTACCGAAAGTGGTAGTACCGAAATAAGTAGTACCCAAAGAGGTAGTACCGAAAAAAAAAACCCGAGAATTTAGAATTTAGAAAATGCAGCAATTTGTATACAACAAAACAACAACAACGCAATCGGAACAGAAATCGAGGTTAAACAACTAGCCATAATTATAAAAATAGAGATGGGAAGCAACGAGTTAAGTACGTACCATTAGCATCATCGGAGTACCCGTGGTTGGTGTCCCTGCAATTCGTGTGCCTGACGACGACGGCGTCGCTTCCGGGCGTCGCGGTGACGGTGGTCGTCTCCGACGTCACGACGCTGACGCGATGACGTTGGGGCGCCGAGTCGCGCGTTATCATCACTAGGCTGGTGTACCGGCCCGACGACGGTTCGCCAGCGACTGGCCGGGTACCGTCGACGAGCAGGCGGTTCCCCTCCGACGGACGGTCGGCGGGCGCGTCACGCTTTCGTACGCGCCGCTCGCGGTCCTCGACCGAGCGGATCTCCGGCCCGTGGCGGGCCAGAGGGCGCTGCGTACCATCGGCGGTACTATCTGCACCGTTAGTCGACTCGGTACTGCTCGTTTGGTTCGTTGAGTTTTCTACCAACGCTGTGTTGTCGTTTGGAGTAGGCGATAGAAGTTCCGGGCCATCGGTACTACCTTCGATGGGGTTAGAATCGGATTGTTCTTCTAGTGGTACTGAATTTATATCGTTCGTTGCATCTGTCTCGTTGATAGGGATTAATGAAGGATCTGGATTGTTAGCGGTACTATTGTCAGGGGTACTGCTACCATCGTTTTTCTCCTCGGTACTGTCCGTTTGCTCCATTACATTTTCTACAACAGCTGTTGTATCGTGTGGAATAGGCGATGATAGTACCGCACTATCGGTACTAACTTCTATGGGGTTAGAATTCGACGGATCTTCAAGTAGTACTGATTTATTATCGTCCGTAGCATTTGTATCGTTGATTGAATCTTTTGCGACTGTTATTGTATCATTTGGAGTAGGCGATGGTAGTACCGCGTCATCGGTAGTACCTTTGATGGGGCTAGAATTCGACTGTTCTTCCAGTGGTACTGAAATCATATCGGTCGTTGCATTTGTCTCGTCTGTTGAATCTTCTGCGACTGTTGTTGTACCATTTGGAGTAAGTGATGGAAGTACCACACCATCGGAACTGCCTTCAATGGGGATAGAATTCGACTGCATTTCTAGTGGTACTGAATTTATATCGGCTGTTGCATTTGTCTCATTGATGGAATCTTCTGCGACTGTTGTTGTATCGTTTGGAGTAGGCGATGGAAGTACCGCAGCGTCGGTACTACCTTCGGTGGGATTACAATTCGACGGTTCTTTTGGTGGTACTGAATTATTATCGGCCGTTGCATTGGTCTCGTTGATAGAGATTAATGAAGGCTCTGGATTGTCAGCGGTACTACTTTTTTCTTCTATTGAATCGCCATCGTTTTGGATCAAATCGGGCGATTCTTCTACAGCTGGTGAAACCTCAGACGATTTATTTGTATGTAGTTCGTTCGTTGAGACTACTGATGGTACTACATCGTCCTGGGATTTATTTGCATCATCCTTAGTACCTTCTGTGTCTTTTAGTATTGCATCATTTGACTCTTTTGGTGCTATTAAAGAAGGTACTACATCATCTTCGGCGACTTTTAAACTATCAGTACTGTTCTCTTTCTCGATTAAGATACTAGTAGTACTACCGTTGAGCTTTAAATCAGATGTTTCCCCATTTTGCTCATCTAAAGGAGTTAACAAAGGTAATTTCTCCTCAGAATCTCTACTACCGGTACTAACAGGTACGTCTTCGAGTTTTGTTCGATTCTGCTCGTTCGGAGCTTCTAAAGATGGTACTATATCCACTGATGATTCGTTTGTTGTACCGTTTTGATCTGATTTTGAATCTACAATATCGTTCAGTACATTTTGATCAGTTGTTGAAGGTAGTACCTCATTATTTATGGTACTTCTTTCTACGTCTAAGAATTGTTTGGTGACTTCTTTGACGCAATAGGCTGGTTCTGGTTGGGTTGTACCATCAGAAATTGGCGATTTCAATGGACACAAATGGGAATCTTCCGAATTTTGCGGTACTGGCGGTACTTGCGGTACTTCTTCAAAGGCTTCGTTGGTGTTACGTCGTTCTTCGTTAAGAAAAATATCGGTGATAGGCTTAATATTGACACTAATAAAATTGCTACATTGTTCTAATGTAGTACCATCATCAGTACCACCAACAACAGTCTCATTTTTCATTCCATTTAAAGTTTCTTCTTTCAAAAAATTAGTGGTTATTGATTTCAAGTCGTACTCACTAAAATTTGGTTCCACTGTTAGTCTTCCAGGATCAGCGGAATCCTCCAGTACCACCTCGTCCTTACTACTAGTACCCACTTCCTGGTACTTCTCCTGCTCCATATCACTAGAATCCACCGACTCAGCGCTGACATCAGACAACCCAGGACTGGATAACTCCTGGTACTCCCCTCTGGTACTTCCCTCGTCCCTCTCCAACCCACCACCGCCGCCACTATCACAGTCCAAATCGACGCCGTCTTCGAGCTGCTTCACCTTCACCAGCACCACAGTGCAATTCATCTCCGTGTCCGTATCCTCATCGCTGGTATCGGTACCACTCGAATCGGTACCACTCGAATCGTTGTTCACCACGAATATCTTCGAGAAGCTCTTCGTCTTGCCCCCGCCGCTATCACTAGTATCACTATCACTGCCGGTACAAGATGACGTCATATCGGTACCACCCTCATCCTCCTCCTCGTCGCTGGTGCGCTCGGTACCGCTCACTTGGTACGTCCTGCGACCTTCGCTACCGTCACTAGAATCACTGTAGGTCGCCTCGTCGCTCGGTACCACCTCAGGTGGTTCGCACAAGTACCGCTCGTCAGCGGAAGCGGCGGCGGCTCCGAGCTGAGCCCACGTTAACGCCGCTTGCGCCAAGTACGAGCGAAGCGGTACTCTCAACCGGAGTTGAGGGGGCGCCCATAAAGTTGGTACCGGGAAGGGAATGGGTACCGGCACCGGAATGGGGATGAATTGCGAGGTGGCGCCGCACGTGCGGCAGGATTGCTCGACGTAGAGGCGTCGCGGCGTCGACAGATCGCCGTCGGGGCGCTTTAGGGGCGGTTCCGGGTGGTCGTCGACTGGTAGGTGGGGGTATAGTACCCCGTCAGGAGACGTGGGGGAATCGAGAGGCGGCTCCTCGGCGACGGCGACTGATCTGTAATGTGGATGGGAGTTAGTGATTTTGATCGCGGTGTGATATGTTGGGGAGGTTGGTTTGATCAATATTTTAGTCTATTTGGATCATTTTTTTTGAGTATTTTAGATATTTCAATCAATATATGTATAGATCAATATTTGAGTCCATTTGTATTATTTTTATGAGTTAGACGTTTGGATCATTTTATTGATCATTATTTGAGTCTATTTGGATCATTTTTTTGAGTATTTTAGATATTTGGATCAATATATCGATCAATATTTGTGTCTATTTATATCATCTTTATTAGTTAGACGTTTAAATCAATTTATATTGATTATAATTTGAGTCTATTTGGATATACAATGTTTATGAGTTTAGACATATGAATCAATATATTGATCATTATTTGAGTCTATTTGGATCATTTTTTTGAGTATTTTAGATATTTGGATCAATATATCGATCAATATTTGTGTCTATTTATATCATCTTTATTAGTTAGACGTTTAAATCAATTTATATTGATTATAATTTGAGTCTATTTGGATATACAATGTTTGTGAGTTTAGACATATGAATCAATATATTGATCATTATTTGAGTCTATTTGGATCATTTTTTTGAGTATTTTAGATATTTGGATCAATATATCGATCAATATTTGTGTCTATTTATATCATCTTTATTAGTTAGACGTTTAAATCAATTTATATTGATTATAATTTGAGTCTATTTGGATATACAATGTTTATGAGTTTAGACATATGAATCAATATATTGATCATTATTTGAGTCTATTTGGATATTTTTTATGAGTTTAGACATTTAGATCAATATATTGACCAATGAGGCTATTTGGATCATTTTTTTAGTATTGTAGACATCTGAATCGATATATTGATCATTATTTGGGTCAATATCATTTTTATGAATATTTTAGACATTTGAATCAAAATTTGAGCTTATTTACATCATTTTTATGAGTATTTTATACATTTCAATCCATATTTTAGCCTACTTGGTCAAATACATTAGACATTTCAATCAATATTTAAGTCTATTTGGATCATTTTTATGAGCATTTTACACTTGAAGCAATACTTGAGCCTGTTTAGTTAATTTTTAAGAGTATTTTAGACATATGAATCAACATTTGAACCTCTTATGATCATTTTATGAATATTTTAGATATTTCAATCAATATTTCAGTCTATTTCGATCATTTTTATGAGCATTTTACACTTGAATCAATATTTGACCATATTTAGGGTATTTTTAGGAGTATTTTAGACATACGTATGAATCAATATTTGAGGCTTTTTTGATCATTTTATGAATATTTTAGACATTTGAATCAATATTTCAGTCTAAATCGATCATTTTTAAGGGTATTTTAGACATTTGGATCAACATTTGAGCCTTTTTAGTTCCTATTTAGGAGTATTTTAGACATATGAATCAATATTTGAGCCTGTTTCGATCATTTTTATGAATATTTTAGACATTTCAATCAATATTTCAGTCTATTTCGACCATTTCCATGAGCATTTTAGACATTTCAATCAATATTTAAGTCCATTTGGATCATTCTTATGAGCATTTTACACTTGAATCAATATTTGACCCTATTTAGGGTATTTTTAGGAGTATTTTAGACATAAGTACGTATGAATCAATATTTGAGCCTTTTTTAATCATTTTATGAATATTTTAGACATTTGAATCAATATTTCAGTCTAAATCGATCATTTTTAAGGGTATTTTAGACATTTGGATCAACATTTGAGCCTTTTTAGTTCCTATTTAGGAGTATTTTAGACATATGAATCAATATTTGAGCCTGTTTCGATCATTTTTATGAATATTTTAGACATTTCAATCAATATTTCAGTCTAAATCGATCATTTTTAAGGGTATTTTAGACATTTGGATCAACATTTGAGCCTTTTTTAATCATTTTATGAATATTTTAGACATTTGAATCAATATTTCAGTCTAAATCGATCATTTTTAAGGGTATTTTAGACATTTGGATCAACATTTGAGCCTTTTTAGTTCCTATTTAGGAGTATTTTAGACATATGAATCAATATTTGAGCCTGTTTCGATCATTTTTATGAATATTTTAGACATTTCAATCAATATTTAAGTCCATTTGGATCATTCTTATGAGCATTTTACACTTGAATCTATATTTGAGCCTATTTAGTTCATATTTAGGAGTATTTTAGACATATTAATCAAAATTTGAGCCTGTTTTGATCATTTTATGAACATTTCGATCAATATTTCAGTCTATATCGATCATTTTTACGATTATATCAGATATTTTAATCAACATTTTGAGCCTATTTGGACCATTTCCATGACTATTTTAGACATTCAGAATCAATATATTGATCAATACCAACCAACGAATCAATAAAAACGAACATTTTTACACCAAACAGCACATACAAAAACAACATTTATCAGTACATATACATATGTACAACACGAACCCACCTTCTGCAAACCGACGGCGAGCCGAACGGCGGCGTCCAACTGACCACGGCGGCCGGCCTGGCGCCCGGCTCGAAATAGTCCCAATCGCACTCGTCTATTGGGAAACTGGACGCCGTCGACGAGCTGTCGTTGTCATCCTCCTCCTTCGATGACGAAGTCTCCTCCTTGGAGGACCCGTCCGACGAGCTGACGAACACCAGGCGGTAGTCGTCGCCGTCGGGCGCCATCGCCTCCCACACCGCACCCGGCGCTGCTTCGCTCGTCGCTGCGTAACAGAATCTATAGAGTGCCCTGGGCGAGTGGCGGCCGGTGCCGAAGGGTTAGTAGAAGCCGGTGTTAGTGGACGCCTTCTCCGAGGAGGTGGGGCCATAAAACGGTTTAATAGTCGATTTAGGCGATCTAGTAGCCGAAGGATTAGCAGAAGCTGTTGTTAGTGGACGCCTTCTCCGAGGAGGTGGGGCCATAAAACGGTTTAGTAGTCGATTTAGGCGATCTAGTAGCCGAAGGATTAGCAGAAGCTGTTGTTAGTGGACGCCTTCTCCGAGGAGGTGGGGCCATAAAACGGTTTAGTAGTCGATTTAGTAGTCGATTTAGGCGATTTAGTAGTCGAAGAATTAGCAGAAGCTGTTGTTAGTGGACGCCTTCTCCGAGGAGGTGGGGCGAAAAACGGTTTAGTAGACGATTTAGTAGTCGATTTAGCCGAATTAGTAACCGAAGAATTAGCAGAAGCTGTTGTTAGTGGACGCCTTCTCCGAGGAGGTGGGGCCATAAAACGGTTTAGTAGTCGATTTAGTAGTCGATTTAGGCGATTTAGTAGTCGAAGAATTAGCAGAAGCTGTTGTTAGTGGACGCCTTCTCCGAGGAGGTGGGGCGAAAAACGGTTTAGTAGACGATTTAGTAGTCGATTTAGCCGAATTAGTAACCGAAGAATTAGCAGAAGCTGTTGTTAGTGGACGCCTTCTCCGAGGAGGTGGGGCCATAAAACGGTTTAGTAGTCGATTTAGTAGTCGATTTAGGCGATTTAGTAGTCGAAGAATTAGCAGAAGCTGTTGTTAGTGGACGCCTTCTCCGAGGAGGTGGGGCGAAAAACGGTTTAGTAGACGATTTAGTAGTCGGTTTAGTAGTCGATTTAGGCGATTTAGTAGCCGAAGAATTAGCAGAAGCTGTTGTTAATGGACGCCTTCTCCGAGGAGGTGGGGCGAAAAACGGTTTAGTAGATTTAGTAGTCGATTTAGCCGAATTAATAACCGAAGAATTAGCAGAAGCTGTTGTTAGTGGACGCCTTCTCCGAGGAGGTGGGGCCATAAAACGGTTTAGTAGTCGATTTAGTAGTCGATTTAGGCGATTTAGTAGTCGATTTAGGCGATTTAGTAGTCGATTTAGGCGATTTAGTAGTCGAAGAATTAGCAGAAGCTGTTGTTAGTGGACGCCTTCTCCGAGGAGGTGGAGCGAAAATCGGTTAGTAGACGGTATAGTAGTGGATT
This sequence comes from Phyllotreta cruciferae, assembly GCA_917563865.1. Taxonomy (NCBI): domain Eukaryota; kingdom Metazoa; phylum Arthropoda; class Insecta; order Coleoptera; family Chrysomelidae; genus Phyllotreta; species Phyllotreta cruciferae. The sequence continues at coordinate 1,041,463 of OU830618.1, read as the reverse complement.
TAGTAGTCGTAGGGGTTGGTGGACCAGTGCAGTATTGACTGGATAAATTCGGCCTTTAACTGTTCGAGCAAACAGTGCAAAATGTGTCTATTGTTTCCACAGCCTGCTTCCGGTGAAAGACTCGAACAATAGACTGTCTCTCCGTTATCTCTCCTGCGGGATAAAAGGAGTTTCTCCTTGCTATAGGGAAAAGGGAACTTTTCTGGAGCAATCGATACGAGGGAGGTTCGATTTTTATGTTCTATATACAACTCTCTATACACCTGATGTTTTGTGCTAGTTGACGGTTAGTACAATAAGGGAATGTGATAAATTGGGAACTTACCGGTTTCGGAGGCGGCGGCGCCGGCGCCGTTCGGCGTCGATTTCTGGCGTCGTTTTCTGACCATCATTTTCCTGAAGACGGTGCCGCTGAAGGGCTCTATGTCGCAGGTTTCCACCGGCGATGAGCTCTCCCTAGGTGGTACCTGTATAGAGATTTATTATACAGTATGTCCTCAAATTACTGTAGAAGATAGGGGTAGATATAAATATATATATAAAATTATGAAATTTTGTGTACAAGGGTTTTTTGGTATAAGGAGTTCATCTAAAATATTTTCGAAAATGGGCGACTTCCGTTTATGCCGGAAGTTGACCGTGATTTCGTTATTTTAAATGGGACGCCCTGTATATTTGTATATTTTTGGATTCTTCTCGATGAGCTGATTCCAAAGAGGGGTCACACTTGGTATATTGGTCTTATAACAAAGGCTGTACAGCCACTCAAAAGTTTGAAGTGAATAAATGTAACTATTTAGTGGCTGTATATTCTTTAATATGAGACCAACATATCAATTATGACCCATATTTGGGTTCTACTCGATGAGCCGATTTCAACGAGGGGTCACACTTGGTATCTCGGTCTTATAATAAAGGCTATACAGCCACTCGAATATCAGAAAATTTAGCCTAATGGAGCCTTCTAATGGACGATTACCGTGAAAATCTATGTACACAGTACTATTATAGATGAACTTACATCTCGTTGAACAACCCTAATCTCCTCAGAACTGTTGAAACAAACTTCCTGTCGTCGACGAGCTGGAATCCTATTAGTCGAAGGCCGGCTCTCGGATAGTACCGGGACAGTCCGTTGTACCGCATGCTTCCCTTTCGATGCGGTACTATCAAAACTCACTCGTTTCTCCACCTGGAATCGATCGTACTTTCTCATTGCGTCCGGCGTGAGCATACCTAAAAGAATACAAAAACCCATTTAGAAATCGAAAGTACAAGCTTCTGGTAGTACCACTATTGTTGGTACTCCTCTAGGTGGCTCCAGGTGCTTCATGAATTGATTCTAAGTAACAGGAGTCACCCCAATGAGATTAATCAAGTACTACAAGTAGGTACTACAAGATTCTGATAGTACTACTAACAGTAGTACTGCTCTAGCTAGCACCTGGTACTCCGTGAACTTGTTCCAAGGTACCAGCAGCCACCTGGAGCTACCTTTGGAGCAAATTAATAGAGTACCAGAGGAACCACCTGGAGGTACTATCCCCTACGTACGTTTAGCTTTGGGGCTATCCTCCTCCTTGGAGCTCCCCTCCTCGCTGCTGCACGCGTCCGAATTCCCCGCCTTCTCCATCATCATCGCCATCATCATTTTGGGCGAGCGCCGCCGCGCCGCCGCCGGCGCCGCTCCCAGCCTGATCGGCGACACGCCGCCGCCCCTCTCCTCGTATATCTCCTCGGATTGCGAGCGCCGCGGCGACCGGCGCCGGAACGTCGGCGACGATTCGACGCCGGCGCCCGCGCTGCCGCGGTGCAACATCAGCGTGGGATAGTCGGCGATGTCTTGCCGCCGCGGCAGGCTGTTGTAGGGCCGCATGTCCGGAGATGTGCGCATGGAACTCCATCTAGCCGGCGTTGGATCTGCGATATGGCACCGAGATGATTAAATATATGATGATTTTTATGATATATGATAATTAAATAATGATTTTGTAATGATTTATATGATATGTGGTAGTTAAATGAAGATTTTATGATGATTTTCATGATATATGATGGTAAAATGTTGATTATTTGACGATTTCTATGATATATGATGATTATATGATGATTTTATAAAGATTTATATGATACATCATGGTTAAATGTTGATTTATATGATATGTGGTAGTTAAATGATGATTTTATGATGATTTATTAGATATATAGCGACTGATTGGTGATTATACGATGATTACATGATAATTTCGATGATATATGATGGTTAAATGATGATTTTTTGATGATTTCTTAGATATATAGCGACTAATTGGTGATTAAACGATGATTAAATGATAATTTCAATGATATTTGGTGATTAAATGATGATTTATATGATGATTTCCATGATATATGATGATTTTAAGATAATTTCGATGATATATGATGGTAAAATGTTGATTATTTGATGATTTTGTATGATATATGATGATTATATGATGATTTTATAATGATTTATATGATACATCATGGTTAAATGTTGATTTATATGATATGTGGTAGTTAAATGATGATTTTATGATGATTTCCATGATATATGATGAGTTTATGATGATTTCGATGATATATGATGGTAAAATGAGGATTAAATGGTGATTTCTATGATATATGATGGTTAAATGATGATTTCGATGATATATGATGGTAAAATGTTGATTACTTGATGATTTCTATGATATATGATGATTATATGATGATTTTATAATGATTTATATGATACATCATGGTTAAATGTTGATTTATATGATATGTGGTAATTAAATGATGATTTTATGATGATTTCCATGATATATGATGAGTTTATGATGATTTCGATGATATATGATGATTTTATGATAATTTCGATGATATATGATGGTTAAATGATGATTTTATGATGATTTTTTGGATATATAGCGACTAATTCGTTATTAAACGATGATTAAATGATAATTTCAATGATATTTGGTGATTAAATGATGATTTATATGATGATTTCTATGATAAAAGGTATGGTAAAATGGTGATTATATGATGATTAAATGACCCAATTTGCCTACTTGATATGGTCCAGGAGCGTCGTATGGTCCTTTTGATGATGTCGACGGTGGGCAGTAGGGTCCTGTCGTCGCGACGCCCGTTGGGCGGCCTCACGAATTCGTTCATCCATTCGCCGCTGGCCGCTTGGATCTCCCTGGGGATGAAAAAAATGATGATTTTTTTAGAGGTCTCATAAAGGTAAGTTAGAGGTTTTTTAAGAGTTTTTTAGAGGTTTTTTAGAAGTTTTTAAGAGGTTTTTTTTTAGAGTTTTTTAGAGTTTTTTTAGAGGTTTATTAGAATTTTTTTAGAGGGTTTTAAAGTGGATTTTTAGAGATTTTTTAGAATTTTTTAGAGGTTTTTAGAGGTTTTTTAGAGGTTTTTCGAAGGTTTTTAAAGAGGATTTTTAATGGTTTTTAGAGGTTTTTGTAGAGGTTTTTTAGAGGTTTTTAGAGGTTTTTCAAAGGTTTTTAAAGAGGATTTTTAATGGTTTTAAGAGGTGTTTTCAGAGGTTTTTGTAGAGGTTTTTTAATAGTGTTTCAGACCTTTTTTAGAGGTTTTTTAAGCTTTTTACAGGTTTTTTAGAGGGGATTTTTAGATGCTTTTTTAAGAGGCTTTTTACAGGTTTTTTAGAATTTTTTAAGAGGATTTTCAGATGTTTTTTTAGAATTTTTTAAGAGATTTTTTAGAGGTTTTTTAGAGGTTTTTCAAAGGTTTTTAAAGAGGATTTTTAATGGTTTTTAGAGGAGTTTTTAGAGGTTTTGTAGAGGTATTTAGAAATTTTTTAGAAGTTTTTTAAGAAGCTTTTTACAGGTTTTTTAGAATTTTTTAAGAGGATTTTCAGATGTTTTTTTAGAATTTTTTAAGAGATTTTTTAGAGGTTGTTTAGAGGTTATTCAAAGGTTTTTAAAGAGGATTTTTAATGGTTTTTAGAGGAGTTTTTAGAGGTTTTTGTAAAGGTATTTAGAAATTTTTTAGAAGTTTTTTAAGAAGCTTTTTACAGATTTTTTAGAGGATTTTTTATAGTTTTTTTAGATGCTTTTTAGAGGTTTTTTAGATGCTTTTTTAAGAGGCTTTTTAGAGGTTTTATAGAGGATTTTTTATAGTTTTTTAGAGGTTTTTTAGAGGATTTTTAGAGGTTTTTTAGAGGTTTTTAGAGGTAGAAAATACCTGAATAGGGCGATTAGTCTTCGATAGAGGCGAATTAGGAGCTTCTTTAAACGTTTCCAGCGGGTGCAAACTGACATATCGAGTCGCGAAATGGTGTGCGAATGATGAAAGAAATTATTGTAAGTTTACGTTTTTTAATTTAGATTGTTTCTCACTTGGTAGCGATTGGGTAAAAGGCCGGTGGGCGATCGATCGTCGAGTGGGCATTTTGTGTTGAAATTCGAGAATGCTGGGTTGATGAATGAATGAATGAAATCATAGCCAGCTAGATGCTGCACGGTAATGAAATATTGTTTGTATACGGTGGGCCAAATTAAATAAGTTTATTGGGACGTGCTGTATATAGTACATAATTTGGGGATTATGAATGAAGTGAAAGGCATTTAATTTTTGATTGAAAAAAAATAATCGAATATAAATGGAGGTTTTGGTAATTTATTTGTATACAGTGTGTACCAAATTAATAGCTTAATTTGGGACGTACTGTATAGTAATTTGGGGGATTTGAATGAATTTAAGTAAAAGTGCATTTAATTTTTAATTGAAAAAATTAGGTAGGTATATTTATTTTTATAGAATTTTACCAAGTTAAATGGCTCGGTTTGGGACATACTGTATATTAATTTGGGGATTATGAATGAGGTAGAAGGAAATAATTGGACATTTAATTTTTGATTGAAAAAAAATAATCGAATATAAATGGAGGTTTTGGTAATTTATTTGTATACAGTGTGTACCAAATTAATAGCTTAATTTGGGACGTACTGTATAGTAGTTTGGGGGATATGAATGAATTTAAGTAAAAGTGCATTTAACTTTTAATTGAAAAAATTAGGTAGGTATATTATTTGTAGAGGGTGTAGCAAATTAAATGGCTCGGTTTGGGACATACTGTATATTAGTATTGGGATTGTAAATGAAGAGAAAGAAAATAATTGCGCATTTAATTTTCGATTGAAAATCGTAAATCGAAATTACGCCGGATAATTAGGTTGTAATTCGATTAGAATATATGTATAATATGTAAGTTTACCAACAATTTCGACATCGATTAAATAAATCGAAGAAAAAGAAGAAGAAAAAAAAAAACGGAATATTTTCGAGAGTATCAAGAATGCGTACGTCATTCGAAAATTCAATAATTCCGGGAACTTATTACGAAAAATACGTACATAATCTCGAAAGGTCTTTGTACTATAATTATAATTATTTATTTAATATTATTTAAATTACTAGATATTTAGTCAATTTTGGTTTGTGTATTTTTATAGTAGAAAGTTTGATAATTTTTTATTCATAAATAAGAATGAATGAATCAACTTTTTGTTGTAAATAAGTACATACTGTATAGTAATATATTGGATTAATTTGTTGTAATGAATAAGAAATATCCAACGTAATTATTTATAAATAAAATGTTTTTATTGTTTAATTGATAATGAACGTATTTTCTTCGGAAATTTTTCTATTTTCGTCGATTAGTAATTAATTAAATAAAAGATTTCGATGAAACAAAAAAATGTAGAGTAGAGACCCAAAAAACTACAAAAAATTCCTACGAAAATCCATTTCAAAATCTCGCCGTTTGCGCCACATTTTCTAATCGAAATTTCCTAGTAATTCGCCCGTTAAAAATGTGTCACAATCATTTTCTAGTGCGCACATCGATCAGTAAATAAACAAAGTATCCTAAATTAATTCAAAAAAAGAAAAAGAAAGAGAATTCGTCCAGGGCCGGGCCCAGCCACCCGTCACAAATTTCAAATAATTCCTCCAAGATTTTTTTTCGCCCTTCATTAGCACGCTATATTTTTTCTACACCAGTTGCATACAATATTTTATCTACTATTTTTGCATACACTATTTTGTCCACTACAGTTTCATACAATATTTTTTCTACTAGTACATTTGCATACAATATTTTTTCTACTAGTACATTTGCATACAATATTTTTTCCACTACATTTTTTCTACTACTTTTGCATACACTATTTCGTCCACTAAATTTTTTCTACTACTTTTGCATACACTATTTTATCCACTACAGTTTCATACAATATTTCTTCTACTAGTACATTTGCATAGTAATATATTTTTTCTACTACAGTTTCATACAATATTTTTTCTACTAGTATATTTGCATGCAATATTTTTTCTACTACATTTGCATACAATATTTTATCTACTATTTTTGCATACACTATTTTGTCCACTACAGTTTCATACAATATTTTTTCTACTAGTACATTTGCATATAATATTTTTTCTACTAGTACATTTGCATATAATATTTTGTCCACTACAGTTTCATACAATATTTCTTCTACTAGTACATTTGCATAGTAATATATTTTTTCTACTACATTTGCATACAACATTTTTTCTACTACAGTTTCATACAATATTTTTTCTACTAGTACATTTGCATGCAATATTTTTTCTACTACATTTGCATACAATATTTTATCTACTATTTTTGCATACACTATTTTGTCCACTACAGTTTCATACAATATTTTTTCTACTAGTACATTTGCATACAATATTTTTTCTACTAGTACATTTGCATGCAATATTTTTTCTACTACATTTGCATACAATATTTTTCTACTACGGTTTCATACACTATTTTGTCCACTACAGTTTCATACAATATTTTTTCTACTAATACATTTGCATACAATATTTTTTCTACTAGTTCCATACAATATTTTTCTACTAACATTTGCATACAATATTTTTTCTACTGGTACATTTGCATACAATATTTTTTCTACAACATTTGCATACAATATTTTATCTACTATTTTTGCATACAATATTTTGTCCACTACAGTTTTATAAAATATTTTTTCTACTAGTACATTTGCATACAATATTTTTCTACTACGGTTTCATACACTATTTTGTCCACTACAGTTTCATACAATATTTTTTCTACTAATACATTTGCATACAATATTTTTTCTACTAGTACATTTGCATACAATATTTTTTCTACTAGTACATTTGCATACAATATTTTCTCTACTAGTACATTTGCATACAATATTTTTTCTACTAGTTCCATACAATATTTTTCTACTAACATTTGCATACAATATTTTTTCTACTAGTACATTTGCATACAATATTTTTTCTACTACATTTGCATACAATATTTTTACTACTACAGTTTCATACAACATTTTTTCCACTACACAAGAGTAATTCTTGTACTGTTTAATGGCAATTGTAGAGTAGTAAAATCGCCCTGGATCCGCTCATGTCCGGTTCAAAACAACAAAAAGATTAACAAGCATGTTTACACTTATCAAACCACAAATAAAAACGTATATTCCTCTCCTCCGAAACGCAGACGAGTCGACTTTGATCCGATAGCGTTTTATCCTATCAATTTTCTCTTGCCGTTTCGAGACGATAGCTTCGCAATAAAGCGCAAAAATCGATTCGAAATCGCTCGATATACTCAGAAAAAAATCGATCGCGAAGATGTGGCGATTGTTGTTGATCGTTTGCTCGGGCTCGGTCGTCGCGACGCCGACGCCCAGGCACACCAAAGGGGTGCAAATTAAAAATAATGGCAAGGATAGGCTGTGGATTGAAATGACCAATGAAGACGCCTTTAGTTTACCACCGGGACAGATGGTGAGTAGAAAAAGTATTGTATATAACTAGGTAGATTGTAAGAGATTTTTAAGTAGTTTAAAATTAATTAGATGTATATACAGGTTGTCCCAATGTTTATATTCCAAATTTTTTTTGTATATATAGGCTTCAGTTATATTGGAGGACACGTGGTCAGGGAAGATATTCGCAAAAGCTGAGGAGTGTCAATACAAAAGGTGCGAAACGCCCTACACCACTGCTGAATTGACATTCGATGGTGAAGGGAAAGAAGATACATACAGGGTGTCCCTTACCAACGGTTACAACGTCGCCATGAAGGTAAACAAAAACTCCCTAGATTTACAAACAATACTACCAACATTATCAACGAAAATTCCCCCTAGATTCAGCTACTCTTTCTTCGTCTCTAGAACATTAACAAATCATCTTATAAACAACCTAATAAGCTATTCAGCCACACCAAAAACCTCCTAGATTTACAAACAATACTACCAACATTATCAATGAAAATTCCCCTAGATTTACAAACGATACTACCAACATTATCAATGAAAATTCCCCTAGATTTACAAACGATACTACCAACATTATTAATGAAAATTCCCCCTAGATTCAGCTACTCTTTCTTCGTCTCTAGAATATTAACAAATCATCTTATAAACAACCTAATAAGCTATTCAGCCACACCAAAAACCTCCTAGATTTACAAACAATACTACCAACATTATCAATGAAAATTCCCCTAGATTTACAAACGATACTACCAACATTATTAATGAAAATTCCCCTAGATTCAGCTACTCTTTCTTCGTCTCTAGAATATTAACAAATCATCTTATAAACAACCTAATAAGCTATTCAGCCACACCAAAAACCTCCTAGATTTACAAACAATACTACCAACATTATCAATGAAAATTCCCCTAGATTTACAAACAATACTACCAACATTATCAATGAAAATTCCCCTAGATTTACAAACGATACTACCAACATTATTAATGAAAATTCCCCTAGATTCAGCTACTCTTTCTTCGTCTCTAGAATATTAACAAATCATCTTATAAACAACCTAATAAGCTATTCAGCCACACCAAAAACCTCCTAGATTTACAAACAATACTACCAACATTATCAATGAAAATTCCCCTAGATTTACAAACGATACTACCAACATTATCAACGAAAATTTCCCTAGATTCAGCTACTCTTTCTTCGTCTCTAGAATATTAACAAATCATCTTATAAACAACCTAATAAGCTATTCAGCCACAACAAAAACCTCCTAGATTTACAAACAATACTACCAACATTATCAATGAAAATTCCCCTAGATTTACAAACGATACTACCAACATTATTAATGAAAATTCCCCTAGATTCAGCTACTCTTTCTTCGTCTCTAGAATATTAACAAATCATCTTATAAACAACCTAATAAGCTATTCAGCCACACCAAAAACCCCCTAGATTTACAAACAATACTACCAACATTATCAATGAAAATTCCCCTAGATTTACAAACGATACTACCAACATTATCAATGAAAATTCCCCTAGATTCAGCTACTCTTTCTTCGTCTCTAGAATATTAACAAATCATCTTATAAACAACCTAATAAGCTATTCAGCCACACCAAAAACCCCCTAGATTTACAAACAATACTACCAACATTAACAACGAAAATTCCCCTATTTCTAGATCCAACCGACAGGTCGCAGCAGCTTCTGCAGAGTGTCATCCTGCCACCTGAGCCTGACTCGCGACTGTCCGACGTCACGGCAAGTCAGTGACGACAGCGCCGACGTCATCGGATGCACCGCGACGCCCGACGGGCTGCGTGACGTATGCCCGCAAGCGGACCATGCCTACTCTTGCAAAACGTCGGATACGTACGTCGTTTCTATTGGTTGAAGAGGATCAGATTTTTTTTAGTTTAGGGTTAATTTAATTGTAAGGGTTGTTGACGCCATGTTGGTTTTGACAGTTGGTAACTTCAAAATGGCGGTACGAGTTTGTCATTATTAATTTATATATTTTTTTTATTTTAACGTAGCGTTTACAGTATTTTTAGATAATTAAGGCGAATTTCGTAAATTATTTTGTATAAATAAACGCATTGGATCATTCAAAATGGCTTTTCTACAGCGAGCCACACAAGCGAAATTAGCGTAGGAGTCACGTCGCTCGCACAGCGACCCGCAGGTCGCCGGTTCAAACCCACACCAATCCACCCATTTTTTTATTTTTTATTTTTCACCTAAACCGCCTCATTTTTTATCTAGATTACTCACATTTGCTTGCGACAGACGACGCACACCCAATCGCTGGCCTTGTACGAGTACTCCCTGCAGGACTTGCACACCTTCGAGCGACAGGCTCTGCAGTAGGCCCCTCTATTGATCACGCGGCCCAGCTCTATTTTGCATCGCTTGCAACACCGATCCGGCGACACCGGAGCCTCGGCGGCGGCGGCGGCCACTTCCTGCGGAGGCGGCGACGGGCACGGTTTCAGCGCCCCCTTGCGCCTCAACGACTGCAGCTCCGCTTTGAGTCGTCTGTAAATAATGCTCAATTTCAGTACTAAATAGGTACTATAGAGGTACTATAATGTGTACTAGATAGTGTACTAGATGGTGTACTAGATGGTGTACAAGTTGGTGTACTAGATGGTGTACTAGATGGTGTACTAGATGGTGTACTAGATGGTGTACTAGTTGGTGTACTAGATGGTGTACTAGATGGTGTACTAGATGGTGTACTAGATAGTGTACTAATTAGTGTGCTAGATGGTGTACTAGATGGTGTACTAGATGGTGTACTACATGGTATACTAGATGGTGTACTAGATGGTGTACTAGATAGTGTACTAGATAGTGTACTGGATAGTGTACTAGATAGTGTACTGGATAGTGTACTGGATAGTGTACTAGATAGTGTACTAGATAGTGTACTAAATAGTGCACTAGAGAGTGTACTAGATAGTGTACTAAATAGTGCACTAGAGAGTGTACTAGATAGTGTACTAAATAGTGTACTAAATAGTGCACTAGATAGTGTACTAGATAGTGTACTAGATAGTGTACTAGAGATTGTATTAGAGAGTGTACAAGAGGTATTAGAAGTACTTTAGATGTGTGGTATGCTTAATGAATGGATATAGTTGATGCAAAACAAAGTTATATGCACGTCATGATAAATTTACTACGTCACAAATAGGCAGTGTTGCCGAACTTTTATAAAATTTACAATATCTAGGAATTTTCTAAAATTGTCGAAAAAGTTTTTCAAACATTTCTACAGATTTCTAAAGATTTTGAAAGATTTTTTATGATTTGTAAGAATTTCTAACGATTTTTTGAAATATTATAGGTATATTAATGACTATGGGTATATTTAAATTTAATCAGTTTTGTGTTTATTTTTTAAAAGTTGGTCACAATGTTATAACGACAATAATGACGTACACCTAACTTTATTTTGCATAAACTATAGTACTACTAGAAGTACTAGAGGAGTGTGTATTGTATGCTTAATGGTAGCATACAATTGCATACAATTAGTTAACTGTTTGTTAAATATGGATACAATTAAACTACATAGAAATCAACTGTATACAATAAGTAAATAATAGATTATTCATCTAAAGTACCACTAAAGTAAATGGTAGGTTAAAAGTACTGTTAAAACAAACTGTTAAATTAAATTCTAATAAACAGAGTGCACTTATTATGCGCTCTATTGCAACTAAATCAACTTTTACAATAGTTAATTAACCGTTACTTAACCGTCAATTAGATTAATCAACCGATCGCTCATCGAAAACGAAATTAAGAGGATTTTACCTTTCGAAATGCGAGTAGAAACAGCTCGAAACTCAACCGATCGAATGCCCTTAACACTGGTTAACTTAACCGATCCACTTTAACGTAACTTTCATGGGTAATTCCCCGTTTTTCATCCATAATTCCAATCCCGATCGACAGGAAAACCTCCCGTTATCTTCCAAATGGTACCGCTCGAAATAGGAGTAGTACCCGGCCGATCGGAGGTAACCGGAGATACAAAGAAAAGAAAGAGAACGCCTTACATACAATCGCAACGTTGCCACACTTCCTAATTTATCACCCAATCTCGCTACAAATTTTATTCGATGTTTTTCACAATAAAGCGCTTATTGAGAAATTTATAAAAAATGGGGTTATATAAAGGAACATTTGGCCTACAAATTGCCACCGAAACGAACCTCCCATCTCTAATATTAACCGAGTAATTGACGCTTTACGAAGAAGATGCGCGGAAATTTGCTGGTTATATGGCAACAGCGCGGGCTACGTCACTTTCTTTTGCGTGGTACTCGCTTCGCTGGTTCGACATAAGAAGGCTGGGCGAGAGGCGAGGGGGCGAGCGGCGCATGCGCCGTGCGCCGCCTACGCGATCCGATTATCTGGGATTCGGTACCAAAGAGACGGGTTTACACAATGCACAATGGGCGAACAGGTGGCGCGATGGTACCGGCGGTACTGCAGCGGCGATTTGCATGGAATTAGAAGCGATTCGCGGTGTTGTGAAATTGCGAAATTGTATCGGTTTTGTAGTACCTATAGGTACTCTGTGGATGATTTAATTATTGTCGGGCCATCCTGTATATTATATATGATATTCGCAAAGCGATTTGTAAGTGTGGTAGCCACAACAGTTTATTTTTACATCGCCCGGTGATAACGAAATGGGAACTTATCGGCGAATTAGTTTCGAATTTCCTGCTTATTTTAGGCTACTAATCATAATATATGAATTAAAACTGATATATTTTATACACCAAAATCTACCTAAATCCTTTAACTAAACTCCAAATATAAAAAAATTGTGATTTTTGTTTATAATAAATAGAGACTTACAATACTCTTATTTGTTGCTCCCTTCTGATCAACTCATCCCTGCCCAATACGCCTAGTATGATCTCTCGTTCTTCGTCTGTCAATCGGGCGGCCTCTTGCATCGCGGCGGCCACGACGCCGTCTGTCACTCGCATTTCCTCCTGCAGGCAGGACATACCTGCCATATAAAAAAACAAATAAGTTTGTTATTATTTCGAAAATTAATTGGGATTGAAAAATGAAATTTTCTCCATTTTGTTGACAAAAGAATTGTCTAAATGTTTTGGAGAATAAAAAATGTTGAAAAGAGTACGAGTTTTCGAGATATTTTGACTTTTTTGTCTTAATGTATATGGAAAAAGAAACAAATATCTAGGGTTTTTCTTTGGAAAATTTGAATTATCTCGAAAACTAATAGAGATAAAAAATTGAAATTTCCACCCTTTTTTTGAAAAATCAATTATCTACAAGTTTTGAAGAATAAAAAAATTCAATAAAACTACAAAATTCCGAGATATTTTGACATTTTTCTCTTAATGTATATGGACAAAAAAAACAAATTCCTAGTTTTGTCCTTTGAAAAACCTGAATTATCTCGAAAATTAATAGAGATAAAAAAATGACATTTTCACTGTTTGTTGAAAAAACAATTCTCTATAAATTTTGAAGAATAAAAAATTAAAAAAAAACTACAAATTTCCGAGATATTTTGAATTTTGTGTCTAAATGAACCATGGACAAAAAAACAAATTTCTAGTGCTGTCCTTTGAAAAACCTGAATTATCTCAAAAATTAATAGAGATAAAGAAACGACATTTTCACTGTTTGTTGAAAAAACAATTCTCTATAAATTTTGAAGAATAAAAAATTTCGAAAAAACCACATATTTCCGAGATATTTTGACTTTCCTGTCTTAATGTACATGGAAGAAAAAAAACTAATTTCTAGTGCTATCCTTTAAAAAACCTGAATTATCTCGAAAACTAATAGAGATAAAGAAACGACATTTTCACTGTTTGTTGAAAAAACAATTCTCTACAAGTTTTGAAGAATAAAAAATTTCAAAAAAACTACAAAATTCCGAGATATTTTGACTTTCCTGTCTTAATGTAAATGGAAAAAGAAACAAATATCTAGTGTTTTTCTTTGAAAAACCTGAATTATCTCGAAAACTAATAGAGATAAAAACTTAAAATTTACACCCTTTTTTTGAAAAATCAATTATCTACAAGTTTTGAAGAATAAAAAATTTGAAAAAAAACCTCTAATTTCCGAGATATTTTTGACTTTCCTGTCTTAATGTACATGAAAGAAAAAAAAAACTAATGTCTAGTGCTATCCTATAAAAAACCTGAATTATCTCGAAAACTAATAGAAATAAAAAATTGAAATTTCCACCCTTTTTTTGAAAAATCAATTATCTACAAGTTTTGAAGAATAAAAAATTTCAAAAAAAACCACAAATTTCCGAGATATTTAAACTTTTTTTAACGTAAAGTTACCTACAAACAGTAACAAATACAGGCGGGTGTTTATTAATCGAGTATTAAGAGAAAAATTATTACATCAACTTTTTTTCTTAAAATCACCCACCCTTAACCATCGACACCCAATTAATAAACACCCTGTATATCATCCCTTATATACCAATTATAGTAGTTCAAAATCGAGTATACATTGTAACTAGATACCGTTTCTTATCTTATTATTACGCACAATTAAGTAATAAAAATAGTGCAATTATTTTAAAAACTACACAACGAGTCTATGGCAAAGCAAGATAACATCCAGGAAAGGAAAATAAACTAACGAATCCAAGAATAATGATACATAATAGAGAACAAAACGTAATTCATTCAGAAATCAGAAACAGCAAACGTCCATTCATCCAACTGGAATAAACGCGCAACGAATCCTGGCACATCCAGGATACGAAACGACACAGATTGATAAATCCTTTTTGTCGCGCTCTCGCTCGCTCGTCGGCTGCCGTACCTCTTCCTTCCTACGCGCGTGCAACGTGCAACACGTGTCAGTCGGTCGATTGTTGCACGAACCTGCATCGAGCGGAAAACTGACTGCGTAGCCCGCCGAGCGGTGTCCCGCGGCCGCCTGCGATCATCGACTGGACCTCGGAGTCCTCGAGCTGGCTCTGGAAGGCGCTGGATAACCGGTAGGGGAAAGGCTGGCTCGGTGTGTAGCCGGCGGCGTTGCCGGTTCGGGTCGGTTTTCGGCGGGTTCGGGGATACAACAGGTGGGAGGGGTGGGAAAGGGGTGGGTTTGGGGGATGGGGGCGCTTGGCGAGGGAGGTTTCTGGGGGTTGAGTGGGGTTGTTAATTGCGATAGTGAGGGTGTGTGGGTGGTTGTTGTGTGTAGTTGAGTGCTAATTTGTGTGGGTAATTCAATGAGTTGAATAAAGATGATGTTGGAATAACGGCGGTTGGAGTGAGACAGTCGGAAGGTCGCTATTCTGTAAAAAAACAACAATTATTTTGAAAATTAATTGAGATAGAAAAATCAAAAATTTGCCATTTTATTATAAAAACAATTCTCTACAAGTTTTGAAGAGTAGAAAATTTCGAATAAACCACAGATTTTCGAGATATGTTGACTTTTTTGTGTCAATGTTCATTGAAAAAGCAAATTTCTAGTGTTATTCTTTGAAATACATTAATTATCTCGAAAACTAATTGAGATTGAAAAAACCAGCACTCCATCATTTTACTGAAAAAACAATTCTCTGCAAGTTATGAAGAATAAAAAATTTCGAAAAAACTACAAATTTCCGAGATATTTTGAATTTTTTATCTAAATGAACCATGGACAAAAAAACAAATTTCTAGTGCTGTCCTTTGAAAAACCTGAATTATCTCGAAAATTAATACAGATAAAAAAAATGAAATTTTCACTGTTTGTTGAAAAACAATTCTCTACAAGATTTGAAGAATAAAAAATTTCGAAAAAACCACAAATTTCCGAGATATTTTGAATTTTTTGTCTAAATGAACCATGGACAAAAAAACAAATTTGTAGTGTTGTCCTTTGAAAAACCTGAATTATCTCGAAAATTAATAGAGATAAAAAAATGACATTTTCACTGTTTGTTGAAAAAACAATTCTCTACAAATTTTGAAGAATAAAAAAAAGTCGAAAAAATCACAAATTTCCGAGATATTTTGACTTTCCTGTCTTAATGCCATATGGAAGAAAAAAACCAATTTCTAGTGCTATCCTTTAAAAAAGCTGTATTATCTCTAAAACTAATAGAGTTAAAAAATTTAAATTTTCACCGTTCTATTAAAAAAACAATTCTCTACAAGTTTTGAAGAATAAAATTTTTCGAAAAACCACAAATTTCCTAGATATTCTGCTTTTAAAATTTGAACTATTGAATTCAAAATTATATCTGTGCGATTTTAATTGTCAAAAGTATCAATGTTCTTCTTCTTTTTTAAATTATATTAACATATTATTATGATAAATCATAAATTATGTGATTTATACTGAAATTTACTCTGAAATTGAATACTAATGCACTAAATACATCTGGTAAATGATACAAAAATATCAATTAGTTTAATCGAGTGTGTAAAAAGTGTTGCCTACCTAATAGAAAATCATCCAACAAGCTCTATGCTAATTTTATGTCTATTTATATTTATCTATTTTCTTCTACTTTGTCTTAATTTATTTCTAATTATGTTGATGAATCTGTAAATAAAATTAAATAAAGAACTGTTGTTTAAATTATAAATAATGTGCATTTAAGTTACCTCCATTTTGATTCATAGATAATATTTGTAGATTAAAAAAATAATACGTTATTCAGTTACCTTTACCGATATTTGCAATTCTTGTATAAACTTTGTAACACTTTATAATTATCTTTATTATATTTTAATTAACACTTTATAATTAATAAGTTTAAATATTTTTTTATTCAAAATGAAACTGTCAAAAGTCTCAAATGTCACTTTTCTTCTTCTTTTTTTATACTGTAACAAAAATCGTAATATATATGTAATTAATTAATAGTTTCGACTGAAATTTAATACTATAGCTATAAATTAATTAAATACATCTGACAAATGATACAAAAACATCGATTACAGTAATTTACTTTAATCAAGTGTGTAAAAAGTGTTGCCTATCTAGTAGAAACCGATCGAACAAGCTCCGTCCCTTTCTAACAGCCGCAGCTGACAGAGCGAGACGAATTTCGCGCGCACGCTTCGCCGATCCGCCGCCAGATGTCGCCACGCCGCGCGTTGAAATTGACACTCACTTTCCCTAGAATTGGTACTCGCCCAAATTTAAAGCCGTGCAGTAATATTATATTGATTTTTTCGTAAAACTACTCGAAATTTTCGGCGACCGCGTTCGATCCGGCGACGAAACGGCCGCCCCCGCTGCCGTGATGCCCCTGTGAACGTTCCACGGCCGTTTCGTGTTAGTTTCCGCGATTTTATTCGAATTTCCAGCGCCGGCTCGACGGATTAGGTAAGACAATTCGAACGTTTGATTTACCTTAGGCGGGCCCTTTTGCGCCTACTTGACCACGTTGCTCTATCAACCGAAGCCTTCTTATCGCTTTTTAACCATTTAGTGTGCTCTGTATGCGAATATTTATTAATAGAATCGAGCTTGAAAAGCTCGACGTCGTGCCATAACCTAAAAATCAATTTCCCACGGCCCACTGCGATTTTTTCCCAGTTTATTTAAAGCGGTTTTATGAATTAAAAGTCGCGTGTTGGGTTGGTATTGTTTATGTTGTTGTTCTCGGTACTTCACTCGCGCCGGTCAGCGAGTTAAATTGGCGATTTAATCGCGGTTATTTGCATGCAATTAATTCCTATTAAATGATTATATTAGTGTGTTTTAACGGGTTTATTGCCTACTTAGTTTTTTTTTTGAAATAATATACTACTGTGTTGATTTTTTTGCATTATTAGTCACTCGCTAATTTATGTGATTAGTAAAAATATACACTCTTGATTGTTGCAAAAAATTAAATGTTAACGCACAAGCTAGCTAGATCTAATAGCTTAGATAATAGTGTCATTTTTGACGTGCAAGGCTGTTGCGATTTTCGAGTATGTGACACTTGTCATATTTGACGTACAAGACCGTTGCGATTTTTGTGTGATATTTTATTTTTTGAGTAGGGAAATCGGGGCGCTAATTTAACAGTTTCCCCTACGTCTTTGGCTGGAACTTTCGCTACTTTCGCTGGACACGTTTAGAAATGGATCCATTTGTTTTGTACCGAAAATCGCACTTTCCCTCTTCGCTTTAAATTTTTATTTGCTCGACCAATTCACACCTCTGCTCTATTAGTTTACTTTGACCAAATTTTCGCTAATTAGAATAAATGTTACGCTCTCAAGTAACCGCCACGAAGTTCGTACGAATGTTGACAAACGTCAAATTTGACATCTTCCCACAGGCTACTTTGATGAAGTTCGTACGAATGTTCACAAACGTCAAATTTGACATCTTCCCAGAGGCTACTTTGGTAACAGCTGCATGATCAATGCGAAGTTGGTACAAATGTTGACAAACGTCAATTTTGACATCTTCCCACTTTGATAACAGCTGATGCATGATCAATGTGAAGTTTGTACGAATGTTCACAAACGTCAAATTTGACATCTTCCCACAGGCTACTTTGATGAAGTTCGTACGAATGTTGACAAACGTCAAATTTGACATCTTCCCAGAGGCTACTTTGATAACAGCTGCATGATCAATACGAAGTTTGTACGAATGTTCACAAACGTCAATTTTGACATCTTCCCACTTTGATAACAGATGATGCATGATCAATGTGAAGTTTGTACGAATGTTCACAAACGTCAAATTTGACATCTTCCCACAGGCTACTTTGATGAAGTTCGTACGAATGTTCACAAACGTCAAATTTGACATCTTCCCAGAGGCTACTTTGATAACAGCTGCATGATCAATACGAAGTTTGTACGAATGTTCACAAACGTCAATTTTGACATCTTCCCACTTTGATAACAGATGATGCATGATCAATGTGAAGTTTGTACGAATGTTCACAAACGTCAAATTTGACATCTTCCCACAGGCTACTTTGATGAAGTTCGTACGAATGTTCACAAACGTCAAATTTGACATCTTCCCAGAGGCTACTTTGGTAACAGCTGCATGATCAATGCGAAGTTGGTACAAATGTTGACAAACGTCAATTTTGACATCTTCCCACTTTGATAACATATGATGCATGATCAATGTGAAGTTTGTACGAATGTTCACAAACGTCAAATTTGACATCTTCCCAGAGGCTACTTTGATGAAGTTCGTACGAATGTTCACAAACGTCAAATTTGACATCTTCCCAGAGGCTACTTTGATGAAGTTCGTACGAATGTTCACAAACGTCAAATTTGACATCTTCCCAGAGGCTACTTTGATAACAGCTGCATGATCAATACGAAGTTTGTACGAATGTTCACAAACGTCAAATTTGACATCTTCCCAGAGGCTACTTTGATGAAGTTCGTACGAATGTTCACAAACGTCAAATTTGACATCTTCCCAGAGGCTACTTTGATAACAGCTGCATGATCAATACGAAGTTTGTACGAATGTTCACAAACGTCAATTTTGACATCTTCCCACTTTGATAACAGCTGCATATACTTTTATAATGATAAAAGAAATAGAAGAAAATTCGCAATAATATAAAAAAAATAGAGCGGGAAATTGCTTCTCAAACAATTAGTACCGCTCTGGGAACCACCTCTTTCCAACGGCACGAAACCAAGTATACAGTTGGCAGTAGTGTAAAAGAGTACATACATGCAATGCCCACTAGATATGTCGATAGATAGCCGGTACAAGTTACCTTCGGTACGCACATCGAGGAGGCGTTGAACTCTTCTCTTCTCGAAAGAGAAGAGCTGATAAAAGAAGACCGAAAGGAGTGAGGGAAAGAAAAAACGAAAGAGAGGGTACCCGACCTACATTCGTTACCCCACTGACCCGGTAAATTCTCTCGAAGGCCCCTTCTCGCACCTCCGGAATCTCCTCTTGTCCTCCTGGTGTGCCGAGGAGAGTTTCGTTTCGATGCGAAAGCGGCCGTGGCAGTGTCAAGAGTGTCAAGTGCGCGGGTTACTTGATTTTTGTGTGTGTATATTTCGTTTTTATCAGGAATTTTTTTGGGGGTAATTGTATGTATATACAGGGTGTTGATGAATTATGTGTTAGCTACAAACGTGTAGAAATGGAGTGGGTATAAATGTGGGAGGTTGGAGGTGTACTTTGGGACCTGGGGGAGCTTTGAAGATGGTGTTGTAGATTCGTTTTTCGAAGGGGAGGGTTTTAAATCCCAGTTTTTTCTTATATCTCGGAAATTGGGGTGTTTTTCGAAATTTTTTGTTCTTCGAAATTTGTAGAGAATTGTTTTTTTAATAGAACGGTGAAAATTTTAATTTTTTATCTCTATTAATTTTCGAGATAATTCAGGTTTTTTAAAGGATAGCACTAGAAATTAGTTTTTTTTTCTTCCATGTACATTAAGACAGGAAAGTCAAAATATCTCGGAAATTTGTGGTTTTTTTGAAATTTTTTATTCTTCAAAATTTGTAGAGGATTATTTTTTCAACAAACGGTGAAAATGTCATTTTTTTTTATCTCTATTAGTTTTCGAGATAATTCAGGTTTTTTAAAGGATAGCACTAGAAATTAGTTTTTTTCTTCCATGTAGATTAAGACAGGAAAGTCAAAATATCTCGGAAATTTGTGGTTTTTTTGAAATTTTTTATTCTTCAAAACTTGTAGAGAATTGTTTTTTCAATAAAACAGTGTAGTTTTGGTTTTTCTATCTCAATTAGTTTTCGAGATAATTCAGGTTTTTTAAAGGATAGCACTAGAAATTAGTTTTTTTCTTCCATGTAGATTAAGACAGGAAGGTCAAAATATCTCGGAAATTTGTGGTTTTTTTGAAATTTTTTATTCTTCAAAACTTGTAGAGAATTGTTTTTTCAATAAAACAGTGTAGTTTTGGTTTTTCTATCTCAATTAGTTTTCGAGATAATTGATGTTTTTTATAGAATAGCGTTTTTATAGAATTCAACTCATTGCACCATATTGCAAACAAATTTACACTTACTTCTATACTACCTACCCTACAAATCTGTAACAAGTATTCATTAACACCCTGTATATCTCAATTAATAGCAAAAATTCATAACAAACTTTTTTATTATACAGTTTGTTTCAACTTCAAATTTTATTTTGATCTATTAATTATATTTTTTTCCTCGTGTCACTTAATTTATTCATTGGTTTTTTTTTATTATTATAAATTGGCTGTGGCCGTAAACTAGTATTGTTAAAGGCCTTTGACCTGTTCGTCGAACGGTTTCGCTAACATCGCAGTAGTTTTTGGAATATATGTCACTTTTTATTATGTCACTTTTGAATATTGACGTTTCGACATTTGACAGTTATGTATCTTGTTCGTTTCAGGTAGAGGAAAGACGATGAATTAACCGCTGGGGAATCTTCCAAAAAAAAAGGGAAACAAATCGAAGGATTCTGAAGGAATTTCGATTTATAATTTCGAGGAAATTAGTTCATTTTTTGGAGAAAAATCGTTTCATGTTTCGCTAAAAGGCGACAAATGTAAAGATATAATTTTTCAACGTATATCTTCTAGATTTTAGTCTTCGTATTTGGAATTTTAGGTAAGTTGAATTCGATTTATTGCGCTGTTGCCATATTATTCAAAAAAAAGGAAATATCGCGAAAATAGTGCGCAACTTCTTCTGCGCACGTACGTCATCAATTAAAGCGCTGTTGCCGCGTTTTTTCCCTTTTATTTGATTTAAGCAAAAGTTGAAAAAAATATGTTTATTCTAATGTGAAAATTTAAATGATTACTCCTAATTACAATACATAATAATTAGTGAATATTCAAATTAATTATTTTACGTATATGGGTCATTAAATTGAAGGTTACTTTTTTCGTTCAATTTGGAAATTACTAATGATGTAAATTGCAAATCATCAACGCGAATATGCAATTTAAAAAAATGCATATTTATTACCTCGTTACCCGATATGACAGAAATTGCATAATGATCAAATCAAGCCATGACATAACCTAAAAAACCGATATCAAAGAATTTGGCAACAGCGCTTTCGAACTGCTTGATGACGCAATCATCGATGACATCACAAACACGTCTTAAAATTGCAAACGATTTTTTTTTGTTTGAAAAAATAAAATTCTCACTTTGAAATAAATCAATTTTACGGCCGAAATTAATCGAACCAGTCGGAAAAAAAAAACGTTCGCCTCTCCATAAAAAGATAAGCGTATTATTATCTGGAATTATTTATTTACAACCGGTTGGAAAAAACGAATTTATAACAGTTTTTTTTAATAAATTTAGCGATAAACGTTAAAGTTAAAAATTAGAAATCCAACGGTCTCGAGCTTATCTACGTCTAAAGCTAGGTTCACATTTTATAACATGTTATACCAACATTGCTATATAACATTGCTATTTGCGATTTTTGACTGGCTGTATAAACTTTATTATGAGACCGAGATGCCAAGTGTGACCCCTCGTTGAAATCAGCTCATCGAGTAGAATCCAAAGATGGGTCACACTTTATATTTTGGTCTCATATTAAAGAATATACAGCCACTAAATAGTTACATTTATCCACTTCAAACTTTTGAGTGGCTGTACAGCCTTTATTATGAGACCGAGATACCAAGTGTAACCCCTTGTTAAAATCAGCTCATCGAGTAGAATCCAAAAATGGGTCACACTTTATATTTTGGTCTCATATTAAAGAATATACAGCCACTAAATACATTTACTCACTTCAAACTTTTGAGTGGCTGTACAGCCTTTATTATGAGTCCAAGATACCAAGTGTGACCCCTCGTTGAAATCAGCTCATCGAGTAGAATCCAAAGATGGGTCACACTTTATATTTTGGTCTCATATTAAAGAATATACAGCCACTAAATAGTTACATTTATCCACTTCAAACTTTTGAGTGGCTGTACAGCCTTTATTATGAGACCGAGATACCAAGTGTAACCCCTTGTTAAAATCAGCTCATCGAGTAGAATCCAAAAATGGGTCACACTTTATATTTTGGTCTCATATTAAAGAATATACAGCCACTAAATACATTTACTCACTTCAAACTTTTGAGTGGCTGTACAGCCTTTATTATGAGTCCAAGATACCAAGTGTGACCCCTCGTTGAAATCAGCTCATCGAGTAGAATCCAAAAATGGGTCACACTTTATATTTTGGTCTCATATTAAAGAATATACAGCCACTAAATAGTTACATTTATCCACTTCAAACTTTTGAGTGACTGCACAGCCTTTATTATGCCACCGAGATGCCAAGTGTGACCCCTCGTTGAAATCAGCTCATCGAGTAGAATCCAAAAATGGGTCACACTTTATATTTTGGTCTCATATTAAAGAATATACAGCCACTAAATAGTTACATTTATCCACTTCAAACTTTTGAGTGACTGCACAGCCTTTATTATGAGTCCAAGATACCAAGTTTGACCCCTCGTTGAAATCAGCTCGTCGAGCAGAATCCAACCATGGGTCACACTTTATATTTTGGTCTCTTATTAAAGAATATACAGCCACTAAATAGTTACATTTATCCACTTCAAACTTTTGAGTGACTGCACAGCCTTTATTATGACACCGAGATACCAAGTGTGACCCCTCGTTGAAATCAGCTCATCGAGTAGAATCCAAAAATGCAAAAATATACAGGGTGTCCCATTTAAAATAGGAAAGTTGCCATCGACTTCCGGTAGAAACGGAAGTCGGCCATCTTTGAAAATATTTTAGTTAAAAAGAGCGTATTCAAAAACCTACACCTACAAATTTTCATTAATCTACTATAAGTATTTTTCTATATACAGATAGTTTTCACTCGTCGTGTCGTGAGACACCCTGTATAGCAATGTTATACAACATTGTTATTAAATGTGGACTCTGCTTTATATATCCACAACCTGCACACACGGTCGAGATTACTTCATGTGGAAATAAAAAACGATAAATAATAGTAGTATTTTTTTTATATCGCCAATATCACCTTTATAACACGCGGAAGTTCAAAGGAATCGTGCAGAATTGTACTGTAATCTGTACCGTTCGCTTTAAATACGAGAACAACAAATTTTGGTTTAGTTTGAATAACACCGGCCGGAAATTCGGTAATAAATACCGAATTAAAAAAATATATATACAGGGTGAGTCACCCTCGAATAGAGGGATATTATGGTGTGTTGTTAGGCGGATTGGTAAGAGATTTTTTGAAATATCTTCGGGTTAAATGGGTTAAAATTTATTTGAGGTATGTACAGGTTGTCCCGATTTTTGCAAAAAATAGACAGGGTGGTTCAGTAAAAACGTGGTGTATCAAATTAATATTTTTTGCTTATGGGACACCCTATATTTGACGGCATTTTTGAAAAATGAGAGTAAATGTTGCCTAATTTGTACAGTGTGTCCCAATATATTTGGATATTTAGTGTAAGGGTTTGTGAAAAATTAAATATCTCGAAATCTAAACATCCGGTATTAATTTATTTTTGAACTTAAATAATAGACTATTTCTTCTACTTTTTCGTGAATTTATTATTGCAAAATTATTTACAGGGTGTTACAAACAAATCGGTTCTTTTATTAGCATATTCAAAAATGTTTATTTTAAATGAGACATTCTGTATTTTAGTGCGTTTTTGACATGTAGGTATTTTGAACTAATTTATACTAAAAATTTTTGAGTTATTAATTTTTTTATGAAAAAATTAGGCTTGTACAGGTTGTCTCAATTTTGAGAAAAAATATAAAGTTGCGAAATTTTTATTATTTATATTATTTAAATTAGATATAACTGCATTTTTGAAATCTGAGTACTTTCACTTACACTATTTTATTCCGAAAATGTATACTTTTTGAGTTATTAAATTTTTTATAATAAATTTCACCGATAATTATAAATAATTTTTTTATAAATATTCCCTTAAAAATTTGGAATAGGTTTTTGTAGGGTGGCCGTTAGGGAGGTTAAAGGTATTTGAATATGTGGTGAAAAACTGTTTATTGTATACAGGGTGTCTACAAAAATTGTGCGAAGTTGAGCGTAAAATTACCAAATTTTTTCATTTTTTTAATGGACACATTTTTTTTTAAATTTTATTGAAATGGGGGTAAAAAATAAGAGAAGTTCATCTTAATTTTCCCTATACCTACACCTAATAGTTGTGGAGATATTAAAAAATTTTCCATTTTTTTTTCTCCTTATTCTTATTAAACTAGTTTTTTTTAAGTTGGCCATGTACTTAACTAATTATACGTAATCTTTAGCACTGCTAAAATGTATAATTTAATAATTTTCCATAATTTTTTTTCAAAATCGCGACATCTGCATATGTCTAATTAATTTTGAAATATAACCACCACATGAACATATTTAAACCGAATAAATTTAAAAAAATCCACCATTTGCATACAATAGCTGCTCCATACAAGGCTAATTCATTTTGACAGTCATTTCAAAAAAAACCTGTCAAATCGCAAAATCTAATTTAATCAATTTGTATCTAGCAGTCTCCCGTCAAAAACGTACAGTACATGTCGAAGGGAATCACCAACATGGCGGCCCTCAAGAATTCCACATCTAGCAGGCCGATGCACGGCATATGCGATTTCTACAACGGCAAAACGTTGTTCATCACCGGGTGTACCGGCTTCATGGGGAAGGTGCTGCTGGAGAAGTTGCTGCGCTCCTGTCCCGGGGTGGCCAAAATCTACCTGCTGATCAGGCCCAAGAAGGGCCAGGAGGCCCAGGAGAGGTTGCAGCAGCTCGTTTGTTCGCCGGTGAGTTTTTTTTTTTTTGGGGGAATTTGGGGTTGGTTTAATGGGGAATTCCCCAAGTACATGCGCGCTGGCGTGGTATAGTTTAAGCAAAATGAAGTTTGATTTACGTCACTTATGTCGTCAGAGCGTTGTGGACAACTTCAAGAAATTCAATTTTTTGAGTGGCTGTACAGCCTTTATTATGAGACCGAGATATCAAGTGTGCCCCTCGTTGAAATCACCTCAACGAGTAGAATCTAAAAATGCAAAAATATACAGGTTGTCCCATTTAAAATAACGAAGTAATGGTCAACTTCAAAATTTTGTGATTTTTAAGTGGCTGTACAGCCTTTATTATGAGACCGAGATACCAAGTGTGACCCCTCGTTGTAATCAGCTCATCGAGTAGAATCTAAAAATGCAAAAATATACAGGTTGTCCCATTTAAAATAACGAAGTAATGGTCAACTTCAAAATTTTGTGATTTTTAAGTGGCTGTACAGCCTTTATTATGAGACCTAGATATCAAGTGTGACCCCTCGTTGAAATCAGCTCATCGAGTAGAATCTAAATATGGGTCATACTTTATATATTGGTCTCATATTAAAGAATATACAGCCACTAAATAGTTACATTTATTCACTTCAAACTTTTGAGTGGCTGTATAGCCTTTATTATAAGACCAACATACCAAGTGTGACCCCTCGTTGAAATCAGCTCATCGAGTAGAATCCAAAAATGCAAAAATATACAGGGTGTCCCATATAAAATAGCGAAGTTACGGTAATATTTGCAGTTTTATTGAAAAAATTTCTTCAAATAAGGCTATGAATATTAAGTGAAATATTAATTTCCACCCATTATTGCTGGTTTATTTATTTATTATTACAAATTTATCAAACGATACTCTTTATAGCTAATAATTGAGATAATGTGTCATGTTATTGCTGGTTTATTGTAGCACTTTTATCGCCCATTAGTGATGTTTATTAGTACCCAATTATCAATTAATTTACATGTTTATTTTGATCTAAAATAGCCATTTTCTTTTTAATTCCCCAATTTTGCTGTTTTTATTGAAACATTTTCCTTTCAAATATAACGCTCTGAGAATATACCTATACGTGAAATTAATTAATTTTCCACATAATTGCTGGTTTATTTGAACAGCAACCATTATTTATAAACGATGATTAACAAGCAGCATTATACAGGGTGATTCAACTCAACCTAAAACAGTGCATAACCTACTCGATGTATAATAAAACTGTTTGACAAAACAAACATTTATTCTTAGTGTATAAACAAGAGCACTCCCACTGTACGTATACGACCTAAATAAAATAATCCGGCCACTTTCGCATTTGGGACTCGTTTAGTTTATTATTTTTAGAATCGTTATTGTTTCGACCTCACTGTATAATTTACGCGTTCGAAAAAGCTGGCCTGGCTGTATGACCGGGCAGGAAACGGCCGCCCGTTTTCGTCGAAACCCAAACGGGGATTCGTCATTTTCGCAATTAACAAGACGGCTTTGAAATGTGAATAAAATTGGCGATAAAATGTGGGTGGGTATTTGAATAAATAAATAAATAAATACAATCGATAAAGTATGATATATACAGGGTGTGTCAAGCGATAAGGCGCTCGTTTACATTGAGATTGCTTAAATATTGTACTGTAATGTAATAACTGTATATAAAAGTTTGGCAACACTGTCTACTTGTGACGTAATAAATTTATAATGACGTACATCTAACTTTATTTTGCACAAACTATACAATAATTTACAGTCCAGGAAAATAGTGAAATCATTTCGTGAACTGTATATAAAAGTTTGGCAACGCTGTCTACTTGTGACGTAGTCAATTTATAATGACGTACATCTAACTTTATTTTGCATAAACTATACAATAATTTATAGTCCAGGAAAATAGTGAAATCATTTCGTAAACTGTATATAAAAGTTTGGCAACGCTGTCTACTTGTGACGTAGTAAATTTATAATGACGTACATCTAACTTTATTTTGCACAAACTATACAATAATTTATAGTCCAGGAAAATATTGAAATCATTTCGTTAACTGTATATAAAAGTTTGGCAACGCTGTCTGCTTGTGACGTAATAAATTTATAATGACGTATGTCTAACTTTATTTTGCATAAACTATACAATAATTTATAGTCCAGGAAAATAGTGAAATCATTTCGTTAACTGTATATAAAAGTTTGGCAACGCTGTCTACTTGTGACGTAGTCAATTTATAATGACGTACATCTAACTTTGTTTTGCATAAACTATACAATAATTTATAGTCCAGGAAAATAGTGAAATCATTTCGTTAACTGTATATAAAAGTTTGGCAACGCTGTCTACTTGTGACGTAGTCAATTTATAATGACGTACATCTAACTTTGTTTTGCATAAACTATACAATAATTTATAGTCCAGGAAAATAGTGAAATCATTTCGTAAACTGTATATAAAAGTTTGGCAACGCTGTCTACTTGTGACGTAATAAATCTATAATGACGTACATCTAATTTTATTTTGCATAAACTATACAATAATTTACAGTCCAGGAAAATAGTGAAACCATTTCGTGAACTGTATATAAAAGTTTGGCAACGCTGTCTACTTGTGACGTAGTAAATTTATAATGACGTACGTCTAACTTTGTTTTGCACAAACTATACAATAATTTACAGTCCAGGAAAATAGTGAAATCATTTCGTAAACTGTATATAAAAGTTTGGCAACGCTGTCTACTTGTGACGTAGTAAATTTATAATGACGTACATCTAACTTTGTTTTGCATAAACTATACAATAATTTACAGTCCAGGAAAATAGTGAAATCATTTCGTAAACTGTACATAAAAGTTTGGCAACGCTGTCTGCTTGTGACGTAATAAATTTATAATGACGTATGTCTAACTTTATTTTGCACAAACTATACAATAATTTACAGTCCAGGAAAATAGTGAAATCATTTCGTGAACTGTATATAAAAGTTTGGCAACGCTGTCTACTTGTGACGTAGTAAATTTATAATGACGTACATCTAACTTTATTTTGCACAAACTATACAATAATTTATAGTCCAGGAAAATATTGAAATCATTTCGTTAACTGTATATAAAAGTTTGGCAACGCTGTCTGCTTGTGACGTAATAAATTTATAATGACGTATGTCTAACTTTATTTTGCATAAACTATACAATAATTTATAGTCCAGGAAAATAGTGAAATCATTTCGTTAACTGTATATAAAAGTTTGGCAACGCTGTCTACTTGTGACGTAGTCAATTTATAATGACGTACATCTAACTTTGTTTTGCATAAACTATACAATAATTTATAGTCCAGGAAAATAGTGAAATCATTTCGTTAACTGTATATAAAAGTTTGGCAACGCTGTCTACTTGTGACGTAGTCAATTTATAATGACGTACATCTAACTTTGTTTTGCATAAACTATACAATAATTTATAGTCCAGGAAAATAGTGAAATCATTTCGTAAACTGTATATAAAAGTTTGGCAACGCTGTCTACTTGTGACGTAATAAATCTATAATGACGTACATCTAATTTTATTTTGCATAAACTATACAATAATTTACAGTCCAGGAAAATAGTGAAACCATTTCGTGAACTGTATATAAAAGTTTGGCAACGCTGTCTACTTGTGACGTAGTAAATTTATAATGACGTACGTCTAACTTTGTTTTGCACAAACTATACAATAATTTACAGTCCAGGAAAATAGTGAAATCATTTCGTAAACTGTATATAAAAGTTTGGCAACGCTGTCTACTTGTGACGTAGTAAATTTATAATGACGTACATCTAACTTTGTTTTGCATAAACTATACAATAATTTACAGTCCAGGAAAATAGTGAAATCATTTCGTAAACTGTACATAAAAGTTTGGCAACGCTGTCTGCTTGTGACGTAATAAATTTATAATGACGTATGTCTAACTTTATTTTGCACAAACTATACAATAATTTATAGTCCAGGAAAATATTGAAATCATTTCGTTAACTGTATATAAAAGTTTGGCAACGCTGTCTACTTGTGACGTAGTCAATTTATAATGACGTACGTCTAACTTTGTTTTGCACAAACTATACAATGATTTACAGTCCAGGAAAATATTGAAATCATTTCGTGAACTGTATATAAAAGTTTGGCAACGCTGTCTACTTGTGACGTAGTAAATTTATAATGACGTACATCTAACTTTATTTTGCACAAACTATACAATAATTTATAGTCCAGGAAAATAGTGAAATCATTTCGTAAACTGTACATAAAAGTTTGGCAACGCTGTCTGCTTGTGACGTAATAAATTTATAATGACGTATGTCTAACTTTATTTTGCACAAACTATATAATAATTTATAGTGCAGTCTGGCAACGCCGCTGGATGATTTTTTTTGTACGATGCACTTGAACTTCGAGTTTCGATTATTTACATTTTTTTTTCTTATTATTATTCGATCCTTCCATTTCTCTTCCGTACTTTCACCTGAGAGTTGGCTTATCCGGGTCACGGCTGTTCGATATTACTCGCTCGTTCGTTTCCTTTTTTTCTCCGGTACCGTTTTGGAATAAATAAAACGGTTCTGAAATGGTTCTAGATGATTCGGGACTGTTCTAATGTAGACTAATTTTAAAAATGAGTCGATTTTTCAAATGAAAAGTTCTAAATAGTCGCTCTAAAATTGTTCTGGATAGTTCTAGTTTATCCTGGACCGTTCCAAATGGTTCTGAATTTGTTCTAAATGATTTTATACTGTTCTAAATGGTTCTAAGAGCATCCTGAACTGTTCCAAATGGTTCTAGTTAATTCTAAAATGGTTTTAAATGGTTCTGGACTGTTCTAAATGTTTCTGGATAGTCCTAAAATCTTTTAAAATTATTCTGAATTGATTAAAATGATTCTAGTCAGTTCTAAAATTGTACTAGATGATTCAGGACAGTTCTAATGCAGACTAATTCTAAAAATAAGTCAATTTTTCGAATGAAAAGTTCTAAATAGTCGCTCTAAAATTGTTCTGGATAGTTCTAGTTTATCCTGGACCGTTCCAAATAGTGCTGAATTTGTTCTAAATGATTTTATACTGTTCTAAATGGTTCTAAGAGCATCCTGAACGGTTTCAAACGGTTCTAGTGAATTCTAAAATGGTTCTAAATGGTTCTGGACTGTTCTAAATGATTCTGGACAGTCCTAAAATGTTCTAAGATTATCCTGAATTGATTAAAATGATTCTAGTCAGTTCTAAAATGATTCTAGATGATTCAGGACAGTTCTAATGCAGACTAATTCTAAAAATAAGTCTATTTTTCGAATGAAAAGTTCTAAATAGTCGCTCTAAAATTGTTCTGGATAGTTCTAGTTTATCCTGAACTGTTCCAAATAGTCCTGAATTTGTACTAAATGATTTTATACTGTTCTAAATGGTTCTAAGAGCATCCTGAACTGTTTCAAACGGTTCTAGTGAATTCTAAAATGGTTCTAAATGGTTCTGGACTGTTCTAAATGATTCTGGACAGTCCTAAAATGTTCTAAGATTATCCTGAATTGATTCAAATGAGTCTAGTCAGTTCTAAAATGGTTCTAGATGATTCAGGACAGTTCTAATGCAGACTAATTCTAAAAATAAGTCTATTTTTCGAATGAAAAGTTCTAAATAGTCGCTCTAAAATTGTTCTGGATAGTTCTAGTTTATCCTGAACTGTTCCAAATAGTCCTGAATTTGTACTAAATGATTTTATACTGTTCTAAATGGTCCTAAGAGCATCCTGAACTGTTTCAAACGGTTCTAGTGAATTCTAAAATGGTTCTAAATGGTTCTGGACTGTTCTAAATGATTCTGGACAGTCCTAAAATGTTCTAAGATTATCCTGAATTGATTCAAATGAGCCTAGTCAGTTCTAAAATTGTTCTAGATGATTCAGGACAGTTCTAATGCAGACTAATTCTAAAAATGTGTCGATTTTCAAATGAAAAGTTCTAAATAGTCATAAAATTGTTCTGGATAGTTCTAGTTTATCCTGGACCGTTCCAAATGGTTCTGAATTTGTTCTAAATGATTTTATACTGTTCTAAATGGTTCTAAGAGCATCCTGAACTGTTCCAAATGGTTCTAGTTAATTCTAAAATGGTTCTAAATGGTTCTGGACTGTTCTAAAATGTTCTAAGATTGTTCAGAATTGATTTGAATGATCCTAGTCAATTCTAAAACGATTCTAGACGATTCAGGACAGTTCTAAAGCGTTTTGGAACAGTTTAGAGCCACCTAAATTCAACCTTTATCTTAACACCAACATACCAAGTACGACCCCTTTTTGACCTCAACTTTACCCTCACTTAAAGAATATTTTAAGTCACTCTTTTCTCACCAACATCCTCACTTATTAATTCCACAGTTGTTCGACACGATTCGCAAAGAACGCCCCATGGACCTGCACAAATTGCTGCCCATCGAAGGCGACATCACCCAACCCCAGCTCAACATCAGCCCATCAGATAGGGCGAATCTCGAACGTACCGTCAACGTGGTTTTCCACAGCGCCGCCACCGTGAAATTCGACGAGAAACTGAAGCTGTCTGTGACCATTAATATGCTGGGCACCCAGAGGCTCGTCGAGCTTTGCAAGAGGATGCTGCAGCTGGAGGCGCTGGTGAGCTATTTAGATCTAATAAGATCGGTTGTTTTAGATGGCTAAAATGGGGTATTTGACGATAATTCCAAGAGTTTTGGGACTTGGTGAGCTTGGTGGACGATTTTTGAAGGATAGAAAATTTTGGAAAGTGTGTAAATTTGCGAGATTTTTTGAGTTTTTTGTCTCGATGTGTACGTATGACGGAAACGAATTTTGTAGTGTTGTTCTTTAAAAAACCTTATTTATTTCGAAAATTAATAGAGATGAATGAATGAAATTTTCAGCGTTTGTTGAAAAAACAATTCCCTACAAGTTTTGAAGAATAGAAAATTTTGAAAAGTGTGTAAATTTGCGAGATTTTTTGAGTTTTTGGTCTCGATGTGTACGTATGACGAAAATGAATTTATAGTGTTGTTCTTTAAAAAACCTTATTTATTTCGAAAATTAATAGAGATGAATAAATGAAATTTTCAGCGTTTGTTGAAAAAACAATTCCCTACAAGTTTTGAAGAATAGAAAATTTTGAAAAGTGTGTAAATTTGCGAGATTTTTTGAGTTTTTGGTCTCGATGTGTACGTATGACGAAAATGAATTTATAGTGTTGTTCTTTAAAAAACCTTATTTATTTCGAAAATTAATAGAGATGAATAAATGAAATTTTCAGCGTTTGTTGAAAAAACAATTCCCTACAAGTTTTGAAGAATAGAAAATTTTGAAAAGTGTGTAAATTTGCGAGATTTTTTGAGTTTTTGGTCTCGATGTGTACGTATGACGAAAATGAATTTATAGTGTTGTTCTTTAAAAAACCTTATTTATTTCGAAAATTAATAGAGATGAATAAATGAAATTTTCAGCGTTTGTTGAAAAAACAATTCCCTACAAATTTTGAAGAATAATTTTTTTTTAAAAAACCACAAATTTCCGAGATATTTCGACTTTTTTGTCTCAATGTACATGAAAAAAAAAAACAATTTTCCAATGCTACCCTCTAAAAAACCTGAATTATCTCGAAAACTAATAGAGATAAAAAAAATTAACTTTTCACCATTTTATCAAAAAAACCATTCTCTACAACTTTGAAAGAACAAAAAATTTCGCAAAAACCACAAATTTCGGAGATATTTTGACTTTTTAGTCCTAATGTACATGAAAAAAAAACAATTTTCCAGTGCTATCCTCTAAAAAACCTGAATTATCTCGAAAACTAATAGAGATAAAAAAATGAACTTTTCACCATTTTATCAAAAAAACCATTCTCTACAACTTTTAAAGAACAAAAAATTTCGCAAAAACCGCAAATTTCGGAGATATTTTGATTTTTTAGTCCTAATGTACATGAAAAAAAAAAACAATTTTCCAGTGCTATCCTCTAAAAAACCTGAATTATCTCGAAAACTAATAGAGATAAAAAAATGAACTTTTCCCCATTTTATCAAAAAATCAATTCTCTACAACTTTGAAAGAACAAAAAATTTCGCAAAAACCGCAAATTTCGGAGATATTTTGACTTTTTAGTCCTAATGTACATGAACAAAAAAAACAATTTTCCAGTGCTATCCTCTAAAAAACCTGAATTATCTCGAAAACTAATAGAGATAAAAAAATGAACTTTTCACCATTTTATCAAAAAAACCATTCTCTACAACTTTTAAAGAACAAAAAATTTCGCAAAAACCGCAAATTTCGGAGATATTTTGACTTTTTAGTCCTAATGTACATGAACAAAAAAAACAATTTTCCAGTGCTATCCTCTAAAAAACCTGAATTATCTCGAAAACTAATAGAGATAAAAAAATGAACTTTTCACCATTTTATCAAAAAATCAATTCTTTACAACTTTGAAAGAACAAAAAATTTCGCAAAAACCGCAAATTTCGGAGATATTTTGACTTTTTAGTCCTAATGTACATGAACAAAAAAAACAATTTTCCAGTGCTATCCTCTAAAAAACCTGAATTATCTCGAAAACTAATAGAGATAAAAAAATGAACTTTTCACCATTTTATCAAAAAATCAATTCTTTACAACTTTGAAAGAACAAAAAATTTCGCAAAAACCGCAAATTTCGGAGATATTTTGACTTTTTAGTCCTAATGTACATGAACAAAAAAAACAATTTTCCAGTGCTATCCTCTAAAAAACCTGAATTATCTCGAAAACTAATAGAGATAAAAAAATGAACTTTTCACCATTTTATCAAAAAATCAATTCTTTACAACTTTGAAAGAACAAAAAATTTCGCAAAAACCGCAAATTTCGGAGATATTTTGACTTTTTAGTCCTAATGTACATGAACAAAAAAAACAATTTTCCAGTGATATCCTCTAAAAAACCTGAATTATCTCGAAAACTAATAGAGATAAAAAAATGAACTTTTCACCATTTTATCAAAAAATCAATTCTTTACAACTTTGAAAGAACAAAAAATTTTGAAAAAACCGCAAATTTCGGAGATATTTTGATAAAAGATTCTAAACTTCTGGAATTATTGTCAATTGATTGCCCACACTGACTAGCCTATATCCCCAGGTCAAATGAACTATTTTACATATCTAATTTAATTCCGCAGGTTCATGTATCAACAGCCTACTGCAATTGCGACAGATACGAGGTGAAGGAGACGATTTACCCGCCCCCTATCGGGCCCGAGCAAGTGGTGTCGCTGGTGGAGGCTCTAGATGAGGACCTGGTGGATTCGTTGACTGGAAAGCTGATCGGGAAGAGGCCGAATACGTATACGTTTACTAAAGCGTTGGCGGAGAGTTGGTTGAAGGATAATAAAGGGGATTTGCCGCTGGTGGTGATCAGGCCGAGTATTGTTTTGAGCAGTATTAATGAGCCGTTGAAGGGGTGGGTGGATAATTGGAATGGGCCTACAGGTATGAGGTTTTTTTTGCCCTAATTGTAATAGAAATTTAGAGTGTACTTTAAGACGAAAATGTCGAAATATCTCGGAAATTTGTGGGTTTTTCGAAATTTTGTATTGTTCATAATTTGTAGAGAATTGTTTTTTCAACAAACAGTGAAAATGTCGTTTTTTTATCTCTGTTAGTTTTCGAGATAATTCAGGTTTTTCATAGAGTGACACTAGAAATTTGTTTTTTTTGTCCATGTACATTAAGACAAAAATGTCGAAATATCTCGGAAATTTGTGGTTTTTTTGAAATTTTTTATTGATCATAATTTGTAGAGAATTGTTTTTTCAACAAACAGTGAAAATGTCATTTATTTATTTCTATTAATTTTCGAGATAATTCAGGTTTTTCATAGAATAGCACTAGAAATGTATTTTTTTGTCCACGTACATTAAGACAAAAATGTCGAAATATCTCGGAAATTTGTGGTTTTTTTGAAATTTTTTATTGTTCATAATTTGTAGAGAATTGTTTTTTCAACAAACAGTGAAAATGTCGTTTTTTTATCTCTGTTAGTTTTCGAGATAATTCAGGTTTTTCATAGAGTAACACTAGAAATTTGTTTTTTTTTTGTCCATATACATTAAGACAAAAATGTCGAAATATCTCGGAAATTTGTGGTTTTTTTGAAATTTTTTATTGTTCATAATTTGTAGAGAATTGTTTTTTCAACAAACAGTGAAAATGTCGTTTTTTTATCTCTGTTAGTTTTCGAGATAATTCAGGTTTTTCATAGAGTAGCTCTAGAAATTTGTTTTTTTTTGTCCATGTACATTAAGACAAAAATGTCGAAATATCTCGGAAATTTGTGGCTTTTTTGAAATTTTTTATTCTTCAAAATTTGTAGAGAATTGTTTTTTCAACAAACAGTGAAAATGTCGTTTTTTTATCTCTGTTAGTTTTCGAGATAATTCAGGTTTTTCATAGAGTAACACTAGAAATTTGTTTTTTTTGTCCATGTACATTAAGACAAAAATGTCGAAATACCTCGGAAATTTTTGGTTTTTTCGAAAATTTTTATTCTTCAAAATTTGTAGTAAAATGTTTTTTCTAAATAAGGGTGAAAAGTTCAATTTTTTATCTCTATTAGTTTTCGAGATAATTCAAATTTTTTATAGAGTAACAGTAGAAATTGGTTTTTTTGTCCATGTACATTAAGACAAAAAAGTCAAAATATCTCGGAAATTTGTGGTTTTTTTGAAATTTTTTATTCTTCAAAATTTGTAGAGAATTGTTTTTTCAACAAACAGTGAAAATGTCATTTTTTTATCTCTATTTGTTTTCGAGATAATTCAGGTTTTTTAAAGGATAGCACTAGAAATTTGTTTTTTTCTTCCATGTAGATTAAAACAGGAAAGTCAAAATATCTCGAAGACTTGTGGTTTTTTCGAAAAATTTTATTCTTCAAAATTTGTAGTAAAATGTTTTTTCTAAATAAGGGTGAAAAGTTCAATTTTTTATCTCTATTAGTTTTCGAGATAATTCAGATTTTTTATAGAGTAACAGTAGAAATTGGTTTTTTTGTCCATGTACATTAAGACAAAAAAGTCAAAATATCTCGGAAATTTGTGGTTTTTTTGAAATTTTTTATTCTTCAAAATTTGTAGAGAATTGTTTTTTCAACAAACAGTGAAAATGTCATTTTTTTATCTCTATTTGTTTTCGAGATAATTCAGGTTTTTTAAAGGATAGCACTAGAAATTAGTTTTTTTCTTCCATGTAGATTAACACAGGAAAGTCAAAATATCTCGAAGACTTGTGGTTTTTTCGAAATATTTTATTCTTCAAAACTTCTAGATAATTGTTTTTTTAACAAAATGGCGTCATTTAGGTTTTCCTATCTCACTTAATATTCAAGATAATTGACTTTGAATTTTTTAATAGAATAGCGGAATATCAACTATCTCACTCCAACCACCGTTAATTCAGTAATCTATCTTTATCTATCTTTATTCCTCGCCTACTACTTATATACTTATATACTTATGATTAAATTTATTTCAGGCATCATAGCGGCAGCTGGCAAAGGACTCTTCAGGACGATGTTATGCGATCCAAATAAAATAGCCGATTTAGTACCAGTAGATATGGTGATTAATTTAATGATCGTATCAGCTTGGAGGATAGCCAATACTCGTTCAAAGGATATATTGATCTACAATTGTTGTACAGGTAAACTGTCTTATAAACTGTCAATAAAATTATCATCTAAACTGTCTTATAAACTGTCATCGATTGAAACTGTCTTATAAACTGTCATCTATTGAAACTGTCTTATAAACTGTCATCTATTGAAACTGTCTTATAAACTGTCATTAAAATTATCATCTAAACTGTCTTATAAACTGTCATCGATTGAAACTATCATTAAAACTGTCATCTGTTGAAACTGTCTTATAAACTGTCAACTAACTGTCATCTTTTTGTTATTGTTTGTAGGTATGAGAAAGCCGATAAAATGGAAAGATTTCGTCCATTTGTGCTTCAAATACAGTCGAAAACATCCCGTCATGGACGTGGCCTTTTACCCGGGAGGCTCTGTGACATCTCATCGTTACGTCAACAACGTCAGGAAGTACCTGTTGCACTGGTTGCCCGCCTACGTGGTGGATACGGTGGTACGGATTTGGGGCGGGAAACCCATGTAGGTTTCGCATTTCCAATTAATTAATTAATTCAATGTTAATGGTTTGATTTCGGTTTGTATAGATTATTAAGGATACAAGATAAATTAGACAGGGCGGCTGTGTGTTTGGAGTATTTCGCGACAAATGAGTGGCGATTCGACGACGAGAACGTCAGACAGTTGGCGTTGACTTTGAGCGAATCGGATAGGGAGGAGTTTTGTTTCGATGTCGCCAAAATAGATTGGAATAATTATTTAGAAAATTACGTTTTGGGTATTAGAAGGTACGTAAAATTGCTTAAAAATTGTTGTACGCACCCTGTATAATTATACTCGAATGCCGTAACACTTGGCAGTGACGTCACACTCCAGAGAGAGCCACCATTGGTGGGTAATGCTATTGAGAGAGAAATGGAGCGCCGTGATTGGCGAGACTCGGTGACGTCACTGTCAAGTGGTTGGGCATTCGATTGGGCTGGTATTTATATTGAATTAAATAATAATAAAAACCTAGTCATCAAATTAACAAACTACTTATTTATGACATAAGTGACATGACATCTGTCATTAAAATTGCCTTTAAAACTGTCATTTAACTGTCATTAAAATTGCCAATTAAACTATCATTAAAATTGCCATTAAAACTGTCATCTAAACTGCCATTAAAACTGTCATCTAAGCTGTCATTTAACTCTCTTCTAAACTGTCATTTAACTGTCATCTAAGCTGTCATTTATCTGTCATTCAAACTGCCATAAAAACTGTAATCTAAGCTGTCATTTAACTCTCTTCTAAACTGTCATTTAACTGTCATTCAAACTGCCATTAAAACTGTAATCTAAGCTGTCATTTAACTCTCTTCTAAACTGCCATTAAAACTGTCATTTAACTGTCATTCAAACTGCCATTAAAACTGTCATTTAACTCTCTTCTAAACTGTCATTTAACTGTCATCTAAGCTGTCATTTATCTGTCATTCAAACTGCCATAAAAACTGTAATCTAAGCTGTCATTTAACTCTCTTCTAAACTGTCATTTAACTGTCATCTAAGCTGTCATTCAAACTGCCATTAAAACTGTAATCTAAGCTGTCATTTAACTCTCTTCTAAACTGTCATTTAACTGTCATCTAAGCTGTCATTTAACTGTCATTCAAACTGCCATTAAAACTGTCATCTAAGCTGTCATTTAACTCTCTTCTAAACTGTCATTTAACTGTCATTTAACTGTCATTCAAACTGCCCTTAAAACTGGTATCTAAGCTGTCATTTAACTCTCTTCTAAACTGCCATTAAAACTGCCATTTAACTGTCATTCAAACTGCCATTAAAACTGTCATCTATGCTGTCATTTAACTGTCATTCAAACTGTCATCTAAGCTGTCATTTAACTCTCTTCTAAACTGTCATTCAAACTGCCATTAAAACTGTCATTTAACTGTCATTAAAACTGTCATTTAACTGTCATTCAAACTGCCATTAAAACTGTCATCTAAGCTGTCATTCAAACTGCCATTAAAACTGTCATCTAAGCTGTCATTTAACTGTCATTAAAATTGTCATATAAGCTGTCATCTTAACAATCTGGTGACGCCACTGCCAAGTGATTGAGCATTCGAGTGTACAAGTAATCTACATAATTATTAATTATTGCTTATTTAATTGTAGATTTATATTCAAAGAGGACGCCTCGACGTTACCCAAAGCCCGACAGCAGGTCACTAGGTTATTTTGGACGTACAAAATCACGCAAGTGTTGACCGTGATGTGCATCTGGCACTTTTTAACCCTGCGCTACGCCCCGCTGAGACGCCTCTGGAGCAACGCCCTGCGACTGTTGTTGCACATAGCCAGGATGCTGCCCTTTATATAGAAAAACGACAAAAAGATATGGCGGAAAAACGAGATGGAAGGCGAAACGATAGAGATGACACATACAACAACCAAAAAAAAAACAAAACACATAATAAATTTGCGAAATTAATATGACGATTGTTTGTGAAGCTATAAATAGTGCAAATGATTGTTGGGTAAATTGATGAACTGTTGCTGGGAGAAGGGCTCCTTTGGCGACCAAATATTGATGGATATATGTACAAATTTGTTGACATTTGACATTACAAATTCGTGTTGACAGTTGACGTTTGACAAATTTGACGTTTGACACTTTGCGAACGGAGTTGTTGGTAGTGGTGCTTCCGAAACAAATCGCTTCTTCCCCTTCGAGTATTCTTCTGGTAGAAATCCGTACGCACAAAACGTGAAATTAAGTGAGGTTAGACTCCTTCTACTTCCTCCTTTACCCCCCCAAAAAAAAGCTTTTATACTTTATACTCTCCAATAATGTTTGTTTTGTTGTGTTCACGATGCGAAATTTGTTCTAACAAAGTTAGTAAACTCGCCAAACTTCTTTATATAACTTCTTTTAAGTAGCGTTGTTAGGACAAACTATTTGGGGGTAGTTTTGTTGTGGTTTGTCCGGCCGCAAGAGGGCGTAACTTGGCAAATTTGATCACAACCTAAAATTTGGCAACAGCGCCTGTCAAAACCACTTGATTAATTACATGCGCAGAAGAAGTTGCGCAACTCTTGTAGGTTAAAAAAAACTACAACATTATCCCTTGTTGGTTATTAAATTTATTAATAACCGTTTCTAAATGTGTTCAAGAATGTAGAAAAATGCAACTAATTGGGGAGCTGTATAACTTGGGGCTATAAATGTAAAATAGATTCTCCGACATTCGTTGATTTAATTAGGTAATATTTAAATTGGTGTTGTTTGTCAATATTTGGTCAAACTGTGTAACAGTGTTGCCGGCGTGTCGATATTTACTTACAATTCGCTGGGATTTTTGGAAGTTTTTTCTACGAATCCGCTTGTTACATAAAAAAAAAATATTGTAAAAAATAAAAACAAGATGTCCGCCGGGTTAGCAAAAATACGACGTCATTGAACCGATCATTTAATTACGTTAATTATTGTAATTGGTCTGAATTGATTGGTTGAATCGCGTTGGCCTATCTGCCCCCCCTTCGCGCGGTTTCTAAGGGGGCCTTGGCGAGATTTTTGGGTACAAATTTGCGAAAATGTTAAATTTTGATATCCGAGGAGGCGGGCAGGTAGATTAGGTCACTTTGTTTATCGATTTCTATTGATATTTGTAAAAGTTGTTGAAAGTGCTGTTCGTTTACTATTTATTTTTTTGTCACATAGTTTTCCGTTTTTTTTTTTTTGTAGAATAATTCCTGTTTGAAAAATGTGGAAGAAAAAGGAAAAATCGCTCATTCCAATTTGTCGCGAGTTCGTAACTCGGCTCGCGGCTCGTTTTATAAATAAATACTTTGTTCACTTTAATATATCCGTGACGTCACGTTCGTTTAACTGTGAATGTAGTATACAGAGTTTTTCGCAGTCAATTAGAAATATGTCGTGAACGGCTCTGTATAAATTTATGAAATTTTGTGTACAAGAGTTTTCGGATATAAGGAATTCATCTAAAATATTTTCAACAATGGCCGACTTCCGTTTATACCGGAAGTTCACCGTAACTTCGTTATTTTAAATGGGACACCCTCTATATTTTTGCATTTTTGGATTCTACTCGACGAGCTGATTCCAACGAGGGGTCACACTTGGTATCTTGGACAACAATTGGGCCGCCTGAATTCAAAATTTTGCAATTTTTGATTGGCTGTATAACACTTATTTTGAGTCCAAGATACCAAGTGTGACACCTCGTTGGAATCAGCTCATCGAGTAGAATCCAAAAATGCAAATATACAGGTTGTCCCATTTAAAATAACGAATTTACGGTGAACTTCCGGTGGTAAACGGAAGTCGGGCATTTTTGAAAATATTTTATACGAATTCCTTATATCAAAAAACCCTTGTATACGAAATTTCATAATTTTATACAAAGCCATTCTGGAAATACTTCTAATGCGTATATAGTTTGTTCAATATATCTTTGCCGTGACGTCATCGATGCTTTACTCGTGAACGTATTATACCGAAATAGTGTGGTTTTTGCATTAAATAAGGGTATAATGCTTGTATAATTTGTTTTAATTATTTTCTATTTTGTAATCGATTTGTAGCTTTTTATTATTTATTTATTTAAAAAAAGAAATTGTATCACATAAGTACTAACGAAATGTTTTACCAAATAAACTAGTCCTTTTAATATAGCGATTAAAAGTTGGAATATGTGCTTTTTTATATTACATAATATACTTATATGAAATATGCGTATTATAATTTATTTTTAATTGTAGGATGGATTAAGTATAGAAATGTGGATGTTAATAAAAAAAAAAGTACGCAGAGAATTTGTCTATTCGGCTCTGTAATAGCTTGATTGTAGGTAAAACGAAAAAACTTTTTATATATAATTACCAATTATGTTGTTTTTTTTTTCAATTAGTACTAAATTAAATTACTTCCCTTTACCTAGAGTGAACGTAGAAAAAATGTAGTTTAACACCACAGTGTTTAATATACAGGGTGAGTTTTTTTTTAATTGGGACAACCTGTATATTTTGGCATTTTTAGATTCTACTCGATGAGCTGATTCCAACGAGGGGTCACACTTGGTATCTCGGTCTCATAATAAAAGCTATACAGCCACTCAAAAATCACAAAATTTTGAATTTAGGCGGCCGAATTGTTGTCCAAGATACCAAGTGTGACCCCTCGTTGGAATCAGCTCGTCGAGTAGAATCCAAAAATGCAAAAATATACAGGGTGTCCCATTCAAAATAACGAAATTCGGTATAAACAGAAGTCAGGAAATTATTGATTCGCCCTGTATATTTTATCGAATGGTCGTAGACAAAGTATTGTAAGCAGCAAGCGGGTGAAAGGGTTGTATAAAGGTTTTAAATAAAACGGCAATTTGTTAAACAATAGTTAAATTTATTCAAGGTTAAAACAAACGAACTGAAAAATTCACCTTTGGCCAAACAAACCGCCTTAATAATGTTTAATTTACACGTTTTGAAGCTTCATTTCTCAAAGTTGATGTTATATACTTATCATATTATATACATACATATAAAAATCTTTAAGTCTTAATCACGGTATGTACCTAAACCAACATCTAATAACACCATGGTATTTATATGGTTAAGAAGGTTAACTTTTTTTTTTCACTAATCTACTCTATTTTTTTTAGTAATTTTTTTTCACTTACTCATAAATTTAATTACATAAAAAGCGGAAGGTTTATTTTGACACTGATGACATTTTCTATCTAAAAAATCAAAATGGCGGGGTCGTTTCGTATCCAGTGACAGTTGAAACGTCAAAAAAAACTATCGAGTTGATTTCAACAAAATGGCGTGTTTAAATT
Source organism: Phyllotreta cruciferae (assembly GCA_917563865.1). Lineage (NCBI taxonomy): Eukaryota > Metazoa > Arthropoda > Insecta > Coleoptera > Chrysomelidae > Phyllotreta > Phyllotreta cruciferae. The sequence continues at coordinate 998,261 of OU830618.1, read as the reverse complement.
AGGCCAATTAAATTCGAATTAATGCAATAATATTGTGCATTTAATTAAATTATTGATTAAATCCTTCAAGTATGTAAGTATAATTTCAATTGTCGTTCAGGACTGGCTAGATTTTTAGTTGAGAAAAGTATCACAACTGTCAACAATTGCATTTTAAAAAATTTAAAATGGCGTCTTTTTTTTTTTAAATAGAAAAATGGTTTAACGAGAAAATCCAAAACGAATAAATTGTTCTATACATATTAAATCTAACGCAATTAATAAAAAAATACAACAATCCCTATAATCATGTTAATAATGGACGTTTTAATTTGGCAACCGTGCAAATTACATTTTTACCCTAAGTTGGCAAACAAACTCGCAGTGTTGCCAAACTCTTTTTTTTTAATCGAAAAATCAAATACCAAATCTGTTGCGCTCGACACTTCGCCAATTTCTAATTATTTACACGACTTAAATCTTATTTTTTTCGGCGATTCACATCAATCTAGTCATCGTGCGTCATCTGTCATATGTCAATTCGAAATATCGCGCGCGGCGCAACAGATTCATCGAATACGAATCATCGATTGCTATCTAATAATCGATTAATCGTAATGCCATTAACGTACTAAATAGTTTATAATTTTAACGGGTTAAAGTTGAATATACATAGCAGGCGGCGATTTAGATAACCTCACTTTTTGGCACTAAATCTAACAAACAAAGAGGAGCGTTATTTTGGAACTGGATTCGTTGGAATTTTAAAATTTCCTGTATAAAATCAACAAATTCGAATCGCATTTGGTCCATTAATTAGCTAGAAACAATTTCAATATTATTGCGAAATTCACCCTGTATGATTTATTTTCTCTATTTAGTTTACCTAAATCGCCCCGTTTACAAATAATCAATTACACATCGGGCGATGCGTTTATCCAATTAAATGCGAAAAATCCACCGACGTGGCAACGCCGCGGATAAAACAATTTAATTGCACAAACGCCATTATAAAACATCAAGATGTTGTTTTTAATTACAATAATATATACATTTTTATCATCACATTACTTAACAGAATGCAATTAAGTCAATAGGCTTCAATAAAATCGAACGATTTATGACATATGTCAAATGTCATATGTCATAAATCGCACTATATAATGAAGCTATCGCGCGGACACCCTGTATAAACGACTAATATAATGAAAAACAACGATGTAACGCGCAAACATTTTTCGATAAATAATGCGCAATGTATCTGCGCATTAGATATGCGCAAAGGTTGCGGGCGCTACACCCCGTGTCAATGTTGCCAACCTTAACAAGCCTAATAGACGTAAACGGTAAATGTTAATAGTACTAAAAGTCCCAAGTTTAGGATGAAAAACGAACTGGCGCCGGCGCTGCCTAAGCACCCGGCCGGCTTTTCACCCTGCATTTTAGCGCATATATTTTTGATGAAGTCGTTCTCGACGAGGTCGTTTTCTTCTTTTTTGAATTCGTCGCTGAACACGTTCACCGCCTGGTTACCTGCGAAGCGCATATAGTCGAATTAGACCATTTTATATTGCGCTAAATTTGCTAATATTGCGCTAAATTTGTGCATTTTATAATGAGCTGATATTGCGCTAAATTTGTGCATTTTATAATGAGCTGATATTGCGCTAAATTGTGCATTTTATACTGAGTAAAATTTGCTCATATTGCGCTAAATTTGGGCATTTTATATTGAGCTGATATTGCGCTATATTTGGGCATTTTAAACTGAGTAAAATTGGCTGATATTGCGTTAAATTTGTGCATTTTATATTGAGTAAAATTTGCTGATATTGCGCTAAATTTGGGCATTTTATATTGAGCTGATATTGCGCTAAATTTGGGCATTTTAAACTGAGTAAAATTGGCTGATATTGCGTTAAATTTGTGCATTTTATATTGAGTAAAATTTGCTGATATTGCGCTAAATTTGGGCAATTTAAACTGAGTAAAATTGGCTGATATTGCGTTAAATTTGTGCATTTTATATTGAGTAAAATTTGCTGATATTGCGCTAAATTTGGGCATTTTATATTGAGCTGATATTGCGTTAAATTTGGGCATTTTATATTGAGTAAAATTTGCTGATATTGCGCTAAATTTGGGCATTTTAAACTGAGTAAAATTGGCTGATATTGCGTTAAATTTGTGCATTTTATATTGAGTAAAATTTGCTGATATTGCGCTAAATTTGGGCATTTTATATTGAGCTGATATTGCGCTAAATTTGGGCATTTTAAACTGAGTAAAATTGGCTGATATTGCGTTAAATTTGTGCATTTTATATTGAGTAAAATTTGCTGATATTGCGCTAAATTTGGGCATTTTATATTGAGCTGATATTGCGCTAAATTTGGGCATTTTAAACTGAGTAAAATTGGCTGATATTGCGTTAAATTTGTGCATTTTATATTGAGTAAAATTTGCTGATATTGCGCTAAATTTGGGCAATTTAAACTGAGTAAAATTGGCTGATATTGCGTTAAATTTGTGCATTTTATATTGAGTAAAATTTGCTGATATTGCGCTAAATTTGGGCATTTTAAACTGAGTAAAATTGGCTGATATTGCGTTAAATTTGTGCATTTTATATTGAGTAAAATTTGCTGATATTGCGCTAAATTTGGCCATTTTAAACTGAGTAAAATTTGCTGATATTGCGCAAAAATTGCTCATATTGTGCTAAATATGTTCATTTTATATTGAGGCAAATTTATCCAATTTATACTGATCCAAATTTGCTGATATTGCGCTAAATTTGTCCAATGTATATTGCACAAAATTTGCTAATATTGGGATAAAATTGTGCATTTTAAATTGCACGAAATTTGCTCAAATTGTACATTTTATATCGCGCTAAATTTCCTCACATTGCGCTAAATAATCTTCAAATAATGTGATATTTATATATTATAAATTAGCAAATATTTTGTAGCATAAAAAGCGCTCTTTAGCTTAATATAATATGCGCTAAAAATTGTTCTACATTCTTACCTTGGGCATTCTTCGTTTGGTTGCCTAATTTTGCTAAATAAAGGGAACCTGGAAAACAATCGGTTATAGTTTAAATAAACCTAAATCAAAGAGAAGAAAATTTGTTAGTCAAATAGTTTCGATACTGTGCGAATTTCAATAATAATTAGCGTTTAAATCAGCTGAAATAAAATAATTGATTAATTATTACGCTGGAATAAAAAATTAATTAGTAGAGCATCTGCGATTATCTGAAACAAAAATAATTATTTTAATCGACTTTACCACACCCTCTAGATTTAACATGCCATATAAAAACAAATCCCCAATTAATAATCAGCCTACTAGCTTACCGAATCTTGTAAAGAAAAAAATGTCCACTGGAAATCGAGCGTGTTGCACTGCAGAAGACCAATATGGATCTGGTCTGCCGGGAAAATTCCGTTTCCAAGGGACGCGGAAAATCGATAATCAAGTAGGGCAGGGACGCGTAGCGTCGCGACGCCCGCTGCGCCTGTTTCTTCGCTCGTTTTTACCCCCTTCATTATTTTCACACTGAATAATACAGGCAATGGGTGCGACAAAGACAACTTCCGATAGGCTCATAGAAAGGAAAAAGATGGAGTGGTATTGCGACTTTCTCACTCTTATCCGCTGTTGTTTTAATAATCTTTCTTTGTTCGACTCATTGAATTGAATAAATTTGTGTTTAATGGAGAAGACCACGATGTGAGATATGCGGATTTCGGCAAAAGATACGATTAGGAATGATTTATTAGAGCTCAAAACCGTTTTCAGTTGCTCAAAATGTGTTATAATTAAAAAGTTGTAGCCCTTTGAAATTTAAAAATTTCGGATTTTGATTCATAGCTTATCAACCAATCATAAACCACTCGCGTTTTGTTGTATAGCAAATAGTATGAATTTTCGAACGCAGTAACAAAGAATACACAAACGAACAAAAATCAAACTGTCATTTGTCAGATTTTTTTATGAAAAATGCACAAAACAAATTACACGAATTGCATTTTGGCACAAAACACTTTACTGATAATATTGACGTTGACAAGAATGTTGCCAAATAAATTTTTCAGGACCATTATTTGTGTTTTTAACACGAAAATCGGTTACAATTTATACAGATGAAGATGTTATTTCTATATTAATATATCGAATTATCCATTAGGTAATGGAAGAAATGGATAAATCAGAAAATGTTTATTGCAATAAATATACAAAAAACGTACATTTTGCAGGAGTAAAGAAGAGTAATAGGAAACGTGGCAACCTTGCTAAATGTGACGTCTCTTTGCAACTCTCGCTTTCATTGGAGCAGAGTGTATGACGATTGTGTGACGTTTTTCAAACTTTAAAAATTAATTGCGGCCTTATTTGGCCACAGAAAAAAATAAAAATTTCATTACGCGCTTTCTTAGAACACACGGTTTTGAAAAAAAAATTAAAAAAAATAGTCGTGGTCTTCTCCATTGTATACGCAGTTGTGAGAGAGTTCTTATTTATAGACAGTAATGCGAAATTCTTCTAAATAATAACAACATAATAATAAAATATTTATTTATTTATTATCTTATAGTAAACAGTAAACGCTTTAAAATTTATTAAAATCTTAAATTTGCATTAGATTAGAGACTAGACAACTGCCTTTCCTTCGCGTATTTCTGGCCATTATCCTATGATGATATCACTATTAGTCTGTTATCACTTATCTTATGACTATCATATCCGCTCGAATTAGCGGAAGTACCAGCCACAAAAAAGACCATGAACCCGTTTTTAGAGATACCCCTCCGTTCATCCTTTGTACTATTTTAACACCATCACCTAAAATACAATTTATATATTGTTTTTATCATGTTTATAATAAACCAAATTTTAGTTCATTTGAAGGCCACAATGTCAAAGAAAACGCAGAACGTAAATTCAAGGCCTTGAATTTACTCGAAAACTTAAAAAAATGCCAATTTTAATATAAATTTTAGTTAATTTGAAGGCCTCAATTTCTAAACAAACTTATCTGGCCTTGTTTTTTTTTCGAAAAAAATATCAATTTAGTTCATTTGAAGGCCTCAATTTCGAGAAAAGTTAACTAACCTTCATTTTAATAAGAAAAATACAAATTTTGGTTCTTTTGAAGGCCTTAATCTCAAGAAAAGTTACTTGGCCTTGAATTTAATCGAAAAAATACCAATTTTAGTTCACTTTAAGGCCTCAAACTCTAAAAAAACATACCGGCCTTGTTTTTTTTTCAAAAAATACCAATTTTAATTCATTTGAAGGCCTCAACCTCTAAAAAAATTTTTCTGGCCTTGTTTTTTTTTTAGAAAAATTACCAATTTTATCTCACTTTAACTCTACCCTACCCTACCCTAACCTAACTTTCACTCAAACTCTAAAAAATTTTGAAGGCCTTAATCTGTAAAAAACTAATCTGGCCTTGTTTTTTTTTCGAAAAAATACCAATTTTAGTTCACTTTAAGGCCTCAAACTCTAAAAAATTTTGAAGGTCTTAATCTCAAGAAAATTTACTTGACCTTGAATTTAATCGAAAAAATACCAATTTTAATACAAATTTCAGTTCATTTGAAGGCCTCAATCTCAAGAAAAGTTACTTGGCCTTGAATTTAATCGAAAAAATACCAATTTTAATACAAATTTCAGTTCATTTGAAGGCCTCAATCTCTAAAAAACTTTTCTGGCCTTGTATTTTTTCTAAAAAATGCCAATTTTAGTTCATTTGAAGGCCTCAAACTCTAAAAAAACTTATCTAACCTTGTTTTTTTTCGAAAAAATGCCAATTTTAGTTCATTTGAAGGCCTCAAACTCTATAAAACTTATCTAACCTTGTTTTTTTTCGAAAAAATGCCAATTTTGATACAAATTTTAGTTCCTTTGAACTGACTGTCTTAACTTTACTTTTTACTCGGCATTGTCTCACGTGAATTCGCCTCGTCTCTCCTTCTTCCCCAAATCCCCCTTTCCCTACTCACTCTATCACTCTACTCCTACTCTACTTACATTCATGAGGCTTGGTGGCCTCCACCCTAGCGCACACCTCAGCCACGAAATCCTCCTGCGCCCCATCGCTAGCCCCCTCATCATAAACCCCATCGAACACAATCGTGGGCACCTTCTCCAGAGGCTTCTGGAACGCGTCGGTCAGCTTCCCGTAGTGAATCAAGTGCTCCACGCCGAAGGTGATATCGGCGCAGGTGCGCAGCCTGGACGCCGCGACGCCGGCCGGCGCCGCGCATTTATCGGCCGCCTCCTCCAGGCGGCGGCGGGTGGGGGCGGCCGCGCCGGCGGCCTCCATGTAGCAGGCCACGAAGTCCAGGTAGGGCGCGTCGGGCTCGATGAGGTCGCGGGCGCAGGCCTGGATCAAGTTGCCGTAGCATTCGTCGGGGCCGTGCTGGCAGGAGAAGGTGGCGTTGGCGTTGAAGTCTGACGTCCGCTGGACGGGGAAGCACAGAAGAAGAAAAGAGAGAGAATAAGTTTTAGGTTAGGTTGCGAGTGACGTAAGGGTTGGGTTGGAATGAGCGCAGTGTATACAGGGTGAGTCAAGCTCAACGAGATGATGGGATATTGTAAAGGTAGGCAAATGGTAAGAGATTTTTAGCGTAACTCAACCTGTATATTTAATTCCCAATACATTTCTCAAAATAAAGAATTTAATATTCTACGTATACAGGGTGACCCACGGTGGATGGCCTATTAGACGTTTTGAGAGAGTAGGATCGTTGTGAAAATTCGGTTGTTTAGGTTATTGATCCTGCTCTGTCGATTTGAAATATTTTCGAAGCTGCGGCGTTGCCGCTTCTACCGAAAAGTGGCATCAATTTAGATTTTTTAAATGGGACACCCTGTATATTTTTGCAATTTTAGATTCTACTCGATGAGCTGATTTCAAAGAGGGGTCACACTTGGTATTTTGGTCTGATAATAAAGGCTGTACAGCCACTCAAAAATCGCAAAATTTTGAATTTAGGCGACTCTGAAGGCCAAACGGTTGAAAATCGAGGAAAACGGCTTACGTAATCCTATCCTAACTTTTCAAGTACTATTTAGTGACATGATATAAAATGTATACAGGGTGATCAAAAATTTCGAAGTTTTTATCAAAAAATTTTTTGTACCATTAGAAAAGTTAGGATTGGACCGTGTAAGCCGTTTTTCTCGATTTTCAACTGTTTGGCTTTCAGAGCCGCCTAAATTCAAAATTTTGTAATTTTTGAATGGCTGTATAGTCTTTATTATGAGACCAAGATACCAAGTGTGACCCCTCATTGAAATCAGCTCTTCGAGTAGAATCTAAAATTGCAAAAATATACAGGGTGTCCCATTTAAAAAAATCTAAATTGATGCTACTTTTCGGTAGAAGTGGCAACGCCGCAGCTTTGAAAATACTTCAAATCGATAGAGCAGGATCAATAACCTAAACAACCGAATTTTCACAACGATCCGTTCTCTCAAAACTTCTAACAAGCCATCCACCATGGGTCACCCTGTATGTTATTGAGACATTCTGTATATGATGTTAAATGTCATTAATGTGTAATGTATGTAATATATGGTGGTTCGCTATAAAAATTTGGACGCACTGTAGATATAAAAATGCTTATAAATGCGAATTGATACGGCGTTGCCACGTTGTTAAGTTTCTCCCCAATATTCGAGATTTTTAACCATCTAATCTAAATGTGGAAATTGAGACATCCTGTATATGTAAAAATTCGAAATCATCCGGCGTTGCCACATCGTTAAATTTTACCCCAACATTAATATAAATGCCTTGTATAAAAATTGAGAAACCCTGTACATGTACGAAAGAATGCTGCGTTGCCATGTCGTTGAATTTTTCCCCAACATCCAGGACTTTAAACATAAATTCCTTACAAACATTGTTACACCCTGTATACGTACAAAAAAAAGCAACGTTGCCACGTCGTTAAATTCCTCCCTAACCTTCAAGATTTTTTCCATATAATAATTCCCTTGTAAAAATAGAGACAGCTTGCACCTTACAAAAAAATGCAGCGTTGCCACGTAGTTAAATTTCTCCCTAACCTTCAAGATTTTTACCATGTAATAATTCCCTTATAAAAATAGAGACAGCTTGCACCTTACAAAAAAATGCAGCGTTGCCACGTCGTTAAATTTCTCCCTAACCTTCAAGATTTTTACCATGTAATAATTCCCTTTGTAAAAATAGAGACAGCTTACACCTTACAAAAAATGCAGCGTTGCCACGTAGTTAAATTTCTCCCTAACCTTCAAGATTATTACCATATAATTATTCCCTTGTAAAAATAGAGACAGCTTGCACCTTACAAAAAATGCAGCGTTGCCACGTCGTTAAATTTCTCCCTAACCTTCAAGATTTTTACCATGTAATAATTCCCTTTGTAAAAATAGAGACAGCTTACACCTTACAAAAAAATGCAGCGTTGCCACGTCGTTAAATTTCTCCCTGACCTTCAAGATTTTTACCATGTAATAATTCCCTTTGTAAAAATAGAGACAGCTTACACCTTACAAAAAAATGCAGCGTTGCCACGTCGTTAAATTTCTCCCTAACCTTCAAGATTTTTACCATGTAATAATTCCCTTTGTAAAAATAGAGACAGCTTACACCTTACAAAAAAATGCAGCGTTGCCACGTCGTTAAATTTCTCCCTGACCTTCAAGATTTTTACCATGTAATAATTCCCTTTGTAAAAATAGAGACAGCTTACACCTTACAAAAAAATGCAGCGTTGCCACGTCGTTAAATTTCTCCCTAACCTTCAAGATTTTTACCATGTAATAATTCCCTTGTAAAAATAGAGACGGCTTACACCTTACAAAAAAATGCAGCGTTGCCACGTCGTTAAATTTCTCCCTAACCTTCAAGATTTTTACCATGTAATAATTCCCTTTGTAAAAATAGAGACAGCTTACACCTTACAAAAAAATGCAGCGTTGCCACGTCGTTAAATTTCTCCCTGACCTTCAAGATTTTTACCATGTAATAATTCCCTTTGTAAAAATAGAGACAGCTTACACCTTACAAAAAAATGCAGCGTTGCCACGTCGTTAAATTTCTCCCTAACCTTCAAGATTTTTACCATGTAATAATTCCCTTTGTAAAAATAGAGACAGCTTACACCTTACAAAAAAATGCAGCGTTGCCACGTCGTTAAATTTCTCCCTAACCTTCAAGATTTTTACCATGTAATAATTCCCTTGTAAAAATAGAGACAGCTTGCACCTTACAAAAAATGCAGCGTTGCCACGTAGTTAAATTTCTCCCTAACCTTCAAGATTTTTACCATGTAATAATTCCCTTTGTAAAAATAGAGACAGCTTACACCTTACAAAAAAATGCAGCGTTGCCACGTCGTTAAATTTCTCCCTAACCTTCAAGATTTTTACCATGTAATAATTCCCTTGTAAAAATAGAGACAGCTTGCACCTTACAAAAAATGCAGCGTTGCCACGTAGTTAAATTTCTCCCTAACCTTCAAGATTTTTACCATGTAATAATTCCCTTTGTAAAAATAGAGACAGCTTACACCTTACAAAAAAATGCAGCGTTGCCACGTAGTTAAATTTCTCCCTAACCTTCAAGATTTTTACCATGTAATAATTCCCTTTGTAAAAATAGAGACAGCTTACACCTTACAAAAAAATGCAGCGTTGCCACGTAGTTAAATTTCTCCCTAACCTTCAAGATTTTTACCATGTAATAATTCCCTTTGTAAAAATAGAGACAGCTTACACCTTACAAAAAAATGCAGCGTTGCCACGTCGTTAAATTTCTCCCTAACCTTCAAGATTTTTACCATGTAATAATTCCCTTTGTAAAAATAGAGACAGCTTACACCTTACAAAAAAATGCAGCGTTGCCACGTCGTTAAATTTCTCCCTAACCTTCAAGATTTTTACCATGTAATAATTCCCTTTGTAAAAATAGAGACAGCTTACACCTTACAAAAAAATGCAGCGTTGCCACGTCGTTAAATTTCTCCCTGACCTTCAAGATTTTTACCATGTAATAATTCCCTTTGTAAAAATAGAGACAGCTTACACCTTACAAAAAAATGCAGCGTTGCCACGTCGTTAAATTTCTCCCTAACCTTCAAGATTTTTACCATGTAATAATTCCCTTGTAAAAATAGAGACAGCTTGCACCTTACAAAAAATGCAGCGTTGCCACGTAGTTAAATTTCTCCCTAACCTTCAAGATTTTTACCATGTAATAATTCCCTTTGTAAAAATAGAGACAGCTTACACCTTACAAAAAAATGCAGCGTTGCCACGTAGTTAAATTTCTCCCTAACCTTCAAGATTTTTACCATGTAATAATTCCCTTTGTAAAAATAGAGACAGCTTACACCTTACAAAAAAATGCAGCGTTGCCACGTCGTTAAATTTCTCCCTAACCTTCAAGATTTTTACCATGTAATAATTCCCTTGTAAAAATAGAGACAGCTTGCACCTTACAAAAAATGCAGCGTTGCCACGTAGTTAAATTTCTCCCTAACCTTCAAGATTTTTACCATGTAATAATTCCCTTTGTAAAAATAGAGACAGCTTACACCTTACAAAAAAATGCAGCGTTGCCACGTAGTTAAATTTCTCCCTAACCTTCAAGATTTTTACCATGTAATAATTCCCTTTGTAAAAATAGAGACAGCTTACACCTTACAAAAAAATGCAGCGTTGCCACGTAGTTAAATTTCTCCCTAACCTTCAAGATTTTTACCATGTAATAATTCCCTTTGTAAAAATAGAGACAGCTTACACCTTACAAAAAAATGCAGCGTTGCCACGTCGTTAAATTTCTCCCTAACCTTCAAGATTTTTACCATGTAATAATTCCCTTTGTAAAAATAGAGACAGCTTACACCTTACAAAAAAATGCAGCGTTGCCACGTCGTTAAATTTCTCCCTGACCTTCAAGATTTTTACCATGTAATAATTCCCTTTGTAAAAATAGAGACAGCTTACACCTTACAAAAAAATGCAGCGTTGCCACGTCGTTAAATTTCTCCCTAACCTTCAAGATTTTTACCATGTAATAATTCCCTTGTAAAAATAGAGACAGCTTGCACCTTACAAAAAATGCAGCGTTGCCACGTAGTTAAATTTCTCCCTAACCTTCAAGATTTTTACCATGTAATAATTCCCTTTGTAAAAATAGAGACAGCTTACACCTTACAAAAAAATGCAGCGTTGCCACGTCGTTAAATTTCTCCCTAACCTTCAAGATTTTTACCATGTAATAATTCCCTTGTAAAAATAGAGACAGCTTGCACCTTACAAAAAATGCAGCGTTGCCACGTAGTTAAATTTCTCCCTAACCTTCAAGATTTTTACCATGTAATAATTCCCTTTGTAAAAATAGAGACAGCTTACACCTTACAAAAAAATACAGCGTTGCCACGTAGTTAAATTTCTCCCTAACCTTCAAGATTTTTACCATGTAATAATTCCCTTTGTAAAAATAGAGACAGCTTTCACCTTACAAAAAAATGCAGCGTTGCCACGTCGTTAAATTTCTCCCTGACCTTCAAGATTTTTACCATGTAATAATTCCCTTTGTAAAAATAGAGACAGCTTACACCTTACAAAAAAATGCAGCGTTGCCACGTCGTTAAATTTCTCCCTAACCTTCAAGATTTTTACCATGTAATAATTCCCTTGTAAAAATAGAGACAGCTTGCACCTTACAAAAAATGCAGCGTTGCCACGTAGTTAAATTTCTCCCTAACCTTCAAGATTTTTACCATGTAATAATTCCCTTGTAAAAATAGAGACAGCTTGCACCTTACAAAAAATGCAGCGTTGCCACGTAGTTAAATTTCTCCCTAACCTTCAAGATTTTTACCATGTAATAATTCCCTTTGTAAAAATAGAGACAGCTTACACCTTACAAAAAAATGCAGCGTTGCCACGTCGTTAAATTTCTCCCTGACCTTCAAGATTTTTACCATGTAATAATTCCCTTTGTAAAAATAGAGACAGCTTACACCTTACAAAAAAATGCAGCGTTGCCACGTCGTTAAATTTCTCCCTAACCTTCAAGATTTTTACCATGTAATAATTCCCTTGTAAAAATAGAGACAGCTTGCACCTTACAAAAAATGCAGCGTTGCCACGTAGTTAAATTTCTCCCTAACCTTCAAGATTTTTACCATGTAATAATTCCCTTTGTAAAAATAGAGACAGCTTACACCTTACAAACAAATGCAGCGTTGCCACGTCGTTAAATTTCTCCCTAACCTTCAAGATTTTTACCATGTAATAATTCCCTTTGTAAAAATAGAGACAGCTTACACCTTACAAAAAAATGCAGCGTTGCCACGTCGTTAAATTTCTCCCTGACCTTCAAGATTTTTACCATGTAATAATTCCCTTTGTAAAAATAGAGACAGCTTACACCTTACAAAAAAATGCAGCGTTGCCACGTCGTTAAATTTCTCCCTGACCTTCAAGATTTTTACCATGTAATAATTCCCTTTGTAAAAATAGAGACAGCTTACACCTTACAAAAAAATGCAGCGTTGCCACGTCGTTAAATTTCTCCCTAACCTTCAAGATTTTTACCATGTAATAATTCCCTTGTAAAAATAGAGACAGCTTGCACCTTACAAAAAATGCAGCGTTGCCACGTAGTTAAATTTCTCCCTAACCTTCAAGATTTTTACCATGTAATAATTCCCTTTGTAAAAATAGAGACAGCTTACACCTTACAAACAAATGCAGCGTTGCCACGTAGTTAAATTTCTCCCTAACCTTCAAGATTTTTACCATGTAATAATTCCCTTTGTAAAAATAGAGACAGCTTACACCTTACAAAAAAATGCAGCGTTGCCACGTCGTTAAATTTCTCCCTGACCTTCAAGATTTTTACCATGTAATAATTCCCTTTGTAAAAATAGAGACAGCTTACACCTTACAAAAAAATGCAGCGTTGCCACGTAGTTAAATTTCTCCCTAACCTTCAAGATTTTTACCATGTAATAATTCCCTTTGTAAAAATAGAGACAGCTTACACCTTACAAACAAATGCAGCGTTGCCACGTAGTTAAATTTCTCCCTAACCTTCAAGATTTTTACCATGTAATAATTCCCTTGTAAAAATAGAGACAGCTTGCACCTTACAAAAAATGCAGCGTTGCCACGTAGTTAAATTTCTCCCTAACCTTCAAGATTTTTACCATGTAATAATTCCCTTTGTAAAAATAGAGACAGCTTACACCTTACAAACAAATGCAGCGTTGCCACGTAGTTAAATTTCTCCCTAACCTTCAAGATTATTACCATATAATTATTCCCTTGTAAAAATAGAGACACCTTACATATGGAAAAAATGCAGCGTTGCCATGTAGTTAAATTTCTCCCTAACCTTGGAGATATCGTATCGATTATACTAGTAGAAAAATATCGATTTTAATGCACTCATATTATAAGATATAAGAACCGGTACGACCGGTGTTTCTGCGGTATTTCTCAAGACTTACGTTCGCCTTGCCGTACGGTATCAATTCCAAATTAACGTAACGACTGAGATTTCCCCGAAGCGCCGGACGTAGTTGATTTACGATGAAATTCCTGGCGAACGGACAGAGCGATTCGTAGTAGACGGTCACGTTTACCTGAAAATTTATACACATTCACAATAAAATTGAAAAATACGCGCTAAAAATAGTATTAAAAAAAAAACAATCAATCAATCAGTGAGTCAGTTAAGGGGCAATTGAAGAGGGTTACAGTTGGTTTTTATATCTCCAATTAAATACACTAATAAAAAACGTTCTAAATTAGAAATCAATCAGTCAATTAGTGGCAATTAAGTGGTTAATTACAATTGATACAAAAAAGATAAAAAACAAAACAAATCAATCAGCAGTCAGGTGTAATTAATAAGGGGTTATTATAGTTGTTTGAATAAGTATAAGAAATAATCATAAAAACCAATCAATTAGTCAGTTTAGTGGATCAGTCAGATAGTGGCAATAGTTGAAACAAAATAAAAATATTGATCACTCAATCAGTGAGTCAATTAAGGGAAGTGAGTCAATTGAAGGAGGTTACAGTTGGTTTTTATATCTCCAATTAAATACACTAAAAAATGTTCTAAATTGCAATCAATCAGTCAATTAGTGGCAATTAAGGGGTTACAGTTGATTTTTTACACCTCCAATATGCACTAAAAAAATCCTAAATTGATATCAATTAGTCAGTTAGGGGCCATTGAGGGGTTACAGTTGTTTGATTAAAAAAATCATAAAAACCAATCAATCAGTCAGTTAGTAGCAATTGTGATATTATAGTTGTTTGATCAAAAAAATCTTAAAATCCAATCAATCAATCAGTTGTAATAGTACCAAATGTGATATTATAGTTGTTTGATCAAAAAAATCTTAAAATCCAATCAATCAGTCAGTTAGTAGCGATTTTGTGATATTTGTTTGAATTTTGTGATAGTTGTTTGATCAAAAAAAATTCTAAAAACCAATCAATCAGTCAGTTAGTAGCAATTGTGATATTATAGTTGTTTGATCAAAAAAATCTTAAAATCCAATCAATCAATCAGTTGTAATAGTACCAAATGTGATATTATAGTTGTTTGATCAAAAAAATCTTAAAATCCAATCAATCAGTCAGTTAGTAGCAATTTTGTGATATTTGTTTGAATTTTGTGATAGTTGTTTGATCAAAAAAAATTCTAAAAACCAATCAATCAGTCAGTTAGTAGCAATTGTGATATTACAGTTGTTTGATCAAAAAAATCTTAAAATCCAATCAATCAATCAGTTGTAATAGTACCAAATGTGATATTATAGTTGTTTGATCAAAAAAATCTTAAAATCCAATCAATCAGTCAGTTAGTAGCGATTTTGTGATATTTGTTTGAATTTTGTGATAGTTGTTTGATCAAAAAAAATTCTAAAAACCAATCAATCAGTCAGTTAGTAGCAATTGTGATATTACAGTTGTTTGATCAAAAAAATCTTAAAATCCAATCAATCAATCAGTTGTAATAGTAGCAATTGTGATATTATAGTTGTTTGATCAAAAAAAATCTTAAAATCCAATCAATCAGTCAGTTAGCAATTTTGTGATATTATAGTTGTTTGATGACCAAAAAAAATATTAAAAACCAATCAATCAATCAGTTATAATAATAGCAATTGTGATATTATAGTTGTTTAATAAAAAAAAATATTAAAAACCAATCAATCAGTCAGTTAGTAGCAATTTTGTGATATTTGTTTGAATTTTGTGATAGTTGTTTGATCAAAAAAAATTCTAAAAACCAATCAATCAGTCAGTTAGTAGCAATTGTGATATTACAGTTGTTTGATCAAAAAAATCTTAAAATCCAATCAATCAATCAGTTGTAATAGTACCAAATGTGATATTATAGTTGTTTGATCAAAAAAATCTTAAAATCCAATCAATCAGTCAGTTAGTAGCGATTTTGTGATATTTGTTTGAATTTTGTGATAGTTGTTTGATCAAAAAAAATTCTAAAAACCAATCAATCAGTCAGTTAGTAGCAATTGTGATATTACAGTTGTTTGATCAAAAAAATCTTAAAATCCAATCAATCAATCAGTTGTAATAGTAGCAATTGTGATATTATAGTTGTTTGATCAAAAAAAAATCTTAAAATCCAATCAATCAGTCAGTTAGCAATTTTGTGATATTATAGTTGTTTGATGACCAAAAAAAATATTAAAAACCAATCAATCAATCAGTTATAATAATAGCAATTGTGATATTATAGTTGTTTAATAAAAAAAAATATTAAAAACCAATCAATCAGTCAGTTAGTAGCAATTTTGTGATATTATAGTTGTTTGATGACCAAAAAAAATATTAAAAACCAATCAATCAATCAGTTATAATAATAGCAATTGTGATATTATAGTTGTTTAATAAAAAAAAATATTAAAATCCAATCAATCAGTCAGTTAGTAGCAATTGTGATATTACAGTTGTTTGATCAAAAAAATCTTAAAATCCAATCAATCAATCAGTTGTAATAGTAGCAATTGTGATATTATAGTTGTTTGATCAAAAAAAATATTAAAATCCAATCAATCAGTCAGTTAGTAGCAATTAAGGAATTACAGTTGTTTGATGAAAAAAAAAATCTTAAAAACAAATCAATCAGTCAGTAGCAATTGTGATATTATAGTTGTTTGATTAAAAAAAAACTTAAAATCCAATCAAACAGTCAATTAGTAGCAATTTTGTGATATTATAGTTGTTTGATCAAAAAGAAACTTAAAATCCAATCAATCAATCAGTTAGTAGCAATTAAGGAATTACAGTTGTTTGATTAAAAAAAATCTTAAAATCCAATCAAACAGTCAATTAGTAGCAATTTTGTGATATTATAGTTGTTTGATCAAAAAGAAACTTAAAATCTAATCAATCAATCAGTTAGTAGCAATTAAGGAATTACAGTTGTTTGATTAAAAAAAATCTTAAAATCCAATCAAACAGTCAATTAGTAGCAATTTTGTGATATTATAGTTGTTTGATCAAAAAAATCTTAAAATCCAATCAATCAATCAGTTAGTAGCAATTGTGATATTACAGTTGTTTGATCAAAAGAAATCCTAAAATCAAATCAATCAGTCAATTAGTAGCAATTAAGGAATTATACAGTTGTTTGATACAAAAAATATTACTCATGCAACCAATAAGCCTACTTTGAGTATACTTTCATGATACAATAAAACAATTTGTATTACATACCCTTTTCACTAGTTTTTCTTGTCGATTCTCCTGCGTATTTTCATCATTTTGAGCCACAGCACACCCGATGGTAGCCACCATCAATACACCCAGTATATTACAGACGTTCATTGCGCACAATATAATTAATAGTAATTAAATATACTAAGGTTACAAGTTACAACAACAAAAAGAAATACCCAGCCTTCCACTTCCACAGCCAACTCGCGTCTAAATCGCAGCGCGTTATAATCTGCGTTTTTAAACACAATATTATAACGAAATTGTAATACCCGGTTTGGTTCTATTGTTGGTAAAAAAACGCGAGATGCGCGGGGGGTTTCCCGGCGACGTTCCTACGCCTCTGACTAATTAAGAAGCATGCCAATAATTTTTTTTCTCTACTTCATCAATAATACATTCGCACAAGCATTAAAATTCGCATTAGGCAATTAATTTCGAGGCTGATTCACGCGCGGGAATGTCCAATAAACCGACGCATTTTTATACCATTTTTAATCTAACAATCATAAATTACATACAAAAAAAAAACTAACACAACTCATTATTTGCTTTGCATGAAACCCGGCAATGGCAATTTGAGCCCTTCTTTGGCTTCGAAGAATGTATACGATAAAGTAATTTCGTTTACGTACTCCATGTAAGGATCTTCCGTTATCTCCGGATCGATGTAGAAAAACACAGGCATGTCAACCTACAAACAACAATTACTACCAACCCTAACTAACGAAAATCACCGTACTTGTTCGTGGGGATTCAACATCTGCTCCTCGAAACAAAAGCATTGTATCTTATTGAAATACTGTCCGGCCTCGAACGGCACCACATTGTACGTACTAATACCCACTACAGGCACATCCGTAGGATTCTTAGCCGTGTAAAAAGCCAAAGCAGTCTCACCGGGAAACACCTACAATTCACAATAATCAAAGTCGGCTACATCGCAGTTGGCCTGCAACTGTCAGAAATGACATATGACATTTTGCTTACAGTGATTTCGGTTTGCTGCGGTTTGAAGTTCCACCGCATGCTAGCCGCGGTATCGGCGTTGAATCTGATCTTCAAAGGCTTGTTTTTGACGGGAGACATGGTTTCGACTTTGTCCGCGTCGTGGCCGGTGGCTACCGTGCCACCGTAGCTGTAGGCCTGGCAGAAGAGCCGGTAGAGCGGCACGGCGGCGTAGCTGAGGCCTACTGTGACCACGCCGGCGGCCGTGACGTAGTACAAGGTGGACTTGATGCCTTTGGCTCTCGAAGCATTGTTCGGGCCGTTGGAGAAGTGGAGTTTGGTCGGGCGGGCGTTGCGTACAATCGATAAAATCTGTTTGGTAACGTTCATAACAGCTCTAAGGTGGGTAAATTGTGTTGGAAATGCGATTTGTTTGGAAAATGTTACATTATAACCTGCAAAATTGGTTCGGTCCGGTGCTAACTTCGCAGCGTATTGTTATGTCATATGTAAAAATGGTTGCCTAACCAACTGGATGATATGTAACGGTTTTAGTTGGTGTATTTAACTCATCTGAAACAAAAAGGAGTATTTAACGCAATATTTGCGGAGAATCTAATAGGAATATCGTGATTAGTTTGTCAGATAATTCGTATAAATCGCTCTCGAAGACTTATTGTCATGATACTCAAGGCGCAAAGCCGAATATTCAAATTTGGCTAAATTTCATCACGTTATTTATATAATATCGTTAATTAAATACACATTATTCAATAAGATACACTTACCATCACAAACAACCTCTAACCATGAACTAAATATATAGATTGAGGTTATTTTCTTCTTCTTTTTCTTGCAACTATGTTTCCGAGAAGAAGAATCAACTGTCAAGACGCCATTATTCCGGCTTTTTTGTTGTATGGAACGAATTGAGTTGTATGGGGAAAAATTGCAAACAATTTCTACCAGCTGTAAAGTACATAAACAGTTATTAGTAGAATACATCTTTTAAAAAAATTTTCTTCTTCTTTTTCTTGCATTTAATTATCCAGCTGAAACCTACGTTATGGTAGTAAGAGGCCACATGCGAGAAGAGGAATCATTTGTCAAGTCAAGACGGCATTACTCCGGCTTTTTTGCAGTTTGGAACGAATTGAGTTCTATGGAAAAAATTGCAAACAATTTATACCAGCTGTAAAGTACATAAACAGTTATTAGAATACATCTTTTAAATAAATTTCTTCTTCTTTTTCTTGCATGGAACTAATTAGCTGAGACCTACGTTATTGTAGTAAGAGGCCACATGCGAGAAGAGGAATCATCTGTCAAGTCAAGAAGCCATTACTCCGGCTTTTTTGTAGTTTGGAACGAATTGAATTATATAGGAAAAAATTGCAAACAATTTCTAACAGCTGTAAAGTATATTATTAGAATACATCTTTTAAAAAAAGTTTGCGCTGCATACCGAACAAAAACAGTCCACTTCGTTACTGAAGTTAGCCACTTGTCGCATCCGTCACCTGTCACAATTACTCCGGCGTTTTTGTAGGTTAGCTTCGAGAAAAACCCATCACAATGGAAGTCTCCGACAAGAATCTGGAAACTCTGAGCAGATATTTGCAAGAAACGCTCAACCCGGACCCCAACGTGCGCAGGCCAGGTATTTACACCAATTTCCTACCAACCAAACAACGCCATAATCCCTATTATTTCCGCAGCCGAAAAATTCCTGGAAGGAGTCGAAGTCAACCAGAACTACCCCCTATTGCTGCTCAATCTAGTGCACAAGCCCGAGGCGGACATGACCATCAGGGTGGCCGGCTCGGTGGCCTTCAAAAACTACATAAAAAGGAACTGGGTAGTCGAAGAGGACCAGACCGATCGTATACACGAATCCGATCGATTGGCCATCAAAAATCTCATTGTAACTTTAATGCTGAGCTCACCGGAGTCAATTCAAAAGCAACTCAGCGATGCTATCAGCATCATCGGAAAAACTGATTTTCCTTTGAAATGGCCGGAGCTCATCACCGAGATGGTCGAGAAATTTTCTACCGGTACACTCGCATAAAATTAGTTGTTATATTGGCTGTATAACCGTTATTTCCAGGCGATTTTAACGTGATTAACGGCGTGCTGAGAACGGCCCATTCGCTATTTAAGAAGTATCGATACGAGTTCAAGTCCAACGAATTGTGGACGGAGATTAAATATGTACTCGAGAAGCTAGCGAAGCCTCTTACTGATCTGTTAGTTGTAAGTATTCGCATGTAGCTGCTGAATTGCATTCTAATCGAACTACTTTTAGGCTACGATAAATCTATCGCAAACCCACGCGAACGACGTAGCAGCATTGAAAATCATCTACAGTTCGCTCGTGCTCATCTGCAAAGTTTTCTATTCGTTGAATTTCCAAGATTTGCCGGAGTTCTTCGAGGATAACATACAAATCTGGATGACCAATTTCCATACGCTTCTCTCCGTTGATGTTAAATCATTACAAAGCCAAGTCTGTTAATCGAATGTGTCTCATTCATATGTAATTAATGGTCTCTTACTTTGTAGGAAGACAGCGAGGCAGGGGTACTAGAGCAGCTGAAGTCTCAAGTATGCGATAATGTGGCCTTGTACGCGCAGAAGTACGATGAAGAATTCCAGCCGTACTTACCGCAGTTTGTAACGGATGTTTGGAGTTTATTAGTGGCTACTAATTTACAACCGAAATACGATTTGGTACTCGAATTAACATTAAATTATCTACAAATTGTATTAACTCGCTTCGTTGTAGCTGGTTTCGAACGCCTTGCAGTTCCTTTCGTCCGTAGCCGAACGTTCCCAATACCGGAACCTCTTCGAGGACGACAACGTGCTGAGCAGCATCTGCGAGAAAGTCATCATACCCAACATGGAATTCAGAAGTATATTGTTAAGATAACATACTAGATTCGAATGTAAATCTAATTGGTTTGCAGCCTCCGATGAGGAATTGTTCGAAGACAATCCCGAAGAGTACACGAGAAGGGACATAGAAGGCTCCGACATCGACACGCGCAGGCGAGCCGCCTGCGATTTGGTCAACACTTTGAGCCAGAACTTCGAGCAAAGGATCGTCGAGATATTCGGAAGATATCTACAAGTATATAGATGCTTCGTACATTAACTAAGTACTCGATTGATCGATTTGTAGGTGATGCTTGCGAAGTACACGGAGAACCCGAAGGAGTTCTGGCGCAGCAAAGACGCGGCCTTGTACTTGGTAACGTCGCTGGTCAGCAGGGGGTCTACTCAGAAGCACGGCGTTACGCAGACTAGCCAGTTAGTGGACATTACCCAGTTCTGTCAGCAGCACATTTTGCCCGAATTGGAACGGCCGGACGGTACACAGCACACTATCATTACGAATTTATTGATAATGTTGTTAATGTTTTAGTGAACGATTTGCCGGTGTTGAAAGCCGATGCTATAAAGTACGTGATGACGTTCAGATCGGTACTTCCCAGCGATTTAGTGGTGTCTACGTTACCGCAATTGATCAGGCATATGCCGAGCGAAAGTTGTGTGGTTCACACGTACGCCGCGTGCACTTTGGAGAAGATTCTTATGTTGAAATCCAACAATCAAGCCATGTAAGTTGCGCAAAGGCCTCTAACTACGATGGTGTCCGGCTAGGAGATCTGTAGCAGTCGAGGTGTACAGTGTGTCCCATTTTGGTCGCGATTGGGGGGTATCTCCTGTACTACTTTTTTTGTCAAATTTACGATGGCACAAACAGATTTTTTAAATCTCTTTAAATTTTTGAGTTACAGGGTGATAATGGAAATTCTGAGTTATTCAGCCACCCCCGTATCTCGTTTGCTATTGAAGATATTTTAAATGTGTAAACTGATTATTATAGATAATTTTACGTAGAATTCAGTGGCGTACTTAGTTTTTTTTATGGGGGTTGCCATTTCTGAAATATGACACCAACTTTTAATTTTTTTAATGGGACACCCTGTATTTTTATTGGCCATTAAATTTGTAATTTTTTTCTCTTTTTAATGATATGGTGCATTCTATATTTTGAATTTCATTAGAACGCTCAAAAAAGAGAAAAACTATTTTATTCGAAAAATGATTAGGGGGCTATGCAGAAAAACCAAAATAAAATACTTTTAGAACAAAAATATTTGTTGAGAATATTAAATAAAACATTTCTACGATTTTTTTGTTTTTTCGCATAGCCCCCTAATCATTTTTTGAATAAAATAGTTTTTCTCTTTTTTGTGCGATTTAAGAAAATTCAAAATATAGAATGCGCCATATCATTAAAAAGAGAAAAATTACAAATTTAATAAGCAATAAAAATACAGGGTGTCCCATTAAAAAAAATACAAGTTGGTGTCATATTTCAGAAATGGTAACCCCCATAAAAAAAACTAAGGACGTCACTGAATTCTACGTAAAATTATCTATAATGGGGTTACCATTTCTGAAATATTACACCAACTTATAATTTTTTTAATGGGACACCCTGTATTTTTATTGCCTATTAAATTTGTTATTTTTTTCTCTTTTTAATGATATGGCGCATTCTATATTTTGAATTTTCTTAAAACGCTCAAAAAAGAGAAAAACTATTTTATTATAAAAATGGTTAGGGGGCTATGCGGAAAAACAAAAAAATCGTAGAAATGTTTTATTTAATATTCTCAACAACCATTTTTGTTCTAAAAGTATTTTATTTTGGTTTTTCTGCATAGCCCCCTAACCATTTCTCGAATAAAATAGTTCTTCTCTTTTTGGAGCGTTCTAATGAAATTCAAAATATAGAATGCGCCATATCATTAAAAAGAGAAAAAAATTACAAATTTAATAGGCAATAAAAATACAGGGTGTCCCATTAAAAAAATTACAAGTTGGTGTAATATTTCAGAAATGGTAACCCCCATAAAAAAAACTAAGAACGCCACTGAATTCTACGTAAAATTATCTATAATAATCAGTTTACACATTTAAAATATCTTCTATAGCAAACGAGATACGGGGGTGGCTGAATAACTCAGAATTTTCATAATCGCCCTGTAACTCAAAAATGAAAAGAGATTTAAAAAATCTGTTTGTGCCATTGTAAGTTTGACAAAAAAGTGGAACAGTTTCGCAAAAATCGCGACCAAAATGGGACACACTGTACACCATTCTACGTTCGATAAGTAGTGATATATAATTGATGTTTGTAGAGTAACCGGGGCTCAATTGGAGCCGTTGGCCTCCGAGTTATTGACCAATTTGTTCGCCGTATTACAAAAACCAGTGTCGGAGGAGAACGAGTACATAATGAAGGCTTTGATGAGAACGTTCGCAACGCTACAAGATAGGATCATACCGTACTTGAACGTGGCTTTGCCGAAGATGACCGAGAAATTGCAAATGGTGGCCAAGAATCCTTCGAAACCTCTCTTTAACCATTACCTGTTTGAGTGCTTTTCGTTGGCTATAAAGCGAGTAGTAATTTATGTTTTTAGAGGTTGGTAGTTATCGTTGGTTTTTTTTTAGGATTATCTGTAAGGTGAATCCCACAGCTGTGACTTCGTTCGAAGACATATTGTTTCCCATATTTCAAGGAATTTTACAACAGGATATACAAGGTACTGTTTCGAAGCCGAAATACTCGGGTGAACAGTAATTTATTATGTATTTTTTAGAGTTTATTCCGTACGTGTTCCAAATTTTATCCTTGCTCATGGAGCACACCCCGCAGGGCTCCTTATCCGACCCCTACATGCAGCTGTTGCCTTGCTTGTTGGCCCCCATATTATGGGAACGACCGGCCAACATTAGCCCGTTGGTGAGATTGTTGGCTGCATTCGCTACACAGGCCGCCCCGCAGATTGTACTGCAAGATAAAGTGGTATACAGATTGAATTTACTCGATGATATCGGGGTGTTAATTGTTGTTTTGTAGGGTGGATTTTTGGGGGTATTCCAGAAATTGCTGGCTTCGAAATCGAACGATCACGAAGGCTTTCGATTGATGCAAAGTTTAATACAAAATCTACCTACGTAAGTGTTGAAAATACAGGGTGTTTCATTGGGAAAGGGCAATATTTTAACCATATATAGAGGTCACCTAGGGGATTATAAAAAACCCATATAGTATGGATATTGCGGCCCTTATAACCGAGTTACAGGGTGTTTTTTGAATTTAGCCCATTTCTTTCATGGCTCATAACTTTTGAATCACTCAGTATAATTATTTGATATTTGATATAGATAATGTACAACTTTATGACAATTTATCGACACATTAACAAATTTGAAAATCCAGGTCCGGCTTAACAAAAATTATTAAAATTTGACCAACCCTAAAACAACACCCTATACATCAAATTTTAAAAAATTGAATTTCAAATTTGAAGAGAGCATGAAAAACTGAATACATTGACCAACTTTTTATTTTTCCGCATGCCATTTTACTAATAAAATTTTAACTTCAAAGTGTAAATTATGAGAATTTTAGTCCATTCAAAATGTAGTTGAAGAGGTTTTAATTATTTTTTCTTCATTAACATCAAGTTTTAGTAACTTTTTCATAGAAATTCCTGAAATAAACCTATTGATTTTGAATTAACATGCGCATAAATCAATAAATATTGCATTTACAGATCCGTACTTAAAATTATAATAATTCAAATTCACTTAATAATTGGTCATTAATTATTCAATTTTTATACATTATTACAAAAGAAAATTATAAAATAAAAAATGGAAAAAAAATTGGAAAGACTTAACTGTGTTACTTTTATTATCTTCATTATAAAAGATAATAAAGTATTCCTTTGCACACCTCATCATTCCTATCTTTTATAATGAAGATAATAAATGTAACACAGTTAAGTCTTTCCAATTTTTTTCCATTTTTTATTTTACAATTTTCTTTTGTAATAATGTATAAAAATTGAATAATTAATGACCAATTATTAAGTGAATTTGAATTATTATAATTTTAAGTACGGATCTGTAATTGCAATATTTATTGATTTATGCGCATGTTAATTCAAAATCAATAGGTTTATTTCAGGAATTTCCATGAAAAAGTTACTAAAATTTGATGTTAATGAAGAAAAAATAATTAAAACCTCTTCAATTACATTTTGAATGGACTAAAATTCTCATAATTTACACTTTGAAGTTAAAATTTTATTAGTAAAATGGCATGCGGAAAAATAAAAAGTTGGTCAATGTATTCAGTTTTTCATGCTCTTTTCAAACTTGAAATTCAATTTTTTAAAATTTGATGTATAGGGTGTTGTTTTAGGGTTGGTCAAATTTTAATAATTTTTGTTAAGCCGGACCTGGATTTTCAAATTTGTTAATGTGTCGATCAATTGTCATAAAGGTGTAGATTATCTACACCAAATATCAAATAATTATACTGAGTGATTCAAAAGTTATGAGCCATGAAAGAAATGGGCTAAATTCAAAAAACACCCTGTAACTCGGTTATAAGGGCCGCAAGATCCATACTCTATGGGTTTTTTATAATCCCCTAGGTGACCTCTATATATGGTTAAAATATTGCCCTTTCCCAATGAAACACCCTCTATATACATTAAATGTATTATTTTACTAATTATTAATATTGTTTTAGTGAAGCTCTTACGCCGTATCACAAGCAGATATTCTTCCTGCTATTCCAGCGATTATCGTCTAGCAAAACCACCAAATACGTGATTAATTTGATCGTGTTCTTTTGCTTGTACATGGTGAAGTATTCGCCCAACGATTTGGTGGCTTTGATCGATGAAATTCAAGGCCAGTGAGTATTCGTTACCCGCGAATTTTTGTTAAATATTTAACGTGGTGATTTCAGGATGTTCGGTATGGTATTAGAGAAGCTTCTAATTGCTGAATTGCAAAAAATAGCTGGCGATGTTGAGAGGAAAATCGTAGCTTGCGGGATTACTAAATTGCTGTGCGATTGTCCTGCGATGTATACGGGGACATACCAAAAATATTGGCCGCAGTTACTGCAGGTAATATATCATTAATGTACTCAAATAAAGCTCTAATATATTGCATTTATAGGCTCTATTAGCATTCTTCGAGATGCCTAGAGATGAGACAACCTTCCCCGATGACCATTTCATCGAAGTAGATGACACCCCAGCCTACCAAGCTACTAGCGCTAAATTGAATTTCGCGGACGGTACCAAAAACGATCCTCTACAAGGTAGTTATTCGATACAACCACGTCATTGGCTCACGTCGGCCTTGTTTCAGGTGTTAGCGAGCCACGGCAGTTTCTGGTTCAGAGCTTGGCCAGCCTGGGGGCTACGCAGCCCGGCCGGCTGCCTACTTATATAAACAACGTAAATCAGCAGTCGCAGACGATACTGCAGGGTTATTTGGCCAAGTTCGGCGTTCAATTGGCGTAAATTCGAGTCGACTGAGTTCAAATATTATTTATCGAAAAATGATGATCTGCGAAACGATCTAACGGAGGGAAGATGTTGCGTGTAATGTTAAGTTTTCCAATTGTACTGGTTAATTATTTTTTTAAGTGTGTACTTTGTTAGAATTCTTCGTAAATAACATAATAAATAAATAGTTTTTGTAATAATTTGTTAATTTGACTGTAAATGCTTATAGTAAAAGGCAGGAGGATGTGTCAAAAAAGCGAGTGAATGTGGCCTTTTACGTAATGTTCTACCGGTTAGGATTTGTGTAATAATCTACATAATTAATTACTTTTTTCATTAGGAACGTGATAATGGTAACAATAATTTAACTACAAAGTCATTAATAATACTTATCGAGTGTATTAAAAAAATTTATAAAAAAAAGAAGATTAACATAACCTATACGTCAAATATGACAGATTTAGGTTAAGCTACGAAAATAAACTTTTAAAATTCCATAAATAGGCGTAAGATCTAATTTTAAATACTTTCCAACTACAAACCATGTGCTAGAACATTCTTACAATCATGGAAGACAACGAGAACCGAGCCGAATCTTTCAAAGAAGAAGGCAACGCGGCCTTTAACGCCGAAAATTGGGGCGCAGCTGTGGAATGCTACACAAAGGCCATCAATCTGACAAACAGCGAGACCCGAAATTTATCAACATATTACAAAAACCGAGCCGCCGCTTACTTGAAACTAGAAAAATACGAATCGGCCTTAGAAGACTGCGATAACTGCTTGAAAATAATCCCTACCGATCCCAAAGCACTCTTCCGACGTTGCCAAGCCTTAGAAGCCTTGCAAAGGTTCGTGTAAGCAATACCACTAGATTGATCTCTAATTTGGGTGCTTTTAGATACGAAGAAGCCTACCGGGATGCTACGCAGGTTTTCAAAGATGATCCAACGAACAAACCGATCCAGCCGATACTTCAACGGTTGTTCCGTGTTGTTCAAGAAAGGGCCAAACAGAACGAACAAACTAGTAGTAAATTGGACAGCATGATGAAAATAGCTTTCGATTTGTCTGAAAGTGCTGATAAACGAGAAACTGCTATGAATAATTTGCTTGTGCTTGCGAGGCAACACGCAGGGGCTGAGCTTATGATTAAATCGACTGTGGTGCATCAAATTAAAAGGATTATTAAAGTGAGTAGTTTTGGACAATTCAATGAGTTGAACGAAGATAGGTTATTGAAATAAGGGTTGTTAGAGTGAGAATGGTGCAATTTCAGTATACTATAAAATAGGTCAATTATCTCGAATATTAATTGAGATAGGATAATGAAATTTACGCCATTTTGTTGAATAAACGATTCTCTACAAGTTTGAAAGAACAAAAAATTTCGAAAAAACCGCAAATTTCGGATATATTTTAACTTTTTAGTCCTAATGTACATGAACAAAAAAAAACAATTTTCCAGCGTTACCCTCAAAAAAACCAGAATTATCTCAAAAACTAATAGAGATAAAAAAATGAACTTTTCACCATTTTATCAAAAAAACAATTCTCTACAACTTTTAAAGAACAAAAAATTTCGCAAAAACCGCAAATTTCGGAGATATTTCGACTTTTTAGGCCTAATGTACATGAAAAAAAAAACAATTTTTCAGTGCTTTTCTCTAAAAAACCAAAATTACAAAAAATTTCGCAAAAAACCGCAAATTTCGGAGATATTTCGACTTTTTAGGCCTAATGTACATGAAAAAAAAAAACAATTTTCCAGCGCTATCCTCTAAAAAACCAAAATTATCTCGAAAACTAATAGAGATAAAAAAACAAACTTTTCACCATTTTATCAAAAAAACAATTCTCTACAACTTTGAAAGAACAAAAAATTTCGAAAAAACCGCAAATTTCGGAGATATTTTCACTTTTTAGTCCAAATGTTCATGACAAAAAAAAAACAATTTTCCAATGCTACCCTCTAAAAAACCTGAATTATCTCGAAAACTAATAGAGATAAAAAAACGAACTTTTCACCATTTTATCAAAAAAACCATTCTCTACAACTTTTAAAGAACAAAAAATTTCGAAAAAACCGCAAATTTCGGAGATATTTTCACTTTTTTGTCCTAATGTACATGAAAAAAAAAATATAATATTCCAGTGCTACCCCCCAAGAAACCTGAATTATCTCAAAAACCAATAGAGATAAAAAAATGAACTTTTCACCATTTTATCAAAAAAACAATTCTCTAAAACTTTGAAAGAACAAAAAATTTCGAAAAAACCGCAAATTTCGGATATATTTTAACTTTTTAGTCCTAATGTATATGAACAAAAAAAAAACAATTTTCCAGCGCTGCCCTCTAAAAAAACCTGAATTATCTCGAAAACAAATAGAAATTAAAAAATGAACTTTTCACCATTTTATCAAAAAAACCATTATCTACAACTTTCAAAGAACAAAAAATTTCGCAAAAACCGCAAATTTCGGAGATATTTTGACTTTTTACTCCTAATCTACATGAAAAAAAAAATTTCCAGTGCTACCCTCTAAAAAACCTGAATTATCTCGAAAACTAATAAAGATAAAAAAATGAACTTTTCACCATTTTATCAAAAAAACCACTCTCTACAACTTCGAAAGAACAAAAAATTTCGCAAAAACCGCAAATTTCGGAGATATTTAGACTTTTTCACTTCCAGGTCGAAACCAACCAAGAAATCGCCACCACCTGCATCCGCATCATCTCCGAGCTCTCCAAGCACCACGAACGCCGCACCACCGCCCTCCTCGACGCCGCCGGCATCCCCTGGCTCCTCCACCTCCTCGACTCCCCCGACCCCAAGCGCGTCAACGCCGCCGAGCACTGCATTCAAACCATCCTCAACGCCCTCTCCGGCATGCAGAACCGCCCCGACACCAAACCCTCCCCCGACTTAACCCGCCGCAACCAACCCGCCATCGACCTCCTCCTCACCCTCCTCGTCAACTCCATCGACAGCCCCATTCTCTCCGCCCCCGCCCGTGACGCGGCCATCGAGCTGGTCATGCGCAACGCGCACTACGATCAACTCAACTGGGCGGAGCGCCTCGTCGATCTAGGCGGCGTGGAGAAGCTCATGGAATGCGCCAGTGAACTGCAGGAGTTCAAATACGAGTGCTCCATGGACGTGAGCAAGTCTACGGCCACTATAGCAGCCGTATGTTTAGCCAGAGTCTACGATAACATGTACTATGATACGCTAAGAGAGAAGTTTATGGGGCGTATAGAGGGGTATATTAAGAATAAATTGCTTACTCCTGATATCGAGTCTAAAGTTAGGGTGGCTGCTGCTCTTACTGCGCTACTGCGAGGGCCACTTGATGTAGGCAACGCTTTGATCGGTGTGTTATATAGCTCTGCAGGGTATGTGAGGACGAGCTTAAACTATCTGTATATTGGAAAATACTGGGCCGATTTAAATAAAATTTTGTTTGCATATAGTATGCAATAAGACGAATCGTTTAAAAATATTTTGACAGTCGTACCACTTCCGGTTGTACCGGAAGTGGGCAGTAACTTTGTTGTTTTAAATGGAACGCCCTGTATATTTTTGCATTTTTAGATTCTACTCGATGAGCTGATTTCAACGAGGGGTCACACTTGGTATTTTGGTCTTTTAATAAAGGCTATACAGCCACTCAAAAGTTTGAAGTGAATAAATGTAACTATTTTTAGTGGCTGTATATTCTTTAATATGAGACCAATATGTAAAGTGTGACCCATTTTTGGATTCTACTCGATGAGCTGATTTCAACGAGGGGTCACACTTGGTATTGTGGCCTCATAATAAAGGCTATACAGCCATTCAAAATTTACAAAATTTTGATTTTAGGTGGTTCTGAAGGCCAAACAATTGAAAATCGAGAAAAACGGCTTACATGGTACTATCCTAACTTTTCAAGTACTGTCTAAGGGTACAAAAATTTTTTTGATAAAAATTTCGAAATTTTTGATTACCCTGTATACATTTTATATCATGTCAATAGAATAGTACTTGAAAAGTTAGGATAGGACCATGTAAACCGTTTTTCTCCATTTTCAACTGTTTGGCCTTCAGAGCCGCCTAAAATCAAAATTTTGTGATTTTTGAGTGGCTGTATAGCCTTTATTAAAAGACCAAAATACCAAGTGTGACCCCTCGTTGAAATCAGATCATCGAGTAGAATCCAAAAATGGGTCACACTTTATATATTGGTCTCATATTAAAGAATATACAGCCACTAAATAGTTACATTTATTCACATCAAACTTTTGAGTGGCTGTACGGCCTTTATTATGAGACCAATATACCAAGTGTGACCCCTCTTTGAAATCAGCTCATCGAGTAGAATCCAAAAATGGGTCACACTTTATATATTGGTCTCATATTAAAGAATATACAGCCACTAAATAGTTACATTTATTCACTTCAAACTTTTGAGTGGCTGTACGGCCTTTATTATGAGACCAATATACCAAGTGTGACACCTTTTTGTAATCAGCTCATCGAGTAGAATCTAAAAATACAAAAATATACAGGGTGTTCCATTTAAAATAACAAAGTTACTGCCCACTTCCGGTACAACCGGAAGTGGTACGACTGTCAAAATATTTTCAAACGATTCGTCTTATTGCATAATATATGCAAACAAAATTTTATTTAAATCGGCCCAGTATTTTCCAATATACAGATAGTTTAAGCTCGTCGTGACATACCCTGTATATTTATACAAATTAAATACTAATGAACGTTTGTTGTAGGTAAAGAAGGTATAATGGAGATGATACTAGTGATGGCCAACACGGAAGACGAGCTGCAGCAGAAGATAGCCTGCGAATGCATCGTAGCAGCAGCCAGTAAAGCCGACAAGGCGAAGGCCATCATAAACCAAGGCATCAACATACTCAAACAATTGTACAAAAGCCCTAATGATAACATACGCATAAGAGCCTTAGTAGGTTTATGTAAATTGGGTAGTAGTGGAGGCACCGATGCTGCATCGAAGCCTTTCGCAGAAGGCTCTTCGTTGAAGCTAGCCGAAGCCTGTCGAAGGTTCCTACTGCACCCCGGCAAAGATGGCGACATACGCAAATGGGCCGCAGAAGGGCTCTCTTATCTCACGCTAGACGCCGAAGTTAAAGAGAAACTGATAGAAGACAGCGCCGCGCTCAAAGCTCTAGTAGAGCTGGCCCGAACCGGAGACCAATCGGTGCTCTTCGGAGTCATCACCACGCTAGTAAACCTGTGCAATGCTTACGAAAAGCAGGAGGTTATACCGGAGATGGTGGAGCTGGCCAAGTTCGCCAAGCAGCACGTTCCGGAGGAGCACGATCTGGATGATCGGGACTTCGTAGAGAAGCGTATCCTGGCTTTGGGCCGCGGGGAGGTGACCACCGCCCTAGTGGCCTTGTCCAAAACGGAAAGCGACAACTCCAAAGAGCTAATAGCTCGGGTATTCAACGCTCTATGCAGCATGCCAGAGCTAAGAGGCACCGTTGTGGCCCAAGGGGGCAGCAAAGTATTGATACATCTAGCTCTAAAAGGCACCGATAAAGGGAAGAGGCAAGCAGCACAAGCTCTAGCTAGGTAAGTAATTAGTTAACAAACATATATACAGCTTGTCTCATTAAATTATATTGCAGGATAGGCATTACGATGAACCCGGAGATAGCCTTTCCAGGGCAACGAGCTCTCGAAGTAATCAAGCCGTTGATCAGTTTACTGCACCCCGATTGCACCGGGTTAGAGAACTTCGAGGCTCTGTTAGCCTTGTGTAATGTGGCTCAAATGAACGAAACTGCTCGAAAGAGGATTCTAAGCGAAGGGGGTTTCTCCAAGATCGAGCACTACATGTTCGAAGACCATCTGCACATATCCAGGGCGGCCGTGCAGTGCATGTGCAACATGACGCAGAGCGAGGAGGTGGTTAAATACTTCGAAGGGGATAACGATAGAGTGAGTATTTGTTCGATGCTTTTCTTGTATTAATTTCGTTGATTTATCAGGTGAAATTCGCCGTATCGAACTGCATCGATGAGGATAAAGAGACGGCCATGGCGGCGGCCGGGATGCTGTGCATACTGACCGGATCGAGTAGGGTGTGCAGCAGCAAAGTGTTCGATTCGAAGAATTGGCTGAATTGCTTCCAAGTACTGCTGCTGAATCCGGACCCCGATATGCAGTACAGAGGTGTCTGTATAGCCTACAATGTGGTGTCAGCCAGTAAAGAGTGCGCCGAGAAGCTGATGCAGACCAATGTCATGGAGATCTTGATGGGGTTGTCGAAGGTGGCATCGCACGATGGTAGGGAGAAGATCGTAGAGATCGGGAATTTGATATTGGAGGAGAGCGAGAAATGGGGGGTGATTAGGAAACCCGGTGGACACGATGAGAGCTAAAAATGAGTATTATTATGTTAAAAAAAAAAAGGTTTTTATTAATGTTTCGTTGCGACATTTTAGATAAATTAATCCATGCGAGTCTTTAGATTCCTTACGGTTACCTTATCCTTTTCTCTACAAAAACACAACGGATTAGTAATCGATAAATAATCGTAGAAATGTATATACTTACACGATATAAACCGTAGCGCCCCAACCGGATATAGCATCTCTATCGAAAGCATTAATCAAAGCCTGCGATATAGTCTCGAATAAATCATCGGGGGCTAGATTAGGTTCCCATAAAGATTCGCACATTCCGTATAATTGCGCGGAGGCTGTGCCCCCTACGACGAAATCACTGGGTTCGTTTATACAACCGATCAAATCCATGTTGCATATATAAGGCTCGAATGTGTCAGGAGCTAGACCTGCTACAACCGGTTCAACGAAGAACGGCCCGAATCTCTTCTCGTACAGCATGTTCGATATCATGGCTGCGAACACTTTGGGCGAGATCCGCCGGTTCTCTTTCAATTCGTATAAGTTCTTGCGGAATCTGAGCTTCTCCATGACTGTTTGCGTGTCGGTGGCGAGGCCGGGGAGGCCTACGAACAAGTGGGGGCCCATTTCGAAGACTTTCTCGAAATCCGTGGCGACGGTTTGGGCTTGTATGCCGAACCTGCGGTCGGCCGCTATGGCCACGCAGTTGTCCCCTCTCATGGCTACCATTGCGCCCCCGTTGTACGCCAAAATCGACTGGAATAATTTCGTTTAAACTTAATTTAGCTCGTGTAAAAGTTGAATGGTTACTTACCATTTTGTTTGTGTGTAGTTGTAGTTAGTTAATTGCGGAAAAATGCTTTGTAATAGCGATATAAAGCGGTGAAAAGTTTGTTTAAAATACTCGGCGGAATGAGTTGAATTATTTTGACGTTTGTATGACGTTTGACAGTTAATCTACTTTCGATTTTGGGACTTGTTTGTTGTGGTTATTCGGTTACACTTTGATTTTTCGAAATAATTACCGCGTTTACATGAAGGTATCAGAAAACGACTCGAGATTGACTCGAGATGTCTTTTTCTTCGTCGAGTCAACTCGATCCGGTATCTTTTCTCTTCGTCATAACTCGATCCGTGTTTATACAGAGAGTCGACCTTGGCTTCAAGCCGACTTGAAGTCGGCTTAGATCCCTCATGTAAACAATGCTATTGATCCAGTGATCAAATCCAGTGATCGGATCGGGATTGATTTGAGATATCTTTTTCTTCGTCGAGTCAACTCGATCCGGTATCTTTTCTCTTCGTCATAACTCGATCCGTGTTTATACAGAGAGTTGACCTTGGCTTCAAGCCGACTTGAAGTCGGCTTAGATCCCTCATGTAAACAGAGCTATTGATCCAGTGATCAAATCCAGTGATCGGATCGGGATTGATTTGAGATATCTTTTTCTTCGTCGAGTCAACTCGATCCGGTATCTTTTCTCTTCGTCATAACTCGATCCGTGTTTATACAGAGAGTCGACCTTGGCTTCAAGCCGACTTGAAGTCGGCTTAGATCCCTCATGTAAACAATGCTATTGATCCAGTGATCAAATCCAGTGATCGGATCGGGATTGATTTGAGATATCTTTTTCTTCGTCGAGTCAACTCGATCCGGTATCTTTTCTCTTCGTCATAACTCGATCCGTGTTTATACAGAGAGTTGACCTTGGCTTCAAGCCGACTTGAAGTCGGCTTAGATCCCTCATGTAAACAGAGCTATTGATCCAGTGATCAAATCCAGTGATCGGATCGGGATTGATTTGAGATATCTTTTTCTTCGTCGAGTCAACTCGATCCGGTATCTTTTCTCTTCGTCATAACTCGATCCGTGTTTATACAGAGAGTCGACCTTGGCTTCAAGCCGACTTGAAGTCGGCTTAGATCCCTCATGTAAACAATGCTATTGATCCAGTGATCGGATCGGGATTGATTTGAGATATCTTTTTCTTCGTCGAGTCAACTCGATCCGGTATCTTTTCTCTTCGTCATAACTCGATCCGTGTTTATACAGAGAGTTGACCTTGGCTTCAAGCCGACTTGAAGTCGGCTTAGATCCTTCATGTAAACAGAGCTATTGATCCAGTGATCAGATTGACTCGAGTTTCGACTCGTGTTTTTCCTTACACACTAGTACACAGGATTGAACGATTGAGTTGAAGTGACAGCTGACAACTGATCATAAATTTATTTCACCGCAATCCCACTCATTCCTTTTTGCCATTGCAACAACAAATAACACAAAATAACTAAACGTAAACACGAAATAATCTAAAATTTAACCAAACAAAATGCCGCAAGCCGCAAATCTCATCTGTCAGTTGCCAGTTGTCAACTTAACTACTCAATCCGCGTTTATGAGACATTATTTCGACTCGAGTTAGTCTAGTACAGTCGAGTCGAATCAACCCAGTTTCAACTCGATCCATGTTTATAGGAAAGTCCGATCGAATCGATTTGGGATCCAAGCCGGCTTAAGCTATATGAAGTTAGGCACGTTTGATGATTAGACAACTGACATACAACATAACCTAACTTAATTCTAACAACAACGTATTTTTATTATAGTTAGCATTTTTATATTTTAGCGAATTAAGTACTAAATAAATTAGTTAAATCATGGCCCGGAACGCTGAGAAGGCAATGTAACAACAAAACTCAACCTTTATTTTACAATTTCTATAAATTTGTTTCGTATTGTTTTAGGACAACATTGGCCAGATGGAGGGCAGCCCAACTGGGTGAAATCGACAAGCACAAGAAACGCCGGCCATATTTAGCATCAGAATGCAAAAGTCTGTACGCCTGCGAGAAATGGCGCATGCAAATAATCAGGGAAATAGCGAAAAAAGTGGCCCAAATACAGAACGCAGGGCTCGGGGAATTCCGCATTCGCGACCTAAACGACGAAATCAACAAACTCCTGCGCGAGAAACGCCATTGGGAGGACCAGATCAAGGAGCTAGGCGGCCCTGATTACCAGCGCGTCGGCCCCAGGATGCTAGATCACGAAGGCAAAGAAGTCCCCGGCAACAGAGGCTATAAATACTTCGGAGCCGCTAAGGAACTACCAGGTACAATCTAAATCAAAACGATACTAATAAGTTAGGAAAATCGTACGAACACATCGCACTAATCGACTTTATTGATCAATAACCAACGAAAGAATCGGACGAAATTACACTTAAAACAACGCGCTTTTTACAATTGAATTAAAATTAAAAACATCTTTAAAAACTCGCTCTCGCATTGGGATTGTTGCAGGCGTGCGAGAGCTGTTCGAACAGGAACCGCCGCCCCCGCCTAGGAAGAGCCGTGCAGAACTGATGAAGGACATCGATGCCGATTACTACGGCTACATGGACGACGACGACGGGATACTGATCCCTTTGGAAATCAAAGCTGAAAAAATAGGTACAGTGTGTCCCATTTTGGTCGCAATTGGGGGGTATCTCCTGTACTATTTTTTTGGCAAATTTACAATGGCACAAAAAGATTTTTTAAATCTCTTTTCATTTTTGAGTTACAGGGTGATAATGAAAATTCTGAGTTATTCAGCCACCCCCGTATCTCGTTTGCTATTGAAGATATTTTAAATGTGTAAATT
This sequence comes from Phyllotreta cruciferae, assembly GCA_917563865.1. NCBI lineage: Eukaryota > Metazoa > Arthropoda > Insecta > Coleoptera > Chrysomelidae > Phyllotreta > Phyllotreta cruciferae. The sequence continues at coordinate 962,097 of OU830618.1, read as the reverse complement.
GATTATTATAGATAATTTTACGTTGAATTCAGTGGCGTTCTTAGTTTTTTATAGGAGTTACCGTTTCTAAAATATGACACCAACTTGTGATTTTTTTTAATGGGACACCCTGTATTTTTATTGCCTATTAAATTTGTAATTTTTTTCTCTTTTTAATGATATGGCGCATTCTATAAATTTGAATTTTCTTAAAACGCTCAAAAAAGAGAAAAACTATTTTATTATAAAAATGATTAGGGGGCTATGCGGAAAAACAAAAAAATCGTAGAAATGTTTTATTTAATATTCTCAACAACTATTTTTGTTCTAAAAGTATTTTATTTTGGTTTTTCTGCATAGCCCCCTAATCATTTTTCGAATAAAATAGTTTTTCTCTTTTTTCAGCGTTTTAAGAAAATTCAAAATATAGAATGCGCCATATCATTAAAAAGAGAAAAAATTTACAAATTTAATGGCCAATAAAAATACAGGGTGTCCCATTAAAAAAATTATAAGTTGGTGTAATATTTCAGAAATGGTAACCCCCATAAAAAAACTAAGGACGTCACTGAATTCTACGTAAAATTATCTATAATAATCAATTTACACATTTAAAATATCTTCAATAGCAAACGAGATACGGGGGTGGCTGAATAACTCAGAATTTTCATTATCACCCTGTAACTCAAAAAAGAAAAGAGATTGTTGAATGAAATGAAAAAATCTGTTTGTGCCATTGTAAGTTTGACAAAAAAGTAGTACAAATTCGCGAAAACCGCAATGTCCTATCAAGTCTAATAACCGAGATATACCCCCCAATCGCTACCAAAATGGGACACACTATACATAAACTCTATTCCAACTAAAATGAGAATTTGGTGATATTCCTGTCTTTTCCACGCAGATCAAAATTTCCCTAGTGTCAAATGTTAATTCTCCCATTCGACTAGGGGAATTTTACGGCGCGCGGTTGAAATCTTAGATTTTGAAGATACGCTGTTGCCATATGACTTTGCAAATTTCAGTAACAAAATCGCGCTCGTTGTAGTTAACTCGTTAACCTACAATTTGCTAATTTTGTGATTTTTAAAAGGCGATTTTGGCCTCTTTTTATTGTTTAAATTCCTCTATTTACAACTTTTTTCATTTGTAAACATAACCTTCAAATAACCATATAACCTGAAAATCAGTAATAGACAGGATTTCAATTGCAAACGGGCAACGTTGGGATCGTAACCTCGTTTTAAATTTGTCATTTTAGTTGGAATAGAGTTTATATTAATATACAGCGTGTCCCGACACTAAACTATTTGTATTTTACAGCCGTACAAAACGCGATAGCCGAATGGGTGAACAACAAGGAAAAGAACCTAGACCCCGCCAAAGGAATCGAAGAGAGTATCTACGTGGTGGAGGATTCAGATGAAGAAGATGTTGTTCAACAGTTCGATGGTTCGCAACAGAGATTCGTGGCACACGTTCCGGTGCCATCGCAACAAGATATCGAGCAGGCTTTGCTGAGGAGAAGGAAGCAAGAGTTGATGGAGAAATACGGCGTACAAGATGAACAGGATCTATGATATTAATCGCAATTAAACGCAATTTATACCTGTCTATTCGGGTTTCAGTATCCCCCTGCAGATTAACGTGAATTCCAAAACGGTATCGGAGACTTTTCGTTTGTTGGTCTTTTCCCTAAAAACGTTAATCGGTTAATAAGTAGCAGATTTTGTGAAGTTTTTAAAAGTTCGGCAACACTGTACACTGTGTCCCATTTTGGTAGCGATTTGGGGGTATCTCCTGTACTACTTTTTTGTCAAACTTACAATGGCACAAACAGATTTTTTAAATCTCTTTTTCATTTTTGAGTTACAGGGTGATAATGAAAATTCTGAGTTATTCAGCCACCCCCGTATCTCGTTTGCTATTGAAGATATTTTAAATGTGTAAATTGATTATTATAGATAATTTTACGTTGAATTCAGTGGCGTCCTTAGTTTTTTTATGGGGGTTACCATTTCTGAATTATGACACCAACTTGTAATTTTTTTAATGGGACACCCTATATTTTTATTGCCTATTAAATTTGTAATTTTTTTCTCTTTTTAATGATATGGCGCATTCTATATTTTGAATTTTCTTAAAACGCGCAAAAAAGAGAAAAACTATTTTATTATAAAAATGGTTAGGGGGCTATGCGGAAAAACAAAAAAATCGTAGAAATGTTTTATTTAATATTCTCAACAACTATTTTTGTTCTAAAAGTATTTTATTTTGGTTTTTCTGCATAGCCCCCTAACCATTTTTCGAATAAAATAGTTTTTCTCATTTTTGATCGTTTTAAGAAAATTCAAAATATAGAATGTGCCATATCATTGAAAAGAGAAAAAAATTACAAATTTAATAGGCAATAAAAATACAGGGTGTCCCATTAAAAAAATTACAAGTTGGTGTCATATTTCAGAAATGGTAACCCCTATAAAAAAACTAAGTACGCCACTGAATTCTACGTAAAATTATCTATAATAATCAGTTTACACATTTAAAATATCTTCAATAGCAAACGAGATACGAGGGTGGCTGAATAACTCAAAATTTTCATTATCGCCCTGTAACTCAAAAATGAAAAGAGATTTAAAAAATCTGTTCGTGCCATCATAAGTTTGACAAAAAAGTAGTACAGGAGATACCCTCCAGTCGCCACCAAAATGGGACACACTGTACTATTCGTAACGTTGTTTTGCCCAAACTATACCTCAAAATCGACTTAACGAAGGCCTCCTTCTGCGCGGCGCTGATCCTAGTCGAAGGGAACCCGTCCTGGGCCAACAGCGTATTCAGCCACCTACTCAAATTATCACAGTATTTCTTATTCAACGCCAACAAGATATCGCTGAAGATATCCACCGAGGACCTCGGGGCCGTGCTTCCTACAAACATTTCAATAACATCTCTATAACAGCTAATAAAACGAATTAAATACCCAAATTCATGAGCACCCGCAGCACCAAACTCTCCCCATATGTCTGGATCACTTGGGCCAAGGAGGTCTCCCTGCTCTGCGATATGAACTGCACCAGGAAGCTGGACACCTGCTTCAAGGCCTGGATCTCGGGCAAACCCAGGCACAATATCGCTACAATAAAATCAAATTAATTACGAAGAAATAAAGCGAATTTCAATGTGATTTACCGCATTGGAATAGAGCGGCGATATCCACCCCGCAATTGGTGATTAACAAGGATACTTTCTTAGCTAGGGCTGCTAGTAGAGAGAAGAATCCTTCAAGGACATCCGATTTGTCTGATAGCTGATTGTTCGCTTGGCATTCGGCGCACATTTGCATGGTCCTCGATGATAATTCGAACAATAATTGATTGTTCAAAGCGAACAAATCTTCTTCTTTACCGAACAATATCAACACCTACAAGATTATAATACAGGGTGTTGTTTAATAACATGCTAATACTTAAGGGGGTGATTCTTGGACCCATTTTAAGAAAAAAATTTCATATAAACCTATGTCCTAAACTTCTTAACTTTTGAGATACGGGGTGTTAAAGTTTTAAGAAAAAAAATAATTTTTTAGTGTCATTTTCATACTACTTTCGGCGGACATTTCCAACACCTGATTTAAATTATTTCTTTATTTTACTTTAATTTCATAATTTCAACGTTTAAAAGTTATCCGCTTAAATAAATTATTGTTCAGAGTTAGATAGATCGTTTTTGGTCGTCATTCGTCCAGGTCCAGGGAGATGCAAATGAATGAATTGAATTTTTTTTTAGCGAAACGGCGAGTTGTGCGAAAAAAAGTCAAGAAATCGAATTTGTTCCGAATTGAACGAGAATTCGAAAAATAATTTTGATTTTAAGAAACAGCAGTGGCGTATCACTTTTTTATTCAAAAATATCTAGTCTGAGTCCAGTAGGGACGCCACTGTTAGAAATAAAAAAAAGATTTTCGGGTCAAAAAATGCTCTTTAATGCATAAATGCCGTACACCAAATTTCATAAAAATATTTAAAGTGGTATGAAAATGACAGTAAAAAATTGTTTTTTTTTCTCAAAACTTTAACACCCCGTATCTCAAAAGTTAAGAAGTTTAGGACATAGGTTTATATGAAGTTTTTTTCTTAAAATGCGTCCAAGAATCACCCCCTTAAGTATTACCATGTTATTAAATAACACCCTGTATAATAAGAATATTAAATGTTACATTATACTTACAGTTTTCGCTACGGTAAGTATATTAGATTGCGGACATTCCCTGTATATGGTCACTATAAGTTGCAATATGTCGTTTATTAGAGGTTTGCAATCGTCTTTTAATGTAGTTATGCCGTATTTGAACACTACACTTAAATCCTACGATATAAAATAACATAAAATCAGCTACTCTAAAATTACTCTACGGCCGAGTTCGTTGGCAGTGACGTCACTACTCAGCGAGATTTCCTATTGGCTGTTAGTAGGCTCGAGTGAAAATCGAGCGCTGCGATTGGCCGGACTAGAGTTACGTCACTGCCATCGAAAGCGTATCAACTCACTTCGATCACTTCGGTATTCCTGCAATACTTTTCGCCTATTCGCCTGAACAAAGGCATCATTTTCTCGATGACTAACAGAATGGGTTGCTCGACCTTTTTATCATCGTCTTCGACGTGCAGCGAGCTGAACAGAGAAGCTATCAGTTTCAGTCTTGTGATCAATGAATTCGTCACCGTAGGACTCTAAAAAACCAGGCCAAATTCAACCAAACTTGTATACAGGGTGGCGCTATAGGAAAAACGGCTTGATTTTTAAAAGTTTTTTTGATTCTATAATATACAGAACCTTTGGGGCTACAATATGAAATTATTTAGACATATACAGGTTGTCCCAATTTTGAGAAAATATACAAAGTTATGTTTTTTTTTAATGGAACACCCCGTATATTATTACATTTTTGGATTCTACTCGATGAGCTGATTTCAACGAGGGGTCACACTTGGTATATTGGTCTCATAATAAAGGCCGTACAGCCACTCAAAAGTTTGAAGTGAATAAATGTAACTATTTAGTGGCTGTATATTCTTTAATATGAGACCAATATATAAAGTGTGACCCATTTTTGGATTCTACTCGATGAGCTGATTTCAACGAGGGGTCACACTTGGTATCTTGGTCTCATAATAAAGGCTGTACAGCCACTCAAAAGTTTGAAGTGAATAAATGTAACTATTTAGTGGCTGTATATTCTTTAATATGAGACCAATATATAAAGTGTGACCCATTTTTGGATTCTACTCGATGAGCTGATTTCAACGAGGGGTCACACTTGGTATCTTGGTCTCATAATAAAGGCCGTACAGCCACTCAAAAGTTTGAAGTGAATAAATGTAACTATTTAGTGGCTGTATATTCTTTAATATGAGACCAATATATAAAGTGTGACCCATTTTTAGATTCTACTCGATGATCTGATTTCAACGAGGGGTCACACTTGGTATATTGGTCTCATAATAAAGGCTGTACAGCCACTCAAAAGTTTGAAATGAATAAATGTAACTATTTAGTGGCTGTATATTCTTTAATATGAGACCAATATATAAAGTGTGACCCATTTTTGGATTCTACTCGATGAGCTGATTTCAACGAGGGGTCACACTTGGTATCTTGGTCTCATAATAAAGGCCGTACAGCCACTCAAAAGTTTGAAGTGAATAAATGTAACTATTTAGTGGCTGTATATTCTTTAATATGAGACCAATATATAAAGTGTGACCCATTTTTAGATTCTACTCGATGATCTGATTTCAACGAGGGGTCACACTTGGTATATTGGTCTCATAATAAAGGCTGTACAGCCACTCAAAAGTTTGAAGTGAATAAATGTAACTATTTAGTGGCTGTATATTCTTTAATATGAGACCAATATATAAAGTGTGACCCATTTTTGGATTCTACTCGATGAGCTGATTTCAACGAGGGGTCACACTTGGTATCTTGGTCTCATAATAAAGGCCGTACAGCCACTCAAAAGTTTGAAGTGAATAAATGTAACTATTTAGTGGCTGTATATTCTTTAATATGAGACCAATATATAAAGTGTGACCCATTTTTAGATTCTACTCGATGATCTGATTTCAACGAGGGGTCACACTTGGTATATTGGTCTCATAATAAAGGCTGTACAGCCACTCAAAAGTTTGAAGTGAATAAATGTAACTATTTAGTGGCTGTATATTCTTTAATATGAGACCAATATATAAAGTGTGACCCATTTTTGGATTCTACTCGATGAGCTGATTTCAACGAGGGGTCACACTTGGTATCTTGGTCTCATAATAAAGGCCGTACAGCCACTCAAAAGTTTGAAGTGAATAAATGTAACTATTTAGTGGCTGTATATTCTTTAATATGAGACCAATATATAAAGTGTGACCCATTTTTAGATTCTACTCGATGATCTGATTTCAACGAGGGGTCACACTTGGTATATTGGTCTCATAATAAAGGCTGTACAGCCACTCAAAAGTTTGAAATGAATAAATGTAACTATTTAGTGGCTGTATATTCTTTAATATGAGACCAATGTATAAAGTGTGAACCATTTTTGGATTCTACTCGATGAGCTGATTCCAACGAGGGGTCACACTTGGTATTGTGGCCTCATAATAAAGGCTATACAGCCATTCAAAATTTACAAAATTTTGAATTTAGGCGGCTCTGAAAGCCAAACAGTTGAAAATCGAGAAAAATGGCTTACATGGTCCTATCCTAACTTTTCGAGTACTATCTAATGGTACAAAAAAAATCTGATAAAAAAATTTGAAATTTTTGATCACCCTGTATACGTTTTATATCATGTCACTAAATAGTACTTGAAATGTTAGGATAGGAACATGTAAGCCATTTTTCCCGATTTTCAACTGTTTGGCTTTCAAAGCCGCCTAAATTCAAAATTTTGTAATTTTTGAATCCTTTATTATAAGACCAAAATATCAAGTGTGACCCCTCGTTGAAATCAGCTCATCGAGTAGAATCCAAAAATGTAACAATATACGGGGTGTTCCATTTAAAAAAACATAACTTTGTATATTTTCTCAAAATTGGGACAACCTGTATATGTCTAAAAAATTTCATATTGTAGCCCCAAAGGTTCTGTATATCATAGAATCAAAAAATCTTTTAAAAATCAAGCCGTTTTTCCTATAGAAACCGACGCGTACGGGCCGCGCCACCCCGTACAATTAATCGTGTGGCTACTCACTGGCTCAGCCTCGCTGAACTTCTGCAAATCCTCAAAGGAAGGGGCCAAAATCATGTTCAAATACCCCATAATCCTATCAACAGGCAACGTACTCAACACTCTTCCTACGCTATACATTAATCTCCTTCGTTCGGCCAATTTAAGACACCCGTTCGTCAACACGGTCTACAAAAAAAACACCAATCAACAACTTATTTAAACACTAAATCATAAAAATCACCTGCGAAGCCATCAAAATGTGCTCCCCGTACCTAGCCAAATACTTCTGGCAATTGTGCGTGATATCCTTCAGAGCCATCGTGGCGCTCGTAGACACTTCGGGGTTCCCCAAACCCGTCAACACCAACGGGAATATGTTCTCCAACAGCTCCGGATGGTCGGCGAACCACTCGGAAAAAGACCCCACCGTTTCCAGCGCAGTAGCCATGACTCTCACGTGCAAATCCCCGAACGGGATACTCTTAATCGTAGCCATCAGCTTCGGCAGGTACAGATTCTCGTATTCGACGCTCTCGGCCACGGCCCCGAAGGCATGCAGCACGGTTTCGATTTCGTTCCAGCGCACCGGCCGGTCCGGCTCCACTCGAAGAGCTTCGTTCAATTTGTTCATCAGTATATCGAGCATCTCTAGATTGAGCACCACGTAGCAATACATAAAGGTGTCCGCTATATCCTGCCTGTAACACCGAAACACTTCCTTATCCTCCAAAGTCCAATTATCATCGTCTCTTATCGGGAACATGGATTTCCGCAGCATCACGCATACTAGATCGCGATAGTACGGTTTGATTAACAGAATCAAGGAGGCGCAATCGGGGGTGTCCAGCGATATGACGTCGTCCTGTAACATCGAACGTATACAGCTACTGCTGGTTTAGCGTGAAGTTAGGGCGATTTACTTGCAACGTGTACCAGAACCCGAAGGTTAGGGTGCTGCTGGACTCGTCCACGGGGTACAATCCCGGTAAATTCGTGCATTTTAGTATGAAGTTCAGCAGGTCGAAGCTCACTCGACGCTCGTCGACGTCCTGGGATTTCAGATTGTCTATGAATATCTTCGAGTGGGAGTCTCCGATGGTTATCACCAGGCCGTACAAGGTGGCTACGATATCCTACAAAATCGCGTTATACAGGGTGTTATTTAATAACATGGTAATAGTTAAGGGGGTGATTCTTGGACGCATTTTAAGAAAAAAACTTCATATAAACCTATGTCCTAAACTTCTTAACTTTTGAGATACGGGGTGTTAAAGTTTTGAGAAAAAAAAACAATTTTTTACTGTCATTTTCATACCACTTTAAATATTTTTATGAAATTTGGTGTACGGCGTTTATGCATTAACGAGCATTTTTTGACCCGAAAATCTTTTTTTTATTTCTAACAGTGGCGTCCCTACTGGACTCGGACTAGATATTTTTGAATAAAAAAGCGATACGCCACTGCTGTCTCTTAAAATCAAAATTATTTTTCGAATTCTCGTTCAATTCGGAACAAATTCGATTTCTTGACTTTTTTTCGTACAACTCGCCGTTTCGCTAAAAAAAAATTAAATTCATTCATTTGCATCTCCCCGGACCTGGACGAATGACGACCAAAAACGATTTATCTAACTCTGAACAATAATTTATTTAAACGGATAACTTTTAAACGTTGAAATTATGAAATTAAAGTAAAATAAAGAAATAATTTAAATCAGGTATTGGAAATGTCTGCCGAAAGTAGTATGAAAATGACACTAAAAAATTGTTTTTTATCTTAAAACTTTAATACCCCGTACCTCAAAAGTTAAGAAGTTTAGGACATAGGTTCATATGAAGTTTTTTTCTTAAAATGGCTCCAAGAATCACCCCCTTAAGTATTGCCATGTTATTAAATAACACCCTGTATATTAAAGTGATCGTACAAATATATCGCATACTTTATTCATGTCTTGTTGGTTTCGTTCGATGTCTAAAATCTTATCGAACTTCTCCAGTATCTGGGCAGCGTACTTGAACACGTAGGTTTTGTATTTGTGCGTGTGGGGGTGCTGAAATACGGCCGTTAGAGCTTCTACTGTTACTTCGATTAAGTCCATTTCGTCACACGATAAGCCATCTGGATCCGATTTGTTCCTATTACAACAAGTTTATTACATAACAATGCTTCGTATGTACACGAAACTCACCAGTACACGAAGCAAGTTAGATCGATTAGAAGATTGTTCACCGAAGTACAATCTTCTATGTTCAAACTTCCCAGTTGTATCCAAGCCGAAGCGCATCGGGCAGCGTTTAAATACGTTGTTAAATTGCACATGTTGAATCTACAAATATAATAACAACAATCAATAATTCTTTATTAATTCAAGCTAAATACCCGGCAGCTGGTAGAGGCATCAGGCACATTTCTACCACTTTAAGTATATCTTTCGATACGTCTTGCAGCACCACTCGTACTCGGTTTCTTTGGTTCAATGCGAGAGTAGTCCGTTGGAACTGTTGATACAAATTTAAATACAAATTAATGAAGCTAAAGGTAACAATTTATATACCTCTTCGGGTATCACAGTTAATATTTCTAGCAGTATCCAAATGACCCGTTCGGGCTCCACGTTGGGCAAGTACTGCGGCTGGAAGCTGGAGACTAGTTCCTCGAAGGCCTTCGGCCAATGCGTGGGCACCGTGTGTATTATGTAAGCGGATAGCTGCAAAGTAAAGGGCTTCGTAAATTGGGTATGCGAGTGTTGGGGTACGTACGGTGATGCACAATCGATTGAGTATGATCTTGGGCCCCATGGCGTAGCTGATGATGGACTCGAGTATGCGCGTTTTGAGGAACTCGTAGTGGTCCTCGGGGATCTCGTTCCAGTGCTTCATGAGCTTGGCGTGGAGGGTGGTGGCCGCGAAGAATTGCACTTCGGAGCTCTGCGGATAGAATTATTTACAAGAGAGTTTATAGCGAGAGATGGGTGGTGGTTTACCCGGTGGGGGCTGAGCAGCTCCCAGACGAAGCTCCAGGCCGAGGGGGAGTTCTGGGCCTCCGTTAGCCATTGGTGGGCCTCGGCTTGTTGCTGGGCCTCGGAGCGGTAGAATAGAGTGACGGCTTTCTCTAAATTGTCCGCCGTGAATTCCATGTTTCGATCGCTTTGAGTCGTGTTGTTTCTGTTAAAAAAAAGGAACCGATAAACAACTTTTTGGTAAATCTCTACATTCTTGCAATACGAAAATATTTTGACGTTTGAGCGGCCTTTTGCTTAAACGAACTTGTGACAAATGACGGATACTACTTGGATTTGTCTTTTATTTAGTCATTATGCAGCCCGAAGTTTTTTCAAAATATGTATTCTAATACTATTTATATAGTTTACAACTATTTAGAAATTGCTCGCAATTACCGCGTTTACAAGGAGGTATCAGGAATCGACTCGCGATTGACTTGAGATATCTTTTTTCTTCGTCGAGTCAACTCGATCCGGTATCTTTTCTCTTCGTCATAACTCGATCCGTGTTTATACAGAAAGTCGACCTTAGCTTCAAGTCGACTTGAAGTCGGCTTAGATCCCTCATGAAAACAGAGCTAAAATTAATTATTCTCTTATTATTATTAATTATTTTTAATTATTCCCATACAACTCAATCCCTTCTAATTTCCATTAAACCTTATTCCAACTAAAATAGGAATTTGGTGATATTCCTGTCTTTTCCACGCAGATCAAAATTTCCCTAGTGTCAATGTTAATTCTCCCATTCGACTAGGGGAATTTTACGGCGCGCGATTGAAATCTTAGATTTTGAAGATACACTGTTGCCATATGCCTTTGCAAATTTCAGTATTAATGTAATATAATTTCAAAAATCGTATAATATTCAACTAATATAAAACTCGCAAGCTCATATTGTCATCCGAATCCTCTTTTTATTGTTTAAATTCCTCTATTTACAACTTTTTTCATTTGTAAACATTGAAAGTAAACGACCTTCAAATAACCATATAACCTGAAAATCAGTAATAGACAGGATTTCAACTGCAAACCGGCAACGTTGGGATCGTAACCTCGTTTTAAATTTGGCATTTTAGTTGGAATAAGGTTTAGAAATTACTCGCAATTATTCCTATATTTACAACTCAATTTCTTCTAATTCCCATTAAAAACAAGTTTTCATTACTTTTTGTGACAGAATTGCACCAACGAACGAACCTCAAATCTGACATATGAATTTGACGTACTTGACACACTAAACTTGACAGTTGTGTAATATTTTTCGCAAATTTAGCAAAGTAGATCAAAATATTGAAGAAATGTCTAAAGTAACGAAGTTAACAACGGGCCTGACGGGGCTAGTAGTAGCGAAAAACCCTCACCACTCCCTAGGCATTTTGTACAACAAAATCCTGCGTACGCTCCAGAACATGCCCGAGGGGGCTGCGTACAGGAAGCACACCGAGAGCGTAATTAAAGAGAGAACTGCTATATTGAAATCTACTGCAGATGTGGCGAGTATAGAGAAATCGATCGGCTGTGGGCAAATCGAAGAAGTGATCATGCAAGCGGAAAACGAACTAATTTTAGCCAGAAAAATGATGGCTTGGAAGCCCTGGGAGCCCCTAGTGAAGGAGGCGCCCCCAAACCAATGGTCCTGGCCGCCAGTGCAATCATCCCGCTCTTAAATTAATTTACACAACTTAGTAATTGTTTATAGTTATTTAATAAATATTAGTTATATAAAAGTCAATAAACTGTCTTTTAATTTTTGTTGCGAACGTCAAACTATTTTTATACGCATCTCACTCGCGCTTAACGTACGCGAGACAAGGACGCTTACAAGAGAACGGCGTTTTTTTCAAACCAGCGACCCCTATAGTGCGTTTTTGAAGCTCCGGACCGGAAAACGGATGCGAATTTCATACATCGAAGAAGGTTTCCTAGCTAGATTTCCTTTGTTTTGTACAGAATATGGCTGCCATATTTAGTTTAGATGTCTCTTTTGAAAACGGTCGTTAAATTTGTCCCGAATATGCGGTAATATTATAGCAAAATATCGTTGGTTAAGTGTATATAAACGGTACAATGTTTTAAAGTTATCGGAGGCACTGTTGGAGCGTCGCAGAGTTAGTTTCGGTGGAAAATGTTTCTGTTTACATCAGTTGTTGAAAACTTTGGATTCATTTTACGCATTTCTAGGTGAGTTTCGATGATTTTTAAACTAATTAAGTTCGGATTGTAATAGAGTTTCGCGAGGTGTAATAGAGAAGGGTGTTTGTTGGGTGTATTTTCGATTTTACGCCGGGTTTTGGGTAATGAGGTAAAAGCGTTTGATGTGCGTTTTTTATTGGAAGTGTTTTGTGTATTTTTTGGGTCAGAAGCTGCATTTTGTGATTTAAATTTGCTATATAAACATGATCATTTAGATTGTATTTTTGTTGTAATTTAGCTTAATAATACGATTTTTAATGCACAATAAAGAAGTAATTAATCATTTTTAAGGTTGTATAGCACCTTTTTTTGCAATAAAATCGCTTTAAAAACGGTTTTTCCTCGATTGATTGAACGTCAGATGAATATTTATTCAACTCAGCGCACGATTTCATAAAAATGACATATAAGTTTATAAATAAGTTTTTTTGTACATACCTAAATAAAATCGTTTTGTTATGAGAAAATAATAAAATAGTGTGTCAATTAAAAAAGGTGTTATATAATTCTCCCATCTAGTTTTCTATGCGCAGTAACCAACTTGATTAGCATATTATAAAATTAATTCCGACGAGTCGCATCGAAACTAAAATGCATCTCTCGCTCTATCGACCTCCTAGATTTCTGTATTTTTTTCGTCGGATCGCGTACGTTGATGCGTATCGAGTGCATCGGCGCCTACGCTGGAAAAATAATCGATAGAGTTTTACGAGTTTCTCATTTGCGGAAGGCCCTGGCTGTTGTCGGGATGAAGATGCAGGGGGAGATCGAAATAATTCTCGTGTATACACACACACTGGCGTGTTTTGCTTCTACCTTCTCCTTTTTCGGGCCCCTGTACGCGGGCATGGCGGGTACGGCGCGTGCGCGACCTCGGTGTATCGACGCCGTCGCGATTCGGGTTTGTTCTATTGCGCTGTTGTTGATGTTTCGATAAATGCATTGGGTATTGCAGCGCTTTGGGAACCATTTTTTATACGTAAATTGCTCGTTTTTCTCGAATTAAAAGCGTTTTTTTTTGTAATTTGACATATCGACTTGTCATTATGTCAAAGTTGATTTTTTTAAATTTTCACTGCTACCAACTTAAAGTGGTTTACAGAAAAATATTACTAGATTTTTAATAATTTATGCGAAATTTTGTAGGATTAATGTTATTTTTTAATGCAGAATTTTCTCCTATAATAAATCTATTTACTTTGATTCAATTTTCTCAATATTCTTCTGAAGGCTACGACCAATGGACTATTTAGCACAAGTTAGAATTGACATACCATCATACCAAGTATCACAAAATGGCAACTTGTTGTGTTTAAATTCAAAATTCATTTGAATAATTTATAATCTTCCTTTATTTCTGCTTTGAATTAATTTTTTTCGAACTAATGTGCGTTTTTTTAATTTGACATATCGACTTGTCATTATGTCAAAGTTGATTTTTTTTAAATTTTCACTGCTACCAACTTAAAGTGGTTTATAGAAAAATATTACTAGATTTTTAATAATTTATGCGAAATTTTGTAGGATTAATCTTAATTTTTAATGCAGAATTTACTCCTATAATAAATCTATTTACTTTGATTCAATTTTCTCAATATTCTTCTGAAGGCCTCGTCCACTGAGCTATTCAGCCTAAGCTAAAATTGAAATACAAAGTATAACAAAATGGCAACTTGTTGTGTTTAAATTCAAAATTCATTTAAATAATTTATAATCTTCCTTTATTTCTGCTTTGAATTCATTTTTTTCGAACTAATATGAACTTTTAATTTGACGTATCGAATTATGTCAAATTTGATTTATGAAATTTGCAATACTGCCAACATAAATTGGTTTACAGAAAAGTAAAACCACTAGATTTTTTAATTTTTTTACACATTTTGTACAACAAATTCAATTCATTATTCTATATATTATTTATTATTCTTTAATTTTCTAAGATAATAAATCCATTTACTTTGAATCAATTTTCTCAATATTCTTGTGAAGGCCTCGTCCGCTGAGCTATTCAGCCTAGCTAAAATTGAAATACAAAGTATAACAAAATGGCACCTTGTCTAGATTTAAAATTCATTCACCGTTGGCTTGAATTTTTCATGATTTATGAAAATAAAACAATAAATTCACTAAAAACCCGTCTCATTGTATGCAAATCATTCATTCGATCGAACCAAATTTATCAACTCGAACTTCAAAAAAATACAACGAACAATTTTCCAAAGCTCACTTCGATCACAAATCAAATTCATTGATAAAAACAAAATAAAACAAAATAACAACACTCGAAACTTATGCAATGTTTTTGTATTAAAATCTATAAATAATACAAATTAATGTGCGTTATCGCACAGGAATGTTTAATTAGATTCGAGAATAAATATTATTAATTTACGGAATAATATATACAAGGTAGATTTACTCGAGATTAAATCGATGTAACTTAACTTATTGCATTAAAACAATTTATAACGGTTGATCGTACATCACTTTAGCCTTGTACTAATCTGTTATTCGAACAAAAACTAACTCTCTTTATTTGCATTTCAGCAGACTGTAGTGACCTGGATTCTTGCGATTACATACCGGAGGGTGGTGGCGGGGTGGCCGCCAGCGAACCCGCAGCCTCAGAAGCTCGCCCGAAGGCCAAACATGACCCCCTCGGCACGATGAGCGTTTGCTTCGAATCCTCCAACGTGCTCGCCGCGGTGAGCACAGCGCCAGAGACTTCTATCGAAGACCCCTCGAGCTCGATCGATCGATCGATTGCCAACGAACCGTTACCAACAAACGCCAAGAGCATAGCCAAGCTGGTGGTGGCTACAGCGCCTTCTCCGGCGGGCTCCGTGTTGCAGAAGGTGGTGAATAATCCCCCGTTGATTACGGTGTTGAACCCCTCGGGGCCGTTGACGGTGGTGAAGACGCTGTGCGTGACGTCGGGGGCGGCGAGCGCCCCCCAGTTTACGTTCGTTAACTCGGCGCCGTTGAATGTGACCAACGCCATCGGGAAATCCCCTACGATTACTCTGTTGAACGCGCCGGTGACGGTGGTGAAGGCCATCGCGGCGCAGAATGCGGGGGAGAAGAGCGGCCCGGAGGCGGCTGGTAACGGCGCCGGCGGGGCTTCGCCCGTGGCTGGCGTGGTGGAGAATCGAGGCCATAACGTGTTTGTGAAGAATACCGCTTCGGAGGCGACGGATATGCCGCAGGGTCATAAGTTGTTGACTGCGAATAATTTTCCGTCGAGCAATGTGAGTTGGGGTGTACGGGGTGTTGGGGGATATGTGTTACAGGGGTAGATTTTTTTTGTGTACGTTTGGATGTGAGAGTCGAAATATCTCGGGAATTTGGGGGGTTTTCGAAATTTTTTGTTTTTGAAAATTTGTAGAGAATTGATTTTTCTACAAGTGGTAAAAATTTGGTTTTTTTATCTCTATTGGTTTTTGAGATAATTGACGGTTTTTTAGAGAATGACATTAGAAATTGTTTTTTTTTTTCATGTAAATTAGGGTAAAAAAGTAAAAATATCTCGGGAATTTGGGGGTTTTTCGAAATTTTTTGTTTTTGAAAATTTGTAGAGAATTGATTTTTCTACAAGTGGTAAAAATTTGGTTTTTTTATCTCTATTGGTTTTTGAGATAATTGACGGTTTTTTAGAGAATGTCATTAGAAATTGTTTTTTTATTTTCATGTAAATTAGGGTAAAAAAGTAAAAATATCTCGGGAATTTGGGGGTTTTTCGAAATTTTTTGTTCTTCAAAATTTGTAGAGAATTGATTTTTCTATAAGTGGTAAAAATTTGGTTTTTTTATCTCTATTGGTTTTTCAGATAATTGACGGTTTTTAGAGAATGACATTAGAGAGTGTTTTTTTTTTTCATCTAAATTGGGGTAATAAAGTGAAAATATCTCGGGAATTTGGGGATTTTTCGAAATTTTTTGTTCTTCAAAATTTGTAGAGAATTGACTTTTCTATAAGTGGTAAAAATTTGGTTTTTTTATCTCTATTGGTTTTTCAGATAATTGACATTTTTTTAGAGAATGACATTAGAAATTGTTTTTTTTTTTTCATGTAAATTAGGGTAAAAAAGTAAAAATATCTCGGGAATTTGGGGGTTTTTCGAAAAATTTCGTTCTTCGAAACTTGTAGAGAATTGTTTTTTCAATAAAATAGTGAAAATTTAATTTTTTTATCTCCATTAATTTTCGAGATAATTGCTATTTTTTTGCAACCTCCTCTCTCTACCCACTCATTGAATCCCCTACAAGTTTGTAACACATATCCATCTTACGAACACCCTGTATATATTTAAACAACCATTTTACTGTAATTATTATTAACAATTCATTTTTTTGTAGATATTGACGAACCCCCAGAGCAAAACCTTGAACGGCCAACGCAACAAACTAAAAATCGTGAGCAGCAACATAATGGTACCCAGTTCATCCCAACTACCCAACAACATCATAATGAACAACAAACCCAACCAACAACAACAACAACAACAGCGTTACATACCGAGACCTCGCGTATTGGGCACCAATCGCACCACCACGAAATACATCAAGCAACCCAACGTGAGCAATTTCATGAAACCCAGCGTGAACCCCCAGATGAAATTAGTGCAAGACAAGCCCCCCACTCGCATGGTATACCCCACTCACAAGGGCCAAATCAAGACCATACCGCCGGCTAACAATTATTTAAAGCAACACCAACAGTTAAAAGGGGCCGCGATGAACAAGAGCGCCGCGCCCGGCGGCCACGTGACGCGCACCGGCGGCGGCCTGCGCACCATACCGCCGCAGAAGGGCGGCCACAAGATGCCCGGCAAGTTGAACTACATCGGCAAGCACGCCGTGCAAGCGCAGAAGATGCGCCAGACGCATAAGATTAAGGGGCTGAAGGTCGGCGGGCAGGGGGCGGCGTACAACGTGCACGTGCCGCCCATGATGCCCGACAAGCAGCTCAACGAGCTGACTTTCAATCAGGCGTTGACGGCTCAAATTATCGAGACGTTGAGTAATAGCAGTAGCGCAACCGTGCCGAATAGTAGGTACGATGTGGCAACGTCGCGGTACGATAGCGCCTTCACTTGTCCCGATGTGAAGTCTAATGGGTATGTTGGTTTTTATGTGTACAGGGTGTTTCATTGAAAGTTATAGAGGGAGTCCTTAGATTATATACAGGGTGGTCCAGTTTATAATGGCATAACTTTAGGAATGGATAACGTTAAAATAATGATAATTTCTCAATACTTTTATAGCCAGTGGCGTAAAGGATTTTTTTTAAAAAGGGCAATGGCATATCCATATCTCCGCCACTGGTTTTTGTAATTTATCACCATATTCCCTAAATCATGAAGGATCCTTAGCTTATCCTGTGTGCCAAAATTAAAATTTTTCCAAGCAGCCGTTTTGGCCATATCCAAAATAATACATATATTTTTTTTAATTTCAACACCCTGTATCTCGAAAACAAAGCTTTCCCGGCTATATAAGTATTAAGAAATTAACATTATTTTAACGTTATCCATCATTTCCTAAAGTTATGCCATTATAAACTGGACCACCCTGTATAAATGGATGCATCGATGAAGTAAAAACTAAAAACTCTGTTCCAACATATCAAAGACGTACTTTAATTACCTATCTTTGTTTAACAAGTTGAGTTTCTTAACGCTCCATCTTTGTTTTGGTCAACTGACATCTTATGATACATTTGACATACAGAATTAGCGGCAAATTTAAACATTCATACTTTGAATTTTATTTGTGTAACCATATTCAATAATTCAAATATAAAAAAAATAAGAAATAACAATCAAAACAAACACGTGACGTTTTGAGGTTAGCAAAAGTTAGGTTAGATTAGGATTAGGTTAGAAATTGGAAAGTAGCAACGTTGCCAAATTTCTAAAAGCTATTTCTTTTCTCTTTTTATCTTGTACCAAAAATAAATAATTGATTAACTATTTTTATTAATAATTATAAAGTTAAAATATCTATACATCAAAATTTCATTTACGAACTTAAACATTACAATTTTTGATAAAGAATATACATAGATATAATTCAAAAGTGTTAAAATATTTGAATTAATAATAAATCTAGATAAATCTGGCAACAAGATATATTTAAACAGTTATCTAATTCATACGTTCAAGTTTTCAATGCGCATGCTCCATTAGCTGACCAAAACAAAGATAAAGCTATTAGAAATTCTATAAAGCAGAAGGAGATAATGTGAAAAAGGCATGTTGGAAATGTTGGAACCCGGACATACATTCAATTCTTATGGTATTGAGGCATCCATTTATGTATGATCTAAGAGGGAGTCTAATTTTGTGTTGAAACACCCTCTATATGTATAGTTTATGCAAAACAAACTTGTATATACCTCACTATATAATTGCTAATATTTTTTACAGGGAGTCTTGCAAACCGGTGGAAGATTCGAGTAAATCTGGATTGGACGCTCTATCGTTGATATGTCAAGCAGTATTATTAGATCACAATTACAACGCCACCTTACCGCCGGATTCTCCCACGAGGCCGTCTCCGCCTTTGAATGTACCCGGCCAAGTTAACGGTTTATCCGCCCCTTCGATATATTCACCCAGTTCTTTGAAAAGTAATTAATGCAAACGTTAATATACAGAGTGTTGATGAATAGGTGATAGACACCATCTTCAAAGGTCCCAAAGAAACCTCCAAAAGCTCATAGTTATCACAACTTTTAGCTCTATTTAAACACATACTACTCACCCTATTAATTTGTAACACTTATTCACTAACACCCTGTATAAGTTGTCTGTTTAATAACAAGCCTTGTATGTTATTTGTAGGGAGACAATTGTCCTCTTCGAGCATCGCAGCCTCTCCAGTGGTGCCAAACCTTCCGCTGGGCCCCAGTAATAATTTGTTAAGAGATGACGATAATGCCTCGGACATATCTGACGGTTCGGAACGCAAACATGACACTGAAGGAGAGGAAACTGATACAGCCCCCGAAGCTGAAGCTGTTAATAATGATAATTTCGATGGCTACGGTGATTATATCACCAGGTGCATTTGGTACGTAGTAGCTCTATACGTAAGAGGCCTCGATGATGTTACTACGCCTTTATGAACTGCCTACTTTATAAGTAAGAGGCCGATGAATAATTGTTGTATTTTTTTTTAGTGGTTTTCTTCACGACGACGGCTACATGGTGGAATGCGACAGATGCAAAGTGTGGCAACACGTGCAATGCGTGGTGAAAAACCGGCAAGTACCCGATGAATATTTGTGCGAAGAATGCGATCCTGGCAAAGTGATCGACAGGCACAAGGCCAGGGCCGTGCAGCAGCAGTGGCTGCGCGACCGACAGCTCGTAGACCCGAAATTGCGGACCGCCGGGCCCAAAGTTAAAGAGGTCTTCAAGCCGAAGGAGATTGTCAGCGATTCGGATTCTTCTGATGCTGAACGAGGTAAGCCTCACTCTTAGATCATACATAAATGGATGCCTCAATACCATAAGAACTGAATGTACGTCTCGGTTTCAACATTTCCAACATGCCTTTTTCACATTATCTCCTTCTGCTTTATAGAATTTCTAATAGCTTTATCTTTGTTTTGGTCAGCTAGTGGAGCATGCGCATTGGAAACTTGAACGTATGAATTAGATAACTGTTTAAATATATCTTGTTGCCAGATTTATCTAAATTTATTATTAATTCAAATATTTTAACACTTTTGAATTATATCTATCTATATTCTTTATCAAAAATTGTAATGTTTAAGTTCGTAAATGAAATTTTGATGTATAGATATTTTAACTTTATAATTATTAATAAAAATAGTTAATTCATTATTTATTTTTGGTACAAGATAAAAAGAGAAAAGAAATAGCTTTTAGAAATTTGGCAACGTTGCTACTTTCTAATTCCTAACCTAATCCTAATCTAACCTAACTTTTGCTAACCTCAAAACGTCACTTGTTTGTTTTGATTGTTATTTCTTATTTTTTTATATTTGAATTATTGAATATGGTTACACAAATAAAATTCAAAGTATGAATGTTTAAATTTGGCGCTAATTCTGTATGTCAAATGTATCAAAAGATGTCAGTTGACCAAGACAAAGATGGAGCGTTAAGAAACACAACGTGTTAAACAAGGATGGGTAATTAAAGTACGTCTTTGATATGTTGGAACCGAGTTTTTACTTCATCGATGCATCCATTTATATATGATCTAAGGCCTCACTAGATAACTAAAAGAGTGGCCGTTTACATGAAAGTAATATAGCCACATGCAGGCAACACTGTCTATTTGTGACGTGCATCTAGCTTTATTTTGCACAAACTGTAGATTAGTTTTTATTGTGAATTTAAATTTGTAGTGCCCAATAATTTTGTTGCTAAACAAAGAACACTAACGAAGAGGAAAACTGATACACATCCCAAGCATTCATTGGCTAGACAAAGGCGGGAGAATGCCAAAGAAGCGGCGCAAAAAAGACAGAAACGGAAAGAAAGGAAGGTTATCAGAAAGAAGGTAGTACAAATTCATTTACCCCATAAACATTTCGAACTAATCGAACGAATTTCCAGCCGAAAATCCAACCCAAAACCCACAGCGACGACGAAAACCAGCAAGACACGTGGGCCTCGCACCTGCCGCAACTGCGCCAGTGGATCGAAAAGTACGAGGAAGCCGTCACCAATCACTACTCGCCTGAATTGCGGGCTCGCATGTCCAGCATACGGGTGAACGGCGCCCACTCGGACTCCACCGTGCAATTCGATTCCACGGTGCACAAATGCCGCGTCCACACCCAACCGCTAACAGAAATCAAATACTTGGTAGCCACCGCTAATCTACCCCCTGATACTCCTGTAGTAGAGCTTCGGGGGAAGTACATGTTGTCTACGCAACACCGAGCCGCCGGGGGTTCGCTCACTACCAGGCAACACTCCCAACGCCCCGGCCCTTTTCTCTTCTTCTACCGGCTACATAAGGATAACACGGAAGTTTGCGTGGATACCAGGACGTACGGCAA
This sequence comes from Phyllotreta cruciferae, assembly GCA_917563865.1. Taxonomy (NCBI): domain Eukaryota; kingdom Metazoa; phylum Arthropoda; class Insecta; order Coleoptera; family Chrysomelidae; genus Phyllotreta; species Phyllotreta cruciferae. The sequence goes on along the minus strand of OU830618.1, from coordinate 940,644 downwards.
CGCTGCGAGGTTTATTAGGAGATCGTGCAGGCCTAATGCTGAGTTGAAGCATTGTATCGAGAAAGGAGTGTTGCATATCTACGTGGTGTCCACTGCGCACGTGGATAGAAACGGGGAGTTGACTATTAAACACGAATCGCACGATTTGGCTGCGATTGGGACAACCAGTATAGCCTGCGCTTGCGGGAATTTGGAGGAGTGTTTGGTGAACAAGTCTACGATTAAAAAAAATGGGGATACTTTGGAAACGTGAGTTATACGCTACACATATCGCTTGAATTGATTGTTGTTGTTTTTAGGCGACCCGGAAGGAAGAGAAGAAGGCGTAGGATAGTCTCGCCGAATCAAGGCGGCGAAGGCGACGTTGCCAAACTTACGAAAGAAGCTGCTAGTACTACTAATCAAGCTAGCGTCGTGTTTCCTGCTCCTCTGTTGTCGCCGGTTAAAGTGAAACCGGAGAAGCTCGAAGAAGTGAAACAGGAAGATGTTAAAGAGACTATTCCAGTGGAAATTAAACAAGAAGAAGTTAAAGAAGAGGTGAAATGCGAAGTTGAAATTAAAGAGCAGGAATCTGCGATTAAGCAAGAGATCGAAGAGCATTCTTCGTGCGAGGAGAGTAAGGAGAAGTGCGTGGGGGATGAAGACGAGGCGAAAAGTCCATCGCCTACTCCGGTGTTAACCAGGAGGTCTTCGCATAAATCGGATAAAGAAGAAGAGAAGGTCGATAGGAAGGAAGATAAGAAGGACAAGAGCAAGAAGTTGAGCAGAGAAGAGAGGAAACTGGAAGCCATATTGAGGGCAATTGAACAAGTAATATGACGATTATTTATTTTCTTTAACGATCAGTTAATAATCCATTTTTGTAGATGGAAAAGGCCGAATCGAAGAAACAAGAACACCAAGCCAAGCAGCAGCACCGGCGCGAATCCGAGCCCAATCCGAACAACAAGGACGAGGACAAGCAGGAGCCCAAGGAGCCCAAGTCGAAGAGGCGGCGGCGCAAGGGGCGCGCCCGCACCGTCAGCCAATCGGCCGCCAGGCGTAACCGCCTCAACTCTACGGATTCCTACATGACCACCTCCGGCGACGAGAACTTGTTGTCCCCCAACGGGGATAATATACCGCCGGGGAAACGTTGTTATTCTGCTAGCAAAGATAATGAGGCTAGTGATAATAGAGCCGTTGGTTTGTTGTTGGCTTTATCTAACGGTGATAATGATGGTAAAGAACCGAAATCTCCGGCTAGAGACGCTGATTCTAACTCGAATTCCGCTCACTCTTCGCCAGAAACTCAATTATCTTCGGCTTGTTTGCTAGTACAAGCCGCCGTAGAGCCTCTAGAGCAAGGCTTCAAGTTCCCCAAAACTAAGAAAGGATTAATGAACGAATGGTACTATATTCTACGCTACAAACTATACTCTTATTTACTTATTATCGTTTAATTTTGTTAGGTTGAATAAAACTCCGGAGGCGGTACAAACGGGGGACGCTACAACGCAGTTTGCCCCGTCGCAGCATAGCAATCCGGTGGAATTGGAGGCGGGGGGCGGCGTGTTTGGCTCGAAAAATTTGTCGCAAATGATGTCTTACTGTGAGGTACAACAGCCACGCGGCAGCGCTAAGAAGAGGTGGCTGCGGCAGGCTATTAGCGAGGACCATTCGTGCGACAGCCCGTCGAGTCGACCCGGTAAGATTAGCATTTGTGCTGTTTAGTGTTTCATGGGATAATGGAGAAGACCATGATGTGAGATAGGCGGATTTCGGCTAAAGATACGATTAGAAATGATTTATTAGAGCTCAAAACCGTTTTCAGTTGCTCAAAATGTGTTATAATTAAAAAGATATAGCCCTTTGAAATTTAAAAATTTCTGGGTTTGACTCATACCTTATCAACCAATCATAAACCACTCACGTTTTGTTGTATAGTAAATAGTATGAAATTTCGAACGCAGTAACAAAGAATAGACTAACGAACAAAAATCAAACTGTCATTTGTCAGATTTTTCTGAAAATTGCACAAAACAAATTACACGAATTGCAGTTGGACACAAAACACTTTACTGATAATATTGACGTTGACAAGAATGTTGCCAAATAATTTTTTCAGGACAATTATTTGTGTTTTTAACACGAAAATCGGTTACAATTTATACAGATGAAGATGTTATTTCTATATTAATATATCGAATTATCCATTAGGTAATGGAAGAAATGGATAAATCAGAAAATGTTTATTGCAATAAATATACAAAAAACGCACATTTTGCAGGAGTAAAGAAGAGTAATAGGAAACGTGGCAACCTTGCTAAATGTGACGTCTCTTTGCAACTCTCGCTTTGATTGGAGCAGAGTGTATGACGATTGTGTGACGTTTTTCAAACTTTAAAAATTAATTGCGGCCTTATTTGGCCACAGAAAAAAATAAAAATTTCATTACGCGCTTTCTTAGAACACACGGTTTTGAAAAAAAAAAATTAAAAAAAAAGTCGTGGTCTTCTCCATTAATAATTTGAGGTCTTTGATAGGAGCTGATTAAACTGTTAGTTTGAGGCCATTGTAGCTAATGAAGCTGTTAGTTCGAGGCCACTCTGTTAGCCTCCTAATGTGGTTTTTTACCACCCGGGACCTCTTTTTATTAACATTATCTCATTCATTTTGCGTAGCAATTCTCATTGTGCTCGTTTACACTTCCAGATTCGCCCCCCATTAGTGACATGGTAGCGCCCCCTAAAAAGCGACGGTTGCCCAGGGAGTCTCTGTCGACAGACAACTCGCCCCCATCCACCCCTACCGGTCCTACGCCCCCTTTACTCAACGTAAGTCTATAAAAAAAACACGCTATATATTCATTAATTGTGTGCGCCATTTTTTGTACGTCATCGCCAGTGGCGTTGCAACACCTCTGTGGCTTCGGTTGCTACGCCACTGGTTACAACACGATTCTAATAAATTAATATGTGTATTTTTTTGTAGAATTTCGATAAAAATTCGGAGGGTTCGGTGGAGATTGTGTACACGGGGGGCGCCGACGGGGACAGCCCCAATCAAATACTGGAGTCCGACGCTGTGCTGAGGGAACGCGCCGCTAAGATGAAGCAGGAATTCAGCAGTAAACCGCTGTTTTCGTCTACCAGACAGGATTTGAACGCTTCGATAGCTTGTATGGACCCGAGATTGGCGCGAGATAATCGATTTTTGGGCACCAGCGATCTGGTGGGCACTGTGGAGAAGACGCTCAGTATATTGGGGTTGGAGAACAGCAAGCCGGAGCCGACGCCCAAACGGAAAGTTAAGGTACATTTACGCTTAATTAGCTACAATAACTGATTAGTAAGAGGCCACAAACTCTCGCACACTTCAAACGTTCATAAGTCTCAATAACCGATTAGTAAGAGGCAATGTACTAACGTTTCGTAATAGCGCTATAACCGCATAGTAAAAGGCCGTTTTTTGTAGTTGTCTATCACCGAGTATCGCCAGAGGAAGAAGTTAAACGTGGAGGAGAAGTGCGAGGAGCAGGAACCGGAGCCCGTCAGCATGGAGGAGAATAATTCGTCGGAGTCGTTTAAAACTACGACGCCGAGGCCTCGATCTGCGAGCGCAAGCAGCGGCACGTCTGTGACGTCTAGCGATGACGAGGTCAATACGCCTGAAATGTTGGTGAAAGGTATGAAGTTTGCTAGATATTTAGGGGATGTACAGAGCTCGTTTTCTAAATGTAGCTGCGTAAAGTTGTAGTAAAAGGCACTATTTATTGTGTGAGTTTCATAGTACTTTTGATGCACTTTTGTAGGGGATTTACAGAGCTCAGTTTCTAAATATTGCTGCGTAAAGTTGTAATAAAAGGCACTATTAATTGTGCGAGTTTCATAGAACTTTTAATGCACTTTTGTAGGGGATTTACAGAGCTCATTTTCTAAACATTGCTGCGTAAAGTTGTAGTAAAAGGCACTATTAATAGTGTGAGTTACATAGTACTTTTAATACACTATTGTAGGGGATTTACAGAGCTCATTTTCTAAACATTGCTGCGTAAAGTTGTAGTAAAAGGCACTATTAATAGTGTGAGTTTCATAGTACTTTTAATGCACTTTTGTAGGGGATTTACAGAGCTCAGTTTCTAAATATTGCTGCGTAAAGTTGTAGTAAAAGGCACTATTAATTGTGCGAGTTTCATAGAACTTTTAATGCACTTTTGTAGGGGATTTACAGAGCTCAGTTTCTAAATATTGCTGCGTAAAGTTGTAGTAAAAGGCACTATTAATTGTGCGAGTTTCATAGAACTTTTAATGCACTTTTGTAGGGGATTTACAGAGCTCAGTTTCTAAATATTGCTGCGTAAAGTTGTAGTAAAAGGCACTATTAATTGTGTGAGTTACATAGTACTTTTAATACACTATTGTAGGGGATTTACAGAGCTCAGTTTCTAAATATTGCTGCGTAAAGTTGTAGTAAAAGGCACTATTAATTGTGTGAGTTACATAGTACTTTTAATACACTATTGTAGGGGATTTACAGAGCTCAGTTTCTAAATATTGCTGCGTAAAGTTGTAGTAAAAGGCACTATTAATTGTGTGAGTTACATAGTACTTTTAATACACTATTGTAGGGGATTTACAGAGCTCAGTTTCTAAATATTGCTGCGTAAAGTTGTAGTAAAAGGCACTATTAATTGTGTGAGTTACATAGTACTTTTAATACACTATTGTAGGGGATTTACAGAGCTCATTTTCTAAATATTGCTGCGTAAAGTTGTAGTAAAAGGCACTATTAATTGTGTGAGTTACATAGTACTTTTAATACACTATTGTAGGGGATTTACAGAGCTCAGTTTCTAAATATTGCTGCGTAAAGTTGTAGTAAAAGGCACTATTAATTGTGTGAGTTACATAGTACTTTTAATACACTATTGTAGGGGATTTACAGAGCTCAGTTTCTAAATATTGCTGCGTAAAGTTGTAGTAAAAGGCACTATTAATTGTGTGAGTTACATAGTACTTTTAATACACTATTGTAGGGGATTTACAGAGCTCATTTTCTAAATATTGCTGCGTAAAGTTGTAGTAAAAGGCACTATTAATTGTGTGAGTTACATAGTACTTTTAATACACTATTGTAGGGGATTTACAGAGCTCAGTTTCTAAATATTGCTGCGTAAAGTTCTAGTAAAAGGCACTATTAATTGTGTGAGTTACATAGTACTTTTAATACACTATTGTAGGGGATTTACAGAGCTCAGTTTCTAAATATTGCTGCGTAAAGTTGTAGTAAAAGGCACTATTAATAGTGTGAGTTTCATAGTGCTTTTAATACACTTTCCTAGGGGATTTACAGAGCTCATTTTCTAAATATTGCTGCGTAAAGTTGTAGTAAAAGGCAGTATTAATTGTGTGAATTTCCTAGTGCTTTTAATACACTTTCGTAGGGGATTTACAGAGGTCATTTTCTAAATATTGCTGCGTAAAGTTGTAGTAAAAGGCACTTTATAAAATTTATATGAAGTTATGCACTAATAGTAACTGTATATTAATTTTTAGCTCCTGTATTCAACTCGGAACCCACAGAATTGGAACGTCAAAGGGAAACTTCCAGTTTACGATTGAAGAAAGCTTTCGGTTTAGCCATCGATAAAGAACCACCCGGTAAGTATTACCTAATCTACTCCAATTACATCAATTTTTAATCGTTAACTTGGCTGCAGCATTGAACATCAAGGCCATACTGAACCTGGAAATGGAAGCTTCGCTACCCCCGAAGCCCCTGCCGCTGGCCAGCCCCACTTTCCCCATACCCGGCGCAGCCGATTCCACTACGAAGGAGGCCCCCGTCTCCCCTAAACACCTCCCTTTGGTCGAGTCCAAATCCCCCGGGGACGATCGTTCGACCGAAGAACCCGAAGCGATGGAGGCCGATGACGCGGAGGAGCCCCAGCGGGCTGCGGACGCCGTTAAAGCGGAGGCCGGCGAGGCGGCTTTGCGGTTGTTCTACACGCCCGACGAGGAAGAGGCCGCGGCGCGGGAAGACGTCGCCGCGGGCGTCGGCGTCGCGACGAAGGAGGAGAGCGTCGGTTTCGAAGAGACTGAAAGTATTAGTTATGTGCCGCCGTTTAATAACCCAGTGTATCCGAATAGTAGCTTTGCGGCTTTCTCTTCGGCCATAGGTGAGTTGTGTGGGATGTTGGCCTTGTATTTGGCGTGTATTTGGCCACTATTTTGAGCGTTAATCGAGCGTTTAAAAAAGTCTCTTAAGTAGTTGATTAACGTAAAAAAACGTCCTTAGTTATTCAATAATAACAATGTATACGAATGTTAAGTTAGTAACTAGTCAATGGACTTTTATTTAGCGTGTATTCAGCTCAGATGGTCTTTTTAACGTTGATCCATAGTTTAGAGTGTCTCTAATGCCCGATTTTACCAACCTTTTCTTAACCGTGTCTCTTACTTGTTAAAAGAACAGCCCATAATCCTGACATATGTCTAGATTTTTGTGGTTTAATTGATTGTCATTAATTTGAACGTTATTCAAGCGTTTAAAAAAGTCTCTTAAGTAGTTGATTAACGTAAAAAAACGTCCTTAGTTATTCAATAATAACAATGTATACGAATGTTAAGTTAGTAACTAGTCAATGGCCTTTTATTTAGCGTGTATTCAGCTCAGAGACTCTTTTTTAACGTTGATCCATAGTTTAGAGTGTCTCTAATGCCCGATTTTGCCAACCTTTTCTTAACCATGTCTCTTACTTGTTAAAAGAACAGCCCATAATCCTGACATATGTCTAGATTTTTGTGGTTTAATTGATTGTCATTAATTTGAACGTTATTCAAGCGTTTAAAAAAGTCTCTTAAGTAGTTGATTAACGTAAAAAAACGTCCTTAGTTATTCAATAATAACAATGTATACGAATGTTAAGTTAGTAACTAGTCAATGGACTTTTATTTAGCGTGTATTCAGCTCAGATGGTCTTTTTAACGTTGATCCATAGTTTAGAGTGTCTCTAATGCCCGATTTTACCAACCTTTTCTTAACCGTGTCTCTTACTTGTTAAAAGAACAGCCCATAATCCTGACATATGTCTAGATTTTTGTGGTTTAATTGATTGTCATTAATTTGAACGTTATTCAAGCGTTTAAAAAAGTCTCTTAAGTAGTTGATTAACGTAAAAAAACGTCCTTAGTTATTCAATAATAACAATGTATACGAATGTTAAGTTAGTAACTAGTCAATGGCCTTTTATTTAGCGTGTATTCAGCTCAGAGACTCTTTTTTAACGTTGATCCATAGTTTAGAGTGTCTCTAATGCCCGATTTTGCCAACCTTTTCTTAACCATGTCTCTTACTTGTTAAAAGAACAGCCCATAATCCTGACATATGTCTAGATTTTTGTGGTTTAATTGATTGTCATTAATTTGAACGTTATTCAAGCGTTTAAAAAAGTCTCTTAAGTAGTTGATTAACGTAAAAAAACGTCCTTAGTTATTCAATAATAACAATGTATACGAATGTTAAGTTAGTAACTAGTCAATGGACTTTTATTTAGCGTGTATTCAGCTCAGATGGTCTTTTTAACGTTGATCCATAGTTTAGAGTGTCTCTAATGCCCGATTTTACCAACCTTTTCTTAACCGTGTCTCTTACTTGTTAAAAGAACAGCCCATAATCCTGACATATGTCTAGATTTTTGTGGTTTAATTGATTGTCATTAATTTGAACGTTATTCAAGCGTTTAAAAAAGTCTCTTAAGTAGTTGATTAACGTAAAAAAACGTCCTTAGTTATTCAATAATAACAATGTATACGAATGTTAAGTTAGTAACTAGTCAATGGCCTTTTTTTGAGCGTGTATTCAGCTCAGATGCTCTTTGTAACGTTGTAACGTTAATCAATCGTTTAGAGTGGCTCTAATGCTCGATTTTAACGACCGATTCTTAAAGTTAGGTAATGTTTAAAGCGGATTTATTAAGTTTTAAGTACAATTTGCATTTCACCGTGCTCTAAGTGATACTTAAATGTGATAGGAAATATTTTAAGTTAGGACAACTCGCTGGGCTTGCCAAAAGCGTTTAGGAAATGCTTAACTATGCTGTTCCTACTTAGGACTTCCTAAATACGCTTTAAGTGTTACCTAACTTTAAGAACTGGTTAGTGAAATGCATAACAACCATCTACAAACGTGAAGTTAGTAAGCTATGTCTCTTACTTATTAAGTAAACAGCCCATAATACTTAAGTCTCCATTTTTTTTTTTTGTACTAATTTGGTGTTTTATTATATTTGATGATTATTTTTGTTGTAGATGATGATGCGCGTTACGAGGGTAGAAACCCCTCGCCGCCGCCGAATCTGGACGAAATAGCCCAATCGTGAGAATCAGAGTTTTATTTTAAAAATTGTTTTGTGCAATTTTCGGAGTAATCATTTTTATGCGAGTACGTAAGTGATATATTATATATATATAGAGAGAGAGATAGAGCACATTGTGTACATATGTTCGTTATTATTATTATTACTTTTTTTTGGAGATTTATTGCACGTAATTTTTCTATAATATAATAAAATCGAGTGTAAGTTTCCAGTGATTCTAAAAAAAAAACAGTTTGTAATAATTCTTGATTTCGATTTTTTTTTGTTTTTTTTTAATTCTTAAACGCTTTTTGTAAAGTTGATTTTTTTATAGATATACTATGACTTTATACAGGGTGACCCACGGTTTCGATGAGTACCATTCGCCGCGGGTCACCCTGTATATGAAGCTGAAAAAGGGAGGTATAAATGTACACTTTGTAAATAAATATTTTTAAATCGATGATATGGAAAATTAGAAAAATCGTTTATTGGTTGCTGCATTGATTTACGATTTGAGTGGCTCACGCAAAGAAGAAAATCTCATTGTATATAATAAAAGTAATAGCTTAATTATAAATATAAATACTCTATTATGCGTGTATAAATGATAAATGGTAAATCAATGATGCACGGATTTGTAAAAGTACAAAAATTGTTTGAGGTGATCTCGTTTTCTTTTTTAACTAAGAGTTTTTTTTTTATTATTTTTATAGAGTTAAAAACAATACCGATTGGGTTATTTAGGTAATTAGTGATGTTAATTGTAGCCGTTTCATAATCTATGTAAGTTTCTTCTTAAACAAAGAGTTTTTATATTTGATAATTGTTGCCGCTTTCTGTTTGGAAAAATTCATAATTCTATTAGTATAAAGCAGAAGATTTTTAAATACTATATAAACGAGCCCTTCGAATGATGAATTTGTGTATATATTTAATTCGAAGGGTTGGTTTTTTTTTTAAAGCGAGGCCTCTTTTGTATCAAAACTAGCGTAAATTGAATTGATTTTTTGTTTGTATAAAATACAGGGTGATCTAATAAATACAGGCCGTCTCACGAACCATATTGAGACACCCTGTATGGATGTTCGTACTATTTGACTCGCCCTGTATAAGCTGTTGTGAGAATGTTCAATTTGCGTTTAAAATAAGTAATAATTGTAAGCGAAAAGTATATTTTTAAAGAAAGTATTTTATTTTTTGTTTTTACATTTGTACGTACGTTGATTCGAAACATTGTCTGAGTAGATTAATAATTAGTAAAGGTAGTTGTTTGGAAAAATCAATGAAATTGAACGTTTTAAATAGGCTCAAGTTTATGATAATTAATAATAACAAAACGATTTGTGCGTGTGCGAGAATTGGAGTTTCTCTTTTATTATTATTTGTACCGAAATGCGGTGGTTTTGTTTAAGTTTTTGTATACAGTGAAATCGTTTTGGGACGTTAATAAGATTTCAAAATCTGCTTTATAATTATAGATGAGTTTTTTTTTTTGGTATGTTTCGAATTTTAGTTTTTACAAAATGGCCCGATGCGCATCACAAACACGATTCCGTTTCCGAGGTCTCTCTGTGTACATATTTGAATTCATTAATTATGCATATAAATATTTATATATTATATAGATTTGTAAATTTCGTACTACAACCAGTGTAAGTTATGTTGATTAAAATTTCGATTATATTTATTTTGTTTTTTGCGAAGGGGGCCGCGACCCGTTGGCGGCGTTGCCGCGTCTCGTTTTTGTACAAAATTTTCGTAAAAAATTTTCCCAAAAAAAAAACCAAGCAAAATCGTATCAGTATTAAGATGTTTATTTTCTATTGCGCCGGCGCCGACGGGTCGCGATTCGTCTGAAATTGTCAATGAAACATCGAGTTTATCCATATAAAATTATTTTAATATATAACATGGCTGTATATATTAACATTTAATTAATTTGATGTTGGTACAGAACGTACAATTATTAAATAAATCCTCTAAATTTACTCTTGTTGTTTTATTTTCCATACTAGACAAAAATAAATCAGAATAACCTGTGGGTTAAATTACTACAATGCCTCACAGCATCCTTTAACTTGTATATCAAATCCAGCAACTCCACAGAATTACAAGTAAAATGAATATTCTTCAAAACTTTACCATCTGCTTCGCTAAATTCCTCTGCTACAAAACATATTCTAAAGAGAGGGCCATCCGCTGAATCCATTTCGCTAGACTAAAAACAAACAATTACTCATACAAACGTATTAAACACGACCAAAAAAGGCTATAAAGGAAGCCTAAGATAGGCTACAGAAGAGTTTGGAAGAGATAGAAAAGCCTATGGAACAGTTGGGACAAGTTGGGAAGATTTGGGACGAATCAATTACCTTCACGATGTAGTCTATTTTCCACTTAACATCAGTAACATGGGGTAAAGTATTACCGATATTTAGTAAAGCTATTTCAATTGACAATCTCTCCTTTACGAACTGCTGTAGGTACAAATCAATTCGATTACGAGCTACTGCGCAATCTTGTAAATATTTCGATACTTCATCGTTGGAGAGATTCGATCTGACAAATTCGGCTGTAACAGCCAAGAAGGCTGCGTAAAGTTCTTTAGTGACGTCTGGTTTTGAGTTATACAAGTCAGTGGTAGCTAGATGAAAATATGTATTAAAATCGGATTGTAATTAGTTATCGTATACTCACTGTGCACTTCTTTTTTGTCAGTTATAAAGCTAAAACAATTTTCTAGTAGCTTCTTGTACGTGTCATCGGTTATTAAAGGTATATTTTTAATTATTCGCAATTTATATTCATCCAATATATTCATTTTTACGTGTATTTACAAAACATTGATACATAACCTCACTTAAACACCTGTCAGTGTCACAAACGTCAAAGTATTCTTCTTTTCTCCATTCCACGGCCTGAACTGCCAGGGCTATTCAGCGATTTATTCATCTTTTTAAATGACATATCTAATGCGTGATTTCAGCGATAAATAAATGATTTACGACACACTTTCGCGACATTCTTTCTCCCTTTCGTCAATATGCACGGTCACTTCGCTCATTAAATCTTTAAATTTGATGTAATCGCAATCGAAACCGCATTCTTTTATTGTCAAATCTTCCACCCATTCTTGTTTACCATCATGGTGCCTATACACCAAATTAATATAAAAATTCCCTGCTCTCGACTTCCTCAACTCGAATATTAGCGCATCTGCAATAAATTTACATCAAAAAAATACCTACTACAATTCGACATAAGTGACAGGTGACTGAATATCACACAAGTACAAGACCAGTTGTATTTACACATGGCCGTACTTGATGTACTTTAGCTACCTGAAAAACCGATTTGTCGTGAATCATACACCCCCATGGCGTTCATTAAATGTATAAGACACGAATCGTGACAGGAGAACACGTAGAATTTCGGGCCCGTTTCAGCGTTGGGGGAACCACACGTGAAGTTCTCAAAATGGCAGATTATTTTGTGGAAAAACGGACCGATTTTCAAGCGAGCCAACGTTTTCGTCGACGTCATCGTTTGCAACGCCAAATCTACAAATATTAGGCTGTAAAACTCGTACGTAAAAGGCCACGCGTTAACAAAATGGCGCTACTGTCACTTACTAGCTAGGTACTTCACGTCAGGTTGGCTGTGCACCTTCCTCGCCCAATCCGGTATGTACGTTTTATTATAATTATCGTATACGTAAATTTGATTGGCGAAATCATCGATCAATTCAGGCGTAATAGTCACCCACCCTGTATATTCTTTAAGCGTGTTGTATATCACCCGGTATTTCTCCTCTAAATTCTTATACACCGCCCGTTTGGCTTGCTGGTACAATTTCTTGTGCTTGGGACAAGGCCTGAAAAGAAACGTCAAACGTCATTAGTGTCAAATAGAATGACAGATGACAAAATGACAGTTGACATAAATGACCTTTTGTCCAAAACGACGTCATCTTTGTGCCTTTGGGACGTGTGTACTGGTATAGGTTGCCATGGAATCTTATCGTCCCATATTTGGTAGCCTTTTGGGGGGTACAGGCCGTTGAGGAAGGACTGGGCTGACATTAAGCACCTGTCAACGTCAGTGGAGTACACGTAAATATCTTTTGGGGTATATAAGTCTGCTGTGAAGTTGCGGTAGTACTTTCTGAACCATTTCCCCAACGAGTGTGCTCTGATTTTACCTTTCTGTAACGTTAAAACGGCTAATATTGAACGAATAGGTCACTAGTAAGAGGCCACCAGTAAGAAAATCGATTATAATCGATTGTAAATGTCAAAAAAAATCGATGCGGTTTTCGAATACAAAATGGAGAAATTAAATTTACCTCGGTCAAGTGAGTTAATCCATTAGGGTAATATTGATCGTCGAAATATTTATCGTTGGGCCACGATCTCAAAGGAGCCCTATCGCCGTGTCTAAATACCTTAAAAAAAATTAAAAAAATATATTACCGCCATTTTGAATTTTTATTTAAACACTTACCGCAACGACAGTTACCAATTCCGAAGAAGGATCGGCCAGCGGCGAAACTTCCCGAACGCAAGCTAACGCAAAAATGGCGAATAAAACCACCGGCCATATTGGAATCATATTCGCCACATTGTAATGCAATTTCTCCTTTTATACCCTTCGAAATCCTTACGCTAATCCTCCGGTACCGTCTTGTATTTAAATTTTTAATTCTACTAATAATTTAATTCATTGCATGTCAATAACTTGTCAAATTTGCCGGCGCGTCAATCACACCGGTGACGTCACGAAAGCGCAAGGTGCAGATATCCGCGAGGTTAGCTCACTTCAAAATTCCCAGCTCGTTATTGATCAAACTTCACAGTCAAAATGATAGTGTGTTTGGGGCCATTGGGCTCCGGTAAAACGTTGTTTTTAAGAAGCCTGTCTTCGGGCGGGAGTGTTGATAATACGACCACGGCCGCCGCGACGACGGGCACCGATTTATTAACTGTCAAAATCGACGGGAAGTGCTACGTCATACGCGAAATCGGAGGCGCCATGGCGCCCATGTGGCCGAAATTCTTCGAAAACGTCACTAAAATCATCTACGTAGTAGACGCTTCGAATTTGTGTCAAATATCCGCCGCCTGCGTGCTTTTATACACCGTTTTGGTGCATCCTTTATTAAAAAACGTACCGGTAACGTATACGTTAAGTTCACGGGGTCGTAATCTTAGACAGATTCACCCGATATGACATTAGGTTCTGTCTAAAGTCACGGTTACGGGAAAATAAGTGCAACTTATTCTGTCTAATGTTACGATGACGGGAAGATATTTTAGTATGTAAATACTTGTAGATTTTGCTGGTGCTGACGAAAATGGACGTCAGCTACAGGCAGATGAGAAACGAAGCGTTGCTTATGCTGCAAATGAGAAGGCTGCAGAAGGAGCTGCGCCAGAAGATCACCATCACAGAATACAGCGCCATTACGGAGGAAGGGAAAAAGGACGTTTTGAATTGGATAACTAAGAAAAATTGATTGTAATTCGTGAAATGGAGAAGACCATGATGTGAGATACGCGGATTTCGGCAAAAGATACGATTAGAAACGATTTATTAGAGCTCAAAACCGTTTTCAGTTGCTCAAAATGTGTTATAATTAAAAAGATATAGCCCTTTGAAATTTAAAAATTTCGGGTTTTGACTCATTCCTTATCAACCAATCGTAAACCACTCACGTTTTGTTGTATAAGTAAATAGTATGAATTTTCGAACGCAGTAACAAAGAATAGACAAACGAACAAAATCAAACTGTCATTTGTCAGATTTTTCTGAAAAATGCACAAAACAAATTACACGAATTGCAGTTTGGCACAAAACACTTTACTGATAATATTGACATTGACAAGAATGTTGCCAAATAAATTTTTCAGGACCATTATTTGTGTTTTTAACACGAAAATCGGTTACAATTTATACAGATGAAGATGTTATTTCTATATTAATATATCGAATTATCCATTAGGTAATGGAAGAAATGGATAAATCAGAAAATGTTTATTGCAATAAATATACAAAAAAACGCACATTTTGCAGGAGTAAAGAAGAATAATAGGAAACGTGGCAACCTTGCTAAATGTGACGTCTCTTTGCAACTCTCGCTTTGATTGGAGCAGAGTGTATGACGATTGTGTGACGTTTTTCAAACTTTAAAAATTAATTGCGGCCTTATTTGGCCACAGAAAAAAATAAAAATTTCATTAGGCGCCTTCTTAGAACACACACCGTTTTGAAAAAAAAATTAAAAAAAAAGTCGTGGCCTTCTCGATTGTAAAAATATTACTATTTGTGGCCTTTTACTTATCTGCATTACAGTATACTGTCATTTAAAAATCTTCTTTTTTTAAAAGCAAGCTTGACAGTTGACATGTTGTGACATATAATCAATAGGTTAAATTACCTTAATTATGATCGAAAATTACATTATTTGCTTCATTTACAACAAATAATCACTCCACGAAGATATATAAAGTAAATATAATCTACAATTATCACACTAACAAAATCCTGTATAACCAATTTTCCTGCACATTTATAAATAGCACCCCGTGATTTATCTATTTATAACTCGCACTATTTACTTACAGAGCTACAAAACAAAACCAGCTCACATGACAATGACGCGTCGCATTCGACTCGCCAACGCCGCCTCGATTCGCCCATTCCACAGCACCCTGCGACCACCACACCATCCAACGAGCCACAGCACTCTACGTTCAACCCAGCAACATGGAAGCCGTCGTGGGAATGGGCCACTTCTGCGACACCCACGGCCCCTGCGTGCTGCTCTGCACCCACCCCGGCGACGGCCCCGTCAACGGCTCCCCCGTCCCTACCCCCTCCTGCGAGGGCTGCAGGTCACTTGATAATCGCACGGTGCTGGTAAGCGAAGACTCGGGCAGATGTTTCGTGACCACCAGGAGCTCGATGGACGAGCAAATGGCTCGTTTGCTGCGAGACGTGGTGCTCAGGAGCTTGAGCATCGAGGTAATTGAAGAATAAAAGAGCGTATTACGTGGTAGTTAACGTGTTAAATTATATTATAGGTGGTGTCGGAGGATGCGGAGAGTTCGGGTTCGATGTACTTCGGGGATGACAGCAGAGGCCACGTGATAGCGCACGTGTTCAGTTTGAGGGATTCGAACGCCAGAGGGTGCACCAGGAGGTACTGCTTGGTGGTGTTGGGGAAGAATCCGGTTAGTGCACGGCCTTTGTTTTGCTTTGTATGCGGTTACGAATGCATGGTAATCGATCGGTTTATGCGATTAAATGTGTAGGTATGGTTTAGGTAAATTTGTTGGTTCGTGACGTCACGGTTGGGTTAAATTGGTTGTAGTATACGTGTGGTTTGTTTGATGCATTTTTGTACTGGTTTTTTGTTTTGCTTGTTTATGTGTTGATCTGGGGATTTGTTTATTGGTTTTTTAATTACTTTTTCACTAAGTATTTCTTATCTTTTTTATATTTTGATGCTTTTTATTGATATCTTCTTTTTTAACATAATCTCTTTTTTAGACTTTTTCTCAGTGTAGTTTCTTAATTTTTTCTTTGTAATTTATCGATTTTTGAGCTTTATTTAATTATTTCTACATTTATTGTATACTTTTTCTTCTTTTTCCAAAATTTTGGCCTCATCTGCCAGGGCTATTCGGCCATTTTTATCAACAGCTCACTACATTTTATCTTTATATTTATCTAAACATTTAAACTAATATTTCCATTTATTACCATTTTTTTTTTAATATTTTTGAATGTTTTAGTTGCATGTTTTTTCATTCCAGATATCCCTGCTCAGCCACTACGATTTCATCGAAGACAACCTAAGGAAAACCGGGGAGTACCTCAGACGTAAATCCGAACAGTCGAAGGCCAGTTTAAAACCTACTGCGTCACTACCGCATCTAGTAGGCGAGCCTCACGTGTTTGCGCAACTGCACATGCGCTTTGTGTTTTTACTGGCAGCTCAAATCTACAAAATGGAGCCTCCAGCAGCTCCTGTCATATGACAGATTTTGTCATAAATATTGTTTTTAATATAATAGATCTCATTGATATGTGATATGTGCAGAAATATGGACGGTTACAGCTGTATTAATTTAATAAAAGTTTGCTTTTTTAGAATAATTTACTGTCACTTATGCAACCCGTTATACACACACCGAATAGTAGAGAAAACCGGCAACAGCGCGGATTGTAGCTTGTTTTTAGAGTAGCGTTAATGCGCATGCGCGGAATTTGACTTTCAAAAATCCAAACATACCGGTTTGCTCCGGTCCCGCTGCCTCGCGCGTTTTCATCCACCGCCAGACCGCAATCGGCTTCCGCAGGGCTCGCGTGCTGCGCATTTCGTCAGAAACTCGCGAAACATGTGACGCTTGACGCGAAAAATCCACAACAAACAGCGCGTCTAGTAGGCGAGATAGAGTGACGTGTGACGTGCCGCGTACATGTTATTTCGGCGGTGATATCTAGTGGCCGGCGAGATGCCGTTCGTGCAGCGCTACGTCGAGCCGAAGCACCTGAGCAGGGGCCGGCTGTTCGACGAGGACGGGCGGCCGAAGATCCGGCTCGGGGACTTCGAGCTGGAGGCCGTCACCAACGCTACGCTGTGCAACGCGCTCAGGCAGCTGGGGTCGCTGGTGGCGGCGGCCGACGACATCTTCGAGGAGCTGGGGGGCCGGCTGGAGGACATTCGGAGGCGGTCGGAGCGGCTGAAGGCGAAGATCGGGAGGGTGGAGGAGAGGGCAAAGGTTTTCGATCCGAAGGAGGTTGCAGTTCGTAAGTGTTTGCTTTTTTGTTAGTTGTTGGTTTTGTTGAAGTTGGCTGGTTGGTGTTGACAGGTCAATTTGTCAATTTGGGGGAAAAAAGTTTTAGATTATTCTAAAACTTTCTCTAAAAGATGTTTATATTGTTTGTATCTTACCTATTTTTGGTTATTTATTTATTATTTATAGGTGAAATTCGTTTTAAAAAGGAATTTTGCATATTAAAGGAAGTTGGCCGGTTGAGATTTTTGAATTGGCACTTGACAGGTATGTAGCAAACTTCACGTGTAAGAAGGTTTGCAAAAATCGGCAAAAATTTGTGAAAATATCACTTAAAATTGTTTATATCGTTTGTTTCTTATCTATTTTGGAAATTTATTTACTCTTAATTGGTAAAATTCATGTAGTAGATTAAACAAAGTTGGCCGTTTGGAGATTTTTGAATTGACACTTTTGATAGGTATGCAGCAAACTTCACGTGTAAGAAGGTTTGCAAAAATCGGTAAAAATTGCAAAAATCGGCAAAAATTTGTAAAAATATCATCTAAAATTGTTTATATGGTTTGTTTCTTATCTATTTTTGGTAATTTATTTATAATTTATTGGTGAAATTCGTTTTAAAAAAGAATTTAGCCTATTAAAGGAAGTTGGCCGGTTGAGATTTTTGAATTGGCACTTGACAGGTGTGTAGCAAACTTCACGAGTAAGAAGGTTTGCAAAAATCGGTAAAAATTGCAAAAATCGGCTAAAATTTGTGAAAATATCACCTAAAATTGTTTATACGGTTAGTTTCTTATCTATTCTAGAAATTTATTTACTCTTTATTGGTAAAATTCATTTAGTAGATTAAACAAAGTTGGCCGTTTGGAGATTTTTGGATTGACACTTTTGACAGGTATGTAGAAAACTTCACGTGTAAGAAGGTTTGCAAAAATCGGCAAAAATTTGTAAAAATATCACCTAAAATTGTTTATAGGTTTTGTTTCTTATCTATTTTGGAAATTTATTTACTCTTTATTGGTAAAATTCATTTAGTAGATAAAAGAAAGTTGGCCGTTTGGAGATTTTGAATTGACACTTTTGACAGGTATGTAGCAAACTTCACGTGTTAAAAAGTTACAAAACTATCACTAAATTATCTTCATTATTCAATAATATCTTTAAATATTCTTTATTATGTATTTCATATCTGAAAAACTTGATTAATAATTAATAGGCAAGGACAAGTAACAATTAAGAAAATTAGGACATCACAATTAACAATAATTTACGAAATCTAGTCGACTTTGACAGTTCTCAAAATGGCCTTTGCTCGCTTGATAATTCAGAAATTTTAGAATTGTCGAGCTTGACTCACCCTGTATATACAGGACGTATCAACATTATTTCATCAAATGGCTCAATAGGAAATGCCGTACAACAGAAATAATATTACATCATTAAGTTTTAGTTCACCCTTTTTGTATATGATAGAGCACCCTTAAAGTGCCATAGGAAACCGGTGAGACATACGGGTAGCTTCCCGAGTACATATCAGACATAACCCCCGGTAAACCGGAACCGTTTAAATACCTCCGGTCTTTGTCGTTCCAACGACAAACCGTATACAGGTTGTCCCATTCGTAATTACGCGATTGTAACGGTGAAAAATCGACCCTTGCGTGTGCAGGTGTACGCGTGTGGTCGGTAAAATAAACGTGAAAAGAGCACTTTTATACAGGTGGATCGATAAAACCGTTGAATTATTGATTCAAATCGATTCAAACCACACTATACAAAATGTATGCACTTCTAGTATTAAATAGGACGTTTGGCAATGTTGCAATTGCGCGTTTAATTTACTAAAACAACGACTACTAGATTAACTACTCGAGTTGTAAAATAAGTATATTTGGGACAATCTGTATAGGAACTGGGAAGCAGCTGATAGGAAGTAGGTAGTCTTGGCATCCGAAAAAGTGCGTTATATAAAAATAAACCGCGAGAATTAATTCTCGCCGAAATGGGGCGGCTAATCCCTGTGAATTGTCATGCGACATATGTACCAAATTATCCGTAGAGCTGTATAGGGAAAAGGCCGCAGAGGGGCGTATATTCTGATAGTAAAAGGCACTTAAAGTAGGCTAATAAATAGGATTTTTATGGGCTAGCTTAATGAACACGTGCGCGTTTATGTACTTTGAAATTTAATGTACTACTTGAAAGCAACAATCTAGATTTTGGATAATTTCATACAGTGTTGCCAACGTCAGTAAAATATAAGTAGATTTGGGGAATTTCCTAAATACAGTGTTGCCCAGAGAAGTATAATTTCGGAAGATTTAGGGATTTTATATAAATACAATGTTGCCACGTTTGACGCAATTTCAGTAGACTTAGGAATTTTTGGGTAATTGTTAGGGAAACACAGTGTTGCCAATATTAGCATATTTTCTCAAACTTTACTACAAAACTATTCCGTATACAGAACAAATTCCGTAGATTTAGGGGTATTTTTGTAAACACAGTCTGTGTAAGAAACTTTTAAGTTTTATTTCTTTATACCTTTACCGCCTACACGGTCAGAGAAATCTCTTTTACCTGCTTAAATACCTTCGGTAAAACAACATTCTCGAGCACAATTCATCTCCACGATGCATTTACTCGTTACTAAATTAAATAACGAACAATTTACCGGGTAAAAAAAGAGTATAAAAACAAAGTAAATATACGATAGTTTTGTAACGCTCGGTATAAAATCTATCATATTGTTCGTCTGCCGGGCCTCGTTGCCCTTGAGTCGAGTTCTATTTCTTTTTTCTTCGATCAGGATCAGGTAGAGTATTGTCTCGCTGTACCGAGAAAATGAACGCGGCCTTACCCAGTGGCGTAGCTCTTTTAAAACTAATAAATACCGGCCTGCTAGATACGAATCGGTTCAGCGGCGTAACGCGTAATGCTCGGCCTGCTCGATTAAATTCGGTTTATTTGCTGAAGAGGAAGAGATGATTTTTTTTGCTCGTTTAATTGGGTATTTTTCCGCGTTGTAAAAGGCACAGTAATTTACGAAATGGGCTCTTGTTTAGGCGAAATTGCCGTCCGTTAAGCGAACCGTAAAATATTCGAAATGGTTCTAAAAACCTCCGCTTGCGGTAATTAAAAAATAAATAAAATTAAACGTTCGCTGTGCGACGACCTAAATCGCTTTTACTGAGCCGTTTCGACCGTTTAAAAAATAACATTTCCATTGGGATTGTAAAAATTAAGATTCTAAATTAATCGAGACAGCTTTGAGAACTGTCAAAGTTGGCTAGATTTCGCAAATTATTGTATTGTAATTGCAATGAGTGCGAGACTCACCCTGTATATATTTACTGGAAGCATTCCATAAAAACCTTTTAATAATTCCCATAATACCCGACATTAACTGTACATGTTATTCAAATAACAGTCCTGGTTTATTGTGTGTAAATCCCCGTAGGATGGTGACAGCATGTTTAAATTATTAGAGTTTCACAGCCACCTACGCTATTTAGTTTCTTTAGGCTCTAATAATGAATGAAAAAAATGGTGCAAGTTACACATATGCATGGGATTGGGATTCCCCGAATAAATAAATGAATGAAAAAAAATCGCACATGGGATTCCCCGACACGTGCTGATTTAATTTACACATGTGCAAATCTTTGGAATTTCTTTTTTGCTGGCCGTAAAGTTCCCGGTTTGTTGACGGAAGCGTTTCTGGGAATTTTATTTTTGTATGTACTACGCATTTCCTTTATTAGAATAACCGAGAAAAAGCGTTTTCTTATATGAAAAACGCCCCTCTTTGTATCCAGTAAAGTTGGCTATGGAAGTTTCCCTTCGAACGAAGTTGGCTATGGAAGTTTTAGTAGGCTATTTCTGGCCGTGACACATCCGGTATGCCGTGGTAATTGATATAATTGGTCAGTAGAAAAATGGTACAGAACAGAAACATATGAATGGGTATCGTTGTAATTACGAAATCATCCTAAATAATTAGATTCGGTTCTTAAACAAACTAAGCGAGCTTCCTTATTAGTCTAATTTACTCCATTTTTCTACTACCGTTTTACTATTCAAATCGTAGAAAAAGTATTGTAAATGTTTATACTATACTCATTGTATAAATAATCGAGTGGTGGAAAAAGTAATGTAAGTGAGTGTGTAGAGATAAGAAGGAAATATGTGTATATTTTTTCGCATAAAAAATCGCATAAGCCTTGATGCGGGGGATCATTTATTTAGGGAAATCGAGCCGATTTATTTCTTGCGAGATTTACGGCGAAGATAAAAGGGCCGTTTTTCGCTATATGAGAAAACATAAGCCGACAAGGGTAACGAGATTTGTCGGGAGAAAAAAAACACCATATCGCCAATTGGCAACATTGTAAATAACATGAGAAATTAGATTGTAAATGACAGAGGAAATTGGATTTTTGTAACACGTGGCAGCATTGTAAATGACAGCAAAAATTAGATTTTTCAGTTAGATGTTCCTTTTTTTTTAGAAATGACAGGAGAAATTAGATTTTTGAAACGTGGCAGCATTGTAAATGACAGCGGAAATTAGATTTTTGCAACGTGGCAATATTGTAAATGACAGCAGAAATTGGATTTTTCAGTTAGATGTTTCTGTTTTATTAGAAATGACAGGAGAAATTAGATTTTTACAACGTGGCAACATTGTAAATGATATTTTTCAGTTGCAACTTGGCAACATTGTAAATGACAGGAGAAATTAGATTTTGGCAACGTGGCAATATTGTAAATGATATTTTTCAGTTGCAACTTGGCAACATTGTAAATGACAGGAGAAATTAGATTTTTTGCAACGTGGCAACATTGTAAATGACAGGAGAAATTAGATTTTGGCAACGTGGCAATATTGTAAATGACAGGAGAAATTAGATTTTGGCAACGTGGCAATATTGTAAATGACAGGAGAAATTAGATTTTGGCAACGTGGCAATATTGTAAATGACAGGAGAAATTAGATTTTGGCAACGTGGCAATATTGTAAATGATATTTTTCAGTTGCAACTTGGCAACATTGTAAATGACAGGAGAAATTATATTTTTTGCAACGTGGCAACATTGTAAATGACAGGAGAAATTAGATTTTGGCAACGTGGCAATATTGTAAATGATATTTTTCAGTTGCAACTTGGCAACATTGTAAATGACAAGAGAAATTAGATTTTGGCAACGTGGCAATATTGTAAATGACAGGAGAAATTAGATTTTGGCAACGTGGCAATATTGTAAATGACAGGAGAAATTAGATTTTGGCAACGTGGCAATATTGTAAATGACAGGAGAAATTAGATTTTGGCAACGTGGCAATATTGTAAATGACAGGAGAAATTAGATTTTGGCAACGTGGCAATATTGTAAATGATATTTTTCAGTTGCAACTTGGCAACATTGTAAATGACAGGAGAAATTATATTTTTTGCAACGTGGCAACATTGTAAATGACAGGAGAAATTAGATTTTGGCAACGTGGCAATATTGTAAATGATATTTTTCAGTTGCAACTTGGCAACATTGTAAATGACAGGAGAAATTATATTTTTTGCAACGTGGCAATATTGTAAATGACAGGAGAAATTAGATTTTGGCAACGTGGCAATATTGTAAATGACAGGAGAAATTAGATTTTGGCAACGTGGCAATATTGTAAATGACAAGAGAAATTAGATTTTGGCAACGTGGCAATATTGTAAATGACAGGAGAAATTAGATTTTGGCAACGTGGCAATATTGTAAATGACAGGAGAAATTAGATTTTGGCAACGTGGCAATATTGTAAATGACAGGAGAAATTAGATTTTGGCAACGTGGCAATATTGTAAATGATATTTTTCAGTTGCAACTTGGCAACATTGTAAATGACAGGAGAAATTATATTTTTTGCAACGTGGCAACATTGTAAATGACAGGAGAAATTAGATTTTGGCAACGTGGCAATATTGTAAATGATATTTTTCAGTTGCAACTTGGCAACATTGTAAATGACAAGAGAAATTAGATTTTGGCAACGTGGCAATATTGTAAATGATATTTTTCAGTTACAACTTGGCAACATTGTAAATGACAAGAGAAATTAGATTTTTTGCAACGTGGCAACATTGTAAATGACAGGAGAAATTAGATTTTGGCAACGTGGCAATATTGTAAATGATATTTTTCAGTTGCAACTTGGCAACATTGTAAATGACAGGAGAAATTAGATTTTTGCAACGTGGCAACATTGTAAATGATATTTTTCAGTTGCAATGTGGCAACATTGTAAACGAGATTTATCAATTACAACGCGGCAACATTGCGAAATTAATCAACACTCGCGTATACTTCATTCATAAATAGCAGCTTGTGATTCGTAATGGTTCGGTGGCCTTCGACTTATCGGGAGCTCAACCAAAAGTACCATTTTGTATATGAAACACCCTGTATATTTAACACCCGGTATATACCAAGGCATTCCTGATGTCCCTTTTGTTGTTACATGCCCGAGCGGTTCACACGGCTCTTCCGATTTTATTGCCACTTTTGAGCGGTGCCCCGTCGACGTACAAAAAGAGGTGTTAATTGGTTTAATGGCCGGCGCGGTGAATTAGTCGTTCCGTTAGAATTTAGAATTCGAGAAGTCGAGCAGGAAAAAATAAATTATACAGCGTAGAAATGCAAATTCTCTATACAGGTACTCGATAAAAAAAATAGACGAAGCGAGGTAGATACGATTTTGTACGGGTTGGAGTGAGATAAAAGATGAGAGTGTAGAGGTGGGAGGTGATGGATGTGTCAGTAACGGTTATTTATTTGGAGCAATTCGGTCGGTAAATTAAAGTCGAAAATTGGCACATGACAGTCGACAAATGGCTCTGTTGTCGAGAAATGTCGCATGACAGACGACAAATGACAGAATTTTCGACAATTATTGACACATGACAGTCGACAAATGACTGTTGACATTTGACAAATGACGGTTGACATTTGAATCTGTTTTCGAGTGCTGTTTTACCGGTAAAACGTAGACCGGCCGACGAGCTGGCGAGATAATAAAAACGTAAAAACGTTTGTATTGGCATTCGCCGTGGCGGCATCGCATCAAAAGAAGTCGAGAGGGATAACGAACTCTTTATTTATTTCTCCGCTTTACGTTCGACCTTGTTCGCTCGACGGGCTCGCCTCGCAGCGCCGACGAATAGGCCAGAGAGAAGGAGAAAAATAGCGGATAAAAGTGTTTTCTCTCAACGAACGATCTAGCAAGCCGTGTGTCTGTCTGTAAATTTGTCCATTGTTTTTTAAAACGACAGCTGTCATCTTACTTAACTGTCAAATTTCGTATATGACAGCTGTCACCGTTTTGAACTGTCAAATTTCTTTTATGACAGCTGTCACGTTTCTGGACTGTCACATTTCTTATATGACAGCTATCATGGTTTTGAACTGTCAAATTTCTTTTATGACAGCTGTCACGTTTCTGGACTGTCAAATTTCTTATATGACAGCTGTCATGGTTTTGAACTGTCAAATTTCTTTTATGACAGCTGTCACGTTTCTGGACTCAAATTTCTTATATGACAGCTGTCATGGTTTTGAACTGTCAAATTTCTTATATGACAGCTGTCATGGTTTTGAACTGTCAAATTTCTTTTATGACAGCTGTCACGTTTCTGGGCTGTAAAATTTCTTATATGACAGCTGTGAAAAGTCGAATGAAGGGTGTTCAAATGTCAAAAGTCAAAGTAAAATTTCATAAACGGGCTATTATATAATTTTATAGGGAAATAACGTGGCTATTAACGCTACTAGATGTTCGATTAGAGGAGCATTAAGATAACGATAAATAATCGATAAATAATTTCGATATTTCGTAGAAATCGCTTCGAAAATGATAAGAAAAACGCAGTTTTATACGAAAGAATGTTACAATTATTATCTTTCAACGAAAAATTAATATTAAATAATAATAATAACAACGCACGGCCTACTTTGCATTCACGATAAGAGTAAACTTCAAGCAGAACAGAACAGAACAGGAGTAGAGTAAAGTAAGATACTTAATAAAAAAGAATTAACAGGTTCTAAATTTCATGGTGGAGTCGAATTAATCTGGTAAATTACAAGAAAAGTTGTAGTTACTTTTAAAGGAAAATGTGGGCCAAATGGTCCGAAAACCCAACCAGACATGCCGACGTGTTTCGACTGGTAAATCGACTTTCGAGCGAATAGAAACACCACAAAGACCCGCTATGTTTACATTTTAACACACACTCGCCTCTGCCATATCGGGCAAAGCCGTCTTCGATATTCTTCCTTTTTAAAAACAACAAGCTTAAACACGTTACTTTTTCGAGAAATGCTCTTAACCGTAACGAATCATTTACACGCACTTTATTATTCTCAATTACTCAAAATTAATAACCGTTACTTATACATACGTTATCTCCCACCTCTACATTAGCTTTTATTTCTCACTCTAACTCATACAAACTACTATTTATCTATACCGTTTCGTCTATTTTATGAATCGAGTGTAGAGCATTCTTGCTGTATGTCAAATTATATAAGTTTATGTAGATTAATAGATAATTATACAGCGTGTACAACAAAACTGTGACTCATTTAATACGCTTTAATGACTACCTGTTAACCTCAAGGTCCTTGTTCCTCGAGTCCCCGCACTAATTACGCCTAATTAAAATGATAATTGACTTTTTTAGCATTTCAACGATATTTCACGACCAAAAAAATCAGATTATCCAACTTAACGCTCGTTAAAAAATGTGTTACTTATACAGGATGGAACAAAAATAATACACGAATAAAAAAAATTGAGTTCAATTTTGGAGCTTTTTTGGTACACCCCGTATAGCTACATAAAAATACTACATACAGAATGGACAACTAATAATATTCGAATAAAGATTTGTTTGATTTTTGTACATTTTTTGGTACACCTTGTATAGAGGATTTTTTTGGCACACCCTGTATAGAGGAAAATGCACTTTTCCCAAACGAAATAATCGCATAACACGATGGTCAGTTTAATTTCGCGTTGTTGGCCAAGATAAAGGACTTAAAAAGGAACAAAACAAAATAATCTTTACCAGGACCGGATTCCAGAAATTCTACCATTGCCCATTCGTTAGTTAATTTCACGGTAAATATAATACTGAAGTTTTATACAGGGGGAATTTTATCGTTTTACACCCCGTCTAGACGCCATAAAACCAGGTGTAACATCGCATTTACGACTTCTGCTCAAGTTATCCTTGCTGTGACGTCACTACAAAAAAAACCAAAGGTAACGCGATTCGTTTAGGAAAACAAATATAATGCTTTATTGACGTCACGGATGCGTTAGAGTGAATGTGTTATATGTAATTAATTGTTGCGGTATTGGTGACGTCACGGATGTGTTGGAATGAACGGGTTATATGTAGATGTAGAAAAAATAAGGGAAGTTGTAATATGGGAGAATGCGAGCCTGGTGCAGCCGCATTCACGTGAAATTCCTATTAAATCTCTCTCTCGTCTCAATTCCAACGGCCGGCCGGACCTCCGCCGGCGGAGAACCAGTTTGAAAAATTCCCACCGGGCGGGCCCCCCTAACCATTTTTATTATAACCCCCGTAGAAAAATTGTTCTCGATACAAAACGCGAATTTTCGACACATGACAGCGTTTTCAAGAATATTTCTGTTGACACATGACAGTCGACAGATGAGAGTTTTCGAGAATTGACACATGACAGAATTTTTGGCCAATTATTGACACATGACAAGCGACAGATGAGAGTTTTCGAGAATTGACACATGACAGAATTTTTGGCCAATTATTGACACATGACAGTCGACAGATGAGAGTTTTCGAGTATTGACACATGACAGAATTTTCGCCAATAATTGATACATGACAGTCGACATTATGAGAGTTTTCGAGAATTGACACATGACAGAATTTTCGCCAATAATTGATACATGACAGTCGACATTATGAGAGTTTTCGAGAATTGACACATGACAGAATTTTTGGCCAATTATTGACACATGACAGTCGACAGATGAGAGTTTTCGGGAATTGACACATGACAGAATTTTCGCCAATAATTGATACATGACAGACGACAAAATATCTGAATTTTCGACCATATATTGATACATACTCTACTCTAATCTACACTGGATCTACTCTGAAACTACTCCGAATCTATATAGGGTCACGTTCACTCATTCGAAATATTGCTAGGGTTCATTTATTTCGCATTAAAGTGCCATTAAATAAAATTATACTCCCTTCGCTATCAATCACACGCACACCTTTGAAGTAGAGCAAACTTTTTATAGCACCATTCATCTGGGCGATTACACTCAAAGCCAACTCGACTCGACTCAAAATCGACATGGCATTGTATCTCATTTTTATGAATAATGCACAAACCGAACCATAAACGTAGGTACAGTCGCAGGCGGCGAGCCCGAGAGGTCTTCGACCTCCCTCGTAGATGTCAGCATCCTTTCCTGTTGTATAATATACCATACGTATTTGCCATCAGTGCGTAAGAAAAGATGGACATCTCCCGATATGGCCGGCGACCGCTATAAAAATTCCCTTCCCATCATTCTCTTTCTCCGTGTATACTATATACAGCTATAGCTATTCATCAAAATGCTAGCTAATACTGCGCTATTAAAGCCTAATTGATGTTTGTATACAGTGAGGATGCCATAGCTAGAGACGCGAGAATATCAGGCGCAATTGAAGTAGCGCAGGTGGTGTATCCAGATATGTGAGTTGGTCTGTAGGCAACTTTTCGAAAATAGTCTCATACAAAACGCGAATTTTCGAGAGTTGTTGACAAATGACAGAATTTTCAACAAGATATTGACATATGATTGATGACATTTGACTCTGTTTTGTTCTTCTTTTTCTTTTGCAAATTATTGGCTCATTGATCTCAGCTGCTAAAGCCATTCGGCCATAAACTCTGCTTTCTAGAATTGACACATGACAGACGACAAACGATGGAATTTTCAACGAGATATTGACACATGACAGATGACAAATGCCACTTTTCTCGAGAATTGGCACTTGACAGTCGAAAATTGACACTGTTTTCGAGAATTGGCAGATTGCATGTATCCGGTTATGTGTGTGGGTCTGTAGGTAACTTTATAGTGATGTAGTGCGTATAAATGGTTTTGTAAATGTAAATTTGTTTAGGGGATGAGCGCTTAAAATAATCGCTTATTTTGGGGTAGATAAAAGAAAACATCGGCTATTTCTGGTCTAGTTTTAATGAGGAAACGAGGAAAAATTACCCCTAGTGTGTGTGTGTGTATCTTCTACGATCTACAAGCGCTAACTTCACGTGTATTTAATTTTAAACGTGCACCAGGTAACATGAAGCAGATGGGCCTTTTACTAATCGGGTATTATGCAGATGTTTCTAAACGCTTTAACGATAATTATATAATGTTGGTAGAGGGGTAATTACATACAATTCTTAAAAAAAAATGGTTATTTTGGTACATTTTTGTATTGGTGAAATGCACTTTTTCTTAGTGTAAAATAGTAATGAATGATTTATAATGAATTATTATATAATCATTCCTTAATTCCTATTTATTTGCTTCTATTGGGCATACGGAAGCTAAAAAAAACTTGAAAGAAGTAGGAAGTAGAAGGGATGAAAATTTTTGATTACACTGAGAAAAATGTTTGAAATTATTTTTTTTTTAATCTCTTATATGAGATTTATAATGAATTATAATCATTCCTTAATTCCTATTTCTTTGTTTCAATTGTCATACAGAAGCTAAAAAAAAACTTGAAAGAAGTAGGAAGTAGAAGGGATGAAAATTTTTGATTACACTGAGAAAAATGTTTGAAATTATTTTTTTTTAATCTCTTATATGAGATTTATAATGAATTATAATCATTCCTTAATTCATATTTCTTTGCTTCTATTGGGCATACGGAAGCTAAAAAAAACTTGAAAGAAGTAGGAAGTAGAAGGGATGAAAATTTTTGATTACACTGAGAAAAATGTTTGAAATTATTATTTTTTTAATCTCTTATATGAGATTTATAATGAATTATAATCATTCCTTAATTCCTATTTCTTTGCTTCAATTGGCATACGAAAGCTAAAAAAAAAACTTGAAAGAAGTAGAAAGTAGAAGGGAAGAAAATTTTTGATTACACTAAGAAAAATGTTTGAAATTAATTTTTTTTAATCTCTTATATGAGTTTTATAATGAATTATTATCATTCCTTAATTCCTATTTCTTTGCTTCAATTGGCATACGAAAGCTAAAAAAAAAAACTTGAAAGAAGTAGAAAGTAGAAGGGAAGAAAATTTTTGATTACACTAAGAAAAATGTTTGAAATTAATTTTTTTTAATCTCTTATATGAGTTTTATAATGAATTATTATCATTCCTTAATTCCTATTTCTTTGCTTCAATTGGCATACGAAAGCTAAAAAAAAAACTTGAAAGAAGTAGAAAGTAGAAGGGAAGAAAATTTTTGATTACACTGAGAAAAATGTTTGAAATTAATTTTTTTTTAATCTCTTATATGAGTTTTATAATGAATTATTATCATTCCTTAATTCCTATTTCTTTGCTTCAATTAGCATACGAAAGCTAAAAAAAAAACTTGAAAGAAGTAGGAAGTAGAAGGGATGAAAATTTTTGATTACACTGAGAAAAATGTTTGAAATTATTTTTTTTTAATCTCTTATATGAGATTTATAATGAATTATAATCATTCCTTAATTCCTATTTCTTTGCTTCTATTGGGCATACGGAAGCTAAAAAAAACTTGAAAGAAGTAGGAAGTAGAAGGGTTGAAAATTTTTGATTACACTGAGAAAAATGTTTGAAATTATTTTTTTTTAATCTCTTATATGAGATTTATAATGAATTATAATCATTCCTTAATTCCTATTTCTTTGCTTCAATTGGCATACGAAAGCTAAAAAAAAACTTGAAAGAAGTAGAAAGTAGAAGGGAAGAAAATTTTTGATTACACTGAGAAAAATGTTTGAAATTAATTTTTTTTTAATCTCTTATATGAGTTTTATAATGAATTATTATCATTCCTTAATTCCTATTTCTTTGCTTCAATTAGCATACGAAAGCTAAAAAAAAAACTTGAAAGAAGTAGAAAGTAGAAGGGATGAAAATTTTTGATTACACTGAGAAAAATGTTTGAAATTAATTTTTTTTTAATCTCTAATATAAGATTTATAATGAATTATAATCATTCCTTAATTCCTATTTCTTCGCTTCTATTGGGCATACGGAAGCTAAAAAAAAACTTGAAAGAAGTAGGAAGTAGAAGGGATGAAAATTTTTGATTACACTGAGAAAAATGTTTGAAATTATTATTTTTTTAATCTCTAATATAAGATTTATAATGAATTATAATCATTCCTTAATTCCTATTTCTTCTCTTCTATTGGGCATACGGAAGCTAAAAAAAAACTTGAAAGAAGTAGGAAGTAGAAGGGATGAAAATTTTTGATTACACTAAGAAAAATGTTTGAAATTAATTTTTTTTTAATCTCTTATATGAGTTTTATAATGAATTATAATCATTCCTTAATTCCTATTTCTTTATTATTATTCTCTTTTATTATTTTTTTAATCTCTTATATGAGATTTATAATGAATTATAATCATTCCTTAATTCCTATTTCTTTGTTTCAATTGGCATACGAAAACTAAAAAAAACTTGAAAGAAGTAGAAAGTAGAAGGGAAGAAAATTTTTGATTACACTGAGAAAAATGTTACAAATAATTTTTTTTTGTTACATTCAAAATGCCTTTTTCGTGCTTTCAATTACGCTTTTAATTGCTTTTCAACCGCGATTTTTCCACAACGAAATTGCCCGTTATTTTTACGCTTCTCGCGCGGTAAAATAAAAATGGCGGTCGAACAAAAGAAAATATGCCTAGCTCATCACTCGTCAGTTGCCTACATAAATCGAACAGCTGCCTTTTACATATTGCACATTTAGGTATTAAACAACCCCAAATCCGAGCATTTGCATAACAAGTTAACAACCCTTCCAATGGTCAGCGTAAGGGCTGATTTAATTTTTTTCGACAGAGAAAACAAAACTAACGTATATACATTTTTTAATTTACTCGAGAGTAGATTCAGAACAGATTATTATACGAAACTATACAAGTTTAATTAGGAAACTATAGAGTACTTTAATTTAGGAAATTCTTCCTATAATTACGCAAGTACTTTGCCTCTGCTATAATTAGAAACGGCTTGAATATCATTAGCCGAAAACTTTTCCGAGTTTTCCTTCTTCTTTTGGTTTCTTTGGGTCGAGAAAAGTCAAGTCTAAAAGCGAAAACGGCGTCTCGCTGGTGAATAACGAGCCACAGACGAAAATAAATCTCAAATTTCGAATGGCGTAACGGCACAAACAACTTCAAATATGAATAAGTACAATGGTGTCCACCTTAATTCCGCAGTCTAATATCGATATCAGACTGATATGTGCAATCAAGTTGGACGCCATTGTACATGATAGTAAAATTGAAGAAGGATCAAAAATGGATTTTATAGAGTAGTAGAAGAGGATCAAGGATCAAAAATGGATAGTAGAAGAGGATCAAGGATCAAAAATGGATAGTAGAAGAGGATCAAGGATCAAAAATGGATAGTGTAGAGCAGTATAAGAGGATCAAGGATCAAAAATGGATTTTATAGAGTAGTAGAAGAGGATCAAGGATCAAAAATGGATAATATAGGATAGTAGAAGAGGATCAAGGATCAAAAATGGATAGTGTAGAGTAGTAGAAGAGGATCAAGGATCAAAAATGGATAATATAGGATAGTAGAAGAGGATCAAGGATCAAAAATGGATTTTATAGAGTAGTAGAAGAGGATCAAGGATCAAAAATGGATAGTAGAAGAGGATCAAGGATCAAAAATGGATAGTAGAAGAGGATCAAGGATCAAAAATGGATAATATAGGATAGTAGAAGTGGATCTTATAGAGTAGTAGAAGAGGATCAAGGATCAAAAATGGATAGTAGAAGAGGATCAAGGATCAAAAATGGATAATATAGGATAGTAGAAGTGGATCTTATAGAGTAGTAGAAGAGGATCAAGGATCAAAAATGGATAGTAGAAGAGGATCAAGGATCAAAAATGGATAGTAGAAGAGGATCAAGGATCAAAAATGGATAATATAGGATAGTAGAAGTGGATCAAGGATCAAAAATGAATAGTATAGGGTAGTATTAGAGGATCAAAGATCAAAAATGGATAGTGTAGAGCAGTAGAAGAAGATCAAGGATCAAAAATGGATAGTAGAAGAGGATCAAGGATCAAAAATGAATAATATAGGATAGTAGAAGAGGATCAAGGATCAAAAATGAATAGTATAGGATAGTATTAGAGGATCAAGGATCAAAAATGGATAGTAGAAGAGGATCAAGGATCAAAAATTGATTTTAAAATGGATTTTAAAATGGATTTTAAAATGGATTTTAAAATGGATTTTAATGATAGTAGAGAAGAATTAAAAATGGATGTTCGTAGAGGGATTTTAAGTTGGAGTCGATGGTATTCTACGAGTTTTACATTGTTTCATCGATCATTCGGTTATATCGGTTTTAAAAGGAAAACGAATAAATTTACTTTAATAGTTCACAACAAATCGATTTTACGTGTCGTTTTGTTATTTAGAAATTTCCACAAACAAAACAAACAACAGCCAACTGCGATGGGTGGTCGGAGTTGAAAGTTTCTCGCCCAAGATCGTAGATAAAATATTGTATAATACTCCGTAGTAAGTAATCGAGTGTTTCATTAGCCCCGGGGGAAGAACAACCCCTCAGAAAACATCCCTTGTATACGGGGCGAAATCGAATTTACACTACCAGATGTAATTGGCTATTAACCGATAGAAAATAAGCAACGTATTTTTCGCTGTACATCCCCTAAATTTTTTCTACCACCTTTTTAAATTAAAATTGAAATTCCCTTACGTTTCCATTAAATTCCTACCCGCACTTGATTCTATATTCTTCAATTTAGTGTAATGAAAATTATTGGAAAGGTGCCAGAAAACTGGATAATTCTCAACAACAGATCATCCAGAAGTATCCCAAATGGTAGTCAATTGTTGTACATTTCATCCCCCTGGTATCCTTCTTGAATCTTTAAGAAATCTTCTAGAAATTTAAATTTTTTTGAAGATCTCCAATCTTCCAGGTCTCCTAATGGTCCAAACCTCATCAATTTTTGATCAATTCTTGATCAATTCTTGATCAGGTCTCCTTCCTGAATGAATTACTTTCACCTAGATGATACCTGGTAGCTTCCTGGTGGCCTCATTTTATAAATTTTAAACTTTTAGAAGATCCCCAATCTTCCAGGTCTCCAAAATGGACCAAACTCCATCAATTTTTGATCAATTCATCCCCCAGATCTCCTTCCTGAATGAATTTCATTCACCTGCAGATTACCTGGTAGCTTCCTGGTGGCCTCATTTTATAAATTTTAAATTTTTAGAAGATCCCCAATCTTCCAGGTCCCCAAAATGGACCAAACCTCATCAATTTTTGATCAATTCTTGATCAGGTCTTCTTCCTGAACGAATTTCATTCACCTGGAGACTACCTGGTAGCTTCCTGGTGGCCTCATTTTATAAATTTTAAACTTTTAGAAGATCCCCAATCTTCCAGGTCCCCAAAATGGACCAAACCTCATCAATTTTTGATCAATTCTTGATCAGGTCTTCTTCCTGAACGAATTTCATTCACCTGGAGACTACCTGGTAGCTTCCTGGTGGCCTCATTTTATAAATTTTAAACTTTTAGAAGATCCCCAATCTTCCAGGTCCTCAAAATGGACCAAACTCCATCAATTTTTGATCAATTCATCCCCCAGATCTCCTTCCTGAATGAATTTCATTCACCTGGAGACTACCTGGTAGCTTCCTGGAGGCCTCATTTTATAAATTTTAAATTTTTAGAAGATCCCCAATCTTCCAGGTCCCCAAAATGGACCAAACTCCATCAATTTTTGATCAATTCATCCCCCAGATCTCCTTCCTGAATGAATTTCATTCACCTGGAGACTACCTGGTAGCTTCCTGGAGGCCTCATTTTATAAATTTTAAATTTTTAGAAGATCCCCAATCTTCCAGGTCCCCAAAATGGACCAAACCTCATCAATTTTTGATCCATTCATCCACCAGGCATCCTTCCTCAATCAACTTCCTTCACCTGGACACTACCTGGTAGCTTCCTGGTGACCTCCTTGTACAAATTTTAAATTTTTTTCCTTCACCAGCTCTTATCTTCCGAATCACCAGGTCACCTACCAACCCCAATCCACCCAAAATACAACAACAAATCAAAAAAAATCTATAATTAAAATGCACTTAACAAAATACCGCTTAAATAAACTCCAAACAACCTCCCACAGCGCGCCCCCCGGCTACCCGTAGAAGTCCCCCTGGAAGTTCTCCGGCGTGGTGCTGGTGCCCTGGTGGCGTATCCTCGGATTCGCCGCCCCATCGGCCCCCTCCACCGGCCTCGGCGACGCCAAATACAGCGCCGTGGTCAACTCGTAGAGGTACTGCCTCACGGGGACGTCGTCCCCCACCGTCAGCTCCCTATCCGGGTCCCATCTCGCCGGCCCCGTGGGCTCCCTGGGCGGCTCCCCCGGGTTGTGGGGCCCCTCGGCCATCAGCATGCAGGTGCTGGTGGCCGCGTCGCGCATCTGCGGCTGCTCGGGCGCCGAGGAGAAGCTGGCGCTGTCGCCGTTGGTGAAGATGGCGTCGCGCTCCAGCTCGTCGAGGTTGATGTAGGAGGATTGCGTGGAGGTCGACGTAGTGTACTCCTCGTAGGAGTCGTTGGTGACGTCCTCCATGGAGCGCTGCTGGCGCAGGTTGGTGGCCGACTCCTGGGCGGGGCCCTTGGAGATGATGCCCAGGGTTTGGAGTTTCTTTTGCACGAGCGCTTTTACGTAGGTGAGGCCGGTGGGGTCGGGGTCGGGGGGGTCGCGGCCCGAGGGGCCCGGCCTGGGGGGCCGGGGTTGGCCGTCGTCTTCGTCGGGTTGCTGCGACATGGCGGGTCTCAGGACGATCGTTTGAATCGTCTCATTATTTTTTTCGTTGTACGCTTACGAATTTCATGTAATGTGACAGGTGACAGGTGACATTATTGTGATCGTATAGGCGACTTATTGTACCAACTTAATTCTGGTTTAAAAAATAATCATTGTTGCCAACTTTTTTTTTACTTTCCCCTAAATAAACTACAATATTTTATATGTATACAATTTACATAACGTAACGAACAATTTCGAGGAAACTCATCTAAACACGTTCTAAATCGAATTATCGTAATATTCACCGTCTTTTCCCTCTTCTCGCCCTTTAAATTACATTACATTGAATTCTCGCCCTTAAATTCACCCTTCTTTAACGGAAATTTCTACTCGATTACACTCGACAGTAAATTCAATATTGCATTTTGAATCCTTCCAATCAACGTGTAATTATCCACAATTCAAAGTACAACAGAATTTGTCAAACGTCAAATGTTAAAAATGTCAAAAATGTCATAAATGTCATGAATGTCAAAAATGTCAAAAATGTCAAAAATGTCAAAAATATCAAAAATGTCATAAATGTCATGAATGTCATAAATCTACCATCATATTTTAATGAACCGAACTAAACGAATATACAGAGTGTTAATTTAATTACATTCGAGAGTAAATTCAAAATTGCATTTTGAATCCTTCCAATCAACGTGTAATTATCCACAATTCAAAGTACAACAAAATTTGTCAAATGTCGAAACAGTTAAAAATGTCAAAAATGTCAAAAATGTCATGAATGTCAAAAATGTCAAAAATGTCAAAAATATCAAAAATGTCATAAATGTCATAAATGTCATGAATGTCATAAATCTACCATCATATTTTAATGAACCGAACTAAACGAATATACAGAGTGTTAATTTAATTACATTCGAGAGTAAATTCAAAATTGCATTTTGAATCCTTCCAATCAACGTGTAATTATCCACAATTCAAAGTACAACAAAATTTGTCAAATGTCGAAACAGTTAAAAATGTCAAAAATGTCAAAAATGTCAAAAATGTCAAAAATGTCATGAATGTCAAAAATGTCAAAAATGTCAAAAATATCAAAAATGTCATAAATGTCATAAATGTCATGAATGTCATAAATCTACCATCATATTTTAATGAACCGAACTAAACGAATATACAGAGTGTTAATTTAATTACATTCGAGAGTAAATTCAAAATTGCATTTTGAATCCTTCCAATCAACGTGTAATTATCCACAATTCAAAGTACAACAAAATTTGTCAAATGTCGAAACAGTTAAAAATGTCAAAAATGTCAAAAATGTCATGAATGTCAAAAATGTCAAAAATGTCAAAAATATCAAAAATGTCATAAATGTCATAAATGTCATGAATGTCATAAATCTACCATCATATTTTAATGAACCGAACTAAACGAATATACAGAGTGTTAATTTAATTACATTCGAGAGTAAATTCAAAATTGCATTTTGAATCCTTCCAATCAACGTGTAATTATCCACAATTCAAAGTACAACAAAATTTGTCAAATGTCGAAACAGTTAAAAATGTCAAAAATGTCAAAAATGTCATAAATGTCATGAATGTCAAAAATGTCAAAAATGTCAAAAATGTCAAAAATGTCAAAAATATCAAAAATGTCATAAATGTCATGAATGTCATAAATCTACCATCATATTTTAATGAACCGAACTAAACGAATATACAGAGTGTTAATTTAATTACATTCGAGAGTAAATTCAAAATTGCATTTTGAATCCTTCCAATCAACGTGTAATTATCCACAATTCAAAGTACAACAAAATTTGTCAAATGTCGAAACAGTTAAAAATGTCAAAAATGTCAAAAATGTCATGAATGTCAAAAATGTCAAAAATGTCAAAAATATCAAAAATGTCATAAATGTCATAAATGTCATGAATGTCATAAATCTACCATCATATTTTAATGAACCGAACTAAACGAATATACAGAGTGTTAATTTAATTACATTCGAGAGTAAATTCAAAATTGCATTTTGAATCCTTCCAATCAACGTGTAATTATCCACAATTCAAAGTACAACAAAATTTGTCAAATGTCGAAACAGTTAAAAATGTCAAAAATGTCAAAAATGTCAAAAATGTCAAAAATGTCAAAAATGTCATAAATGTCATGAATGTCATAAATGTCAAAAATGTCATAACTGTCATGAATGTCATAAATGTCAAAAATGTCATGAATGTCATAAATCTACCATCATATTTTAATGAACCGAACTAAACGAATATACAGAGTGTTAATTTAATCGACCATTAATCATTTAACTTGTACAGATTTTTTTATCATGAAGGCCGTTTCTAATTAAATAAAATTTATAGTTTATCTGACGTGTCTTTAATAAAGCAGATGTTTCTACTGTTTCTATATGAATTATTTTAGATTTTTCATTTGAATTAATGAATTACGAGTGAATTAATAATTAGGCGAATTAACAATTTAATGAATTAATAAAAATTCGCGTAATATTCCTGTGCAATTAGTATAAAAATGGCGCGAATTTAGCGTATTAATCCGCTGAAATGAGAGCACTTAACGCGAAATTCGCGAGACTCATTCCGGGAATTACCGGGGCTCATATTCAAATTCCCCGACATTTGCATATTTCGCGAATTACACGTCGACAATTCCCCAAACTTTCTCTCAGCAGGCTTTGTTCATAAACTCCCAACGAGTTTTACACGGAAAAAAAATCAAGTGGGCTGCAAGTATCACGCGAAATGACAGATGACAATGTTTTTTCTAGCACGGGACAGCCTGTATAGTGCCTTGATGATGCCATTCAATCGAAAAAGGGCATCAATAACAGAGCCTTTTGTGTTTTATTTTCGAAAATTAAACAGTTGTATATCGGTTTCGAGAGGGAGCGTAGCACACTTGACAATGAAACGAAATGGAGAACAGATGTGGCAGTTTCCTGGTGACCCACTTGCCCCGTTTAAAAACCAAACCACTCGAAATCCCAATATAATAAATATCCCGAGAGTAAATATTTCTTTTTGTGTGTGTGTTTAAGTTCGCGCTTGACCGGATTATTCCGGTCGCGGTCGGGCGGTTTTCGTGAATGGCGACTGTACGATTTAATTACGGTTTCATTCATTTATAGTCTGATGGAAATTCAAGCGTGTTGCGGTGGCAAGAATAATGTGAATTGAATGTACCATTGAGCTTATTTTTTAACGAAATTATGTAAAAAAAATTTGAATACGGTCCTGTTGCTACTATTAAATTTATGAATGAAAAACAACAGGGGTGTATTAAGTAGAAATTATGAGAGTGAGAGAGTGAGTGAATTATTTCATTTATTTCATCTGTCAGTTGTCAGTTTTTGATGTTTCGATCAGTGACTTTTTATCATCAGGGAATTTATTTTAGTACCTAAATGAATTAAGTAAAAAATGCGCAAATGAATGAAATTTGCTGATGTCATCTGTCAGTTGTCAATTTTTGACATTTTAAGCGAGCAGATGAATGAGTAAATGAATTAATGAATGAATGGATGAGTAAATGAATGAGCAAATGAATGAGTGCGTGAATGATTGAATTTATTTATTTCATCTATCATGTGTCAATTTTTGATGTTTCAAGCGAGCAAATGAATGAGTAAATTAATTCATTTATTTCATCTGTCATGTGTCAATTTTTGACGTTTCAAGCGAGCAAAGGAATGAGTAAATTAATTCATTTATTTCATCTGTCATGTGTCAATTTTTGATGTTTCAAGCGAGCAAATGAATGAGTAAATTAATTCATTTATTTCATCTGTCATGTGTCAATTTTTGACGTTTCAAGCGAGCAAATGAATGAATAAATTATTTCATTTATTTCATCTTTCATGTGTCAATTTTTGATGTTTCAAGCGAGCAAATGAATGAATAAATTATTTCATTTATTTCATCTGTCAGTTGTCAGTTTTTGATGTTTCAAGCGAGCAAAGGAATGAGTAAATTAATTCATTTATTTCATCTGTCATGTGTCAATTTTTGATGTTTCAAGCGAGCAAATGAATGAGTAAATTAATTCATTTATTTCATCTGTCATGTGTCAATTTTTGATGTTTCAAGCGAGCAAAGGAATGAGTAAATTAATTCATTTATTTCATCTGTCATGTGTCAATTTTTGATGTTTCAAGCGAGCAAAGGAATGAGTAAATTAATTCATTTATTTCATCTGTCATGTATCAATTTTTGATGTTTCAAGCGAGCAAATGAATGAGTAAATTATGTCATTTATTTCATCTGTCATGTGTCAATTTTTGATGTTTCAAGCGAGCAAATGAATGAATAAATTAATTCATTTATTTCATCTGTCATGTGTCAATTTTTGATGTTTCAAGCGAGCAAAGGAATGAGTAAATTAATTCATTTATTTCATCTGTCATGTGTCAATTTTTGATGTTTCAAGCGAGCAAATGAATGAATAAATTATTTCATTTATTTCATCTTTCATGTGTCAATTTTTGATGTTTCAAGCGAGCAAATGAATGAATAAATTAATTCATTTATTTCATCTGTCATGTGTCAATTTTTGATGTTTCAAGCGAGCAAATGAATGAATAAATTAATTCATTTATTTCATCTGTCATGTGTCAATTTTTGATGTTTCAAGCGAGCAAAGGAATGAGTAAATTAATTCATTTATTTCATCTGTCATGTGTCAATTTTTGATGTTTCAAGCGAGCAAAGGAATGAGTAAATTAATTCATTTATTTCATCTGTCATGTGTCAATTTTTGATGTTTCAAGCGAGCAAATGAATGAATAAATTAATTCATTTATTTCATCTGTCATGTGTCAATTTTTGATGTTTCAAGCGAGCAAATGAATGAATAAATTAATTCATTTATTTCATCTGTCATGTGTCAATTTTTGATGTTTCAAGCGAGCAAAGGAATGAGTAAATTAATTCATTTATTTCATCTGTCATGTGTCAATTTTTGATGTTTCAAGCGAGCAAATGAATGAGTAAATTAATTCATTTATTTCATCTGTCATGTGTCAATTTTTGACGTTTCAAGCGAGCAAATGAATGAATAAATTATTTCATTTATTTCATCTTTCATGTGTCAATTTTTGATGTTTCAAGCGAGCAAATGAATGAATAAATTATTTCATTTATTTCATCTGTCAGTTGTCAGTTTTTGATGTTTCAAGCGAGCAAAGGAATGAGTAAATTAATTCATTTATTTCATCTGTCATGTGTCAATTTTTGATGTTTCAAGCGAGCAAATGAATGAGTAAATTAATTCATTTATTTCATCTGTCATGTGTCAATTTTTGATGTTTCAAGCGAGCAAAGGAATGAGTAAATTAATTCATTTATTTCATCTGTCATGTGTCAATTTTTGATGTTTCAAGCGAGCAAAGGAATGAGTAAATTAATTCATTTATTTCATCTGTCATGTATCAATTTTTGATGTTTCAAGCGAGCAAATGAATGAGTAAATTATGTCATTTATTTCATCTGTCATGTGTCAATTTTTGATGTTTCAAGCGAGCAAAGGAATGAGTAAATTAATTCATTTATTTCATCTGTCATGTGTCAATTTTTGATGTTTCAAGCGAGCAAATGAATGAATAAATTATTTCATTTATTTCATCTTTCATGTGTCAATTTTTGATGTTTCAAGCGAGCAAATGAATGAGTAAATTATTTCATTTATTTCATCTGTCATGTGTCAATTTTTGATGTTTCAAGCGAGCAAATGAATGAATAAATTAATTCATTTATTTCATCTATCATGTGTCAATTTTTGATGTTTCAAGCGAGCAAATGAATGAGTAAATTAATTCATATATTTCATCTGTCAGTTGTCAGTTTTTGACGTTTCGAGCAGTGTCATGACTTTTTAGGGAATTTATTTTTCTAACTAAACAGCTTTGTGTATGGCCCTGTTTAAAATGATTCTATCGCATGTAATAAAAGTGAAATCCTACAAAATGGCGGTGAAAACGGTGAGATACAAGAGGAAGTGGGTATCTAGATGTAACTCAAGAAAACTAGCGACACTTAATCTCCTTCAAAAGGAAGCCTTTTTTTTAATTAGGTATAGAAATATATACAAGGAGAGAAATGAAAAAATATCCTTCGATATCGAATGGCATTCATACACTTTCCAAAATAATATCCAATTTCCTTTTTTAACTAGTCTGGTTTTACTTTCAACTTATCCGCTATATCAACAACAAATTATAACACGCTGTCAATCTCAAATAAGTACACAATTTATAATACAGAGTGTCCCAAAAAAAATTCCCACACATGAGTATAAGATATATTTATTTCCCGATATTATTTATTCATTCATTTTCCCACATATTTTTTACAAAACACCGATCTTCTATCCATCTAGCATTAGGGCGATATGAGAATATATGGGAGTTTTTTTTTCTAGTTCTCGAATCACATGTGGCACTTTCTCTATGCACTCACAAAATAAATACTCACTTTAAATCTTATCTAAACGAAATAACACACACTAAATCAGTGGCGTACTTGCGTTAGTATTTCATTAATACAGTACAATTTTACATTATTATACTCCGTTCGCTATATATAAGAACATTTTAGACAATTGACAGTTGACATTTCTTCTGTCAATGTCGAAAACGAATCTGATTAATGTGTAAATCATTCAAATTATAAATAACAAACAGGATGTATTCAAATTATACAAGAATCGCCCTGTATATACTGCAAATAAATATTTCATCGTAAGTTAAACATTACAAAATGCATGTATTTAACTGTACCTGCAATAACAATAACTCAGAAATAAAACGCCGTTTGGACTATAAGATTAAAATTTAAGACCGTTTGCACCATGACAGTTAATGAATTATTCGAATCGAGAAAATGCTAAAATGCGCATTGCATTGTTAGTTACACACGGTTACAATTGCGCGAGAGCCGTGATAAAACGGTCTCGAGATCAAATTGTTTATTTTAAGTATCGATGGGTCAATAAACGTATTAAATAGAACACAGAACGCGACGAGAATGCGCCGCTCGAAAAGCATTCCCCGATGGGAATTAAACGAGCTATATATTCTTTAATCAACCCTTAAAAAATGCATTATTTTATCAACCCAATATCAAGTAT
This sequence comes from Phyllotreta cruciferae, assembly GCA_917563865.1. Classification (NCBI taxonomy): domain Eukaryota; kingdom Metazoa; phylum Arthropoda; class Insecta; order Coleoptera; family Chrysomelidae; genus Phyllotreta; species Phyllotreta cruciferae. The sequence goes on along the minus strand of OU830618.1, from coordinate 898,224 downwards.
ATTTTTTCTCAATGGTAAAAGTTTTGTATACAAAATGAACTTGTATGCGTTACTATGCAGTGGATAGACAATTGGGAATTGTTAATTGACATTTTAGACAACTGACATGTCAGAGAATTGACATTTTTGACATTCTTGACAATTGACATTTGACATGTCATACCTGATATCGAACAGAGTATAAGCGTATAAAATGTAGGTTGGTTTTTTTTTCTATTTTTGATTAGGAAAGAATGCGCAATTGTAATTACAATTTTATCTGAACAATGTTTCAATAATGAGTCTCGTTTTAATTGACTAATCGCGTAATGCGCATAGCGTGCTTGATAAATTGGAAATTTAGCGTCATTTTTGCGGCTACAATACGGGCAAAATGAGGCCTATTAAACGACGCATAATGGAGACCAATCAAACGTATTTTTTCGCCGTTAAGATTTATTAGGGTCGGGTGCCATTGTGGCCCGGAATCCGGTAGAATGGCAGCGCATTGAATTCGGTTTTTCTGGCGACGGTTTATTTTATTATTATATTTATTTTTTTTCGTTTGTTAGAGCTGGCAATTCGTCGCTTCCGGTTCATCCGGTGTAGGTATATGCGGCTTTGTTCGCTCCGGTCGGGGGCTAATAACCGGAGTTTTTTTATTCTTTTTTTTGGGGAAATTTATCGCGAAATTATGCGAGTTGCTTGTGGTAATGGATAACGAATCTCTTCCATCTCTACGTTATTTTGCATAGCTAACTTCGATGGAACTTTGAAAGAATTTTAAATATAGCGTGTTAGATTATACTCTTTTTATGTCAATTGTCTGGGATATGTCAATTACCTAAAATGTCAATATTATCAAAAATGCCAAATGTCAAATTTCTAAAAAATCATTTCTCTAAACTGACATTGTCCAAAATGTCAATTGTCAAAAATGACAATTGTCAAAAATGTCAAATTTCTAAAAAATCCATTCTCTAAACTGACATTGTCCAAAATGTCAATTGCTTAAAATGTCAATATTATCAAAAATGTCAAATGTCAAATTTCTAAAAAATCAATTCTCTAAATTGTCTAAAATATCAATTGTCTGAAATGTCAATTGTCTGGGATATGTCAATGGAGAAGACCACGATGTGAGATATGCGGATTTCGACAAAATATACTATTAGAAATGATTTATTAGAGCTCAAAACCGTTTTCAGTTGCTCAAAAGGTGTTATAATTAAAAAGATATAGCCCTTCGAAATTTAAAAATTTCGGGTTCTGACTCATAAGTCATCAACCAATCATAAACCACTCACGTCTTGTTGTATACTAAATAATATGAATTTTCGAACGCAGTAACAAAGAATACACAAACGAACAAAAATCATACTGTCATTTGTCAGATTTTTCTGAAAAATGCACAAAACAACTTACACGAATTGCAGATCGGCACAAAACACTTTTGATAATATTGACGTTGACAAGAATGTTGCCAAATGAATTTTTCAGGACCATTATTTGTGTTTTTAACAAGAAAATCGGTTACAATTTATACAGATGAAGATGTTACTTCTATATTAATATATCGAATTATCCATTAGGTAATGGAAGAAATGGATCAATCAGAAAATGTTTATTGCAATAAATATACAAAAAACGCACATTTTGCGGAGTATAGAAGAGTAATGGGAAACGTGGCAAACTTGCAAAATGTGACTTCTCTTTGCAACTCTCGCTTGGATTGGAGCCGAACGTATGACGATTGTGTGACGTTTTTCAAACTTTAAAAATTAATTGCGGCCTTATTTGGCAACAGAAAAAAAAAAAAATTTCACTACGCGCCTTCTTAGAACACACGGTTTTGAAAAAAAAAATTAAAAAAAAAGTCGTGGTCTTCTCCATTGCCTAAAATGTCAATTGTCTGAAATGTCAATTGCCTGGGATATGTCAATTGCCTAAAATGTCAATATTATCAAAAATGCCAAATGTCAAATTTCTAAAAAATCATTTCTCTAAACTGACATTGTCCAAAATGTCAATTGCTTAAAATGTCAATATTATCAAAAATGCCAAATGTCAAATTTCTAAAAAATCATTTCTCTAAATTGTTTAAAATGTCAATTGTCTGGGATATGTCAATTGCCTAAAATGTCAATATCAAAAATGCCAAATGTCAAATTTCTAAAAAATCATTTCTCTAAACTGACATTGTCCAAAATGTCAATTGTCAAAAATGTCAAATTTCTAAAAAATCCATTCTCTAAACTGACATTGTCCAAAATGTCAATTGCTTAAAATGTCAATATTATCAAAAATGTCAAATGTCAAATTTCTAAAAAATCTATTCTCTAAATTGTCTAAAATGTCAATTGTCTGGGATATGTCAATTGCCTAAAATGTCAATATTATCAAAAATGCCAAATGTCAAATTTCTAATCATTTCTCTAAACTGACATTGTCCAAAATGTCAATTGCCTAAAATGTCAATATTATCAAAAATGTCAAATGTCAAATTTCTAAAAAATCAATTCTCTAAATTGTCTAAAATGTCAATTGTCTGGGATATGTCAATAGCCTAAAATGTCAATTGCCTGGGATATGTCAATTGCCTAAAATGTCAATATTATCAAAGATGCCAAATGTCAAATTTCTAAAAAATCATTTCTCTAAACTGACATTGTCCAAAATGTCAATTGTCAAAAATGTCAAATGAGAAAATTCCCTGTGTTATATTTACGTGCAATAATTTTATTGCAATAACATATTGGAGGCGATATGAACAAGATGGAGATTAGTTAAGTATTTAGAATAATCCGCGTAACGAGCGGTAGCTGTAAAAGTACTGGTTTGATGCGCTGCTAATGAAGTACCGAATGCAAATCGGCGTCGCCCGAAGGCGCCCCCGTCTAAATAACGACTTCCTTATTATTGTATTCATAATGGGATTTATTCATAAATTTTCTCCGTGTGCTACCTAAACTCTCTTCCTCAAACCTACAACGCTTGCCCTCGATTGGAATCCAAACGGCTTTCTCCATCCCATTGACATATGACAGTTGACAGATTTTATTGATTAGAAATGTCACTTGTGAGGAAATGACGTATACCGTCGACAATTGACAGATGACATGTTAGAAATGTCTCTTTTGAGTAAATGACGTATCGTCGACAGTTGACAGGTTTTATTGACAGTTCGAAATGCCTGTCTCTTGTTAGGAAATGACAGTTGACAGTTTGACAATTTTTTGTTTGATGTAGGTAATTAAAATTGTAGATGATAATTCAAACATATCTAAATTGATGCGTTTGACTAATTTTACTTTGGCGTCCTTGAACTTAGAGTAATGTCCGTTGAACTTGAATTTGTACGTGTTGGCAGCCGTTCGGACGAGGCACGCCGTGGCTCCGATACCGAACGACGTGAAAATAAACGAAATTAGAATTTACATTCCGTTTATGGTATTTTCACGCGAGTATTGAACTCGAATTTCATATAAACAATCATTAATTAATTAGAAAAATATATAAACATCGCATTAATACTCGATTATCCTCTGAATTTTTTAGTATTAGAACGTTCACGTAACCGTAACTTTAGCCACGGCCTCTTCGGACCGATGTGGGTAAATACTAAATAAGCGCGTAGGCGGCGTGCTGCGTATCTTTTCCCTTCGAATTATTTTCCCATCAGATATCGGGCCTGTTTCGGCTCACTTGTCGAACATTTCCTTCTAGGTAGATGTAGAAATTAAACAGACTACGCGTCAATGAAATCGAAAATAAACCGAACTCTCGTGAACCCATCGAAAATTCCACCAAAAGTCACCAAAAGTCTGAATATAGCCAACAAAAATTGCAACATAACGACCAAAAACTTCAACATAACCAACAAAAACCTCAACATAACGACCAAAAACCTCAACATAACGACCAAAAACTACAACATAATGACCAAAAATGCCAACATAACAACCAAAAACTTCACATAATGACCAAAAACCATAACATAACGACCAAAAATTCAACATAACCACCAAAAATTTGAACGCAATGACCAAAAATTGCAACATAACAACCAAAAACTTTAACATAACGACCAAAAACCTTAACATAACGACCAAAAACTACAACATAATGACCAAAAATGCCAACATAACAACCAAAAACTTCACATAATGACCAAAAACCATAACATAACGACCAAAAATTCAACATAACCACCAAAAATTTGAACGCAATGACCAAAAATTGCAACATAACAACCAAAAACTTTAACATAACGACCAAAAACCTTAACATAACGACCAAAAACTACAACATAATGACCAAAAATGCCAACATAACAACCAAAAACTTCACATAATGACCAAAAACCATAACATAACGACCAAAAATTCAACATAACCACCAAAAATTTGAACGCAATGACCAAAAATTGCAACATAACAACCAAAAACTTTAACATAACGACCAAAAACCTTAACATAACGACCAAAAACTACAACATAATGACCAAAAATGCCAACATAACAACCAAAAACTTCACATAATGACCAAAAACCATAACATAACGACCAAAAATTCAACATAACCACCAAAAATTTGAACGCAATGACCAAAAATTGCAACATAACAACCAAAAACTTTAACATAACGACCAAAAACCTTAACATAACGACCAAAAACTACAACATAATGACCAAAAATGCCAACATAACAACCAAAAACTTCACATAATGACCAAAAACCATAACATAACGACCAAAAATTCAACATAACCACCAAAAATTTGAACGCAATGACCAAAAATTGCAACATAACAACCAAAAACTTTAACATAACGACCAAAAACCTTAACATAACGACCAAAAACTACAACATAATGACCAAAAATGCCAACATAACAACCAAAAACTTCACATAATGACCAAAAACCATAACATAACGACCAAAAACTAGAATATAACGCCCAAAAATTCAACATAACCACCAAAAATTTGAACGCAATGACCAAAAATTGCAACATAACGACCAAAAACCTCAACATAACGACCAAAAACTACAACATAATGACCAAAAATGCCAACATAACAACCAAAAACTTCACATAATGACCAAAAACCATAACATAACGACCAAAAACTAGAACATAACGCCCAAAAATTCAACATAACCACCAAAAATTTGAACGCAATGACCAAAAATTGCAACATAACAACCAAAAACTTTAACATAACGACCAAAAACCTTAACATAACGACCCAAAACTACAACATAACGGCCAAAAACTCAACATAACGCCCAAAAACTCAACATAACCACCAAAAATTTGAACGCAATGACCAAAAATTGCAACATAACGACCAAAAACTTTAACATAACGACCAAAAACCTCAACATAACGACCAAAAACTACAACATAACAACCAAAAACCTCAACATAACGGCCAAAAACTCAACATAACGCCCAAAAAACTTCAACACAACCAACATTCCAAGATTTTTCTTCTTTTTTTTTATCACAAATTTTATATTTTTGCAGCCGAAAGCGACATCGCTACGTTCGCCTCGCTCAAGACCCACTACAAAGCCGAGCGGCCGTTCGAAGGCGGGCTGTTCACGGCGGGCTCCCGCCCAGCGGCGTTGCGACGCCTCTACGACGCCGCCGCCAAGACGCCCGTCGACGTCATGCGCCAATTGGACAGGTGGCGTCGCGACGGCTGCCGCTCGTCCAGGTTCTTCGTCTGTACGCCCGTGCTGGGCGCCAAGCGGCGGCGCATCCGCAACAAGATCGACATCGACATCGAGACCAGCCTGGTAAGTTTCTTTTGACAATTGACATTTGACACAAATTGACAGATGACACAATGAAATAGTGACAGATGACAGGGTGACAGAGTGTCATATGACAAAATGAAATAATGACAGATGAGACAATTAGAGAATGACAGATGACGCAATGAGGAAATTGACAGATGACACAATTAAATAGTGACAGATGACAGATGACAGGTGACAGATGACAGGTGACAGATGACATGTGACAGAGTGTCATATGACAAAATGAAATAATGACATATGAGACAATCAAAGAATGACAGATGACAAAATGAAATAATGACAGATGACGCAATGAGGAAATTGACAGATGACACAATGAAATAGTGACAGATGACAGTTGACGGTGACAGATGACACAATGAAATAGTGACAGGTGACAGATGACAGGGTGACAGATGACATGTGACAGAGTGTCAGATGACAAAATTAAATAATGACAGATGAGACAATCAAAGAATGACAGATGACGCAATGAGGAAATTGACAGATGACACAATGAAATAGTGACATATGACAGGTGACAAAATGAAATAATGACAGATGAGACAATTAAAGAATGACAGATGACAAAATGAAATAATGACAGATGAGCCAATTAGAGAATGACAGATGACAAAATGAAATAATGACAGATGACGCAATGAGGAAATTGACAGATGACACAATGAAATAGTGACAGGGTGGCAGATGACAGGTGACAAAATGAAATAATGACAGATGAGACAATTGAAGAATGACAGATGACAAAATGAAATAATGACAGATGACGCAACGAGGAAATGACAGGTCAGATGAATTAATGACGATAGTGGTTCTTATCATCTAGCCGGCCGCCTTGGAGGATTTGCGAAGGTGGACGTCGAAGGAGGCGTTGGGTGACGTCACTGTGACGCCGGATTGCGCCAATAGAATATCGAGTACGTTCAGCGCTGGTGACGTAGTGGATCACAAACTGCCCTCTCCCGAGGAGCAACTCCAAGTGGTCGCTCTCAAGTGAGTAACTTTTACTATTCCTTCCCCAGATCTAGTTACCTTTTCCTCTACCTTCTCTTGATGACGCTTGTATATATACAGAAAACTAACAAAGTTGGCTGTTTGGCAGATTCCCCGCCGAAATGGTGGCAGTTGACGTCACGGGGCGCAGTTTCGATCGCATGTCGTCGCGACGCCGGTCGCTCGTTCCGGAAACGACGCACCGCGCCGATTGTACGACAGATGGCGCTGATGAGGCGACTACTCGCAGGAGGCAGAAGAGCAGGAGGACTCGCGGTAGGCGGCGCAACACGCTGGCCGGGACCGATCAGAAGGAGATCAGGGAGGCTGTGACGGCCGCGTAAGTACTGGATTAAATCGATTGAAATTTGCACGATTGCTTTGGTTAATCGATTACTAATCGATCATTTTTTGTACATATATCAACATATAAAATCGATTTTTTAATATCGTGTTCATGGTTCATGCTTGAGTGCTAGGGATTTATTTTCTTATTATTTCGTTTTTTTGATCGGAGATGCCCTTGATTTAAGGGTGGGCTGTGAATACAGGGCATGGAGGGTGCTACTAAAAGTTGGCCATGACTTTTAGTTAAGTTCCTGGTAAACAATAAATATTTTAGTTGGATTTAGAGATTTATAGAGACTTTGGATTCTATGAAACGTTTAAAAATCTTTAAATTTTTTGAAAATCTTAAAAATCTGTTAATTCTTGAAAGTTTTTAAAATTTTAGAAAAATCGAAAAACCTTGAAAAACTGAAAAATCAAAAAACCTTCAAAAACTTTGGAAAATCGAAAATTTTTGAAATTTTTGAAAAAAATCGAAAAACCTTGAAAACTTTGAAAAATTTTTGGAATTTTTTTAAAAATTGAATTATCTTGAAAAACCTGACAAACCCTGGAAATTTTTTGAAAAATTCTGAAAAACCTTGAAGAATCATTGAGTATCTTGAAAAATCTTGAAAAACATTGAAAAACATCGAATAATCTCGAAAAATCTCGAAAAATCTTGAAAAAACTTGAGAAATCTTGAAAAATCATAGAAGATCTTGAAAAATCTTGAATCATGAAAAATCTTGAAAAATCTTGAAACATCTTGAAAAATCTTAAAAAATCTTGAAAAATCATAGATCTTGAAAAATCTTGAAACATCATGAAAAATCTTTAAAATCTATAAAAACTATAAAATCTATAAAATCTTTAAAAACTTGAAAAATCATAGAAGATCTTGAGAAATATTGAAAAATCTTGAAAAATCATAGAAGATCTTGAAAAATCTTGAAAAATCATAGAAGATCTTGAAAAATCTTGAAACATGAAAAATCTCGAAAAATCTTGAAAAAACTTGAGAAATCTTGAAAAATCTTGAAACATCTTGAAAAATCTTAAAAAATCTTGAAAAATCATAGAAGATCTTGAAAAATCTTGAAACATCATGAAAAATCTATAAAAACTATAAAATCTATAAAATCTTTAAAAATCTTGAAAAATCTTGAAACATCTTGAAAAATCTTGAAACATCTAGAAAAATCTTGAAACATCATAAAAAATCTTTAAAATCTATAAAAACTATAAAATCTTTAAAAATCTTTAAAAATCAGAAGATCTTGAAAAATCTCGAAAAATCTCGAAAAATCTCGAAAAATCTTGAAAAAACTTGAGAAATCTTGAAAAATTTTGAAAAATTATAGAAGATCTAGAAAAATCTTGAATCACGAAAAATCTTTAAAATCTATAAAAACTATAAAATCTATAAAATCTTTAAAAACTTGAAAAATCATAGAAGATCTTGAAAAATCTTGAATCATCTTGAAAAATCTATAAAAACTATAAAATCTATAAAATCTTTAAAAATCATAGAAGATCTTGAAAAATCTTGAAACATCTTGAAAAATCTTGAAAAATCATAGAAGATCTTGAAAAATCTTGAATCATGAAAAATCTTGAAAAATCATAGAAGATCTTGAAAAATCTTGGAACATCTAGAAAAATCTTGAAAAATCTTTAAAAACTATAAAATCTATAAAATCTTGAAAAATCATAGAAGATCTTGAAAAATCTTGAATCATGAAAAATCTTGAAAAATCATAGAAGATCTTGAAAAATCTTGGAACATCTAGAAAAATCTTGAAAAATCTTTAAAAACTATAAAATCTATAAAATCTTGAAAAATCATAGAAGATCTTGAAAAATCTTGAAAAATCTTTAAAATCTATAAAAACTACAAAATCTATAAAATCTTTAAAAATCATAGAAGATCTTGAAAAATCTTTAAAATCTATAAAAACTAAAAAATCTTTAAAAACCTTTAAAAATCTCTAAAATCTCCAAACACCACAATACCTATAGTCACCAGGAACGCACCCCATTTCAAAACTAACAACCACCGTTCCCTCCAACAGAGAAGAACCTTCCTCATCCACCGCCGGCCAACCCGCCGCCACCGCCACCCGCGGCCCCGCCGTCATCCGCAGCCACAGCAGCGACCTCCTCCGCGCCGCCGCCCACAAAGACTCCCCCGCCGACGCCAAGAAATCCCACTTCAACACCCTCAAGCAGTGGGGCCGCAGCCGCTACGACAAGCTCATGCACAAGCACCACGAGCACAACAACAACAAACCCGACGAGCTCAACCTCTACGAGACCGTCGCCGTCAAGCGCAAGCCCCACAAGTCCCACGAGCGCAACCCCTCCGTCTCCTCGTCGGAGAAGTCCTCCGCCAGCACCCCCAACCCTCTGTCCCAAGTCATCGACATCGCCGTCAAGCTGCGCCACAACTCCAACCGCTCGCGCCGCCTGGGCGCCAAAGAGGAGCCGCACTCCTCCAGCGGCAACTGGAGCGCCAGCTCGGAGAGCGGCCGCGCCTCCATCGCCTCCGAGACCCATCCCAAGTCCACCACGTCCGCCACCGCCTCCACCACCTCCTTAAACCAACCCCCCAGCTCGGTAAACAGCAGGAGGCGGTACAACATCAATTATAACACCCCCACGTCGGGCAGCGTCACCAGCGAGGGCACCCTCACCCCGGACATCATCCACGATCTCCACCACGAAGACGGCGAAACCAGCTCGGTCTACTCCTGCGATACAGAAGGTTATTACACGTCCTTCCACATGGACAGCGGGTTGAAAACCCTCAAGGAGGAGGAAGCACCAGCTACCCCGTTGCACGTCACCTCTGCTATAAGCTCTAATAACACTCTATCAGCTGAGAATGAGTACGAATTATTCGGTAAAGGATCAACCTCTACTACCACTAGCTCGGCCGGTACGGTTTGCACCACGTTAAGAGCCTCCGATAGCAACAAATCGTTGATAATAGGACCTGCAGTACCGGAACGCAAGAGCTCGCTGTCCAGCAAATCCAACGAAAGCTCACTCGAACGAGACTTCAGCACCGTCAAACGAAGCCCGGCGTCCACGACCTCCAAAAAACCCGCCGAAGAAGCTCCCCCAGGACCTGGTGGAGGCCACCCCGACGGCGGCCGCGCCGCCATAGAGTCGACGCGCGCCAAAAATCTACCCGAAGAAGCCGGCCCGGGACCCGGCGACGTCTCCCCCGACAGCGGACACAACACCTCTAGCTCCCCCATAGAGTCGATTAGTAGTCCAGCGGGGGTGCGCAGCGGCAGCGACCCGGAGTTTTCCGAATCTTCCGACGCGGAAGGACCGGAAAGATCCGAACGGCTGCGCGCGAAAACGGCCATCGACTCCAGCAGGATACCCTCCATGTGCCACATAACGCCGCCCCACAGCGACGACGAGACCAGCAGCACCGCCTCCGCGAACCCCAACAGAATCCGTACGGATTCGCTCGCTGGTTACGCCGCCTTCTCCGGCGGTTCGGGGGGACGTGGAGCGAGCCCCAGCGGGGGCAGCTGCTCGGTGAAGGTGTCCACGACGACGCCGCCTAAGCCCATCATCAGAGCGAGTTTGTTGCCTTTGAACAGCATGCTGGGGAGGCTGAAGACCAACCTGGTGAACTTTGCGCAGAAGCGCGACCGTAGCAAATCACCTAGTGCACCGATTTTCGATGCTGGTGAATACGTTACGATAGCGGATGTTAAGAAATTGCCTCAAGATGATATAAACAAGAATCTAACGAGCGTTTTGAGCGGTAAAGCGGAGTACGTGAGCCTCAACGAGTTGCCTTGTAACAACCCCGGCGGCGCCTCCAAGGGGGACTCGCTGGAGAGGCGGCGGCTTGGGGCTAGAGTAGTGCTAGACGCTGACGGTAAAGTAGTATACAGCTCGGATAGCTTAAAGAGACGCAAAGGGGCCCATACTACTTTCGAGCCCGGCAAAAACGTGAAAACCCCGTCGCCCTCCTCGGCGATGAGGTCCACGAAAACGGTGCGACCGGTGCCCAGCACCCACCACCAGAAGCTGGCCAACATACCGTCAACGGAGTTCCACAAACCTCGCTCACAGCTGATCATCAAGGCCTCCTCCACGGGGGTGGCGGAGATGGAAGTGGTGCCCTCCACGGTGGTCACCCCCACGTCCCCCAAATCGCCGGCCAGAGGAGCCTACGTCAACGTGCAGCAGAGAGGTAAGTGCCACAAGCCGCGCCGAAGGGATAGCTACCGATTGGCTAATAATAATAATAATGCGGGCGCCAGGCCGGGCGCCAGGTGGCGCGCCGGTGCCAAATTGGACGCGGTCGATCGCATGGAGAGGGAAATCGAGAGCGAGTTGTTGCGCGAGAGGATTAATTATCCGGCGACGGTGTCGCCGGTGCCCTGTCAAAAAAGGTGCGGGGTTTATGGGAGGGAGCACGCTTTGGGGGTGTTAAAGGGGGCGTCGAGGCGCGTCGCGGCGCCCGGGATTGAGGCCGTTAGAGTGCTATCGCCTGCTATTACTGATACCGAGATTTGGTGAATTTTTGGGGAATTTTGAGGCGTGTGACGTCATTGAGTCGTGTGACGTCATTGAGTCGTGTGACGTCATTATGATACATCCTTTTTGCGTATAGTTACCTTGGAATTGTAATGCACTTTTCAGTTTTTCAGTGCTACCAACATTTGGAGATTTTGTGTCACAGACTCATGTGACGTCATTACGACACAACCTTTTTACATATAGCCACCTTGGAATTTTAATTGCACTATTTTCAGTATTACCAACTGTTTATTTCTTTATTGTCATTAATGAAAGTCACCATGAAACTGATTTTTGTGTCACCGAGTCGGGTGACGTCATTACGACACGACCTTTTTACATATAGCCACCTTGGAATTTTAAATGCACTATTTTCAGTATTACCAACTGTTTATTTCTTTATTGGCATTAATGAAAGTCACCATGAAACTGATTTTTGTGTCACCGAGTCGGGTGACGTCATTACGACACGACCTTTTTACATATAGCCACCTTGGAATTTTAAATGCACTATTTTCAGTATTACCAACTGTTTATTTCTTTATTGGCATTAATGAAAGTCACCATGAAACTGATTTTTGTGTCACAGACTCGTGTGACGTCATTATGACACAACCTTTTTACATATAGCCACCTTGGAATTTTAATTGCACTATTTTCAGTACTACCAACTGTTTATTTCTTTATTGTCATTAATGAAAGTCACCATGAAACTGATTTTTGTGTCACCGAGTCGGGTGACGTCATTACGACACGACCTTTTTACATATAGCCACCTTGGAATTTTAAATGCACTATTTTCAGTATTACCAACTGTTTATTTCTTTATTGGCATTAATGAAAGTCACCATGAAACTGATTTTTGTGTCACCGAGTCGGGTGACGTCATTACGACACGACCTTTTTACATATAGCCACCTTGGAATTTTAAATGCACTATTTTCAGTATTACCAACTGTTTATTTCTTTATTGGCATTAATGAAAGTCACCATGAAACTGATTTTTGTGTCACAGACTCGTGTGACGTCATTATGACACAACCTTTTTACATATAGCCACCTTGGAATTTTAAATGCACTATTTTCAGTATTACCAACTGTTTATTTCTTTATTGGCATTAATGAAAGTCACCATGAAACTGATTTTTGTGTCACAGACTCGTGTGACGTCATTATGACACAACCTTTTTACATATAGCCACCTTGGAATTTTAATTGCACTATTTTCAGTACTACCAACTGTTTATTTCTTTATTGTCATTAATGAAAGTCACCATGAAACTGATTTTTGTGTCACCGAGTCGGGTGACGTCATTACGACACGACCTTTTTACATATAGCCACCTTGGAATTTTAAATGCACTATTTTCAGTATTACCAACTGTTTATTTCTTTATTGGCATTAATGAAAGTCACCATGAAACTGATTTTTGTGTCACAGACTCGTGTGACGTCATTATGACACAACCTTTTTACATATAGCCACCTTGGAATTTTAATTGCACTATTTTCAGTACTACCAACTGTTTATTTCTTTATTGTCATTAATGAAAATCACCATGAAACTGATTTTTGCGTCACTGACTCATGTGACGTCATTACGACACAACCTTTTTACATATAGCCAACTTGGAATTTTAATTGCACTATTTTCATTACTACCAACTGTTTATTTCTTTATTGGCATTAATGAAAATCACCATGAAACCGATTTTTGCGTCACTGCCTCATGTGACGTCTTTAAGACACAACCTTTTTACATATAACCTCCTTAGAATTTTAAATGCACTATTTTCAGTACTACCAACTGTTTATTTCTTTATTGGCATTAATGAAAATCACCATAAAACCGATTTTTGCGTCACTGCCTCATGTGACGTCTTTAAGACACAACCTTTTTACATATAACCTCCTTAGAATTTTAAATGACTATTTTCAGTACTACCAACTGTTTATTTCTTTATTGGCATTAATGAAAATCACCATAAAACCGATTTTTGCGTCACTGCCTCATGTGACGTCTTTAAGACACAACCTTTTTACATATAACCTCCTTAGAATTTTAAATGACTATTTTCAGTACTACCAACTGTTTATTTCTTTATTGGCATTAATGAAAATCACCATAAAACCGATTTTTGCGTCACTGCCTCATGTGACGTCTTTAAGACACAACCTTTTTACATATAACCTCCTTAGAATTTTAAATGACTATTTTCAGTACTACCAACTGTTTATTTCTTTATTGGCATTAATGAAAATCACCATAAAACCGATTTTTGCGTCACTGAGTCGGGTGACGTCATTACGACACGACCTTTTTACATATAGCCACCTTGGAATTATAATGAATTTTTAATCAGTGCTACCAACATTTGGTTTTTTATGTTAGAACTATCGAAAGTCACCATAAAGCCGATTTAACACTTTCACTTATCGAAACTATCGTCCCTACTTCTTCTTTTTCTTCTTCAATTGTGGCCTCAACCTCTGTGGCTATTTCGCCACTCGAATACCAGTTGATAGTATCCCTTAAATATGAAATTTTACATTATACAAGGCCCTATTAATTCTCCCTTAAATATTCATACAAAAATGCGCGGGAAAAACACGATTAAATTACCTATAGAATGCCCCATTTTTCCACCCAAATTTTCCCCCAAAACCACCCCCTACCACTGCACCTAAATTGTAAACAAAGATGCGCGGGAAAACCCCCCCACACAGTCGAATTTCCCGGCAATCGATGGGCCATTCACCCCTCGCTTTTCCTCTAACTCTAAGGGATGTTTTCGCTCCGATTTCCCTTTTCTCTACGCGATCGAGTGGCCTGTGGGCCGCGTCCAAAGGTAGTTCGAGTTTGAGTGTAATTATCATCATCACACGTGCTATGTAATGTAATAATAAATTACATTATACGCTTGTAATATTCGAGTAGTGATATCATATTATGAGAGTGGTGAATTGTTTAGGGGTAGAAATGTATTCGGACTCGAACTATTCGTGTGTCGGGACAGTTTGTTTTGTATAGAGCTAGGTCTTGTATTGTTTTAGCGTTTGGTTAGGTGAGTTTTGTGATATTTTCCATTGTAATAAGACTGATGCATTTTTCATTTGCAAACATCTGATTTTTTTTTAATTAAGTAATTTTATGAATAATTGTGCAATAAGTATATAGATGTTTGTGAGGTGAACAAATCGCTTGATTAATTTTTATGGGTGTTTGTAACGAATTTTTATTTGCACTTTTGTTTTTATTAAATTTCTTGTAAATAATTTTAGTAACTTTTTGCATGTATTATGTGTGTTTTATTTTTTTTTTTTGTAAGTGTTTCGTTCGACGCTAATCGCCTTTTTAATTAATTTAATTAAAACCACCGATTGTAATTATTGGTTAATAATTATTTATAAACAAAAAATCTTCCATCTTTTCTACTGTGTGCTAATTTTAACACTAATTTTTTTAACCTACACATCATTATCAACCCGTCTGTGATAACTCACATAAATACATGAAATTATTTGTTTATTTTTTGTATATTAATGCAATTACAGCAAAAAGTACTAAATATTATCCCGTCGACCTCTCCGCTCTCCCCTACGACCACACTGCGAGTAGGGGAAAGCGGTGAATTTTAATAATATTGTCAACAAAAAATTGCCCTACTCAACCCTACTTAATTACTAGCCTTTATTACTTTACCCTCTACTCACTTATGTACTCCCCTTATTACAACCCCCACTCGCCTAATTTATTTATTAATAGAACCCTACTCTACCCTACTGGCCTAATCTATAATGTAATTTGCGGTAGTAGGAGTGAGTGGGGCAGTCCACGGGATGATCCTTTAAGTACCCGGTAAAATGAATAATTTCATTCGGTTTTATCAACAATGGAGAAGACCACGTTATAATTAAAAAGTTATAGCACTTTGAAATTTAAAAATTTTGGGTTTTGACTCATGTCTTATCAACCAATCATAAACCACTCACGTTTTGTTGTATAAGTAAATAGTATGAATTTTCGAACGCAGTAACAAAGAATAGACAAACGAACAAAAATCAAACTGTCATTTGTCAGATTTTTCTGAAAAATGCACAAAACAAATTACACGAATTGCAGTTCGGCACAAAACACTTTACTGATAATATTGAAGTTGACAAGAATGTTGCCAAATAAATTTTTCAGGACCATTATTTGTGTTTTTAACACGAAAATCGGTTACAATTTATACAGATGAAGATGTTATTTCTATATTAATATATCGAATTATCCATTAGGTAATGGAAGAAATGGATAAATCAGAAAATGTTTATTGCAATAAATATAGAAAAAACGCACATTTTGCGGAATAAAGAAGAGTAATAGGAAACGTGGCAACCTTGCTAAATGTGACTTCTCTTTGCAACTCTCGCTTTGATTGGAGCAGAGTGTATGACGATAGTGTGACGTTTTTCAAACTTTAAAAATTAATTGCAGTATTATTTGGCCACAGAAAAAAATAAAAATTTCATTAGGCGCCTTCTTAGAACACACGGTTTTGAAAAAAAAATAAAAAAAAAAGTCGTGGTCTTCTCCATTTCGCTATAATTTAATTTTTAATTAATGCTTATCATGGCACTTAACGCGTTAATTACACGGCATAGGTGGCTGGATCTAATAACAAAAAAATATATAAAAGATTTATCACCTACGCAAGCCAAACTCTAATTTTGGGACACCCTGTATAATTCGAGACTATGCATAATCGCACAAAATGCACAATGTATGCACTAAAATATGCACTCGCCGAGATCACGAACATCTCGCATTATCTCGCATGAATTAGCACTTTTTTCTAGCATTTTTTTTTTTCACTTGTGTGTGAGCTTTGAAAAACATTTTTATGTCGCATGTTGGAGTTGTTTTTGTTATGCCAGGTACGTCTTTTTATCACTCTATTAACTTAAATGCACTTATTACATGTTTATTTCTCTTACTCGAAATTTCTCGATTTTTTTGTACATATAGTTTATGCAAAACAAAGTTGGATCCACGTCACTGGTGTCGTCATATAACACTGTCTATTCGTGACGTAGTAAATTCATTATGACGTACATCTAACTTTGTTTTGTGCACAGCATACTACCATTATACTCGATTTAATTTCCAGACCAACCCCCAGCAATGTACCCGTACACCAGCCAACTGGATACCAATCGCTACATCTACCCCCACCGGCGCTGCTCCACTCTCCCCTCGAAAAAGACCCGCCACTTCCAGGAAACCTCCCCCGAGCGCTCGGTCACCCCCGACATCACCAGAGGCCTCCACCGCAGGGTTCCCCCAGGAGTCCCCGTGCAGATGCCCGACATCAACCGGCTCAATTTGCGGAACTACGAGGACCTGAAGATCTCCCCCATAGACCCCCGGAGCTCCGGCGGGTTCCAGTCCTCCACCCCCACCGCCAAGGAACTCAAAGCCGCCAGCAACCTGGAGAGCAAACTGTTGTCTCCGAAGAAGTCCACCATGAGCAACGAGGAGCTCTACGCCGTCATCCACAGGAGCAAGAAGAAGATGAACATAGACCTGGGGGACGCTTCGCAGGCGCCCGCGGAAGCGCCCGGCGAGGACGCCGCCGTAAAGAGGGCGAAATCCCCGGAGAGCGGCTACATAGGGAAGTCCGCCAGGTCCACCTGGTGCCGAGGCGAGTACGTGGACTTCACCGAAGGCATCGACAAGCTCTCGCCGCCGAAGCCCAAGAAGCAAACCTCCACGTTGGACTTCAAGAAGCTGCTGCTGCAGAAGTGCACCAGCACCAACTCGCCGAAGAAGATCTCCGCCGTGGAGCAGCTGAAGATGTCCAAGCACCACGTACAAGCCGGCCCCAGCCCCGGCATGGATATACTGAATTTGAGCGCGTCACCGAGGACTTTCGGGGCTAGGAAGTTCCCTCATAATGCACCCGGGTCTCCGAATAGGGAGCAGAAGGCTATGAAGACGAGGCACCAGTGGAGGTTCGCCAGCCCGAGGAGCGACGTGCTGTCGTCCCCGATACCCGAGGCCTTCGCCGAGGAGGATAGCCCGGAGAATTCGATGGAGAAGAGGAGTGCAGAAGGACCTGGGGGATCGTCGCCGAAGGGGATGCCGCGGTTGAACGTGGAGAAAACTCCTTACACGGTGGCCACGCAGAAGTTGTATGCTCAGAGGGCGAAGTATTTTAGCAACCCCAGGAGGGAGAAGGAGCAGGAGAAGGCGGTGCCTCCGGCGTTGGAGACGGCTTTTTAGCGTTTCTTCTTTTTATTAGTATTTATTCGTTTTTAATTTTCTTCTTTTTTTTCGAAATGTTGGTCTCGGCTGTGCGGCCAACCGTTTTAATTTTGTATCTAGTCGAGTTGTTTTATTTTATTATTTTTATACTTGGATTAGGTGTAAGTTTTTGTACAAATTTTCACTTTTGTAGATAAGAAATTGGGACGTTTTTTTCTTTTATTTAATCGACGAAAAGTTGCCTTAAATTATTGTAAATCTTAATATATTGAGTTTTTTTTAAAATTGTAAATAAACGTTTTGAATTGGATAAAACTGTTTATTCGAATGAATAAATATTTTTAATAATTACTAGCTTTTCATTCGGTCTAATACGCATATATTATTCGGCCACCACTGTGAAGTTGTTGCGTCACCCAGTAAAACTGACATCCACCGAAAAAGGAAGAGTAGCTACAACGGCCTTGTACTCTACAGCTATTCCTCCACCTCCAACAATCAAATCTTGCTCATAATCAATTAACAATGCCCACTCACCCTTAATTCACCACTAACCCTCAAAACATTGACAGCAAATCAAGCCGCCAGCACCGCCCCCAATGCCCCACCACCCTTCATGATTTCCCTCCTCAACGGCCTCCGCCGACTCAGCCGCGCCTCCACCACAGCCACCCTCCACCTCCGTAGACTCGCCGCCTCTACCCCGGCCCGCCTCGTTCCCATCATCATGCTAATGCCGCCGCCGGTGCACCAGCACCCCCCGCCCCACCGCCCCATCGGCACCGCCGTCACCAAGGTGGACGTGGAGGAGAACATCGGCGAGCTGCTCAACCTGGTGAAGCTGGCCATCGACAAGGGCGAGCTCGAGAAGGCCGAGACCATCCTCGAGATGGGCATCAAGATCTGCGAGGAGTACCAATCGTACTACGCCATGCCCTACATGTACGACATCATGGCCTCGATCGCGCTGGCCGCGGGCAAGGTGGCCAAGGCCGAGAACATTCTAGTGAGAGTACGTAGAGTAGACTTCATACTACACGAGTTTTAATGTGTACATATGCTTGCAGGTGATCGAGAAGATGGTGCAGCTGGGGATACCCGAAGACAACGATCAAATGGTGGACTTCAAGCTGCGCTTGGCCCGAATCTACAGCTTGTATCAAGAGAATGTACTGGCCGAAATAGGCTTCGGTACGTGCCTGAAAGAACAAGAAAACAAGATTAATAACGGGGACATGTCTATGAAGACGGGGCTCCTCTATGTGAACTGTTTGTTCTTCTACGGGCTGCATAAGACTAGCATATCGGAGTACAAACAAGCCAAAAGCTTCATCGATTCAGCCTACAGCTACGCCATGAAGATGAAGGGGCTCAGCCCCTACCAGGAGATGCTCATTCTAGCCACTCTAGCCGACTTAAACGCGCAGTTAAAAGACTACGATATAGCCCTGCAATACGTCAACAGCGCCATTATATTGGGCAAAGGTATCGGCAGCATCGATTTACCCAAATTATACGTAAAACTAGCTAAAATCTACGCCAACATGAATTCCCCCGCAATGGCGCGCCACTGGCTGCTCGAAGCCATCACTTTGGCGAATTTGTTCAATAATAAAAAAGTGAGCGAAGAAGCCGAGGCCCTGCTGCAGAGTATATCGATATGAGTGCTCCAGCACGATCGGTCAGTGTGGTAAATAAACGGCCCATTAAATCGGTATTTTTATTCGCTAAAAACCGGGAACCCCCGCGCGGATTCCTCTCTCTTTTCGATTCGAAGCCACAACACCCGCATCACCAGCCCAGCCACGGCGGCTGGTTCATCTCGTGCACCGGCGTGTACGTCAAATTCACCGGCAAATTAATCATAGCGTGGCTGCGCTGCAGCTTCTCCAGCGTCTTCAGTATCATCAGCCCGTTCTTGCCCAGCAAATACCCGGCCGGTATGCGCACCTCCTCCACCGAGCGGTCGTCTATCATCTCGATGAAGTACTCCTGGTCGGAGTTGGCCACGTCGCTGATTATGGCGGCCCGGGCGCCCGCCCGCTCGGCCACCAGCGTCTTCATCTTGAACGAGCAGTCCCTGCAAAGCGATCGATTAGTGCCCGCGGTGCTGCTGGATCGGTGCTACCGTACCCTCGCTCGATGAGGGCCACGTTGCCTTCGATATCGTCGAGGTTGTCGGGCGGCTTGCAGCCGTTCTTGGGCAGGATCGGCACCAGGGGGACGTTTTTTACGTGGAACGAAGCGTTCTACGAGAGGAGTAAAATTAGTGGTGTTTAGGGGGTAAATGGGGCGCATTTACGAATGGGGCGCCGAAGTCTTTGGCCGGCCGGATCCTGTAGGTGTACTCGAGCTCCTCGGGGTCGGTGATCTCGAAGAAGACGTCTCCGTTGATTATTTCTGCGGTGGACGTGCCGTCCATGTGATGTAAGTTATTAGCTACAAATTAACTTTTATAATTGATTGCTTTGCGTTAATTATATCTAAATTACCTCCGCAATTGATCAACAAAATGTAGGAACATATTTGTATGGTGTTAATCAGAAAGTATTGTATAAACATCGGCATTCGCATTTTCGCTGGTTCGTTTTCAACATCCAGGCGGCTGGTGTGTTTACCTGTAATAAAAAGGATATCGTAGTAGGATCGATAATTAGTTTCGTAAATTAAATAAACACCGAAACGAATCGAATAAATTGGATTTTCTGGAGCATTCCATGGATTTATGCAACTGTCATAAAATTGAGGTTATGTACTTGAGGTTGTCAATTTTGTAATAATAGAGGTGTGATTTTTAATATGTGAAAATAACAGTTATATGTATCATCCGAATACACTTAAATTACTCCCAAAATGCACTAGAATAAACAAAATCGCTCAATTTTATTAATTTCATACTTTAGATCATATATAAATGGATGAACTCGGTTCCAACATATCAAAGACGTACTTTAATTACCCATCCTTGTTTAACAAGTTGTGTTTCTTAACGCTCCATCTTTGTTTTGGTCAACTGACATCTTATGATACATTTGACATACAGAATTAGCGCCAAATTTAAACATTCATACTTTGAATTTTATTTGTGTAATCATATTCAATAATTCAAATATAAAAAAATAAGAAATAACAATCAAAACAAACACGTGACGTTTTGAGGTTAGCAAAAGTTAGGTTAGATTAGGATTAGGTTAGGAATTAGAAAGTAGCGACGTTGCCAAATTTCTAAAAGTTATTTCTTTTCTCTTTTTATCTTGTACCAAAAATAAATAACGGATTAACTATTTTTATTAATAATTGTAAAGTTAAAATATCTATA
Organism: Phyllotreta cruciferae; assembly: GCA_917563865.1. Classification (NCBI taxonomy): domain Eukaryota; kingdom Metazoa; phylum Arthropoda; class Insecta; order Coleoptera; family Chrysomelidae; genus Phyllotreta; species Phyllotreta cruciferae. The sequence goes on along the minus strand of OU830618.1, from coordinate 876,970 downwards.
CATCAAAATTTCATTTACGAACTTAAACATTATAATTTTTGGTAAAGAATATACATAGATATAATTCAAAAGTGTTAAAATATTTGAATTAATAATAAATCTGAATAAATCTGGCAACAAGATATATTTAAACAGTTATCTAATTCATACGTTCAAGTTTTCAATGCGCATGCTCCATTAGCTGACCAAAACAAAGACAAAGCTATTAGAAATTCTATAAAGCAGAAGGAGATAATGTGAAAAAGGCATGTTGGAAATGCTAGAACCGGGACGTACATTCAGTTCTTATGGTATTGAGGCATCCATTTATGTATGATCTAAGAATAAACCATACGTATCTTCAAATTTCCTAAAAATTATACAAACATACTGCACACCACAAAAGTAACAGGCCACCTACATTCACTCCCACCTCTACTAACACAAACATTCCACGCGTCAACTGTCATACTTGTCATTAATTTGAACAGTGTTTTCATTTTATTTACGCCTTTTATACACATTAAAATGCCCGAAGTCGACATCGACTGGCCGTGGCAGTACAACTTCCCGCCTTTCTACACCCTCCAGCAGCACCCGGAGACCCGAGCCAAGCAAGTGGACGCCTGGAAGTCCCTCATACTGAACTACTGCGAGCAAACCAAAACCTACTTGATAGACGTAAGGGAATCCGAAAATCCTCTATTCAACAACAACGCGATCAACAGAAAACTAGATAGTAGCGTTATAATATCGATATTAAGCGAGCTGCAGCGTACGGGCAACGCCTGCCCTGTTGACAAGAACAAACACCGTTGGGAGATCTACTGGCATACAGTAGAGGAGTGGGCTGGGATTATTTACGATTTTGTTAACGAAAGAGGCATGCAAAACACAGTGGTGACTTTGTATGAACTGTCGCAAAACGAGGATAATCAAGATTTGATGTTCTATGGGATGCATCGAGACGTTTTGATCAAAGTGTTACGGGAGCTCGAGAACCAACGAAAGTGCGAATTAATATTAGAGGATGATGTGGAAGGTGCTAAATTTTTCTAGAATCGCTTTATAATGTTTATTTACGTTTAATTTTAATATATACAGCAAGTTTTGTACGAGTTTCATTGCTTGGAATAGTTAATGTAATACTGGTTGCCTATCTGTCAGATTTTCGTTGATTACAGTTTCCTGTAATCGAATTGACAGTAGATGGCGCGCGCGAGTGGTGTTAGTTTCGAATTTAGTGATGAATCCGAATGAAAAAAAGAAAAAACTTATCGAATTAAAAACAACTCTTTGAACTCTTTAACCTGGCGATACAAATATTATGTATTATTGGATCGATGTGTGTGTTTGTTTGTGTTTTTTTTTCCAGGGAGATCTACGATTCGATCGTAAAAGCAGCACGCTCGATTGTCCGATGAAATTATCCAATTGGACATGTCCGGTTTGGAATTTAACGTGTCGTAAACTTTCCGCATTCGCAATTAATCACTTTAATTCGATGTAGGAAGAGCAAAGGTTAGTAAATAGACATTTTTCGAAAGGTTGGCCCGTTAATTCAAAACTTATGACGTCACTGGTACGTTTTGACATTTGCGTACTTGTCAATTCAAAAGAGCAAGGTTAAATATTTTTTTCGAAAGGTTGGCTCTTTAACTCGTGACGTCATAGATTATCGATTACTTGATTTTTAACGATTTACATGTTTAATTGGTGAAATTAGCGCGCATTACGAAGAGACAACCTGTAATTTCGATTCGCGGTGAATCACGAATTCGTTCTAATTTCGCGCGCGCATGCGCGTGTTTATATCAAACTCGAATCTACCGAAAAAAAAACGTAAACACAAAAGCTCAGTGCTCGTTGTTAGAATCAACGTGTAAGTGTAATTGTAAATACACTCGGCGTAATTGCGCGCAGAAATTACTCATATACAGTGCGGGATATTTTTTTTGCAGTGTTGTCAGATTGCGCAAAAAAATCGCATTTATGCTAACTTTGCATTTTGCATTATTAATTATATTTTTTTAATTTAATTACCTCACCGTGTATATGTAGATTAGTGTTTTATTGGTAGGTAATTAATTTTTTAATGTTTGTATTGATTTATTGTATTATTAGCCACGGTAAGAGCTCCTTAATCGATATACAGGGTGTTTGAAATTAGAGATAATTAAAAATAATAATTATCGTACGCAAACTATTATTAGAATCTAGTCGGCGAATTTTATTAATGCGAAATTTTCATACCGGTTTAATTTTTTTTTATGAATCAATAAACCAAACAATCGAAATGCCCGGAACTTTCATCATTCGTTATCATCGTTATTGCCTCTTAAAAATAACATCAATGAAACGAGAAAAATATAAAATACAAAAATAACCCAGTAGGCCGGGCGATGACAATCTAAATTCTAATACAGTTCGTTTTATCCCTCTTTTAAATGTGACCACCCTGTATAATACCTATAAACAATTGCTTATTATACGTTTGCGATAAAAAACATTCGAGTAGGTGTAAACTTACGATCAAAAATCGTTTGCTAAACGAAAATTCCGCATTTCTGCTCCAAAACTGAAGAAAACCGGCAACACTGTTTCTGTAATTCGCCGAAATTTATTTTTCCAGTTTCACCCAATTATGCTTCATTTGACGTTATCTTGTCTACTACTCCTATCCCACGACGTCATCGCCTCCTCAGAGTCCTCTTCAGAGTCCTCTTCAGGTAAGCCCTAAACGTCAAAATGACACATCAAACGTCAAAATGACATATCAAACTTCAAAATGACATATCAAACGTCCAAATGAAACATCAAACGTCAAAATGACACATCAAACTTCAAAATGACATATCAAACGTACAAATGACACATCAAACGTCAAAATGACACATCAAACTTCAAAATGACATATCAAACGTCAAAATAACACATCAAACGTCAAAATAACACATCAAACGTCAAAATGACATATCAAACGTCCAAATAACACATCAAACGTCAAAATGACATATCAAACTTCAAAATGACATGACATATCAAACGTCCAAATAACACATCAACATCAAATGTCAAAATAACACATCAAACGTCCAAATGACACACCAAACTTCAAAATGACATATCAAATAACACATCAAACGTCAAAATGACACATCAAACTTCAAAATGACATATCAAACGTCCAAATAACACATCAAACGTCAAAATGACATATCAAACTTCAAAATGACATATCAAATAACACATCAAACGTCAAAATGACACATAAAACTTCAATATGACATATCAAATAACACATCAAACGTCAAAATGACACATCAAACTTCAAAATGACATATCAAACGTCAAAATAACACATCAAACGTCCAAATGACACACCAAACTTCAAAATGACATATCAAATAACACATCAAACGTCAAAATGACACATCAAACTTCAAAATGACATATCAAACGTCCAAATAACACATCAAACGTCAAAATGACATATCAAACTTCAAAATGACATGTAATGTTTTTCAATAGTTTCCAAATGAACTGACTTTATTGTGTGCTATAAACGGTTACAAAATGTAATGCTTTTACAAAAATACAATGATTTAAAGTGAACAGCGATTTTCGGCTTGTGCCGGTTAGAATATCGAAAATTTATATATAACAAAAAATGCGTGCTTTCGCTAACAAGTTCACGCGAGAAGTCCCCTCTCCGCGCACTTTTCACTCAGCCGTCTAGCGCCCTGGCGGAATTTAATAGAGCTGGGAACTAATACGAATGTGTAGAGGTGGGCGAACTCAACATAATCCCCGCCTTGAAAACCGTAAGTTTTCAACACAATTTAATCAATCGGAAGTCGGCAAATCTTCTGCACTGCACGAGTAACCGAACCACTGGAAGTTTGTACGGAGGCAACTCGTGTCCGATGATCGGACCCAGGATGAAGACGTAGTACTCGGCCCAATTTCCATTGTTGAGGCGGAAGATTCCCATCCATCAAGAGAACCAAATCCCCAACGGCAATAACTGGAGAGTGTGGACTATTCCACTTCGACCTTCCCTGTAGACTGGTGAGGTACTCAGCTGACCATCGACTCCAGAACTGCTGAACCATTTGTTGTAATCTCTCATAGATTTTGAGACGATTTTCCGGAACTGACAGCAAGTCCAATTGAGGAAGGGATAGTAAGGGCTCTCCAATTAAAAAATGGCCAGGCGTAAGAGCGGATAAATCCTTGGGATCATTGGAAATAGGAGTTATGGGTCGGGAATTTAGAATAGCTTCGACCTGAGCAAACACCGTACTTAAATCTTCAAATGTTAAGTGTGAATTCCCAACTACTCTGGTAATGTGATATTTCGCACTCTTGACTGCAGACTCCCATAAGCCACCAAAGTGGGGGGAGTATGCAGGAATAAATTTCCATTCGATATTGCTCGATAAAAGATAATTTGACATTTGGGAATCTTTTGCAAAACCATTTATTGATGAAACAACTTCTTTTAAATAATTATTAGCCCCGACAAAATTTAACCCATTATCTGACCATATAGTTTTGCAAATCCCACGACGAGACACGAAACGTTTTAGTGAGTTCAAAAAGGAAAGGCAAGTAAGGTCACTTACTGCTTCCAAATGGATAGCCTTCGTAGTGAAGCAAACAAAAATACACAAATAAGCTTTGATAATTCTGCGGTTTCTCAATTTACCATCCTTTATGAAGAACGGCCCGGCAAAATCAACGCCTGAAACATAAAATGGTCGGTGTGGAGTCACCCGATCACTGGGTAAATCTCCCATGCTACACCTCAAAGCCTGCGGCTTCGCTCGAAAACAAACAATGCAATTCCGGAGTGCACTACGTATAGTTGTTCTACCATTTACTATCCAGAATCTTTGTCGCAAAAAACAAAGCAATCCCTGAGCACCCAAATGCAAATGCTGTCGGTGGGCATGCAGAACAATTAATCGGGTCAATGTATGTTTAGACGGAAGAATAATTTGATGCTTGCATTCGAAAGTTACGGAAGAAGACTTTGAAATTCGACCGCCCACCCGAAGGATTCCATTATTATCCAGGAAAGGACTAAGAGAAAGCAATTTTGAGCGGCGACTAACCTGGCCACCATGCTTAATCTGGTCAATTTCCTGAGAAAAGTATTCTAAATGCATCATTTTAATTAACGCAACCAATGCTCCCTCAAACTCGCTCGAAGTCAAACCACCGGAAGCTCTCTTTTCTCTGGACGTTCTTAAATTACGAATAAATCTCAAACAAAGGCCAACGACTCTCTGCAGTTTGTACAATGACGAAAATCTACTAATAATATCGAATTGACCCATGGTTGCACTGAAGCTCATCAGAGGTTTACGCTTTTCTGGAACGGTTCCAGAACTAAATGTGCTCCTGGGCCACCCGCATTGATCCTGAACCAACCACTCCGGACCATTCCACCACAAGGTAGAATTTTTCAATTCCAAACAACTAATACCACGAGTCAAGAGATCAGCGGGGTTGGTGCCCGATGAGACGTGCGACCATTGATTCACGCTAGTCAAAGTCTGTATCTCTGCAACTCGATTAGCCACAAAGACCTTCCACGCTGTCGGAGGCGAGTTTAGCCAGGACAGCACGATGCTGCTATCAGTCCAGAAAAAACACGAATTTATCTCGAGTCGCAACGCCCCGAAAACCTTAGTAAATAATTTGCTCAACAAAACAGCGCCACACAATTCCAGACGCGGCAAGGTGACTACCTTCAATGGAGCAACCCTTGACTTAGAACAAAGTAATGAAATGTGTTTCGAACCATCCAGACCAACCGACTTTATATAAATACAGGCTCCATACGCCTTTTCTGAAGCATCGCAAAATCCATGTACTTCGATTCGACCAGAACCATTGCGAACCACGCATCTAGGAACTGAAATCTGTGTAATTAAATTTAGTTGATTCGACAATTGCGTCCAAGCTGTCATCAATGGCAGTGGAACTGGCTCATCCCAGCTCATTTTTAATTGCCACGTTCTTTGCAACAAGATTTTTGCTGCTACCGTGACAGGAGAAAGTAACCCCAACGGATCAAAAATTTTTGCAATTGAGGACAGGATATGACGCTTAGTAACCTGCTCAACGGAACCATCAACAAACTGCCTGGGAACTCTAAATTCAAAAATATCCGATTGGGCATGCCACCCAAGTCCCAGAGTTTTGGTCTCACTGTCGGATATATAAAAACTTTGGCTGCTATCATCGCCCGCCAAATTTTGAAATATAGAATTATCGTTTGCCACCCATTTCCGGAGTTCGAACCCATACTCCGCCAGTATTTTGGTTAAGTTTTCCCTGATTGATCTCGCAGACTCAACGGTTTGAGCACCCGTAAGGAGATCATCCACATAAAAATCCCTTGCGATTATTTCACCCTCCAATGGGAAATTGGGACCCACATCCAAAGAAATTTGCTTCAAAGCCCTTGTAGCCAGCCACGATGCCGAAGATGTGCCATAAGTCACAGTTTTTAGATTAAAATGCTTGATTGGATCTGAAGGATCACTCCTCCAAACAATCCTCTGATATCTGTAATGCCTTGAACTAACCTCCACTTGCCGGTACATTTTTGTTACATCAGCAATTACAGCATATTTGTGTTTTCGAAATCTAATCAATATAGAAAATAAATCCTCCTGAATTACAGGACCCACCATCAACTTTTCGTTCAAAGAGAGACCCGAACTGGATTTGCATGAGCCATCAAACACCACTCTCAGCCGTGTGGTAGTACTATTTTCGTTAACGACCCCATGGTGGGGAAGATAAAAGGTTTCTTCACCTGCATCGATACTTTCGACTTCCTCCATATGGCCCAAGCTCTCGTACTCAGCCATGAAATCAGAATACTGTTTCATAAACCCTTCATTTCTACTAAATTTCCTTTCCATAGAAATCAATCGTCTTGTTGCGTTCTGCAGCGAACATCCCAATGAACCAACGTCTGGACGAATTGGCAAATCGACCACGAATCGACCACCATCATTTCTTGTGGTTGTTTCCACAAAAATACTTTCACAACTCTTTTCCTCCTGAGACCAAGCCTTGGAATCAGCAAGTTCCTCAAGCTTCCAGAATTTCTCAACCAAATTGCTCAATTGGTCCTCAACAACCAGATTTGACACAACACCCCTAGGCGGAACAAAACTGAGTGGCCCTGATATCAACCACCCAAATACCGAAGACTGCAATGTTGGTTGTCCATTTCCTAACCTGATCCTGTCGCTCTTCAACAAATCATAGAAGACCTCTGCTCCAAGTAAAATATCTATTCCAGAGGTTTCATTGTAGTCTGCATCTGCTAGACGAATATCCGATGGGATCCTCAGCATTGACTTACTAAACCGTGTGATAGGAAGACTTTGAGTGATTTTACCAAGTACCAAAAAGTTCAAGTTAACAGAAAACTCTTCACACATTGACCTAATTTGTGTGTTTACTCGAGTGACTGTTTGGACCGCCGATTGTCCAATACCAGTTAAAGGTAAGCTTGTTTTAGAAGATTTAAGATTCAACAATGCGCAAAATGACTGAGTCATGAGATTAGGTTGCGAACCGGAATCCAATAAAGCACGACAAATATGCCAATTTCCTGTTATATCCCGAATATAAATCCTCGCAGTGGAAAGCAAAATCTCCCGAGTTTGATTACGCGCCAAATTTACCACGGGGGATGATTGAACCAAGTCGTCCATAGCAGAACACGAAATCCTTGAATCTGGCCTATCACCAGACCCACCAGACAAATTTGCCACCAGAGATGGACCAGCACGCCCTTCCGTCAAAGAACCATCCACTGGAGACCTTGGTGAATTCTCAAAGTGTAACAATGTGTTATGTTTCCTAGAACACTTTTTGCAACTACTGGATGTGCATTCATTCGCAAAATGATTTGCTCGCAAACAATTCAAGCATAGCGCCCTACGCTTGACCTCTGACAATCGAGAAGCTACCGACAACCCTTTGAATCTTTTGCAAAGGTAGATCTGATGATCCCCATTGCAAAAACTACACGAACCAGCCTGGTCTGCTGCATGATGGGAAACCAAAGCTGCCTTAGGAACTGCCCCCAGCTGACCCCTCTTTGGATCGAATTTAAATGCGCTATGATGACGACCTTTCTCTGACTTATCAAAACCTCCTACCCTCTTTTCCAATATTTTGCATCTTTCAACCAAGAAATCCAACAGAACTAAATAACCAGGACTCGACAAACCCTTGCTGCTTACATGCTCCTCCCACTCGTTCCGAGTTTCTGCATCCAACTTCCTCGATAATAGATACAGAAGCAATTTATTCCACTGAGCCACTGGCTCACCCATAGACTCCAGTGACCTCAAATGACCCTTTACATCATCCACGAACTCCCTCAATTGATTGCCGTTAACAACCTGTTTTATTTCTACTACCGCCTTGATATGATTCCTAGTAATAGTTTCCGTGTCCTCAAACCGATCCTTTAATAGCCTCCACGCTAAATCATAATTTTCATTGGTGACCGGAACAGCCTTAATGGCCTTTGCTGCAGTACCTGTCAAAGCGTTGGAAAGATAGTAAAATTTGCGGACCTTGTCGATGGACGTATCCTGGTGTATCAGCGCGTTGAACATATCTCGAAAATGTTCCCACTGCTCATAACTTCCATCAAAAGTTGGAATCTGCATCAATGGTAATTTTACGTTGGGTTTTACGCTCAAAGAAATGTCATGAGAATTGCCCGCTGGCAATGTTGGCTGCGGCGACGGATTCGCTCGGCGAATTATCTGCTTAGCCTGACTGAGAGCTGCATAATACCGATCTTCAAACTGCTCCCTCTCAGCATCATCCGCTTCTTCATCCGTGTCGACGCCCTGTTGCTCCAACAGCAACTGCACTCGATTAAACTCCTCCAAAATGTGACTAATATCGTCTATTCGAGACTCCAATTGATCCAAATTATCTGCAGTACACCTTGCCACGAAATTCTCAAACCGAGTCAACCTACCCTTGCATAAACCGCGCTCCTTTTTAGCCTGCGATTCCGCCATATTTAATAAACCAAGCCAAACCACAAATTATCATGCAAAGTTTACCAAATCTACCCAGTTTGTCCCTCGATGTACCCTTACTTGCGTTACCAATAGTTTAATTGTTATCAACCAATCAACAATTATCAAACTCAACTTTCTACACCGTATAACTGCATGCGATTTGCAATTTTCAAAATAACGTTTTATTAAATCCAACAATATTACGATCAAATGATTATGCAACCAACCAAATGTCAACTTAAATGCCCAATACCGGCACGCGATATATGTATGATTTTTATCAACAAGATAAAACAAGTCAAAACTTATCTACCGGTGATTTGAAAATTCACACATCTACAATAACTTATTCAAAATAAACAAAAATACAATCGAAATGCTATTCACCAAAAATCAGACGAAAAAGGAAGGAATAAATGGGATTATTGGACTTACCCCCTTCGCCGACCTGCTCCAACGAGAACGATAATGGCTGACAGCCGCTTCTACTGTCTGGCTACCGCTTTTCCACGTTAAAACATCCACAGGTATTTACCATGCGGCTTCCGAAGGACCATGTAATGTTTTTCAATAGTTTCCAAATGAACTGACTTTATTGTGTGCTATAAACGGTTACAAAATGTAATGCTTTTACAAAAATACAATGATTTAAAGTGAACAGCGATTTTCGGCTTGTGCCGGTTAGAATATCGAAAATTTATATATAACAAAAAATGCGTGCTTTCGCTAACAAGTTCACGCGAGAAGTCCCCTCTCCGCGCACTTTTCACTCAGCCGTCTAGCGCCCTGGCGGAATTTAATAGAGCTGGGAACTAATACGAATGTGTAGAGGTGGGCGAACTCAACATGACATATCAAATAACACATCAAACGTCAAAATGACACATAAAACTTCAATATGACATATCAAATAACACATCAAACGTCAAAATGACACATCAAACTTCAAAATGACATATCAAACGTCAAAATAACACATCAAACGTCAAAATAACACATCAAACGTCAAAATGACATATCAAACGTCCAAATAACACATCAAACGTCAAAATGACATATCAAACTTCAAAATGACATATCAAACGTACAAATGACACATCAAACTTCAAAATGACATATCAAACGTCAAAATAACACATCAAACGTCAAAATAACACATCAAACGTCAAAATGACATATCAAACGTCCAAATAACACATCAAACGTCAAAATGACATATCAAACTTCAAAATGACATGACATATCAAACGTCCAAATAACACATCAAACGTCAAAATGACATATCAAACTTCAAAATGACATGACATATCAAACGTCAAAATAACACATCAAACGTCCAAATAACACATCAAACGTCAAAATGACATATCAAACTTCAAAATGACATATCAAACGTACAAATGACACATCAAACTTCAAAATGACATATCAAACGTCAAAATAACACATCAAACGTCAAAATAACACATCAAACGTCAAAATGACATATCAAACGTCCAAATAACACATCAAACGTCAAAATGACATATCAAACTTCAAAATGACATGACATATCAAACGTCCAAATAACACATCAACATCAAATGTCAAAATAACACATCAAACGTCCAAATGACACACCAAACTTCAAAATGACATATCAAATAACACATCAAACGTCAAAATGACACATCAAACTTCAAAATGACATATCAAACGTCCAAATAACACATCAAACGTCAAAATGACATATCAAACTTCAAAATGACATATCAAATAACACATCAAACGTCAAAATGACACATAAAACTTCAATATGACATATCAAATAACACATCAAACGTCAAAATGACACATCAAACTTCAAAATGACATATCAAACGTCCAAATAACACATCAAACGTCAAAATGACATATCAAACTTCAAAATGACACATCAAACGACAAAATGACATATCAAACGTCCAAATGACACACCAAACTTCAAAATGACATATCAAATAACACATCAAACTTCAAAATAACACATCAAACGTCAAAATGACACATCAAACTTCAAAATGACATGACATATCAAACGTCCAAATAACACATCAACATCAAATGTCAAAATAACACATCAACATCAAATGTCAAAATAACACATCAAACGTCAAAATGACACATCAAACGACAAAATGACATATCAAACGTCCAAATGACACACCAAACTTCAAAATGACATATCAAATAACACATCAAACTTCAAAATAACACATCAAACGTCAAAATGACACATCAAACTTCAAAATGACATGACATATCAAACGTCCAAATAACACATCAACATCAAATGTCAAAATAACACATCAAACGTCCAAATGACACACCAAACTTCAAAATGACATATCAGACGTCCAAATGACACATCAAACGTCAAAATAACACATCAAACGTCGAAATGACATACACATTTTTCTTTTGACGTTTATGACAGATGACATACTGATCGAGTCGGCTATGGTGGAAGACGCCATCGACTTCGCCATCACCAACACGGGCTACGAGCGACGTTTCGAGGAGGCCCTCATCCAGATGAGCCGATTGGTGCCCGGCACGCCGGCAGAGGGCGCCTTCGTGCAACTGGCGCCCGACGACATCGCCATAGAAAGGAGCCGACAGGCGCGGCTGGCCGTCAGAGTGACGGCACAGGTCGCCTACTCCAGTTGTCTCGAGTAAGTCGCCATCTTGTCGAAATCTCATTCAGTCAGACGCCATCTTGTCGAATATTCAGAGAGACGCCATCTTGTCAAACATTGGTCCTTTGAACGTATTATTCGATATTTGACAGCTGTAAAAAAAAGTACATAGCAGTGTTGCCAACTTATATTGTTTTTTTTTTTTTTGTAAGTTCGCAAGGTTTGAAGGTGTGCGACGCCGCCTTGCGCAAATATAACTTCGCCGATACGTCGTTGAGCAAGATGTGCGATCACCTGAACAAAAATTGCACCATCGAAGAGATTTTCAACCCCTACAGAACGTCGGACGGCACGTGCAACAGCCGCAAAGCCGGAGCGCGCGGGGAATCACACACCGCCTTCATCAGGTAACGCCATACTTTGTCATACTTCAAATATGTCATACGTCAATTGTCATACTTCAAATAGTTGTCATACGTCAGATGTCAATGCTTGAAACATGTCATACGTCAATTGTCATACTTCAAATATGTCATACGTCAGATGTCAATGCTTGAAACATGTCATACGTCAATTGTCATAATTCAAAATGCATGATACGTCAGATGTCAATGCCTGAAACATGTCATACGTCAATTGTTATACTTCAAATAGTTGTCATACGTCAATTATCAATTGTCATACTTTAAATAGTGCTCATACGTCAATTGTCAATTGTCACACTTCATATAGTGCCCACAAGTCAATTGTCAAACTTCAAATAGGGCTCATACGTCAAATGTGTCCTAAGAAAAAAATGTAATTATGTCACATGTCAAGCTTCAAATAAATCCTACGACAAATGTCAATCTGCAAATATGTCATACGTCAAGTGTCAATGCTTGAAACATGTTATACATCAATTGTCATACTTCAAATATGTCATACGTCAATTGTTATACTTCAAATAGTTGTAATACGTCAATTATCAATTGTCATATTTTAAATAGTGCTCATACGTCAATTGTCAAACTTCAAATAGGCCTCATACGTCAAATGTGTCCTAAGAAAAAAATTTAATTATGTCACATGTCATGCTTCAAATATGTATATTCTACGACAAATGTCATACTGCAAATATGTCATACGTCAAGTGTCAATGCTTGAAACATGTCATACGTCAATTGTCATACGTCAGATGTCAATGCTTGAAACATGTCATACGTCAATTGTCAATGCTTGAAACATGTCATACGTCAAGTGTCATACGTCAAATGTGACAAATGAAGGGAACTAGATCAGGGTATTTTGTTTTGCAGGCTCACCAGTCCGAACTACAAGGACGCCATGGAGGCGCCGAAACGTTCCGTGACGAAAGCGAGGATGCCGAGCGCCAGGAAAATCTCCAGCGCCTTCGTTGATTATGCCGCGAAACCGCACGAATATCTGACCGCCATGTTCCCCGCTTGGGGAATGTTCGTCGAAAATGATCTCGCCAGATTCGCATCATCCGTAATGGGTAAGAGTATTATTTTTTTTTTTTTCGACGAGCAGTTTATATTATTACTTATTACATACATAAAACATACACTGCTCGCAATAAAATAGTGTATATATTCGTTTTATATTGCACATTATACATACACTGCTCGCTAGTAAATATGTGCTCGTCTTATACGAGCAGTGTACGCACTACATTATAATTTATGGTATAAACTGCTCGTACAAAAAATTCTATTTGAAATTTTTTCTTGTGATTGTTAGTGCATTTCAATAATTCGTTTCGCTGTTGCGACGACGAGTTGGGCTTCGCCTTGGCGCCCAGGTACACGAACACCCCGTGCATGCCGGTCATGGTGGCCGACGATGACCGCTACTACGCCAAGAAGAGGATGGAGTGCATGAGCTACGTGCGGTCAATGGCGGCTTTGCGTCACGATTGCACCCTCGGCCACATCGAACAGGTACGAAATTATCACATATTTGACGTATGACATTTGACGTATGACAGTTGACGTATGACAGTTGACGTTTGACAGTTGACGTTTGACAATTGTCATTTGACGTATGATATATTTGCAGCATGACATTTGTCGTATGATATATTTGAAGCATGACATTTGACATAATTACATTTTTTTCTTAGGACACATTTGACGTATGACCACTATTTGAAGTGTGACAATTGACGTATGAGCACTATTTAAAGTATGACGATTGATAATTGACGTATGCCCACTATATGAAGTATGACAATTGACGTATGACACTATTTCTTCTTTCATATGAAGGCTTCAGCTACTTGGGTATTCAGTCATGAAGTTTGACAATATCTCCTCCTCTTCTTCTTCTTCTTCTTCTTCTTCTTCTTCTTCTTTTTTCTAATATATGGCCTCATCTACTAGGCTTTTCGGCCAGTGACCACTATTTGAGCCCTATTTGAAGTTTGACAATTGACGTATGACCACTATTTGAAATTTGGCAATTGACTTGCGGGCACTATTTGAAGTGTGACAATTGACAATTGACGTATGACAACTATTTGAAGTATAACAATTGACGTATGACCACTCTTTCTTCTTCTTCTTTCATATGAAGGCTTCACCTACTTGGCTATTCGGTCATGAAGTTTGACAATTGACGTATGGCTACTATCTCCTCCTCTTCTTCTACTTCATCTTTTTTCTAATATATGGCCTCATCTACTGAGCTATTCGGCCAGTGACCACTGAGTGAAGTATGACAATTGACGTGTATGACATATTTAAAGTATGACAATTGACGTATGACATATTTAAAGTATGACAATTGACGTATGACATATTTAAAGTATGACAATTGACGTATGACATATTTAAAGTATGACAATTGACGTAGGAATTATTGCAGCAAAATCTAGCCACCCATTATTTGGACGGGTCGCAGCTATACGGCACGTCCCCGTCGAAATCTAGCGAGCTGCGCTTGATGAGGCACGGTAAATTGAAATTCCATTCGATAGATGGCTGTAAGTTCCCCAAGTTGAGCACGCAACCGATGGAAAAGTGTGCCCTGGATGATAAGAAGGGGGTTTGTTTCGAATCGGGGGATCCCCGGGTGAATTTCATACCGCAATCGGCGGTGATGTACGCCATTTGGCTGAGAGAACACAACCGTTTGGCTGAGGAATTGGCCAAGTTGAACGGGAATTGGGACGATGAGACGATTTATCAGGAGGCTAGGAGGATTGTGGTGGCTGAGATGCAGCATATAACTTACAGTGAATGGTTGCCGCATTTGTTAGGTGAGTTTTGTATTTTAATGGGACGTCCTGTATATGCTGTATAGTGTATAGTGATTGATTCGGTATAAAAAATGACAAAAAGGCTAAATATCTTGGAAATTTGTGGGTTTTTTTGAAATTTTTATTCTTTGAAAATTGTAGGTAATTGTGTTTTTGATAAAATGGTGAAATTTAACTTTTTTTATCTCTATTAGTTTTTGAGATAATTTGGGTTTTTTAAAGAATTACACTAGGCATTTGGTTTTTTTTTCATGTATACATTCAGACAAAAAAATTAAAATATCTCGGAAATTTGTGGGTTTCTTGGAAATTTTTATTCTTCAAAAGTTGTAGGTAATTGTGTTTTTGATAAAATGGTGAAGTTTAACTTTTTTATCTCTATTAGTTTTTGAGATAATTTAGATTTTTGAAAGAATTGCACTAGACATTTGCTTTTTTTTTTCATGTACATTCAGACAAAAAAATCAAAATATCTCGGAAATTTGTGGGTTTTTTGGAAATTTTTATTCTTCAAAAGTTGTAGGTAATTGTATTTTTGATAAATTGGTTAAATTGAACATTTTTATCTCTATTAGTTTTTGAGATAATTTAGGTTTTTTAAAGAATTGCACTAGACATTTGGTTTTTTTTTTCATGTAACATTCAGACAAAAAATCAAAATATCTTGGAAATTTGTGGGTTTTTTGGAAATTTTTATTCTTCAAAAATTGTAAGTAATTGTGTTTTTGATAAAATGGTGAAATGTAACTTTTTTATCTCTATTAGTTTTTGAGATAATTTGGGTTTTTTAAAGAATTGCACTAGACATTTGGTATTTTTTTCCTGTACATTCAGACAAAAAAATCAAAATATCTCGGAAATATGTGGGTTTTTTGGAAATTTTTATTCTTCAAAAGTTGTAGGTAATTGTATTTTTGATAAATTGGTTAAATTGAACATTTTTATCTCTATTAGTTTTTGAGATAATTTAGGTTTTTTAAAGAATTGCACTAGACATTTGGTTTTTTTTTTCATGTAACATTCAGACAAAAAATCAAAATATCTTGGAAATTTGTGGGTTTTTTGGAAATTTTTATTCTTCAAAAATTGTAGGTAATTGTGTTTTTGATAAAATGGTGAAATGTAACTTTTTTTATCTCTATTAGTTTTTGAAATAATTTAGGTTTTTTAAAGAATTGCACTAGACATTTGGTTTTTTTTTCATGTACATTCAGACAAAAAATCTAAATATCTCGGAAATTAGCAATTTTTTCAAAATTCTTCATTCTTCAAAACTTGTAGACAATCATTCCATTTTTTTATAGACGAAGAGAAGATGACAGAAATCGATTCAATCGATGATTACGACGAAACAATCGATCCCAGCGTATCGAATGAATTCGCCACGGCCGCCATTCGAGCCATTTACTCCATGTTAGAGCGTCCCGACGGCGACGAGCAGGCGTTGCGTCACCACTACAACAACCCCAAAATGGCCGTCGACCGTTTCGACGCCATATTGGAGGAATTGGCGCGACAACCCGCCGACGACTGCGATTTGAACTACTCCGAAGACGTCAGTAGATCGATTTTTTTATCGATTTAATTCGATTTTTTCATCTTACCTCATATTTCAGCTTGTCAATCAGTTGTACAGCAATGGCAATTTCGGTTACGATCTAGTTAGCTTGGACATACAAAGAGGTAGAGACAACGGATTGCCCGGATATAACACCTATAGAGAATTAAGTGGGTTAGGAAAAGTTGAAAATTTCGATGATTTAGTCGATGCAATACCCGTATCTGTAAGTTACAAGAAGCAGTCAATTTTAACAAGAGCAGAGCACGTTATTTTAAATGGGACGTCCTGTATATTTTTGGATATATATAAAGTGTGACCCATTTTTGGATTCTACTCGATGAGCTGATTTCAACGAGGGGTCACACTTGGTATCTCGGTCTCAAAATAAAGGCTGTACAGCCACTCAAAAGTTTGAAATAATTAAATGTAACTATTTAGTGGCTGTATATTCTTTAATATGAGACCAATATATAAAGTGTGGCCCATTTTTAGATTATACTCGATGAGCTGATTTCAACGAGGGGTCACACTTGGTATCGTGGCCTCATAATAAAGGCTATACAGCCATTCAAAATTTACAAAATTTTGAATTTAGGCGGCTGTGAGAGTGGCTGTACTGCATTTATTACGAGACCAAGATACCAAGTCAATCGGCTCATCGATTAGAATCCCAAAAACGCAAAAATATACAGGATGTCCCATTTAAAATTACGAAGTAACGGTCAAAATTCTCTTCTCTCGCAATAGGAAGTGTCGACTTTAGCCACCGTTTATGAACACGTCGACGACATCGATTTGCTGATAGGTGGCCTATGTGAAACGCCAGTGGGGGATTCCCTTGTGGGGCCCACGCTGTCTTACATATTAGCCGAGCAGTTCGATCGCAGCAAGCGTGGAGATCGCTTTTTCTACACCAACGTACACCAACCTAAACCGTTCAGCTATGTAAAATTGAAGGAAATAGAGAAAGTGACACTAGCTAGTGTCATTTGCGCTAACTCCGAAGTCGCGGAAATCCAGCCACACGTTTTTAAAACGATAGATGACGAGTAAGCCATGCATTTTGTCTTATTATCGGATTATTTACTATCTGTATTGAAGAGTTGTTGTGCTAGTTGGCTGTTTAATGTTTCAGTAACAGTCCGGTGAGTTGCGATGAGATGCCAAAACTGGATTTGGCATCTTGGCAAGAGGCAAGCAAGAGATACACGATGCTTTGAGTGCGACAATGATGAAATTCCTAACCGAAGACTGTTGAATTACTTATTTTTTGTATTTGTGACTCGGCCGCATTAAAATTGTAATCTTGGTTGCCTAGTGAGTTTTTTATTATGTATAGGCCCTTGGCTACATAATCTCCAAAGTAAAGGCCACTAAACTACAAGATTTGTGTACTATTGTGACTAGTATCATTAAAATCTACGAAAAATCCTTTTTTTGAATCTAAGTATTGTACAAGATCCTATTTTTAATGTTAATTGTTGTAAATGAAAGATAAATTTATAACAAAAAAGAAGAAACTTCAACTGTCACTAGTGTCATTAAAATCTGAAAAATCCTCTTTTTAAATCTCTGTTTACATGAGGGAACCAAGTCGGCTTGAAGCAAAGGTCGACTCTCCATATAAACACGGATCGAGTTATGACGAAGTCGATTCAAATTGTAATTAAATCAAATTTATAACAAAAAAGAAGAAACTTCAACTGTCACTAATGTCATTAAAATCTGTGCAAAATGGCTACCGCTATGATAAATACAGTTTTAAAAAAGTCCATAGAACTAATACCAGCCAAAGCAATCGTACGAAATGGCGCAGCCCTGCTACACACCAGGTAACCCCCGACCCGACCACACCAACTTCCCCCTTCACCACCACAATTCACGATTATATAATAAGCGAGGTTATGTTATGTTTTATTTCACCAATTATCTACCCCTTTACGCTTCCATTCAAGCCCACCGAACGAGCACAAATGGTACCCGGACTCCGAGTGGATGGAGCAATTCAGGGGCCCCGTCATGTACCCCACCGAGGAGATAAAAAGCTGGTCGATGCAGCCCTGGAGCGCCAAGAAGGCCCCCGTGGAGAAGACCGTCAAAAACATCACGCTCAACTTCGGGCCCCAGCACCCCGCCGCCCACGGCGTACTGCGATTGGTACTCGAACTCGACGGAGAGGTACTCGTAACAATCGTGTAACTCTATCGTATTAACAATTTAACAACTGTTTTAGTTAGTGAAACGGTCAGATCCCCACATTGGCCTCTTACATAGAGGCACCGAGAAGTTAATCGAGTATAAGACCTACACGCAGGCTTTGCCGTACTTCGATCGATTGGATTACGTATCGATGATGTGCAACGAGCAATGCTACAGCTTAGCCATCGAGAAGCTGTTAAATATAGACGTTCCAATTAGAGCTAAATACATAAGAGGTATACGCTAACGTAAGACACGAGCAGCTAAATTTATCGGTGATTTTTTAGTGTTGTTTGCTGAGTTAACGAGAATACTGAATCATATTATGGGTATCGGTACTCACGCTCTAGACGTGGGAGCTCTCACTCCGTTCTTCTGGTTGTTCGAGGAGCGCGAGAAGGTGATGGAGTTCTACGAGAGGGTGTCCGGTGCTCGAATGCACGCTGCTTACGTTCGGCCCGGAGGAGTCGCTTTGGTTAGTTTGCGATGTGAATGAAGCAAAAATATCTCACTTAAATATTGTAACTAATTCGCAGGATCTTCCGCTAGGGTTAATGGACGATATCTATGAATTTGCTTCGAAATTCAACGAACGGCTAGATGAAGTCGAAGATGTTTTAACCGATAACCGGATATGGGTGCAAAGAACCAAAGACATCGGCGTGGTATCGGCTGAAGACGCTTTAAATTACGGCTTTAGGTAGCACAATTAATTGGGAATATACAGGGTGGTGCGGCCCTTACGCGTCGGTGTCTATAGGAAGAGCGGCTTGATTTTTAAGAGTTTTTTTGATTCTGTAATATACAGAACCTTTGGGGCTACAATATGAAATTATTTAGACATATACAGGTTGTCCCAATTGTGAGAAAATATGCAAAGTTATGTTTTTTTAAATGGAACACCCCGTATATTATTACGTTTTTGGATTCTACTCGATGAGCTGATTTCAACGAGGGGTCACACTTGGTATATTGGTCTCATAATAAAGGCTGTACAGCCACTCAAAAGTTTGAAATGAATAAATGTAACTATTTAGTGGCTGTATATTCTTTAATATGAGACCAATATATAAAGTGTGGCCCATTTTTAGATTATACTCGATGAGCTGATTCCAACGAGGGGTCACAATTGGTATCTCGGTCTCATAATAAAGGCTATGCAGCCATTCAAAATTTACAAAATTTTGAATTTAGTTGGCTCTGAAAGCCAAACAGTTGAAAATCGAGAAAAATGGCTTATAGGGTCCTATCCTAACTTTTTAAGTATTATCTAATGGTACAAAAGAATTTTTGATAAAAACTTCGAAATTTTTGATCACCCTGTATACATTTCATATCATGTCATTAGATAGTACTTGAAAAGTTAGACTAGGACCAAGTAAGCCGTTTTTCTCGATTTTCAACTGTTTGGCTTTCAGAGCCGCCTAAATTCAAAATTTTGTGATTTTTGAATCCTTTATTATGAGACCAAAATATCAAGTGTGACCCCTCTTTGGAATCAGCTCATCGAGTAGAATCCAAAAATGTAATAATATACGGGGTGTTCCATTTAAAAAAACATAACTGCATATTTTCTCAAAATTGGGACAACCTGTATATGTCTAAATAATTTTATATTGTAGCCCCAAAGGTTCTGTATATTATAGAATCAAAAAAACTTTTAAAAGTCAAGCCGTTTTTCCTATACAGACCGACGCGTACGGGCTGCGCCACCCTGTATTAAACACAAAATAATACAGGGTGTCCCAGCGAAAGGTACCCCATTTAATCAACTTGTAACTTTTAAACGCCTAATCATAAAAACATGCGGTTTTCTCAGATATATTTTATTTTGCTTTAAGTTTTGTATTAGTGACATAGAAATTTTGTATCAGCTGTACAGGGTGTATTATCAAAATCCCCTTTTTTTCAATTCACATTAACCCAATTTTTTCAAATGAAACACCCTGTATTTATTGACACCATCTGAAAGATACACTCTTCTACTTTTTAAAAATGTATAATTTCTACATGTTATTTTACAAAACAAAGAAGTTATTTAACTTTGAACATAATGCAAATCGCCTTTTAAACATGTTTTATTCGTTTCACAAAATTACAATTTGATTAAATGGGCTACCTTTCGCCGGGACACCCCGTATAACACACGAAATATCGCATGTACTTTTAGTGGCGTAATGCTGAGAGGTTCAGGCATCAAGTGGGACCTGCGCAAGACCCAGCCGTACGACGCCTACGATCTAGTAGACTTCGAAGTGCCCATCGGAGTGAACGGAGACTGCTACGATAGATATTTATGTCGCTTAGAAGAGATGAGGCAATCGTTGAAGATCATCGATCAATGTTTGAATCAAATGCCGGCCGGCGAGATCAAGACAGACGACGCGAAATTGACGCCCCCCAGCAGAGCCGAGATGAAGACATCCATGGAGGCGCTGATACATCATTTTAAATTGTTTACGCAGGGTTATCAAGTGCCCCCGGGGGCCACTTACACGGCTATAGAGGCGCCTAAAGGGGAGTTTGGTGTTTACTTGGTGTCTGATGGGGATTCGAGGCCCTATAGGTGTAAGATCAAGGCGCCCGGGTTCGCGCATTTGGCGGCTTTGGATAAGATCGGGAAGAATCATTTCTTGGCTGATATCGTAGCTATTATCGGTACGCTGGATGTTGTGTTTGGGGAAATTGATAGATAAGGTTGGTACGTGTAATTTAAGTGTAAATAAATTATTAAATTGTTGTAAAGTTTCGATTTGTTAGAGATAGTGTGCCTTTTATTTTCTAAGTGTATTATTGGACTCGCAGAGAGGTTGGAAAGGGCGCTAATGACGTAACTGCAAGAATAAGATATATTCCTATAACTTTTGAACCGTTGAAGACAGAAATATGCGGTTTGTTTTGTTGGCAAGAAAAAACTGCGCTGAACAAATTTGTATTCTTGTTAAATTTTCGTAAACATAATAGTTGTCGAGATTTGAGCGTGAAAATTATAACGTAATTAATTAAAATTAAATGATTTGTAATAACTCAAAAACTAATTACCGGAGAAATAGCGTTTTTGGGGTAGGGAATTTTGGTTAGTATGTGTAAAGTGACGTACCATTTTGTTGATTTGTTGGTGCTCCTATTAAATTAATGTAGATAAATTTGTATCGAAAATGCAGTAAATTCAAATTAAATTCAAAATATTATTGTTGTTCCACGTTTATTGGTAATGACACTAATGACAGTTATGACATTCTTCATTCTTCTTCTTTTTTTGTTTTATTATTATTTGTGACAGTTAAAACTTATCGTTGGTTGGTAATGCTAAAGACTCTAATCTTTATAATTTATTAATAATTTAATAAACAGACTAATTTAATGCAGATAGAAATGGCAAAAAAGCTATCTCGAAAAAAGAATTTATATTCATCTTCTTTTTTATAAGTTATTAAGAAATGACATTTTCCTAAAATATCACTGCGTGGTCTTTAACTTTACACGTAACCAGAAATTCTTCTTTTTTTATTCTTTATTAATAACTGCCATCTATAAACGAATAGAGCATTAAAGCGCCGATAACAAATCAAAATTTACAGACATCTCGAACGAAACCTCCTGACAAATTGATGGCTCCTTTTCCCGTCGAAGTGCCATTTGACATTTAAATGTCACTCCCGATTTGACACCCAGCCCATATTAAAATGTCAAATTCGCTGACGAGAAAAAAAAGGCTAATCTAATAGCTAATAGTCGAGTCGATCGCAGTCGCCCAGTCCGATTCCTTACATAATGCCCCTGTGAGGCCGCCGCCAACCAACAAACATCGTTTATTTATTTCGATTTCGCACCGTCTCGAAACCGATCATGACGAAAGTGTGTCGTTTGTGCTTGATGAAACTGCAAAGGGGCTCCAAATACTTCAACATCAACGCCGTGGAGTCCTTCACGGGGTTCATGCCCTACCGCGACCAGTTGACCACCTGCATACCCGAAATGGTCAGTGCATTCTCGATTATTTACTATTTAAATGTAATCGTACACAGCCAACGTCGATGACAGCTACCGTCATTTGACAAACACAAGATGTCCGCTACCAATTAATTTCAATTTCAATTCGTCGTAGGCGCTGGATTTGATACCCAACCCGGTGATATGCAACCACTGTCGTATGGCCCTCAAGTCCGCCTACGACTTCAAGAACCGCTGCATGTT
Source organism: Phyllotreta cruciferae (assembly GCA_917563865.1). Lineage (NCBI taxonomy): Eukaryota > Metazoa > Arthropoda > Insecta > Coleoptera > Chrysomelidae > Phyllotreta > Phyllotreta cruciferae. Next base: position 854,032 of record OU830618.1, on the reverse strand, counting down.
CGTGGAGAAGAAGATCCGCAACTTCCTCGAAGGCCAGAACTTCTACGAGTCCAACGAGACCAACTACGACATCTCCCTCATACCCGTAGACGATCTGCCCCCCGTCAGCAAAATCGACATGGCGCTGGCCAGCAAAATCCACGATGACGCGGACCCCGACGAGTCGGCCGTGCAGCCCGAAAAGTTCCTAAACGTAAGGCCATCCTGCGAACAGCCACCTACCGCTTATATCACTTTTTAGCTACATTTAACGATAATTTTGCGTATAACAGATACAAAGCGACGAATCCGGCCAGTTATCGAACGCATCTAATATGGAAATGGAGAGCTCGGAATCTGCGACCGATCAGGACAAACAGGACTCCGCTTCGGGCTCGGAGGCCCTCAAAATGTACTACAAACCGTTGCACAAGGGCGGCAGGCCTAGGATATACCCCCGGCACAGGATGACTGTATCTAGATTGTACGCAGACGAAGAGTTTGTGTGCAACTTCTGCGCGGAGCCCTTCAGGAGCTTGCAGTTGCTGCGGAAGCATAATACAGTGTGTTCGAAAAGTGAGTGCTGAAGTTATTGTAAATACTTCGAGTAACTCGAGCGAGTTCTGATTGGCCGGTGATAAGTTTGGGTTGCAATAGGGCTCTGTGATTGGCTGGAATTACTGTCGCGAAGATCAGGCTTTTCTGTGATTGGCTGGAATTGGTGACGTTGCTGTCACGAATTTATTCGATTGGAAGTAATTGTAAATTTGGCAACAGCGCTATCGAAATCGTTCGAGTCTACTTGATTTTGTAGCTTTTTTAAGGGTTCAAACTTGCAACATTATCGAAAAAGTATTTAATGATTGTTTTTTTTAGCTATTCAAACTGTTTCCAAGAAGAATATTATAGCAAAGAGGCCTCATTTACCCACTAAAGCCAAAAATCATCTAAAAAAATGGCTGTTTAAACATACAGATGTAAGTAGTACACAGGAATAGTGGCTGTATACAGGCATTGTAAAAGACCGTTTGCATTAGAATGTAAAAGTAGCTTATAGTTTATGAAAAACAAAATTAGATACACGTCACTAATGTCGTCATACTTGCCAAAATTTTGCACAAACTGTACACTGTGTCCCATTTTGGTCGCGATTGGGAGATATCTCGGTTATTAGACTTGATAGGACATTGCGGTTTTTGCGAACTTGTACTACTTTTTTTTTGTCAAACTTACAATGGCACAAACAGATTTTTTAAATCTCTTTCATTTTTGAGTTACAGGGTGATAATGAAAATTCTGACTTATTCAGCCACCCTCGTATCTCGCTTGTTATTGAAGATATTTTAAATGTGTAAACTGATTATTATAGATAATTTTACGTAGAATTCAGTGACGTTCTTAGTTTTTTTATAGGGGTTACCATTTCTGAAATATGACACCAACTTGTAATTTTTTTAATGGGACACCCTGTATTTTTATAGCCTATTAAATTTGTAATTTTTTTCTCTTTTTAATGATATGGCACATTCTCTATTTTGAATTTCATTAGAACGCTCAAAAAAGAGAAAAACTATTTTATTCGAAAAATGTGTAGGGGGCTATGCGGAAAAACAAAAAAATCGTAGAAGTGTTTTATTTAATATTCTCAACAACTATTTTTGTTCTAAAAGTATTTTATTTTTGTTTTTCTGCATAGCCCCCTAACCATTTTTCGAATAAAATAGTTTTTCTCTTTTTTGAGCGTTCTAATGAAATTCAAAATATAGAATGCGCCATATCATTAAAAAGAGAAAAAAATTACAAATTTAATAGGCAATAAAAATACAGGGTGTCCCATTAAAAAAATTACAAGTTGGTGTCATATTTCAGAAATGGTAACCTCCATAAAAAAACTAAGGACGTCACTGAATTCTACGTAAAATTATCTATAATAATCAGTTTACACATTTAAAATATCTTCAATAGCAAACGAGATACGGGAGTGGCTGAATAACTCAGAATTTTCATTATCACCCTATAACTCAAAAATTTAAAGAGATTTAAAAAATCTGTTTGTGCCATTGTAAGTTTGACAAAAAAAAGTAGTACAGGAGATACCCCCCAGTCGCGACCAAAATGGGACACACTGTGCATATTTAAAATAACAAATATTTCAGCACCCTTACCCGACCGATCAAGAAAAGCAAATGCTAATGAAAGAAACCAATCTCTCGCTGCTCCAAGTAGAAAACTGGTTCATCAACGCCCGCCGCAGGATACTCCAAGACCTCACCAAACTCAAAAGCCGAGGTTTCCAAACAGGTACAATACCAACCCCCCTTCTACCAACCTCAACGTACCGAAAACCCCATCGAAACTCACCGATTTTTTGTATCTGTTGTAGATGACATAAATGATTCTCATTTGGGTTTAGATGTGGACTTTATGGACCTGGTGCCCCCGAACGCTCTGCGCAAGTTCTGCAGCACCATCAAGGACCCCTTCGGGGAGGCCAGGGAGCGGATGGCGGGCGAGGCGGACCCGTTGGAGGGGCCGGCGGGGGCGCGGGGGCCCGAGGAGGTCGCGTTGCCCGGGCCCCCCGCTCACATGGTGAAGCTGGAGAAGGTCGATGAGGGGGAGATCGAGGATATTAAAGAGGAGGAGGTGGATTTGAGTAGGGTGAAGAGCGAGGTGGCTGTGGAGGATAATCGGTAACTTGATTCGATTGGGGGGACAGTTGACTGATTGACGGATTTCGGGGGGTGATTTTAATTTGATGCTGTGGGTTCCCTTCTACAGGTGAGTGTAAATTTGTACTTGTGATCCAATGAGTTGAACAAAGAGGGATTGTTGGAGCGGGAAGGTTGCAGTATCACTATTCTGTAAAAAAAAGTCAAAAAAAATATGAAATATTCACCATTTTGTTACAAAAACCATTATCTATAAGTTTTAAAGAATAAAAAAATTTCGAAAAATATCCTAATTTCCGAGATAAGTCCATCTTTTTCCTTTACATGAGACTAATGTAAGTTATCTTTGTTGCACTCATATACAAATTTGCACTATACCTGTATATTTTATTGTGGCCTCGATTATCCAGATAAACGGCTACATTTGGATGATACGAGATTCTGTCTTTAATTGTTATATTAATTAACATTCTTTTGTCGTATTTACGAATATTGTATTTTTTTTTAAAAGGGAAATAATTCACAAAATTTGTTCAATTTGCGAACGAATTTGTTATTAAAAATCTTGTAAGTAGAACGTAAGTTTATCGGAGTAAGCTGGTTGGAGATAGATTGTTTTTAATATATGTTTTTTTTATGTAAATTACGTTTAAGATTAAGTTAACGGTAACTTTTTTTCGTAATTTTGAGAAATGTATTATAATTTTAGTGATAGTGTTTATTGATTTAATTGTGCAGCAGCCCACACACACGGCAATATGTGTATAAAATTTTTCGGATAGCATTTTTACTCGCATATAGAAAGAGTTTCGTTTTTTTTTATTTCGGGAAAAGAAGTTATTTTTTTATATTTTACGTTTATTTTTACGCAAATTTAATCACTCGCTTTAAATCGTAATTATTTTCGAAATTTATTTCGTACCATAATATATAAAAATATCGTAGTAGAATATTGTGGAAACAAATTAGTTGAAAATTCGAAATTTCTACTACGATAATTGTATAAATAATAATTATTAAATATAGTTTTTGTTTTAAGGTTTAGCATTTTATTTTTATACCGGGCGAGCAATTTTCCGAAATATTTAAATAAAAATTCCATTTGCCATTGCGTACAATCCTCCATTCGTTTGAACGTGACTCACCCTGTATACAGGGTGGCGCAGCCCGTACGCGTCGGTCTCTATAGGAAAAACGGCTTAACTTTTAAAAGTTTTTTTGATTCTATAATATACAGAACCTTTGGGGCTACAATATAAAATTATTTAGACATATACGGGTTGTCCCAATTTTGAGAAAATATACAAAGTTACGTTTTTTTTAATGGAACACCCCGTATATTATTACATTTTTGGATTCTACTCGATGAGCTGATTTCAACGAGGGGTCACACTTGATATTTTTGTATCATAATAAAGGATTCCAAAATCACAAAATTTTGAATTTAGGCGGCTCTGAAAGCCAAACAGTTGAAAATCGAGAAAAATGGCTTACTTGGTCCTAGCCTAACTTTTCAAGTACTATCTAATGACATGATATGAAATGTATACAGGGTGATCAAAAATTTCAAATTTTTTATCAGATTTTTTTTTTGTACCATTAGATAGTACTTGAAAAATTAGGTTAGGACCAAGTAAGCCGTTTTTCTCGATTTTCAACTGTTTCAGAGCCGCCTAAATTCAAAATTTTGTAAATTTTGAATGGCTGTATAGCCTTTATTATGAGACCGAGATACCAAGTGTGACCCCTCGTTGGAATCAGCTCATCGAGTAGAATCCAAAAATGTAATAATATACGGGTTGTTCCATTTAAAAAAACATAACTTTGTATATTTTCTCAAAATTGGGACAACCTGTATATGTCTAAATAATTTTATATCGTAGCCCCAAAGGTTCTCTATATTATAGAATCAAAAAAACTTTTAAAAGTTAAGCCGTTTTTCCTAATTTCCATCATCTCAAAACCCCAAGTAATCACAAAAAAACGTTTATTACGAACACTTCAAAAACTTATAGATTCGATTTTTATTAGTCACCGTTAAAGAGTATTAAAAAAACACGAGTTTGAGCCTTGATTATGATCAGAAAAGAGTAAAAAAAAAAGTATAAAAAAACCCAATACTTAGGCAAGAAGATTACAGCTCCGTCTTCTCCATCGATTCAATATACTTCAACACGAACCACTTCAAATCCTCGTGCGTCCTCTTCCCCGTGTAATCCATCACGTACTTCCCGTTTTTAAACAACTTTATAGTAGGAAATCCGGTGATATTGTACTCGTCGGCCACGTCAGGATTCTCTGAACAATCCACCATGGCCATGCACTGCTTGTGCCCTATAGCACTCAATTCCTTGGCAGCCCTGAAGTAATCCGGCTTCATTTTATTGCAATAACCACACCAGGGGGCGTAGAACATCACCAGAACAATCCCGTTCTTGCGCAGTTGCTCTTTGAAATTCCTATCCGTTAACCGAATTATCGAAGGGTCCAGCACCCATTCGGAAGACCTGCCAGATCGGCTGGCTGGCGTAGGGGGCAGTTCAGGCTCCCTCATGAACGACACGAAATCTACGGTTGTGCGGCCGCCCACGTAGTCCCTGATGCTCTTGTTGAAGTAGCTGTAGTACTTTATAGTCGGGTAGCCGGAGATGTTGTTGGCCGCGCATACCGATTGGTGTATCGTACAGTCTACGGCTGCGAATTCCACTTTGGGGTCGTCTTTGAATTCGGCGGCGGCGTTGGCGAATTCGGGCTTGGCCCGTTTGCAATGTCCGCACCCTACAAGGCCGCAAATTAGAATTTATAAAACGTACAATTTAACTAAATTCGTTGTTTTAGATGAGACGTGCTGTATATTTTTGCGTTTTTAGATTCTACTCGACGAGCTGATTTCAACGAGGGGTTACACTTGGTATTTTGGTCTCATAATAGAGGATCTACAGCCACTCAACACTTTGAAGCGAATGAATATAACTATTTAGTGGCTAACGGTGGTTTGACTATTTAGTATATTCTTTAATATGAGACCAAAATATACAGTGTGACCCATGTTTGGTATTCTACTCGATGAGCTGATTTCAACGAGTGTTCATACTTGGTATATCGGTCTCAAAATAAAGGCTGTACAGCCACTCAAGTCAAAAAAAAAATACCTGAATCATCTAGAACCGTTTTAGAACTGACTAGGATCATTCGAATCAATTCTGAACAATCTTAGAACATTTTAGGACTGCCCAGAATCATTTAGAACAGTCCAGAACCATTTACAACCGTTTTAGAGTTCACTAGAACCGTTTGAAACAGTTCAGGATGCTCTTAGAACCATTTATAACAGTATAAAATCATTTAGAACAAATTCAGCACTATTTGGAACGGTCCAGGATAAACTAGAACTATCCAGAACAATTTTAGAGTGACTATTTAGAAATTTTCATTTGAAAAATCGACACATTTTTAGAATTAGTCTGCATTAGAACTGTCCTGAATCATCTAGAACCATTTTAGAACTGACTAGGATCATTCGAATCAATTCAGGATAATCTTAGAACATTTTAGGACTGTCCAGAATCATTTAGAACAGTCCAGAACCATTTAGAACCGTTTTAGAGTTCACTAGAACAATTTGAAACAGTTCAGGATGCTCTTAGAACCATTTAGAACAGTATAAAATCATTTAGAACAAATTCAGCACTATTTGGAACGGTCCAGGATAAACTAGAACTATCCAGAACAATTTTATAATGACTATTTAGAACTTTTCATTTGAAAAATCGACACATTTTTTGAATTAGTCTACATTAGAACTGTCCTGAATCATCTAGAACCATTTTAGAACTGACTAGGATCATTCGAATCAATTCAGGATAATCTTAGAACATTTTAGGACTGTCCAGAATCATTTAGAACAGTCCAGAACCATTTAGAACCGTTTTAGAGTTCACTAGAACAATTTGAAACAGTTCAGGATGCTCTTAGAGCCATTTAGAACAGTATAAAATCATTTAGAACAAATTCAGCACTATTTGGAACGGTCCAGGATAAACTAGAACTATCCAGAACAATTTTATAATGACTATTTAGAACTTTTCATTTGAAAAATCGACACATTTTTTGAATTAGTCTACATTAGAACTGTCCTGAATCATCTAGAACCATTTTAGAACTGACTAGGATCATTCGAATCAATTCAGGATAATCTTAGAACATTTTAGGACTGTCCAGAATCATTTAGAACAGTCCAGAACCATTTAGAACCGTTTTAGAGTTCACTAGAACAATTTGAAACAGTTCAGGATGCTCTTAGAACCATTTAGAACAGTATAAAATCATTTAGAACAAATTCAGCACTATTTGGAACGGTCCAGGATAAACTAGAACTATCCAGAACAATTTTATAATGACTATTTAGAACTTTTCATTTGAAAAATCGACACATTTTTTGAATTAGTCTGCATTAGAACTGTCCTGAATCATCTAGAACCATTTTAGAACTGACTAGGATCATTCGAATCAATTCTGAACAATCTTAGAACATTTTAGGACTGTCCAGAATCATTTAGAACAGTCCAGAACCATTTAGAACCGTTTTAGAGTTCACTAGAACCATTTGGAACAGTTCAGGGTGCTCACAGGACAAACTAAAATTATCCAGAACAATTTTAGAAGTTTTCATTTGAACTTCAAAAATACATATAATATACAGCGTGTCCCATTTAAAATAACGAAGCAACGGTCAAATTACCGTGAAAAGCCCTGTATAGTTTGTACAAAACAAGCTTAGCAGCACGTCACTGATGTCGTCACATTTGCCAAGCATTACGAGAAAATTCTATTAGTGACGCAGCAAAATCATAGTGACGTACTTACATCTAAGTTTATTTCGCACAAACTCTATACTTACAAGGAGCGTAAAACATCACCAAAACGTGCTTCTTCTTCTTCAAAAACTGCTTAAACGACTCCTCGTCGAGATGCACCACGTCCGACTCCTCCTCGGACCAAGGCCGCTCGGGCGGCGGCGGCGGCGGCGGCTCCTTCGGCTCCCTCATAAACTCCACGATCTTCGCCGCCTCGCGCACGTTCACGTCGAACTTCTGCTCGCCGAACGAGAAGTACACCAGCGTGGGGTACCCCTTCACCGCGTACCTGGTGGCTATCGATTGCTCCTTGGTGGCGTCGATGGCCGCCAACATTCCGGGTATCTAGCCACATACAAAATGAACCAATCACAATCCACTTCTATAATAACTAATCCACCGGGGAGTAATGTAGTCTTTTACACCCGTAAGAGTGCGCATCCTCTTCGCGCATGTCCAGCCTCCAGCCGTTTTGAACGATTTCGACAGGCGTTATTGCCGAGTATTTATTGTTTTATTTGATTTAGGGAAAAATTAAAGTATATTTATTCTATTGAGAGTAATTGAAAACTAAATTGATTACTCCTAATTGCAATATATAATAAATAGTGAACATTGAAATTAAATATTTAACGTAGTTTATTAAATTGAAGTTAATTTATGTTTAATTTGGCAATTATTAGTTCATTTTAAATTATCAACGGGAATCCAATAACAAAATACATATTAATTACCTGGTAATCTAATGGCACAAATTGCATAATAAATCAAATTACACAATAATATAACCTAAAACTCAATTCTGAAGAATTTAAACATTAAACATTTGACAACAGAGCCTGTCGAAATCGTCCAAAACGGCTGGAAATGGAACATGCGCGAAGAGGATGCGCACTCTTACGGGTGTAAAAGACTGCATTACCCACCGGGGCCTTTATCTACGCCGGACAACGGCGTACGATCACTCACCCCTTCGCTCTTCATGCGGGCGGCGGCCGACTCGTACTCGGGCTTCATGCGCTTGCAGTGGCCGCACCAGGGGGCGTAGAACATCACCAGCGCGGAGGCCTCCTCTTTGATCACGGGGTCGAAGCTGGTGGAGGTCAGGTGCACCACGTCGTTGTCTACATCGGACCATTCGGGCTCTTTCACGCGCACGGGCGGCTCGCTGGGGTCGCGCATGAACGAGACCAGCGCCGGCCGCTTGGTGTCCCCTTCGTAGGCGAACTTCATGGCCCCGTTTCTGCCGAAAACGTAACAATAAGGTTAAGCAGCCAATGGTTCGTACGTAGGCTAGCCCTACGTACGCACATAAATCTACGATGGTCGTTTACTAACTGGAAAAACAGCAACGTAGGGAAGCCGGTGATGTTGTACTGATTCCTCACTATCGTATTCTCCGGCCGGTTAACATCGATGGCAGCCAGCACGGCGTCGCCTTTGAGCTCGGCGGCGGCCTCGGCGTAGTCGGGTTTCAGCGACTTGCAGAAGCTGCACCACGGGGCGTAGAACAGGATGAGCAGAGGCCGGGGCTCCTTCTTGATCAGCTTGACGAGCGTCTGAAACCAGGTGGGCATGTTTGGGTGGCGATGGGGCGACTAACATGGTTTTTTTCATCGGTTTTTCGCCATACCGCAGGTGTGTTAGTGTGTGACAATGAATTTGGTAGTTGAAATTGAGAGGTTTTTTGATGGGGACGTCAGCGGGGATTAAGTGGGCTTTGGATGTAGCGGTTGGCTGTATTGCTGCGTTGTTAAGGGCCATTTTATTCTTACGTTCGAATCCGGTATGTGTTGTACGTCTTTCGCTGTGGAATCCTCCTCCCAAGGGATATCACCGGTAGGATCCCGCATGAAGTTAGTCATGGAACTCACAGTTAACTTTCTATCGTACGCTTTATTAAAATCGCCATCTTTGTAGTGACGTATCGTATACGCTTCATTATCAGCTATCTTCAATTTCTTACACATCTTCTTCGCAGCTCTATAAAACCCCCGATTAAATAACTAATCGATTATACTTGATTGCACGTACCCCGAACAATCGACGAGTATCATGGTGCCTTCGCCTTTGATGTTATCGCTCACATCTTTGAACAGTTTGATGACGTGTTGGGATTCTTTGGGCGAGTTGTAGAAGCACACTAGGATGTTGGTTTTGGTTCGCAAGAGTTTTTTGAATTCTTTCATGTCAGCTACATCTTCGGCTGGCAGTTTTTTGTGGGCCTTCGAGGTGCATTCTACCGTGTGAAATGTGATGAACTTGGAATTTAAATATAAACGATTAATTAATTACGGGTGAAATTTGCAATGCTACTAGATTTTGCGAGAGTTTGTGCACCGGCTGGTGTTTGGTGTTTTGTGAATTGGAATACTTACGACGATGAGGTAGATGAAATAAGCGTTTTTCATGACACTTGGTTTAGGAACATTTGTGCAAAAAGGGTGGTTTTTGAGTTAATTACAAGCCGAATACTGTGTTAAATTGAATAAACGGAACTAATGTATATTGAGGTTATGTCGTGTCATAACTGTCATATGTCAAAACGTACGCACAAATCTTGGAGTCTAGTGGCCTTTACTTAGAGATTATGTAGCCAATGGTAGGGGACTAATTGACCCCGTTTACATGCAGGCTTGAGAGCTCGGATCGAGATTTACTTGAGGTATCTTTTTGTTTCGTCGAGTCAACTCGATCCGTGTTTACAGAATAGTCGATCGAGTCTATCTAGTAGCGCGTTTACATGTAGGCTTGAGAGATCGGATCGAGATTGACTTGAGCTATCTTTTCTCTTCGTCGAGTCAACTCGATCCGGTATTTTCTATCTTTGTCGATCCGTGTTTAGTGTTTCCTCAGGATCGATATGGGATCCAAGCCGGCTTCGATCCCGCATGTAAACGGGGTATCTGTAGACAAAAAACACGGATCGAGTTGACTACTCGACGAAGAAAGAAGATACCGGATCGAGTTGACTCGACGAAGAAAAAGATATCTCGAATTAATCCCGATCCGATCACTGGATCCCGCATGTAAACGGGGTAATTGCTTAAAAGTGTAAGAACATCCTTACAGTACAAGGCCACTCACAAAAAAAAAATGGTAGAATATTTTGACGTATACGTCAAAACTAAACAAGTGTCACTGTCAATGTACGTCAACACAACTGCAATGTAAATAAATTAGTACTATTTACCTTAGATAAATTAAATTTAGACGAATTATGGTAGATTCGCTCGATTCCCACCGACAATCGCACCATTAAATGACACAAAACAAACTAGTCGAGGTTAAGTCTACTTACAATCCACCGCCGCCTGCGCGAACACAACCATTTATAACGCACCCTTTCTGCTAACGTTTCAGTCAGCCATGGACCTCCACACGAAGCAGCGCCAGTTCTCCGGCCAGCTCTACAAGTACACCAACGTGATGAAGGGCTGGCAGTACCGCTACTTCCTGGTGGACGCCAACGCCGGCCTGCTGCACTACTATCTCTGCGAGGGCGAGAAGCCCGACGGCGCCGTGCCCAGGGGCTCGGTGCACCTCGCCGGCGCCGTCGTCTGTCCCAGCGAGGAGGACTCCAAGACGTTCACCGTCAACTGCGCCTCCGGGGACATGCTCAAGCTGCGGGCCTCCGACGCCCGGGCTAGACAGGAGTGGGTGAACGGGCTTAGGGCTGTAGCCGAGTCACATACGAAGGTAATTTAATTAGTACGGTGTGGACCATTTTGGTCGACTCTTGTACTACTTTTTTTGTTAAACTTACAATGGCACAAACAGATTTTTTTTAATCTCTTTTTATTTTTCAGTTACAGGGCGATAATGGAAATTCTGAGTTATTCAGCCACCCCCGTATCTCGTTTGCTATTGAAGATATTTTAAATGTGTGTAAATTGATTATTATAGATAATTTTACGTAGAATTCAGTGGCGTCCTTAGTTTTTTTATGGGGGTTGCCATTTCTGAAATATGACACCAACTTGTATTTTTTTAATGGGACACCCTGTATTTTTATTGCCTAGTAAATTTGTAATTTTTTTCTCTTTTTAATGATATGGCGCATTCTATATTTTGAATTTTCTTAAATCGCTCAAAAAAGAGAAAAACTATTTTATTATAAAAATGGTTAAGGGGCTGTGCGGAAAAACAAAAAAATCGTAGAAATGTTTTATTTAATATTCTCAACAACTGTTTTTGTTCTAAAAGTATTTTATTTTTGTTTTTCCGCATAGCCCCCTAACCATTTTTATAATAAAATAGTATTTCTCTTTTTTGAGCGTTCTAATGAAATTCAAAATATAGAATGCGCCATATCATTAAAAAGAGAAAAAAATTACAAATTTAATAGGCAATAAAAATATAGGGTGTCCCATTAAAAAAATTACAAGTCGGTGTCATATTTCAGAAATGGTAACCCCCATAAAAAAACTAAGAACGTCACTGAATTCTACGTAAAATTATCTATAGCAATCAATTTACACATTTAAAATATCTTCAATAGCAAACGAGATACGGGGGTGGCTGAATAACTCAGAATTTCCATTATCACCCTGTAACTGAAAAATGAAAAGAGATTTAAAAAATCTGTTTGTGCCATTGTAAGTTTGACAAAAAAATAGTACAGGTTAAATGTCCTATCAAGTCTAATAACCGAGATATCCCCCAGTCAAAACCAAAATGGGACACACTGTACAGTTTGTGCAAAATTTTGGCAAGTATGACGACATTAGTGACGTGCACCTAACTTTGTTTTGCATAAACTATATGCTACTTTTACATTCTAATGCAAACGGTCTTTTACAATGCCAGTATACAGCCACTATTCCTGTGTACTACTTACATCTGTATGTTTAAACAGCCATTTTTTTAGATGATTTTTGGCTTTAGTGGGTAAATGAGGCCTCTTTGCTATAATATTCTTCTTGGAAACAGTTTGAATAGCTAAAAAAACCATCATTAAATACTTTTTCGATAATGTTGCAAGTTTGAACCCTTAAAAAAGCTACAAAATCAAGTAGACTCGAACGATTTCGATAGCGCTGTTGCCAAATTAACAATTACTTCCAATCGAATAAACTCGTGACAGCAACGTCACCGATTCCAGCCAATCACAGAAAATCCTGATCTTGGCGACAGTAATTCCAGCCAATCACAGAGCCCTATTGCAACCCAAACTTATCACCGGCCAATCAGAACCCGCTCGAGTTACTCGAAGTATTTACAACAACTTCAGCACTCACCTTTCGAACGCACTGTATTATGCTCCCGCAGCAACTGCAAGCTCCTGCAGGGCTCCGCGCAGAAGTTGCACACAAACTGTTTGCAAGTTCGAACCCTTAAAAACATAAAGACAGTGTACATACATAAAAATCTTTAACAAGTACTCGATTAATGTATATTTTTTTGTAGGCAATTAGCGCGAATTGTCCACCGCTACCTCCTAGAGAACACCTGGCCGTACTAGACGCTCTAGGATGCGTCAGGGCTCAATTACAGCTCACCGAACAAGCCGATTTAGCTCTATGCAGATCGATCGAATCAGCCGGTATGAGTCTACGTATGTGTACGATTAACATTTGCTCGATTATGTTGTGTTGTAGGTAGTAAATACTTCATTGATCAGAACATGTTGCTGTTGAAGGCCACTTCGGCGGCCTCGCTGCATTGCCTGACGCAGTGCTTGAACGTCCTGCAGAGGAACCAGCACGCCCAGCAGGCTCGCACAGGGTTCGTTATAGATGATGATTAATATATCCTAATTGGGCAATGTCTCGATGCGTTGCGGTGCGTGCTCGCCATACCTAGATGTTGCTTGAGACGATTCGAATAACTTATTTTTTAAATATCTGTTTAACGTGTCTTTTAGGGGGTCGGAATTGGTTAGGATTGGCGCGGTAAATTCAATTAAAAGCGGGTGAAATTTGCATAAAAAAGGTGTTGGATTTATTTTCGGTTTTCGGTTCGATTTGTGGTCACTAATTTAGTTGTTGTTTGTTAGGAGAATGTATCAGTTATTGTTGAGTTTCCCCGGTAGGAGAGTTAGAAAAATGAAATTTCAAAAGTGGAATAGTTTGTGAGCGACATTTGCAGCTAGCTGTTGCTGTTTTCGATGCAAGAGTAGAGACTGTACCAATGCGGATTGTGAAAAACAAGCCTGCGATTTTTGTATATACTGTTTAAAATATAAATAAATATTAGTACATATACGTATGTGTTTTTTTTTTTTGAGCCGTATTCAGCGCTGTTTTGCTTAAAAGTAAGAGACATGTACGCAGGGTATACAGTAAAACAGAGAGTCAAAACTTAACTTATCTTTAAATATAATTCCAAATAAACGTTACAAAAAAATCCTCTTTTCGTGTAGTCATTTAATATTTGTATTTTATTAATAATTTAACGCAACATCAATCCGCAATTTAATCAATACTCGTCCGCCTCGCCTTCGCCTTCGCTCTCGTCAGGCGGAGCGAATCCTTCCTAAAAAATTAAACAAAATAATTAATCAAATAAAATTTCAATAAATATTAATTTTCTCTACCTCTGTAGCATAAAGAATATCCAAAATTTTCTGCGTTAAGTCCTCTTTGACCATCGTTTCTTCACCGGAATCCTGGCACACAACTTCAATGTCTCTCAATTTCCCGAAGTAAAAGTCCCTTTCTTTCTCCAGTCCTTCCACAGTCAGCTGAAATAATCGAATTATACAATCGATTCTAGCTCAACTAAAACGTTTCTCAATCAACTAGAATCGATTTTAGCTCAACTAAAACGAACCTTGCTCAAGTAGAATCGATTCTAACTCAATTAAATCGAACCTTGCTCAACTACAATCGATTCTAACTCAATTTAATCGAACCTTGCTCAACTAGAATCGATTCTAGCTCAACTAAATCGAGTCTAACTCAACTAGATCGATTCTAGGTCAACTAAAATCGATTCTTTCTCAACTAAATCGAGTTTAACTCAACTAGAATCGATTCTAGCTCAACTAAAACGAACATTGCTCAACTAGAATCGATTCTAGGTCAACTAAATCGATTCTAGGTCAACTAAATCGAGTCTAACTCAACTAGAATCGATCCTAGCTCAACTAAAATCGATTCTTTCTCAACTAAATCGAGTCTAACTCAACTAGAATCGATTCTAGCTCAACTAAAATCCTTTCTTTCTTAACTAAATCGAGTCTAACTCGACTAGAATCGATTCTAGCTCAACTAAAATCGATTCTTTCTCAACTAAATCGAGTCTAACTCGACTAGAATCGATTCTAGCTCAACTAAAATCAACTCTAACTCAACTAGAATCGATTCTAGCTCAAGTAAATCGATTCTAGCTCAACTAAATCGATTCTTTCTCAACTAAATCGAGTCTAACTCGACTAGAATCGATCCTAGCTCAACTAAAATCGATTCTTTCTCAACTAAATCGAGTCTAACTCGACTAGAATCGATTCTAGCTCAACTAAAATCGATTCTTTCTCAACTAAATCGAGTCTAACTCAACTAGAATCGATCCTAGCTCAACTAAAATCGATTATTTCTCAACTAAATCGAGTTTAACTCAACTAGAATCGATTCTAGGTCAACTAAATCGAGTCTAACTCAACTAGAATCGATCCTAGCTCAACTAAAATCGATTCTTTCTCAACTAAATCGAGTCTAACTCAACTGGAATCGATTCTAGCTCAAGTAAAATCGATTCTTTCTCAACTAAATCGAGTCTAACTCAACTGGAATCGATCCTAGCTCAACTAAAATCGATTATTTCTCAACTAAATCGAGTCTAACTCAACTAGAATCGATTCTAGCTCAACTAAATCGAGTTTAACTCAACTCGAATCGATTCTAGCTCAACTAAAACGATTCGTTCTCAACTAAAATCGATTATTTCTCAACTAAATCGATTCGTTCTCAACTAAATCGAGTCTAACTCAACTGGAATCGATCCTAGCTCAACTAAAATCGATTATTTCTCAACTAAATCGAGTCTAACTCAACTAGAATCGATTCTAGCTCAACTAAATCGAGTTTAACTCAACTCGAATCGATTCTAGCTCAACTAAAACGAACATTGCTCAACTAGAATCGATTCTTTCTCAACTAAATCGATTCGTTCTCAACTAAATCGAGTCTAACTCAACTAGAATCGATCCTAGCTCAACTAAAATCGATTCTTTCTCCACTAAATCGAGTCTAACTCAACTAGAATCGAACCTATCTCAACTAAAATCGATTCTAGCTCAACTAAATCGAGTCTAACTCAACTAGAATCGAACCTATCTCAACTAAAATCGATTATTTCTCAACTAAATCGATTCTAGCTCAACTACAATCGATTCCGGCTAGTCTACAATCGATTCCAAAGCACTACTCACTTTAAATTCGCTCAATTGATTCGTTAATTCCTCTATTTTATTCGCATCGCCGGCCTGATTTTTCGTCACCGAAGGCTGCGACTTTATTGAACTTTGTTTCGATGTCGCCTTGGGTACTACAATCACAATATTCGCACCGATCTTAACTTGAACTTTGCAAAATTACTAATATGTACACAAATCATTCATTATTAATCGATCAGAGCGGCACTACAAAGCGATATTTCAACATGCAAATGCAGCTTTAAACGTTCATCCAAACAACTCGCCGCTGTGGCCTTTTACCAACTATTCACAATCGATTCAACAAATAGATTAATGCGATCGATTAATCGAGTATAGCAATCGATTATTTCGAGAGAGAAAAAATCGATTAATCGATCAAACGTACGAGGGTTAACGAAAGGTTTCGCCTTCTCTACGCCGTGCTTCTTCGGCATGGGCAAAACGGACCGGCGCGCCGCCTCCGCTTTAGCCGCCCCTTTGCCGGCCCCCTTTTTCGTCTCCGCGGCGCCCAGAAACTCGCCGCCGCGCGCCGCCTTCGCGTCGTACTCGCCGCCGCCGGCGTAGTTGGCGTCGTAGAACTTCTTGAACCACTGCAAGAACTCGAAATTGTCCTGGAACCGGCCTTTGATCAACTTATCCACGGCCACTATCTGCGAAATTATTCAGTTTTACTTTAATAAAACGTTATTTAATTTTATTAATCGACCAATTTTTAACGCATTTAACCGAATAATGGATTAAACTTAACAAAATTAAATAAAATAAACCATCAGCGCGAGTTGAATTGACTTACACTTACAATTAGATATATCTAAACTAAACACATTATTATTATTATTATTATTATTATAAATTACATACAAGATTTGTTAGTAAAATTATAATCAAGCTATATTAGTGAATAAGCGAGTTATTTAACCCCAATTCCAACGCCTCTCTAGATATCTAAAAAAGCCTCTTACATGCAAGTAATTCAGCCACTTTTACGTGCTCCACCTATGGCTGTGTATAAAATTATGAAATTTTGTGAAAAGTTGACCGTAACTTCGTTATTTTAAATGGGACGCTCTGTATATTTTCGCATTTTTAGAATCTACTCAAAAAAAATCACAAAATTTTGAATTTTGGTGACTCTAAACTGTTCCAGAACGCATTAGAACTGTCTTGAATTATCTAGAACTATTTTAGAACTGACTAGGATCATTTGAATCAATTCAGGACAATCTTAGAACATTTTGGGACTATCCAGAATCGTTCAGAACTATCCAGAACAATTTTAGAGTGACTATTTAGAAGTTTTCATTTGAAAAATCACAAAATTTTGAATTTTGGTGACTCTAAACTGTTCCAGAACGCATTAGAACTGTCTTGAATTATCTAGAACTATTTTAGAACTGACTAGGATCATTTGAATCAATTCAGGACAATCTTAGAACATTTTAGGACTATCCAGAATCGTTCAGAACTATCCAGAACAATTTTAGAGTGACTATTTAGAAGTTTTCATTTGAAAAATCACAAAATTTTGAATTTTGATGACTCTAAACTGTTCCAGAACGCATTAGAACTGTCTTGAATTATCTAGAACTATTTTAGAACTGACTAGGATCATTTGAATCAATTCAGGACAATCTTAGAACATTTTAGGACTATCCAGAATCGTTCAGAACTATCCAGAACAATTTTAAAGTGACTATTTAGAAGTTTTCATTTGAAAAATCACAAAATTTTGAATTTTGGTGACTCTAAACTGTCCCAGAACGCATTAGAACTGTCCAGAATCATCTAGAACCATTTTAGAACTGACTAGGATCATTTGAATCAATTCAGGACAATCTTAGAACATTTTGGGACTATCCAGAATCGTTCAGAACTATCCAGAACAATTTTAGAGTGACTATTTAGAAGTTTTCATTTGAAAAATCACAAAATTTTGAATTTTGGTGACTCTAAACTGTTCCAGAAAGCATTAGAACTGTTCTAAATCATCTAGTACCATTTTAGAACTGACTAGGATCGTTTAAATCAATTCAGGATAATCTTAGAACATTTTAGAATTGTCCAGAATCATTTAGAACAGTCCAGAACCATTTAGAACCGTTTTAGAGTTCACTAGAACCATTTGAAACAGTGCAGGATGCTCTTAGAACCATTTAGAACAGTATAAAATCATTTAGAACAAATTCAGCACTATTTAGAACGGTCCAGGATAAACTAGAACTATCCAGAACAATTTTAGAGTGACTATTTAGAAATTTTCATTTGAAAAATCGATACATTTTTAGAATTAGTCTGCATTAGAACTGTCCTGAATCATCTAGAACCATTTTAGAACTGACTAGGATCATTCGAATCAATTCAGGATAATCTTAGAACATTTTAAGACTGTCCAGAATCATTTAGAACAGTCCAGAACCATTTAGAACCGTTTTAGAGTTCACTAGAACCATTTGAAACAGTGCAGGATGCTCTTAGAACCATTTAGAATAGTATAAAATCATTTAGAACAAATTCAGCACTATTTAGAACGGTCCAGGATAAACTAGAACTATCCAGAACAATTTTATAATGACTATTTAGAACTTTTCATTTGAAAAATCGACTCATTTTTTGAATTAGTCTACATTAGAACTGTCCTGAATCATCTAGAACCATTTTAGAACTGACTAGGATCATTTGAATCAATTCAGGATAATCTTAGAACATTTTAGGACTGTCCAGAATCATTTAGAACAGTCCAGAACCATTTAGAACCGTTTTAGAGTTCACTAGAACCATTTGAAACAGTGCAGGATGCTCTTAGAACCATTTAGAACAGTATAAAATCATTTAGTACAAATTCAGGACTATTCGGAACGGTCCAGGATAAACTAGAACTATACAGAACAATTTTATAATGACTATTTAGAACTTTTCATTTGAAAAATCGATACATTTTTAGAATTAGTCTGCATTAGAACTGTCCTGAATCATCTAGAACCATTTTAGAACTGACTAGGATCATTTGAATCAATTCAGGATAATCTTAGAACATTTTAGGACTGTCCAGAATCATTTAGAACAGTCCAGAACCATTTAGAACCGTTTTAGAGTTCACTAGAACCATTTGAAACCGTTCAGTATGCTCTTAGAACCATTTAGAACAGTAAAAAATCATCTAGTACAAATTCAGAACTATTTCGAACGGTCCAGGATAAACTAGAACTATTTAGATAACAATTTAGAAATGTTCATAATTTCATAAATTTATACACGAAATAACCCCGTACAAAGCGACCTAACACAAATTCCAACGCCTCCTTAGATACCTAAAAAACACCGGCCTCTTACATGCAATCAACCCAGCCACTATTACATGCGCAAGCTTTACGTCTCGTTACCCTGTCTAGCGGGAGCGGGGCGCGGCTTCGCCGCCACCACCGTCGAGCTGTTGTGATGATGTTGCGGCTGGTGGTGGTGCTGGGGGTGGTGATGGTTGTTGGCGCCGGCGCCGATGGGGGCGTCGCCGCGCGCCTCCGCCGCGTCGTACTGCCTGCCGTCGTAGTTGGCGTCGAAGAACTTCTTGAACCATTGCAAGAACTCGAAATTGTCTTGGAAACGGCCTTTTATTAGTTTGTCTACGGGGATTACCTGGAAATTTGCCACAAAACAGGCCACACCGGGCCTCGTCATTGCGCTGTTAAATTCGTTCGGTTACCTAAAGGATGTACAGCCACTCAAATATCTACTACAAGATAAGCGAAAATCGCATAAATAATGTAACACCCTGTACATAATTAGGTCATCGAGTACATTTATGTGGCTGTAGAGCCCTTATATCTTCTCTTATTAAGTACCTATTTTGTGGCTGTACATCCCTTAGTTAGCCTATCGAGTACATTTATGTGGCTGTACATCCCTTAGTTAGCCTATCGAGTACATTTATGTGGCTGTACATCCCTTAGTTAGCCTATCGAGTACATTTATGTGGCTGTACATCCCTTAGTTAGCCTATCGAGTACATTTATGTGGCTGTACATCCCTTAGTTAGCCTATCGAGTACATTTATGTGGCTGTACATCCCTTAGTTAGCCTATCGAGTACATTTATGTGGCTGTACATCCCTTAGTTAGCCTATCGAGTACATTTATGTGGCTGTAGAGCCCTTATATTTTCTCATATCGAGTACCTTTTCATGTGGCTGTACATCCTTTAGCCTATCGAGTACATTTATGTGGCTGTAGAACCCTTATTTCTTCTCATATCAAGTACCATTTTATGTGGCTGTACATCCCCTATCTCTTACCACAACAAGTACACTTATGACTTATGTGGCTGTACATCCCTTAGTTAGCCTATCGAGTACATTTATGTGGCTGTACATCCCTTAGTTAGCCTATCGAGTACATTTATGTGGCTGTAGAGCCCTTATATTTTCTCATATCGAGTACCTTTTCATGTGGCTGTACATCCTTTAGCCTATCGAGTACATTTATGTGGCTGTAGAACCCTTATTTCTTCTCATATCAAGTACCATTTTATGTGGCTGTACATCCCCTATCTCTTACCACAACAAGTACACTTATGACTTATGTGGCTGTACATCCCTTAGTTAGCCTATCGAGTACATTTATGTGGCTGTACATCCCTTAGTTAGCCTATCGAGTACATTTATGTGGCTGTACATCCCTTAGTTAGCCTATCGAGTACATTTATGTGGCTGTAGAGCCCTTATATTTTCTCATATCGAGTACCTTTTCATGTGGCTATACATCCTTTAGCCTATCGAGTACATTTATGTGGCTGTAGAACCCTTATTTCTTCTCATATCAAGTACCATTTTATGTGGCTGTACATCCCCTATCTCTTACCACAACAAGTACACTTATGACTTATGTGGCTGTACATCCCTTAGTTAGCCTATCGAGTACATTTATGTGGCTGTACATCCCTTAGTTAGCCTATCGAGTACATTTATGTGGCTGTAGAACCCTTATATTTTCTCATATCGAGTACCTTTTCATGTGGCTATACATCCTTTAGCCTATCGAGTACATTTATGTGGCTGTAGAACCCTTATATTTTCTCATATCGAGTACCTTTTCATGTGGCTGTACATCCTTTAGCCTATCGAGTACATTTATGTGGCTGTAGAACCCTTATTTCTTCTCATATCAAGTACCATTTTATGTGGCTGTACATCCCCTATCTCTTACCACAACAAGTACACTTATGACTTATGTGGCTGTACATCCCTTAGTTAGCCTATCGAGTACATTTATGTGGCTGTACATCCCTTAGTTAGCCTATCGAGTACATTTATGTGGCTGTAGAACCCTTATATTTTCTCATATCGAGTACCTTTTCATGTGGCTATACATCCTTTAGCCTATCGAGTACATTTATGTGGCTGTACATCCCTTAGTTAGCCTATCGAGTACATTTATGTGGCTGTAGAACCCTTATATTTTCTCATATCGAGTACCTTTTCATGTGGCTGTACATCCTTTAGCCTATCGAGTACATTTATGTGGCTGTAGAACCCTTATTTCTTCTCATATCAAGTACCATTTTATGTGGCTGTACATCCCCTATCTCTTACCACAACAAGTACACTTATGACTTATGTGGCTGTACATCCCTTAGTTAGCCTATCGAGTACATTTATGTGGCTGTACATCCCTTAGTTAGCCTATCGAGTACATTTATGTGGCTGTAGAACCCTTATATTTTCTCATATCGAGTACCTTTTCATGTGGCTATACATCCTTTAGCCTATCGAGTACATTTATGTGGCTGTAGAACCCTTATTTCTTCTCATATCAAGTACCATTTTATGTGGCTGTACATCCCCTATCTCTTACCACAACAAGTACACTTATGACTTATGTGGCTGTACATCCCTTAGTTAGCCTATCGAGTACATTTATGTGGCTGTACATCCCTTAGTTAGCCTATCGAGTACATTTATGTGGCTGTAGAGCCCTTATATTTTCTCATATCGAGTACCTTTTCATGTGGCTGTACATCCTTTAGCCTATCGAGTACATTTATGTGGCTGTAGAACCCTTATTTCTTCTCATATCAAGTACCATTTTATGTGGCTGTACATCCCCTATCTCTTACCACAACAAGTACACTTATGACTTATGTGGCTGTACATCCCTTAGTTAGCCTATTAAGTACATTTATGTGGCTGTAGAGCCCTTATATTTTCTCATATCGAGTACCTTTTCATGTGGCTGTACATCCTTTAGCCTATCGAGTACATTTATGTGGCTGTAGAACCCTTATTTCTTCTCATATCAAGTACCATTTTATGTGGCTGCACATCCCTTAGTTAGCCTATTAAGTACATTTATGTGGCTGTAGAGCCCTTATATTTTCTCATATCGAGTACCTTTTCATGTGGCTGTACATCCTTTAGCCTATCGAGTACATTTATGTGGCTGTAGAACCCTTATTTCTTCTCATATCAAGTACCATTTTATGTGGCTGTACATCCCTTAGTTAGCCTATTAAGTACATTTATGTGGCTGTAGAGCCCTTATATTTTCTCATATCGAGTACCTTTTCATGTGGCTGTACATCCTTTAGCCTATCGAGTACATTTATGTGGCTGTAGAACCCTTATTTCTTCTCATATCAAGTACCATTTTATGTGGCTGTACATCCCCTATCTCTTACCACAACAAGTACACTTATGACTTATGTGGCTGTACATCCCTTAGTTAGCCTATCGAGTACATTTATGTGGCTGTACATCCCTTAGTTAGCCTATCGAGTACATTTATGTGGCTGTACATCCCTTAGTTAGCCTATCGAGTACATTTATGTGGCTGTAGAGCCCTTATATTTTCTCATATCGAGTACCTTTTCATGTGGCTGTACATCCTTTAGCCTATCGAGTACATTTATGTGGCTGTAGAACCCTTATTTCTTCTCATATCAAGTACCATTTTATGTGGCTGTACATCCCTTAGTTAGCCTATTAAGTACATTTATGTGGCTGTAGAGCCCTTATATTTTCTCATATCGAGTACCTTTTCATGTGGCTGTACATCCTTTAGCCTATCGAGTACATTTATGTGGCTGTAGAACCCTTATTTCTTCTCATATCAAGTACCATTTTATGTGGCTGTACATCCCCTATCTCTTACCACAACAAGTACACTTATGACTTATGTGGCTGTACATCCCTTAGTTAGCCTATCGAGTACATTTATGTGGCTGTACATCCCTTAGTTAGCCTATCGAGTACATTTATGTGGCTGTAGAACCCTTATTTCTTCTCATATCAAGTACCATTTTATGTGGCTGTACATCCCCTATCTCTTACCACAACAAGTACACTTATGACTTATGTGGCTGTACATCCCTTAGTTAGCCTATCGAGTACATTTATGTGGCTGTACATCCCTTAGTTAGCCTATCGAGTACATTTATGTGGCTGTAGAACCCTTATATTTTCTCATATCGAGTACCTTTTCATGTGGCTATACATCCTTTAGCCTATCGAGTACATTTATGTGGCTGTAGAACCCTTATTTCTTCTCATATCAAGTACCATTTTATGTGGCTGTACATCCCCTATCTCTTACCACAACAAGTACACTTATGACTTATGTGGCTGTACATCCCTTAGTTAGCCTATCGAGTACATTTATGTGGCTGTACATCCCTTAGTTAGCCTATCGAGTACATTTATGTGGCTGTAGAGCCCTTATATTTTCTCATATCGAGTACCTTTTCATGTGGCTGTACATCCTTTAGCCTATCGAGTACATTTATGTGGCTGTAGAACCCTTATTTCTTCTCATATCAAGTACCATTTTATGTGGCTGTACATCCCCTATCTCTTACCACAACAAGTACACTTATGACTTATGTGGCTGTACATCCCTTAGTTAGCCTATTAAGTACATTTATGTGGCTGTAGAGCCCTTATATTTTCTCATATCGAGTACCTTTTCATGTGGCTGTACATCCTTTAGCCTATCGAGTACATTTATGTGGCTGTAGAACCCTTATTTCTTCTCATATCAAGTACCATTTTATGTGGCTGTACATCCCTTAGTTAGCCTATTAAGTACATTTATGTGGCTGTAGAGCCCTTATATTTTCTCATATCGAGTACCTTTTCATGTGGCTGTACATCCTTTAGCCTATCGAGTACATTTATGTGGCTGTAGAACCCTTATTTCTTCTCATATCAAGTACCATTTTATGTGGCTGTACATCCCCTATCTCTTACCACAACAAGTACACTTATGACTTATGTGGCTGTACATCCCTTAGTTAGCCTATCGAGTACATTTATGTGGCTGTACATCCCTTAGTTAGCCTATCGAGTACATTTATGTGGCTGTAGAGCCCTTATATTTTCTCATATCGAGTACCTTTTCATGTGGCTGTACATCCTTTAGCCTATCGAGTACATTTATGTGGCTGTAGAACCCTTATTTCTTCTCATATCAAGTACCATTTTATGTGGCTGTACATCCCCTATCTCTTACCACAACAAGTACACTTATGACTTATGTGGCTGTACATCCCTTAGTTAGCCTATTAAGTACATTTATGTGGCTGTAGAGCCCTTATATTTTCTCATATCGAGTACCTTTTCATGTGGCTGTACATCCTTTAGCCTATCGAGTACATTTATGTGGCTGTAGAACCCTTATTTCTTCTCATATCAAGTACCATTTTATGTGGCTGTACATCCCTTAGTTAGCCTATTAAGTACATTTATGTGGCTGTAGAGCCCTTATATTTTCTCATATCGAGTACCTTTTCATGTGGCTGTACATCCTTTAGCCTATCGAGTACATTTATGTGGCTGTAGAACCCTTATTTCTTCTCATATCAAGTACCATTTTATGTGGCTGTACATCCCCTATCTCTTACCACAACAAGTACACTTATGACTTATGTGGCTGTACATCCCTTAGTTAGCCTATTAAGTACATTTATGTGGCTGTAGAGCCCTTATATTTTCTCATATCGAGTACCTTTTCATGTGGCTGTACATCCTTTAGCCTATCGAGTACATTTATGTGGCTGTAGAACCCTTATTTCTTCTCATATCAAGTACCATTTTATGTGGCTGTACATCCCTTAGTTAGCCTATTAAGTACATTTATGTGGCTGTAGAGCCCTTATATTTTCTCATATCGAGTACCTTTTCATGTGGCTGTACATCCCTTAGCCTATCGAGTACATTTATGTGGCTGTAGAACCCTTATTTCTTCTCATATCAAGTACCATTTTATGTGGCTGTACATCCCCTATCTCTTACCACAACAAGTACACTTATGACTTATGTGGCTGTACATCCCTTAGTTAGCCTATCGAGTACATTTATGTGGCTGTAGAGCCCTTAGCCTATCGAGTACATTTATGTGGCTGTAGAGCCCTTAGCCTATCGAGTACATTTATGTGGCTGTAGAACCCTCATATCTTCTCTTATCAAGTACCTTTTTATGTGGCTGTACAACCCTTAGCCTATCGAATACATTTCTATCTAATCTAACATCTCGTAAACTAATCTAACACTAACAAATCTTTCGCTACTAATCTATCTATCAATAAATCCGCCCCGTCTATCACCGATTTACCTTATCGACTTGCATTTTTTTGAACGAAGCCTGCAGTATCTTGAAGTTCTGGATGTACTCGTGCTCCAAATTGGTGCGAAACTTGACGCGCTTGAGTTGCACCGAGCCGGGGAACAGCATGTCCATGAACTGGCAGTAGGCGGCGCCCGTGCACAGCTCCTCGATCTTGGTGAACTGGCTCTGCAGACACTCGTTGACCCAGGCCAGCATGTCGTGCCTCGATAGGTTGTCCGAGGTTACGTTGGTGGAGTATACGTTTACTGCCATGTCTACGATACAATATATACTGTTATTATTTATTATTTGCGGTATTTAGAATTTGTAAAATGGATGATAAAATAGATGTGAAGTTAGGTGTGGTGGATACTCGGATAGGCGTGAAGTTGTAGCGAAGAGATAAAAATTGTGGTTTTTAAATCGAGTGTGCTGTGTCAAGTGACGTTATCTAGGATGATTTAATGCTGTACCGGTTTTTCCTAAATGGGTGCCGTTATGATGCAAATACCGGCGAGACAGCTATGTAAACCAACGCGTTGTTGATGCTAAAAATAAACCCAACAATTCCTTTTTCAATGCGGATTTGTTAATTATAGCCCCGATCGATTTGTACGCAATAAACTTGGCTATAAAAGAAATAGAAAGCGAGATTACAACTGTAATTTAGATGTGAAAAAAGTAAATGATTTTGGGTGACACAAATCGCCGGATGTGTCAGCGCTACCCGGATTAGTTTCGTGATATTGCCAATAATTGAAATAGTTTTGAATATTTTGTATATTCACCTGATTTTTGCGTTGTTTCGTTTGCGGATTGTATGCGACACTTAAAATTTCTCCGGTTTTTTGATACAGCGACAAGTTAATTTTATGTTGTAAAAAATTTGGTCGTCGATAATGACAAATGACGTGTTTGACGTATGGATAAAAATCGTTGCAGAATCCTGCGTTGCCATATTTCATTTCTTCTTTTTTTATTTAAATTCTCATTATAAACGCTTTTTATCAATAAAATTAATCGAAAATACTCTAATTATTACTTAAACAAACATTATAAATTAATTTCAAGTTTGTAGTAGATGAATTTTCGTTAAACTCATTTATTGACTGTACACCTGTATAGCAAAGGATCAATTTAATGTCCAATTGCATATAAAAAACCAAACAAATATCCAAATATCGTAAGAAACTTACATTTATTATCACACATTTACAAAAAAAACAATAAATTCACGCCGATACGTCGCAAATCGAACTTACGCGGCGTTGCCACATCTCAAAATTTCCACCAAATCTACCTAACTTAATTCGCCTACTTTTATAAATTATTTACAAAACTTAAATACGCCTACTATAAAACTAATAAACATTACTAGCTAGTTCTAGTTCACAGGCAGCGACTCGTGCACCCACGTCCTGTCGCCGCCTTCGGCGAAGTCCGCCGCCGCGTGGTCCTCCCCGTCGAGGATCCACTTGGTGGTCAGCAGTCCCTCCACTCCCACGGGGCCCCTCGCGTGGATCCTCGCCGTGCTGATGCCCACCTCCGCCCCCAGGCCGAACCGGAAGCCGTCGGCGAACCTGGAGCTCGCGTTGTGGAACACGCACGCGCTGTCGATCTTCTTCTGGAAGGCCTCGGCGTTCTCGCCTGCGGGTCAAATCACCAGGTTAAATTGATTATATAAGCGGTCAAAAGGACCTGGGGCATATGGTACATGGTTAATGGTGCTCATATAGTGAGAAAAAGGACCTGGTGCATTTACTTTCTTCGGCGATGCTGTCATATATCACCAGGTTAATTGATTATATAAGTGGTCTAAAGGACCTGGGGCATATGGTACATGGTTAATGGTGCTCATATAGTGAGAAAAAGGACCTGGTGCATTTACTTTCTTCGGCGATGCTGTCATATATCACCAGGTTAATTGATTATATAAGTGGTCTAAAGGACCTGGGGCATATGGTACATGGTTAATGGTGCTCATATAGTGAGAAAAAGGACCTGGTGCATTTACTTTCTTCGGCGATGCTGTCATATATCACCAGGTTAATAACGTACAAACCTTCATAGGGTCTTTTCCATGGTTTATAGTGCTCATATAGTGAGCAAAAGGACCTGGTGCATAAGCTACATAGTGTTTAAATAGCGTCCAAAAGGACCTGGTGCACTTACTTTTTTCAATGAATCGCCAGGTAAACAACGTAAAAACCTTCATAGGTTTGTATATATGTCTTTTCCATGATCCATGATGCTCGTATAGTGAGCAAAAGGACCTCGTGCACTTACTTTCCTCGGCGATGCTGTCATATATCACCAGGTTAATAACGTACAAACCTTCTTAGGGTCTTTTCCATGGTTCATTGTACTCATATAGTGAGCAAAAGGACCTGGTGAATATGCTACATAGTGTTTAAATAGCGTCCAAAAGGACCTGGTGCACTTACTTTTTTCAGTGAATCGCCAGGTAAACAACGTAAAAACCTTCATAGGTTTGTATATATGTCTTTTCCATGATCCATGATGCTCGTATAGTGAGCAAAAGGACCTCGTGCACTTACTTTCCTCGGCGATGCTGTCATATATCACCAGGTTAATAACGTACAAACCTTCTTAGGGTCTTTTCCATGGTTCATGGTGCTCATATAGCGAGCAAAAGGACCTGGTGCATGAGCTACACAGTGTTTAAATAGCGTCCAAAAGGACCTGGTGCACTTATTTTTTTCAGTGAATCGCCAGATAAACAACGTACAAACCTTCATAGGGTCTTTTCCATGGTTCATTGTACTCATACAGTGAGCGAAAGGACCTGGTGCATGAGTGTTTAAATAGCGTCCAAAAGGACCTGGTGCACTTACGATTCTCGGTGACTATAACCTCGGTGTGCCCGCTACCATAGGCATGAATATGATCGATGGCATCCTCCAGCCCGTCCACCACCTCTATACAGCACTCCAGCGCCCCGTACTCGTGCTTCATAGTCTTCGCCAAAGGCGGCCCGAAGGTCAACAGTTTGTTCAACTTGGGGCCGGCGTTAATCGTCACACCCTCGTTCTTCAGCATGCTGCAAATATCGCTGAAGAACTCCCCCTCCATGTGGTCTTTATGCAACAACAGCGTCTCCATGGCGTTGCACGCCGCCGGGTAGTCGCACTTGGAGTCCCTGATTATCTTGAGCGCCTTCTGGTGGTCGGCCTGCTTGTCCACGTACACGTGGCAGATACCTGTCGAGCAAATGGGGTCAGTAAATCTTCGATGTAGAGTGCACCAGGTGGTTACCTTCAGCGTGGCCCATCACCGGGATGTGCTGGCTCTGTTGTTGGATATTTCGCACCAATTCGCTCGACCCTCTGGGTATAATAAGATCGATGTGCTGCTCCATGGAGAGGAGGTCGCTAATTTCGTCTCTAGTAGACACCTGGTGGACATCAATTTAAGCCAAACTCCTCCAGAGAGTACCCTCTAAATACATACCAAAGAAATCGCATTTTCAGCCCCGACCGTCTTCAAAGCTTCAGTCACCAACCCCATGAGGGCTCGGTTGCTATGGGCCGCCTCTTTGCCGCCCTTAAGCAGCAGCCCATTGCCCGAGGCGATGGCCAAAGCAGCCACCTGGGGGAGCGAGTCCGGGCGGGACTCGAAGATGACCATCAGCACCCCGATGGGCACGGTGACCTGCTTGAGCATCAACCCGTCAGCGAGCTTGGTCCTCTTCAGCACCCTGCCCACGTTCCGGTGGCTGTTGTCCGCTATCTGCTGCAACCCCACGGCGAGGTTCTTCAGCTTGGCCGGCGTCAGCGACAGCCTGGAGAGCAGCGGCTTGGCCAAGCCGGTCTTCTTGGCCTCCTGCAGGTCCTTTTGGTTGGCGTCCAGGATGTCGGCTTGCCGGGTCACCAGGAGGTCGGCCAGCGCGTTGACGCAGGAGGCGCGCTGCTCGGCGGTGATGGTGGCCAAGATGCGGCCTCCACTACGTGCTGGAACGTTTATAAAAACGCGTTACTAGGTAATTTTAAGGGGTTTGTTAGGGGTTGGTACCGTTCTCGGCGATGGCTTCGGTGGGTACGGGCCCGCCTAGTGAATGCTCTGTGAAGAAGGTGCCCACTTTTCGGCCGGATAAAATAGTTTTGATGGCTTTGTCGAGCATCCCGTTGCAAATCACCACGGAAACTCCTCGATCTAGCGCCCACGTGGCCGACGTCACCTTGGAGTCCATGCCCCCGGTGCCCACTTTGGACTTCTGGCCGAACTCGATGGTGTTGCGCAGGTCCGAGGTGAAAGTGTGCAGGAATTTCGCGCCCTCCTCCCACGGCGGCTTGTTGTAGATGCCTAAAAAGCGCGTGCAAAAGGTCCTGGTGAACTCCGAATAATCGAGTAGGTTATGGAAGTAGCATATTACCGTCTACGTCAGACATGAGAATCAGCAGATCCGATTGGATCTCGGCGGCCAGCATGGCCGCCAGGCTGTCGTTGTCCTTGAGAGAGATGCCCTTCTTGCCGGGCTTGCCGCCGATGGGCTCGTCGATCTGGGGCGGCGGCGACACGGCGTCGTTGGTGTTGATGATGGGCACTATGTTGAGGCTGATGAGCTCGGCGAGCGTGCTCATGAGGTTCTTGCGCGTCTCCTCGTTGTAGAAGTCGGCCTTGGTGACGAGCACCTGGGCGATCTTGACGCCGTATTGGGAGAACATGGCGTCGTAGAGGGACATGAGGCCCGATTGGCCGACGGCGGCGGCCGCGCGGGGTTCCACCAGCGTGGGGGCGTCCTGGAAATGGATGCGGAAATGTGGAAATAATGTGGAAATAATGTGCGAAAAATGTGGAAAAATGTGGAAAAAATGTGGAAAAAATGT
The DNA here is from genome assembly GCA_917563865.1 of Phyllotreta cruciferae. NCBI lineage: Eukaryota > Metazoa > Arthropoda > Insecta > Coleoptera > Chrysomelidae > Phyllotreta > Phyllotreta cruciferae. Next base: position 823,711 of record OU830618.1, on the reverse strand, counting down.
GGATAAAATGTGGAAAAAATGTGGAAAAAATGTGGAAAAAATGTGAAAAAAATGTGCAAAAAATGTGCGAAAAATGTGCGAAAAATGTGTAAAAAATGTGGAAAAAATGTGGAAAAAATGTGGAAAAAATGTGGAAAAAATGTGGAAAAAATGTGGAAAAATGTGGAAAAAATGTGTTGAAATGTGCAAAAAATGTGTAAAAAATGTGTAAAAAATGTGGAAAAAATGTGGAAAAAATGTGCAAAAAATGTGGAAAAAATGTGCGAAAAATGTGCAAAAAATGTGGCAAAAATGTGGAAAAAATGTGGAAAAAATGTGCGAAAAATGTGCGAAAAATGTGCAAAAAATGTGCGAAAAATGTGCAAAAAATGTGTAAAAAATGTGGAAAAAATGTGCAAAAAATGTGCAAAAAATGTGCATAAAAATGTGCAAAAAATGTGTAAAAAATGTGGAAAAAATGTGCAAAAAAAGTGGAAAAAATGTACAAAAAATGTGGAAAAAATGTGCAAAAAATGTAAAAATATGCAAAAATATGCAAAAATATGCAAGAATATGCAAAAATATGCAAAAAAATGTGCAAAAAATGTGCAAAAAATGCTAAATAATTATGCTAAATAAGGATGCTAAATAAGGGTGCTAAATAAGGATGCAAAATAAATGCAAAATAAAGGCAAAATAAATGAAAATTAAATGCAAAATAAATGAAAAATAAATGCAAAATAAATGCAAAATAAATGCAAAATAAATGCAAAATACATGCAAAATAAATGCAAAATAAATGCAAAATAAATGCAAAATAAATGAAAAATAAATGCAAAATAACTGCAAAATACATGCAAGATAAATGCAAAATATGTAAATGCAAAATAAATGCAAAATAAAGTCAAAATAAATGCAAAATAAAGTCAAAATAAAGTCAAAATAAATGCAAAATAAATGAAAAATAAATGCAAAATAACTGCAAAATACATGCAAGATAAATGCAAAATATGTAAATGCAATATAAATGCAAAATAAAGTCAAAATAAATGCAAAATAAAGTCAAAATAAATGCAAAATAAATGAAAAATAAATGAAAAATAATTGCAAAATAACTGCAAAATACATGCAAGATAAATGCAAAATATGTAAATGCAATATAAATGCAAAATAAAGTCAAAATAAATGCAAAATAAATGCAAAATAAATGAAAAATAATTGCAAAATAATTGCAAAATAACTGCAAAATACATGCAAGATAAATGCAAAATATGTAAATGCAAAATAAAGTTAAAATAAATGCAAAATAAAGTCAAAATAAATGCAAAATAAATGCAAAATAAATGAAAAATAAATGAAAAATAAATGCAAAATAACTGCAAAATACATGCAAGATAAATGCAAAATATGTAAATGCAAAATAAATGCAAAATAAATGCAAAATAAAGTCAAAATAAATGCAAAATAAAGTCAAAATAAATGCAAAATAAAGTCAAAATAAATGCAAAATAAATGAAAAATAAATGAAAAATAATTGCAAAATAACTGCAAAATACATGCAAGATAAATGCAAAATATGTAAATGCAAAATAAATGCAAAATAAAGTCAAAATAAATGCAAAATAAAGTCAAAATAAATGCAAAATAAAGTCAAAATAAATGCAAAATAAATGAAAAATAAATGCAAAATAAATGCAAAATACATGCAAAATAAATGCAAAATAAATGCAAGATAAATGCAAAATAAATGCAAATTTTGGCCAACTTAAACTCGTAAAAAATTGTTCACAAAAATCTCCACCGATTTTCCCCAATTTTCATCCAAAAATCCCCCAAGAAAATTCATAGAAAAAAAAACACTCCATTTCATTATTATTATTATTACTATTCATTTTCCTCTCGCTATATTGACATTGGATCACGCTTACTCGATTTCGACACACATCAACGTTTTTATCTGTTTACTCTCCAGACCTTTTTTTGATCATGACCTTTATATTTATTTATCCTAACGCGCGACTTTACTCCAAATACCGAAACTTATCTATTTACTATCACGTGCAAATCGAGTCGCCCTTGACACAGCCATTCATAATCCCAAACCATTTTGACACATATATCGTCTATTTTGACAGATAACATTTTGACAGTTTGACACAAAACTTTGACAGGTGATGTATGACGTGTGACGTAACGAACTTACCTCTCTGGTGTGGTCAGTGGGGGAGAGAGTTTCTCTCATGGAGAGCGACATCAGCAGCTCCTGGGTCAATCTCTGCTTCCCGAAGGCCACGGCGCCGCTGGTCACCATGATGCATTCCCTGCCTTCGTTCTGGCACTCGGCCACCTAGAAATCCATCGATTAATTATCAAAATCGATTAAAAATCGATTGGTATACGTCACCTGTTCCACAATCGAAGCAAGCCTGCCCAAAGCCAGCCCATGCTCATCTTCTCTGGTGATGACGGCGCTGCCTAGTTTCACCACCAGCCTTCTTGCGTATTTTAATTGGCTTCTATCGGTGAATGTAGATTGTCTCCTATCTAGTAATCCTTGCTTTTCGAATTGTACCTGTAAAAGGAATTGGTGCAGTTTGATTTTAGCACTCTAGATATATTTTTTTACCTTGTTTTTTGACATGTTTATTGTTCAAAAGCGCAACTACTAATAGTAAAATGAGTAATTTTTTTGTCTCATTATAGGTGAGAGAAGAATCTAGCGGGCTTTGTATGAGTATAGGGTGAGCCAAAAAAATCGATTACATGGCGTAGTAAACAATCGATTAAAATATCGATTTTTTTTTCGAAATAAATTCCCGATAAACTGTGAAATTTGTACTTTGATTTAATACGGCATTTTTTATTCGATTTTTAAACGCAACCGTTTCGAAAATAATAACATATTGATAAAATTAAATTGATGACGCATTAAAATTTTCGAAAAATTTTTATTTACGAAATTAATCAACTAACTGGGAGTGAATTAACCACCCTAAATTAAAAAAGAAGAACTTACAGGGTGTGATAAATATCGAATAATTTCAACTATAGCAAAAACAGCCCCATTTAATTAATTACTGGGGGTTAATTAACCACCCCAAATTCAAAAAAACAGAGACTTACAGGGTGTAATAAATACCGAAATTTCTACTAGCAAAAACAGCCCCTTTTACTCAATTACTGGGGTGAATTATCCACCCCAAATTAAAATACACAAAACTTACAATTTGTAGCAAAAAGAACCCCATTAAATCAGTTACTGGGGGTTAAATAACCACCCTAAATTCGTAAATAAAAACTTACAGTGTGTAGCAAAAACATCCCCATTTAATCAATTACTAGGGGATGAATTAACCACCCCAAAATTCATAAAAATAAACTTACTTGTATATGATGAGTACCGAAATTGCTACTGGCAAAAACAGCCCCATTTAATTAATCACTGGGGGTTAATTAACCACCCCAAATTCAAAAAACAGAGACTTACAGGGTGTAATAAATACCGACATTTCTACTAGCAAAAACAGCCCCTTTTACTCAATTACTGGGGGTGAATTATCCACCCCAAATTAAAATACACAAAACTTACAATTTGTAGCAAAAAGAACCCCATTAAATCAGTTACTGGGGGTTAAATAACCACCCTAAATTCGAAAATAAAAACTTACAGTGTGTAGCAAAAACATCCCCATTTAATCAATTACTGGGGGGTGAATTAACCACCCCAAAATTCATAAAAATAAACTTACTTGTATATGATGAGTACAGAAATTTCTACTGGCAAAAACAGCCCCATTTAATTAATCACTGGGGGTTAATTAACCACCCCAAATTCAAAAAAACATATACTTACAGGGTGTAATAAATACCGAAATTTCTACTAGCAAAAACAGCCCCTTTTACTCAATTACTGGGGGTAAATTATCCACCCCAAATTAAAATACACCAAACTTACAATTTGCAGCAAAAAGAACCCCATTAAATCAGTTACTGGGGGTTAAATAACCACCCTAAATTCGAAAATAAAAACTTACAGTGTGTAGCAAAAACATCCCCATTTAATGAATTACTAGGGGATGAATTAACCACCCCAAAATTCATAAAAATAAACTTACTTGTATATGATGAGTACCGAAATTTCTACTGCAAAAAACACTTCTACTGGCAAAAACAGCCCCATTTATCCCCGCGGCGGTGGGCCTGAGGGCGAGAACTTGCACCGGCAATTTAAACAACCCCCTCATTTTCAAAAAAAATCAAAAATTACACCAGCAAATAAACGATTACAGCAAAAACGAGCATAGGCTAACGACTAAGGCTCTCCCGATGGGACCCCGCGAATTTATAAATTCGTGAACAGGCTCGGACTTCGGAGCCTAAATTAGGCGATAATCGCCCCTACGTAGAGGAGCACGTGACGGCCGTGTTGCCCGAAATCTCGCTGGAAGAGTCTTGTTTTGTTATTGAAGATAGCGAGGATTTACAAACAAAATAATATTTTATCTCTGTGTGGGTTTATCAGGCTAATCGAGCCTTCAATTACCAATTCGTGTATGTATTGAACATTTTCGGTAAAAGGTCAATAGTGGAAGATTTTTTTTTTGTTGTAATTTAGCTATTTCGATTGTTTGTTTGGCTCACTGTGTAAGTTAACTAGGAAATTGCGAGGTTGCCTAAAATGGATCAAAAGTGCCTTGAAATCGCTTTGTAAAACATTTCCTTGTACACTACTCGATTTATTGCATTTTTTTGTTATTAAATTGAAAAATTGACTCACCCTGTATGTTTGTTATTATATTTATTAGGTAAATAAAATTATTGTTGTGGATATAGTATATAAGAATGGAATTTTACTTAATTACCTCGCTCGATAAACAGTGCAATTTCGCTTAATTGCATGTTATGTAAATGCAAAACAATAATAAATATGCGAAAAAAAGGATTGTCAGGTGTGGGGTTCGAACCCACGCTCCCTCTCGGGAACCAGAGCTTAAATCTGGCGCCTTAGACCGCTCGGCCAACCTGACTATCTAGATCAAATCGTTGTAGGTTTATTTGAATATACTTTCTATTATCATAAATAAAAATCAATTTTTTATTCAAAATATTTATAAAAAAACTCCAAATCTACTAAAATACTTACAATATAATTTAATAATACTATTTTTGATATAGAAAATTACGTTCGCTAGTTTTTATGAGGATTTAATCAATAATATATGATTTGTATAAGGGGTTGCCTATCAATTGGTAGCTATTAAATAAATCTTAAAAATTCTTACAAATATTTATGTATATAATTTTATAGACAAACCAAAATACAACCATTTTATGGAAAAAATAATTATCTACAAGTTTTGAAGAATAAAAAAATTCGAAAAATTCACAAATTTCCGAGATAATTTGACTTTTTTGTTCTAATGTACTACATGAGAAAAAAAATTCTAATGCTATTCTTTTAAAAATCTGAATTATCTCAAAATCTAATTGAGATAAAACAATACATTACCATTTTATTGAACAAACAATTCTCTACAAGTTTTGAAGAATGAAAAATTTCGACAAAATCGCAATTTTCCGAGATATTTTGACTTTTTTGTCCAAATGTACATAAAAAAACCAAATTTCTAGTGCAACTCTTTAAAAAACCTGAATTATTTCGAAAACTAATGGAGATAAAAAATCGAAATTTTCACCATTTTATCAAAAAAACTATTACCTACAAATTTCGAAGAACAAAAAATTTCGAAAAATCCACAAATTTCCGAGATATTTCGACTTCTTTATCAAAAAGCGCTCGCGCTTATAACATTATTACTGTATAAAGTGTTGCCTATCATTACCTACCATTCAACAAATCTCACAAAATCCTTCAATTTCACCTCAAAAAAATCACCTAATCAATCATCAAATCAACAAAAACCAATCAAAACAACCACAACTACATACTATTCTAAAAATACACACAACAATCTAAAAATAAAAACAAACGTCATTCCCAGCGCAGTAGGCCGCGAAACGCTCCACCAAAAAAACCAGTTCCGATCAACAATCGACGCGTGCCATGCATTACGTCCTCCTCGTTTTTTTCCTCGAACAAATCGCAGCAATCTCCGACTCAAATCGCAGCCTGCTGCTGCAAGAAGTGCCGGCGGGCCGCGACGCCATCTTGCCCTGTCCCAGCAACGCCGACGCCAGCTATCTCTTCCAGCAATGGGTATTAGATAACAACTCCACAGTAGGCCCTGCTGGCTCCGGATATGACGTAGCCAAATTCGATTACGAAGTGCTCTCGGGGAATTTGATAATTCGGGTTGGTATGACTGCTTGTCATAGAGCGTGACGTGGTGATTTGCGAATTTTGTGTTCCAGGCCGTTGGGAGAAAAGATGAGGGGGTTTACCGGTGCGTCTCCAGGGGCGTACGAGGGGGAGAAAATAAAGTAGATAGAGTCAAAATGGTGGTGCTACAAGATTGGGAGGAAGTCTACGAACACGATGATAAAGTATGTGGCATTTGACAGTTGACATATTACAAGTGACTTTGTTGACATATGACAAGTGACTTTGTTGACATATGACAAGTGACTTTGTTGACATATGACAAGTGACGGATTTTATTTTTGTAGTTAAATATGTTTAGAGTGTTGCTGGTTCTGCTCACTCTCGTTTTGGTGGGAATAGGGGCTTACTTTTTGTATACGTTTTGGAAGGACAGATACAAGTATCCCGCTTATCTAGGTAGGCCTTGCAAATTTGATTTTATTTAAGCTAGCCTACTGCGATGTATTTTTTTTTTTAGAACAAGACGACGAGGATGAAGAATTATTCAACAATCCCGGTACATCTGGTGTTAGTAGTGATGTAGAATCGTCGACAGGTGGCGATGTGAATACTTATGTTGATTTAAACGCTGGTACGGATTTCGAGAGTATTTTAGAGAAAAGTAACGAATAAAATGTATTTTTAGTAATAAATAAACGTCATTTAAGTTTATGGACTGCAAATTTTCTTAATACAGTCCTGTTTACTTCATCTGCGTCGCCATTTTGATGTAATGTGTTAAACGGGTTGCCTAATTGTAGGTTATAAGTGCATGAATTGCTATGTGATTGAACGCCTCAAAGTAAAAGGCCGATTTGTTGGCGAAAAAGAAGATTTAGTGAGGTTATGTCAACAACAACAATTCAAACGAGATCTTTCAATTTAAATGCTTAATATGAAACATATATTAATAACAGGAGCACCAGGTAACTTTTATTGGAATATTTAATATATAATTCATTGAATAAGTATTATTTTAGGTGTAGGTAAAACTACATTGGTGAAAAAAATCATAGAAGTGTTAAAAACCAAAGAGATCAAAGTAGACGGGTTTGTCACTGAGGAGATTCGAGCTGGTGGGGGTAGAATTGGTTTCGATGTCGTCACACTTAAGAGAGAGAGGGGCGTATTAGCTAGAAAAAGGTAGGAATTTGTTTGTAATATGGTCGATTCTATGAGTTGGACAAAGATGGATTATTGAAGTAACAGTGGGTTAGAGTGAGAAAGTTGCAATTCCATTGTTTTTTTTTAATATTAATTATCTCGGAAATGAATTGAGATAGAAAAATCGAAACGTTGATATTATAGAGAAAAAACAATTCTCTACAAGTTTTGGAGAATAAAAAATTTCGAAAAAACCCCTAATTTTCGAGATATTTTGAAACCAAATTTCTAGTGCAATTCTTTAAAAAACCAGAATTATCTCGAAAACTAATAGAGATAAAAAAATGACATTTTCACTGTTTGTTGAAAAAATAATTCTCTACAAAATTTGAAGAATAAAAAATTTCAAAAAAATCACAAATTTCCGAGATATTTTGATTTTTTTGTCCAAATGTACATACCAAATTTCTAGTGCAATTCTTTGAAAAACCTGAATTATCTCGAAAACTAATAGAGATAAAAAAATGACATTTTCACTGTTTGTTGAAAAAATAATTCTATACAAATTTTGAAGAATAAAAAAATTCGAAAAAACCACAAATTTCCTAGATATTTTGATTTTTTCGTCCAAATGTACATACCAAATTTCTAGTGCAATTCTTTGAAAAACCTGAATTATCTCGAAAACTAATAGAGATAAAAAAATGACATTTTCACTGTTTGTAGAAAAAATAATTCTCTACAAATTTCGAAGAACAAAAAATTTCGAAAAATCCACAAATTTCCGAGATATAATCAGAAACTTAATCAAATCGTAAATCTTCCTTTTTTTTCACCATATTGCACACAAATTTGCTCTCCCCTGTATATAAAATTAATCCAACAAATTTCTACATTCCAGTTCTACCAACGAAACAAATAAAAATTCACGAAAACTTGGACAATATTCAGTAAATGTTAAAGAATTCGAAGCAACAGTATCGCCAATATTCCATAAAGTATAACTTATTTTCTACATAATTGAAGTATTAAATACTGTAATTATTCCAGCCCGAAGGTCTTCTAATAATAGACGAAATAGGCAAAATGGAGTTATTCAGCCAACTATTCGAAAATTATATTCGACAAGTATTCGATAACAATAATATTCGCATCATAGCAACCGTTCCTTTAAAGGGTGGCCCTTTACTAGTTAGGCAACTGAAAGCAAGACAGGATTGCCACATTATCACTGTAATTATCACTAAATTCCCTAATAATTTACTACATATTTAACGTTAATATTTATTATAGGTTGATCAGATGAACAGAAATCGAGTTTTATCGGATATAGTGAGCTTGTTGCAATAAAATTCGCAAAACACTTATAAATTTATTTATTTAAACAATCAACATACAATAGAATTTTAATTAGGTAAATACACGAAAGGTACACAAATCAACTCGCGTTAGATATTACAAAAGTTCTCTTAGGATTTAAAAAGATTTCAATTGACTAGAAGACCGTATTTTATGTAAATTGTAAGATTAGGTTGGTATTAATTGTTTGACACCGCCGGGGAATCACCAAAAATCGGCTAGTGAAATCATCTCGTTTGCTAGGTTGGTGGTTCGAACCCCAGCTAGAGCAAGTTTTTTTTTACGCAGAAATTTTTTTTAGGTTGGTATTTAATTTTTTAGGGAACCACCAAAGTGAATTTCGAATTTTTAATTGACCCAACAACTCGAAAAATATCGATTTGGTGATGTACCGGAGGTGTTTTCAACACAAATTAATCGATGTACGAAAAATCAATGCGTAATAAAAGAATTATGTATTAAATTAAAATTATATATACTTTTTTACGTGTTTTAGTGAAAACTTGGAGGAATTTGGTGGGGAAATAGTGGAGATATTAATTTTTTTAGTAGAGAAAACGTGTTAAAAATTAAAAAAAAAGATTCCATGAGGTAAGTCGCCGGTTCGAACCCCAGGCGCTCCAATTTTTTTTTTCGTCTAAAAATTGTTTTTTTATTAAATTTAATTAGTTTAGGGGTTAATATATGATTTTTCGCACATCGAATTAGCTACACAGATTAATTAAATTCTCTTTTTTTCATTCAACAACATTAATTACAATTCCCAAAATGAACAAACCAAACATAACAAAAAAACATATCTACCTATACAATTTAAACATACACGAAACACAAACCTCTAAAAGTTTTAATATAATACATCCAATTTACCCAATAATTTTATTATTGACTTACGATTTAATATCACAGTTCGTGGTAAATCATTTATTATTTACAATTTTTCAATTTCATCGATCAATTCCACTATATTTTATATATAAAACAACCCTTATTTCCATTTAAAACGGATCCATCGGGGGCGAATAATCGATTCCCAACGAATCGATTAATCTATTTACATCGTACAATCGATTAATTTTTGTTCAAAAAACTCTTTTAAAAAGCGTAGATCTTTCCCCCCGTTTTACTTAGCTATTTATTTGTAAAAACACACAGAATTTATTAGTTATTTATTACAGGTGAACGGGGAGGGGGCGGTTTTTTCACAGCCCCCTTATTCTATAAGGGAATAGAGTAGTATAATAGATAAAGTAGAAACTTAGGAGTCGAGGACGTTATATCAAAAATAGAGAGCTCCGAAGTTTGTTTTATTATACATCGAGATGGAAAACTAGTTAGTTACATTTATTAACATCGATTTATTTATTTATTTTATTATTATATTGTATACAGGATGATTCTTTCAACGACAAATTTACTTTTATACGCCATTTTCAACGCTAACTTCACTTTTTCCCGCCATTTCTCAGCGCCTACTCTTCTATTTTTCCGCCATTTTGGACGCTAACTTCACTTTTCCCGCCATTTTCATGGCCAACTACGTTTTACCCGCCATTTTTAAACGCCTACTTATCCACTTTTCCGCCATTTTTGACGCTAACTTCTCTTTTTCCCGTCGTGGCCATTTTCATGGCCAACTACGTTTTATCTGCCATTTCTAAGCGCCTACTTTTCTATTTATCCGCCATATTTGACGCTAACTTCACTCGTTTAAATGACAACTACGATTTACCTGTCATTTTCAGCGCTTACTTCACTTTTTTCAACGCAAACTTCATTTTTTCCGCCATTTTCAAGGCCTACCATGTTTTACCCGTTATTTTTCAGCGCCTACTTTTCCATTTTGCGGCCATTTTCTACTTTTCAAGGCCCACTAAGTTTTACCCGTCATTTTTCAGCACTTACTTCACTTTTTTCAACGCAAACTTCATTTTTTCCGCCATTTTCAAGGCCTACCATGTTTTACCCGTTATTTTTCAGCGCCTACTTTTCCATTTTGCGGCCATTTTCTACTTTTCAAGGCCCACTAAGTTTTACCCGTCATTTTTCAGCACTTACTTCACTTTTTTCAACGCAAACTTCATTTTTTCCGCCATTTTCAAGGCCTACCATGTTTTACCCGTCATTTTTCAGCGCCTACTTCTCCATTTATGCGGCCATTTTCTACTTTTCAAGGCCCACTAAATTTTACCCGTCATTTTTCAGCACTTACTTCACTTTTTTTAACGCAAACTTCATTTTTCCCGCCATTTTCAAGGCCTACCATGTTTTACCCGTCATTTTTCAGCGCCTACTTCTCCATTTTGCGGCCATTTTCAACTTTTCAAGGCCCACTATGTTTTACCCGTCATTTTTCAGCACTTACTTCACTTTTTTTAACGCAAACTTCATTTTATTCGGCCATTTTCAACGCCTACTTCACTTTTTCCGCCGTTTTCCACATTTTCAACGCCAACTAAGTTTCTCGACGCTTACTTCACTTTTTCCCGCCATTTTTCAGCATCATTTTCACTCTAGTCACATTTTTTGTCAAAGCCTACTGAGACTCTTAGGCTAGCCGGAGGGCGCTGGGCGAGGGCGAGCAAGATCGAAGGGTGCGGCGGCCGGGGGGCGGGGGCGAGGAAGGCGGCGACATGTTGGGCGACGGCAGGCGTCGCAACGTCCTGCCGTGACGTCACAACGGGTAGAGCTCGTGCTGCCCGACCGAGGAGTAGGTGCACGTGCTGGGCGTCTGCTCCAACGGGTGGGCGTTGAAGTACTGCTGAAACCAGAAAGGGCGCCATTTTAATGCTATTTTGATACGAAAAATGAGGTGGGCCACCCTGTATAAATCGGATATTTGATGTATATGGCTCTAATATACGCGAAAATTGCGCCAATTTATGGTTAAATAGGAACTAGCCGGTTTTTTTTATTGGGACAACCTGTATATACGAAATGAAATTGCATGGGAAGTATCAAGTGTGACACCTCGTTGAAATCGCCTCGTCGAGTAGACTCCAATGAAGCAAAAATATGTACAGATTGTCTCTATATGAAAATAATATTGTTGCAAAACAAGTTTTTATACTTGAAATTTGTGCTGTTTATGAAACTAATATACTCGAAAATAACGCCCCATTTACGGTAAACGGAAATTAGCTCTTTTATTTTTGGGACAATCTGTATATTAGAAATTAAATTACACGGGAAGTATCAAGTGTGACACCTCGTTGAAATCGGCTCGTCGAGTAGACTCCAATGAAGCAAAAATATGTACAGATTGTCCCCGTTTAAAAATAATATTGCGGCAAAACGAGTTTTCAAATATCTGATTTATACAGTTGTTGGGACACATGTAATGGTGACACACCCTGCATAATGCAAGGGATGAAATTCGAAATTTAGGAAAATTTAATTAGTAAAGGGAAATACATAGTGCTATACAGAGTTGTATTAGAAAAGTGTAATAACAAGACAAATACATAATGTAATAGTATAATAATTAAAAACAGTAGTGGATAAGATTTAGCAAGCAAATTTCGTAAATTTAACGCGATGTTGCCAGATCGAAAAAAAAATCCCCAAACCCCGGAATTTTCACACCGACTTGGCAACACCGCCTATACTTAAAAACGTCCACAGCAACCTCGATTTTACATGAAATACAACAAACAAACGAATAACACCAAAAGTGCACTCTTTAGACGAGTACCTATAGAAATATACAGGGTGGACAAGTAAAAAACGTACAAACCAAAGCACTCTTGATGTGCCTATTCGCCGGATAGGCAGTGACTAACGGTCATCGTCTTCACGACTATTAATTATTCAAACAATATACCGTCGAGCCGTCGCCCAAGACGAATGTCCCCCATTAAGGGCGGGTTTCCACCCCCGGTACACTCCCGGGGCCCTTTTCTCCGGGACATTAGTCAGCGCAAAGCCGACCCGGAACGCTCCGGGGATACGCGAGGGAGGTAAGAAACAAAATCTAAGGTAACTAGACGTATCGTTATTTACCACGCACGCGACGTTTTCGGGGTGACACCCTGTATAATCGCATATGGGCTGTTCAAAGTAACTGTGACGTGACGTCTGGTGCGGTTTAATGGTCGAGTAATTGATAAAAAGATACCATAAGGGGAGCAGGTTTTAGAGAATCACTCTGTATAATAGCGTATAGTCTGTTCAAATTAATTGTCCCGTGACGTTGTGATGAGTTTGAGTAAACTATAATGAATTTTTGAATAATGAGTTTTTGCGAATCACCTTGTATAATTTCATATAGTCTGTCCAAATTAACTGAGAAATTGATTAAAAAAAACTACCCTTAAAGATATGGGAATATCATTTTTATGAGAATCACCCTGTATAATAGCGTATAGTCTGTTCAAAATAACTGAGAAATTGAATAAAGAAAACTACCCTTATAAATATTGGAGGAAAACTTTTTCGTGAATCACCCTGTATAATAGCATATAGTCTGTTCAAATTAACTGTCCCGTGACGTTGTGATGAGTTTGAGTAAACTATAATGAATTTTTGAATAATGAGTTTTTGCGAATCACCTTGTATAATTGCATATAGTCTGTCCAAATTAACTGAGAAATTGATTAAAAAAACTACCCTTAAAGATATGGGAATATCGTTTTTATGAGAATCACCCTGTATAATAGCGTATAGTCTGTTCAAAATAACTGAGAAATTGAATAAAGAAAACTACCCTTAAAAATATGGGAGGAAAATTTCTTCGTGAATCACCCTGTATAATAGCATATAGTCTGTTCAAATTAACTGTCCCGTGACGTTGTGATGAGTTTGAGTAAACTATAATGAATTTTTGAATAATGAGTTTTTGCGAATCACCTTGTATAATTGCATATAATCTGTCCAAATTAACTGAGAAATTGATTAAAAAACTACCCTTAAAGTTAAGGGAGTAACATTTTTACGAGAATTACCCTATATAATCGCATATAGTCTGTTCAAAATAACTGAGGAATTGAATAAAGAAAACTACCCTTAAAAATATATTCGTGTAGTCAAATTTTTTTGTAAATCACCCGGTATAATCGCATATAGTCTGTTCAAAATAACTACCCCTTGACATAATTTTGAGCGATGTATATTAATGGGAATTTATTACATTTCCTCGTACCTACCCCTTTGACTGATTAACCGCGTAATAAGGGTAGTTTAGTCTGGTGGATGTCGAAACGCAAATAGGGGTTGGCGTCGATTCGGATCAAGGTGCAATTAACACCCCTTCTCTCTACATAAGAAATCGGCCCTCTCTCGTACAAGCAATAAGGGTAGTCCATCGAATTCCGTAAATAGGGGTTGAAATGATCGCCGGTAAGTTTAATTATAGTATCGGGAGAAAGCGTCCCTTCGGCCGATAAGGGTTGTAGTCGGATTCGATGGGGCGCGATAATGGGGTGGATTTTTTCCCGATCGAAGGGAAGGTGTGCAAGGGCGCAAAGAGCGAAGAAGAAGAAGAAAAAATAAATAGGGGCGAAAGAAAACAATCTCGCCCCGTCGGAGATCTCGCGAGGAATCAACGCGAATCTATCCCGGGACGATACGAGGGGATGAAGGGGCCGCCAGCGGCGATTATTGGCTTCGGGGGTTGTTCGAAAACTACCCCTAGCGGACGGGCGATAATGCATTTGTTTAGATTATTCGGCCTTTTTTTCGGCGGCCCGTTCGGCCGCATTTCCAAGGTTAATTCGCGCTAATCGATTTCTCGCACGGGGGTTGAAAATCTGGATGGGGTCGGGGGCGCGATATAAATAACCCCGGCGAAATCCGGAAATATTAAAGGGGATGATGTTCGACGATACGCCGACTCATCCGGCGATTATTTTTAGCTCGTTCGTTTTAATCCCGCCGTGACGTCACGCCCTTATAAATATCGGATGAACTATATGCGAATTATTCACGATGTACATTTATCTGCACTTCACTTCAAATTACCACAATTTTTTAGGGGAAATTTAGTCAACTGTCTGCTGTCAACTGTCTTCTGTCAATTGTATTCTGTCAACTGTGTTTATGATGTCAACTGTTTTCTGTCAATTGTATTCTGTCAACTGTATTTCTTATATCAACTGTCTTTTTGCTGTCAACTGTCTTTCTTATATCAACTGTCTTTCTGATGTCAACTGTCTTTCCTATATCAACTGTCTTTCTGATGTCAACTGTCTTTCTTATATCAACTGTCTTTCTGATGTCAACTGTCTTTCTGATGTCAACTGTCTTTCTGATGTCAACTGTCTTTCTTATATCAACTGTCTTTCTTATATCAACTGTCTTTCTGATGTCAACTGTCTTTCTGATGTCAACTGTCTTTCTTATATCAACTGTCTTTCTGATGTCAACTGTCTTTCTGATGTCAACTGTCTTTCTTATATCAACTGTCTTTCTGATGTCAACTGTCTTTCTTATATCAACTGTCTTTTTGCTGTCAACTGTCTTTCTGATGTCAACTGTCTTTCTTATATCAACTGTCTTTCTGATGTCAACTGTCTTTCTGATGTCAACTGTCTTTCTTATATCAACTGTCTTTCTGATGTCAACTGTCTTTCTTATATCAACTGTCTTTCTGATGTCAACTGTCTTTCTGATGTCAACTGTCTTTCTTATATCAACTGTCTTTCTGATGTCAACTGTCTTTCTGATGTCAACTGTCTTTCTTATATCAACTGTCTTTCTGATGTCAACTGTCTTTCTTATATCAACTGTCTTTTTGCTGTCAACTGTCTTTCTGATGTCAACTGTCTTTCTTATATCAACTGTCTTTTTGCTGTCAACTGTCTTTCTGATGTCAACTGTCTTTCTTATATCAACTGTCTTTTTGCTGTCAACTGTCTTTCTGATGTCAACTGTCTTTCTTATATCAACTGTCTTTTTGCTGTCAACTGTCTTTCTTATATCAACTGTCTTTCTGATGTCAACTGTTTTTCTTATATCAACTGTCTTTTTGCTGTCAACTGTCTTTCTGATGTCAACTGTCTTTCCTATATCAACTGTCTTTCCTATATGAACTGTCTTTCTGATGTCAACTGTTTTTCTTATATCAACTGTCTTTTTGCTGTCAACTGTCTTTCTGATGTCAACTGTCTTTCATATATCAACTGTCTTTTTGCTGTCAACTGTCTTTCTGATGTCAACTGTCTTTCTGATGTCAACTGTCTTTCTTATATCAACTGTCTTTCTGATGTCAACTGTCTTTCTTATATCAACTCTCTTTCTGATGCCAACTGTCTTTCTGATGTCAACTGTCTTTCATATATCAACTGTCTTTTTGCTGTCAACTGTCTTTCTGATGTCAACTGTCTTTCTGATGTCAACTGTCTTTCTTATATCAACTGTCTTTTTGCTGTCAACTGTCTTTCTTATATCAACTGTCTTTTTGCTGTCAACTGTCTTTCTGATGTCAACTGTCTTTCTGATGTCAACTGTCTTTCATATATCAACTGTCTTTTTGCTGTCAACTGTCTTTCCGATGTCAACTGTCTTTCTGATGTCAACTGTCTTTCTTATATCAACTGTCTTTCTGATGTCAACTGTCTTTCTTATATCAACTCTCTTTCTGATGCCAACTGTCTTTCTGATGTCAACTGTCTTTTTGATGTCAACTGTGATTACTCTCAACGTCTTTCTTTCAACTGTGATTTCTATCAACTGTCTTCTGTCAACTGTCCTCTGTCAACTGTCTTCTGTCAACTGCCCTCTGCCAACTGTCATCTGTCACCTGTCAACTGTCCTTCTGTCAACAGTCCTCAGTCAAATGTCATCTGTCATCTGTCTTCTGCAAATTTTTGCACAAACTTTTAGGGAATTTAGGGATTTTTTTTCGAGATATTGGCAACACTGCGCGTCATCTGTTCATCCCCCTCGAGTCTCAAAAAGCTACAATTGTTCCTGTTATTTCCTCATTATCGCCGAACGCCACTTTTAATTCTCGCCTCCCTCAACAAAAACAACCCCCTGCCCCCTTTTCGGGGTGGATTATCCACCCCCAAATTCGCGTCTCAAACGGAGCGAAAAACGCCGCGAGGTTATCGCAATTAAAGCCGCCCCCTTCGGGCCGTATTAATACGGGAAAATTGTTATTGTTTAACGTAAAAGGAATTTAAAGGGGGTTGTAACCCGCCCGCAACCCTTAATTCGCGCAAATAGGTAAATTGTACCTCGCGTAAAGCAATCCGGAATGCATATGAAATAGGGGTAGTTTGCCGTGAATTGTAACGCTTTTAATAATAAGGGTGGCGCGCGCGGAATTTTAAAGGGGTTGGTGTAATTAGGGGTAGATTTCATTACGCTGTTTTAGCTTTTTGTATAGAGGTTAAATAAACTAAGAATGTGTTATTTAAAGCGACCCTTATTTGATTGACTTATTTTTGAAATAAGGGTAGTTTTGGTTCTGATAATGTGGCAGTAAGGGTAGTTTTGTTAAGACAGGGTAATAATTTAATGGAATGGGCAAAATATTGTAGAATTTATGTTCATTTTTGTAAAATGAAAATTGAGTATACAGGGTGATAAAATAAGGGTAGAAATAGGGGTAGTTTTTGGCAATAAGCATATTGCAATAAGGGTAGTAAATTAATGGAGTAGACAAAAAAATTGTAGAATTTATGTTAGTTTTTGAAATATTAAAAGTGTATACAGGGTGATAAAATAAGGGTAGAAATAAGGGTAGTTTTGGTTATAATAATAGCGCAATAAGGGTTGTAAATTAATTGAATAGATAAAAAATTGTAGAATATATGATATTTTTTGATATAATAAAATTGAGCATATACAGGGTGATAAAATAAGGGTAGAAATAAGGGTAGTTTTGAAATAGGGGTAGTAAATATTAGATAACGGAGTAGATAAAAATTGTAGAATTTATGATCATTTTTTTGATGTATTAAAATGAAGTATACAGGGTGATAAAATAAGGGTGGAAATAGGGGTAGTTTTTGGTAATAAGAATATTGCAATAAGGGTAGTAAAATAATTGAATAGATAAAAAATTGTAGAATATATGTTACTTTTTTGATTCAATAAAATTGAGCATATACAGGGTGATAAAATAAGGGTAGAAATAAGGGTAGTTTTGAAATAGGGGTAGTAAATATTAGATAACGGAGTAGATAAAAAATTGTAGAATTTATGATCATTTTTTTGATGTATTAAAATGAAGTATACAGGGTGATAAAATAAGGGTAGAAATAGGGGTAGTTTTGAAATAGGGGTAGTAAATATTAGATAACGGAGTAGATAAAAAATTGCAAAATTTGTGATCATTTTTTTGACATATTAAAATGAAGTATACAGGGTGATTCGAAAAAAAAATGGTTACCAAAAGAAGAAAAAAAAATCACTCAGTGTTACCAACGTATACTCGTTAAACCAATCGACCTCATCACGTTATACGTCTTCTTTTCCCGCACATATTCCGAATTTCGAAATCGAACAACACGTAATAGAATTTTTTATCTAAGTGAGCGACAGAGCGAGACAGAACCTACGAATAACCAGCGAGCGCGAGAGAGACAGAGCGAGAGAGAGAGAATTCCCGACGTCGAGAGTTTCCCCTTACTCCCAATTTTCCGGGCATAAAACGTATAATAAGAAATTCGGCTCCGATGTCGTCTCATTTCAATATTAACAACGAATTCTCCTGGCTTCCAGCTCGCCCGTCTCCCGAAATGTACAAGGCCATCAAGGGAATTGATCCGCTTCGCCCTAACCGCAAATGACGTATTCCCAAATAAAAAAATCTATATATACTATACGGATTCTGGAAGAAGAATCTTCCGAAAATCTCGTCGAAAAAATTTTCTGGATACGTTCTAAAAATGTCTGGATATGTTCTAAATTAGTCTGGATTTTTTAGTTTATGATGGATCGTGCTCTAATGCTAAGAAATTTGTCTAAATAGTGTTCTAAATCATCCTGGAAGAATTCTAAATGGTTGTGGATATTGCTAAATTGTCCTGGATCGCGTTCTAAAATTCTAAAAATCATCTAAAACCTTTAAGAAATGTTCTAAATAGTCCTGGATGTGTTCTAAATTGTTCTGGACATTTCTAATTTATTCTGGATCTTATTCTAAAATTATAAAAATCATCTAAGACCTCTAAAAATGTTCTAAATAATCCTGGAAATGTTCTAAAATATTCTGGACTTTACTAATTTATCCTGGATTGCGTTCTAAAATTCTAAAAATCATCTAAAACCTTTAAGAAATGTTCTAAATAGTCCTGGATGTGTTCTAAATTGTTCTGGACATTTCTAATTTATTCTGGATCTTATACTAAAATTCTAAAAATCTTCTGAGACCTTCAAAAATGATCTAAATAAACCTGGAAATGTTCTAAAATATTCTGGACTTTACTAATTTATCCTGGATCGCGTTCTAAAATTCTAAAAATCATCTAAAACCTTTAAGAAATGTTCCAAATCGTCCTGGAAGTGTTCTAAATTGTTCTGTACATTTCTAATTTATTCTGGATCTTATACTAAAATTCTAAAAATCTTCTGAGACCTTCAAAAATGATCTAAATAATCCTGGAAATGTTCTAAAATATTCTGGACTTTACTAATTTATCCTGGATCGCGTTCTAAAATTCTAAAAATCATCTAAAACCTTTAAGAAATGTTCTAAATAGTCCTGGAAGTGTTCTAAATTGTTCTGGACATTTCTAATTTATTCTGGATCTTATTCTAAAATTCTAAAAATCTTCTAAGACCTTCAAAAATGATCTAAATAATCCTGGAAATGTTATAAAATATTCTGGACTTTACTAATTTATCCTGGATCGCGTTCTAAAATTCTAAAATCATCTAAAACCTTTAAGAAATGTTCCAAATCGTCCTGGAAGTGTTCTAAATTGTTCTGGACATTTCTAATTTATCCTGGATCTTATTCTAAAATTATAAAAATCTTCTAAAACCTCTAAAATAAATTTCTAATTTCCTCAATATTATCATCCCCTAAGAGCCCCTCATTTCTTAAATATTTTCATCCCCTAAATAAATTTCATCCCCTACATAATTTCACCCCCCAAAATATTTTCATCCCCTAAATATAACACTTGCGACTCAAGAGAACAGCTCAGAAAGAATTCTCGAGAAATTTCCCTAAACCTGCTACTTTTCGCATAGAGTAGACAATCGGGCAACGCTGCGTTATACGGCAACGAGAACATTCAAATTGAATTAAATTACAAGCGAGAGAAGTAAAGTGAATTCATGCGTGTCGATGGAAAGTTCGTTTACGTTCAGTGCACACACAAGGGGCTAGTAGATACATATTATAAATTGCATTAACGAACTTCGAATAAATAAATAGATAAATCAATAAAAATAAAATCAAATAAATCGATCCATGCATGTTGGTTGATTGATTGATTGGTTTATTGTATTTTATTAGTTTTTTTGTTGTTGTTGTAGATATTTGTTACTTTACCGCATCGTTTACTCTCTGGTTTGCAGACGGAATATGTTGAAAAAGTTGTACATAACCTCCCCAAAGCTTTCGTCCAACTAAAAACACCATATAAATTATGCAATTTGAATTAATTACCTGTTTTTTTTGCGAAACTACCGGAATCGGCGAAAATCCCTAAATCTATGTAAATTCCCGCCGATCCGGCAACGTCGCACCGCAATCGGCGAAAATCCCTAAACTCATGTAAATTCTCGCCGATCTGGCAACGCCGCACTAGAATAGGCGAAAATCTTTAAACTCATGTAAATTCTCGCTGATCTGGCAACGCCGCACTAGAATAGGCGAAAATCTTTAAACTCATGTAAATTCTCGCCGATCTGGCAACGTCGCACCAGAATCGGCGAAAATCCCTAAACTCATGTAAATTCCCGCCGATCTGGCAACGTCGCACCAGAATCGGCGAAAATCCCTAAACTCATGTAAATTCCCGCCGATCTGGCAACGCCGCACTAGAATAGGCGAAAATCTTTAAACTCATGTAAATTCTCGCCGATTTGGCAACGTCGCACCAGAATCGGCGAAAATCTTTAAACTCATGTAAATTCCCGCCGATCTGGCAACGCCGCACTAGAATAGGCGAAAATCTTTAAACTCATGTAAATTCTCGCCGATCTGGCAACGTCGCACCGCAATCGGCGAAAATCTCTACATCTCTGTAAATTCTCGCCGATCCGGCAACGTCGCACCGAAATCGGCGAAAATCTCTAAATATCTGTAAATTCTCGCCGATCCGGCAACGTCGCACTAGAATAGGCGAAAATCTTTAAACTCATGTAAATTCTCGCCGATGCGGCAACGTCGCACCGAAATCGGCGAAAATCTCTAAATATCTGTAAATTCCCGCCGATCCGGCAACGTCGCATTATACAAAACACTCATACAATTTATTTAAAAAGCGACATTACGAGGGTACGTTCACAAATTCTTCACCTTGTACTGTTTAGACACATACATATATAATAATTTATACAAAAGACGGACACAACAATTATTAATAACAATTAAATTAAAAAAAAAAAACAATTAAATAAAAAAAAAACATATTTAGACGAACACTCGGTGGGTGCTGCGGCGGACAACGTGTTAAAAACTCTGCGTGCTGGTCCCTTTCGTACGTCAAAATCGCTCGAATTTCGAATGTCACCCGTCAAAACTGTCAAAATGGTCGAATATCTTCTGTCAAATGTCTGCTATCAAAATTCGTCCCTTAAATGTCGCTTGTCAACTGTCTTCAGTCGACTGTCTGCTGTCAATTGTCAAATTTCTTCTGTCAAATGACTTGTGACAATTGTCGTCTGTAAAATTGTCTTCTATCAAATTTCCATGTATCAAAATGGCATATATCAAAATGTCATCTGTCAAATTTCCATTTATCAAAATGTCATCTGTCAAATTTGCATCTATCATGTCATCTGTCAACTGTCATTTGCCCGATAGAAAAGCGATTTTAACGTACGTTTATACGAGGGTTAATAACGAAATAAGTACATATTATATCGTTATTAACCTCGTATATACGGGGTGATGTCAATAAATCGAACACCCCGCGTATATACAGGACGACAAACAAAAGTATGTACTATAATATAGCGGACAAAAATCTGCCAATAATCATTGAAATTACGTGTTAAGTTTCGATGGAACTTCCCTCGAGAATATCTAGCACGCGACCCCCCAAAACGGGGGTGGAATAGGAGGGGAGATGGGGTGACTTAATATGACCCTTAAATCTCGCTTAATAACGAGTATTATTTTTTTTCGGGGGTTATCACCACCTGTTGCATATCGTACGACACCTGTATACGATATACAGGGTGGGACGTTAAATATGTAATTAAAAAATGAGGGGAGCTGTCAGGGGTTTGAGAGGATTAGGGGAGGTATAGGGATGGTAAATTAGAAATAAAAGAGGGAGGTGGAGCGGGTGAAGGGTAGATTGGAGGAGATTTCCATGGCGGGGCGGTAGGGGGGGGCCGTATGCTATATGAACGTCTGCTCGCAGGAATTGTGCCTTAAAGAGTACGACGAGTAATATCGCTGCGACGAGAATCTCTGCAACAATTAATTCAAAAAAATATGTGGTTTTTTTTTGTCTTTTTGGCTACGCATCCGATAATCCAAAAATTCTCCAAAAAACCGTGTTGAAATTGCGCATTTTATTGTACGAATTACGAAATATTGGCCCGGCGCCCTTTCCAAAGCATAAGCGAGTCTCAAATAAAAACCTAATGTTTACTAATGACTAATATATTACAAACAACTTGAAGTGTATTATTTTTCTGTCGTTTTTATTGATGAATAATTGCATACTGAAGTTCGTCTCGTCATTTGATATAAATTCGTGCAATGAAATGGACAATTTCTTACATAAAACAGTAAATTTTTCCAAGTCGAATTTTCCTCGAAAGAAAATTGTTGACGAATCGAAATCGGTCAGTTTTTATATTTCTATGTGTGTACGTGAATCTGAGTGAGTGTGTTCAAACTCTCCAGTGTATTTGACTCCTTGCCAAATTACTGCGGATCGATATAGCCATGTAAAATATACAGGGTGGGTCACGTTCAATCGGAACGGACTATTCACTATTGCATTTAAGTAAATGATGAGTGATTTTCAATAATTTTATCCATGTATGGTGCTGGGTATAATTTGAAATTAGTTGGGCTTATATACAGGTTGTCCCAATTTTGGAAAAATTTATTATAAAATTGTGGAATTTTAGATGGGACACTCTATATATTTCGTTGCATTTTTGAAATCTACGTAAAAGCTTATAGACTTATAATATTACAATTAAATATTATACAGGTTGTCTCAATTTTGAATAAAAATAAATAAAGTGTAAAATTTCACAACTGTATTTTTTTCCAAAATTGGGACAACCTGTATAATATCTGATTGTAATACTATAAGTCTGAAATTTTACGTAGATTTCAAAAATGCAACGAAATATATAGAGTGTCCCATTTAAAATTCCACAACTGTATATATTTTTCCAAAATTGGGACAACCTGTATAATATCTAATTGTAATACTATAAGTCTGAAATTTTACGTAGATTTAAAAAATGCAACGAAATATATAGAGTGTCCCATTTAAAATTCCACAACTGTATATATTTTTCCAAAATTGGGACAACCTGTATAATATTTGATTGTAATACTATAAGTCTGAAATTTTACGTAGATTTAAAAAATGCAACGAAATATATAGAGTGTCCCATTTAAAATTCCACAACTGTATATATTTATCCAAAATTGGGACAACCTGTATAATATCTAATTGTAATACTATAAGTCTGAAATTTTACGTAGATTTAAAAAATGCAACGAAATATATAGAGTGTCCCATTTAAAATTCCACAACTGTATATATTTTTCCAAAATTGGGACAACCTGTATAATATCTGATTGTAATACTATAAGTCTGAAATTTTACGTAGATTTAAAAAATGCAACGAAATATATAGAGTGTCCCATTTAAAATTCCACAACTGTATATATTTTTCCAAAATTGGGACAACCTGTATAATATCTGATTGTAATACTATAAGTCTGAAATTTTACGTAGATTTAAAAAATGCAACGAAATATATAGAGTGTCCCATTTAAAATTCCACAACTGTATATATTTTTCCAAAATTGGGACAACCTGTATAATACCTAATTGTAATACTATAAGTCTGAAATTTTACGTAGATTTAAAAAATGCAACGAAATATATAGAGTGTCCCATTTAAAATTCCACAACTGTATATATTTTTCCAAAATTGGGACAACCTGTATAATTTCTGATTGTAATACTATAAGTCTGAAATTTTACGTAGATTTAAAAAATGCAACGAAATATATAGAGTGTCCCATTTAAAATTCCACAACTGTATATATTTTTCCAAAATTGGGACAACCTGTATAATATCTAATTGTAACACTATAAGTCTGAAATTTTACGTAGATTTAAAAAATGCAACGAAATATATAGAGTGTCCCATTTAAAATTCCACCATTGTATATATTTATCCAAAATTGGGACAACCTGTATAATATCTAATTGTAACACTATAAGTCTGAAATTTTACGTAGATTTAAAAAATGCAACGAAATATATAGAGTGTCCCATTTAAAATTCCACCATTGTATATATTTATCCAAAATTGGGACAACCTGTATAATATCTAATTGTAACACTATAAGTCTGAAATTTTACGTAGATTTAAAAAATGCAACGAAATATATAGAGTGTCCCATTTAAAATTCCACAACTTTATTAATTTTTCCAAAATTGGGACAACCTGTATAATATCTAATTGTAATACTACAAGTCTGAAATTTTACGTAGATTTAAAAAATGCAACGAAATATATAGAGTGTCCCATTTAAAATTCCACAACTTTACAAATTTTTCCAAAATTTGGGACAACCTGTATATTCCAAATTAATGAGAAATCTCCCGCCATTCACCATAACAATAACGCTCCATCTCATTAGAACGTGACTCACCCTGTATACGTATAATACACGTAGCAAAAGAAAAGTGTATTGGTCTCTTGGAAAAGCCGGAAAAATTAGAGGAAAAGCGATTTTCGCCGGTGTCACAACCTCACGAAAACCGTATATCTTTCACGGGCGAGATGAACGTAAATGCAACGCCAACTACGACCGCTTTTCCTCTCCTCCCCGGCCGCTTTTCCGCGAGTTTTCCTCCGGCCGGCCGGGCGGAAAAACGCCCGGCGAGAACGGGGTTTTCGCGCGACCGGTTTCTCGCTGGAAAGACGTTCATTTTTCACGAACGATTTTCCTCTGGCTGGAGAGAGTGTGGGGAAAAGCGAAAAGAAAATTGTATTTATGTAGTTTACCTGGCTCGGTTTGCTTCTGAAATGCGGCTGGTACTTCATGCGGATCGATCGCGGGCAGCACACGCACAGGATCCTCAAGAAGGCCCTGGAACAAACGGATTATTGACTTTACTTTTTCTACTGCAATTTGGTTTATTTTGAGTAAATAACTGGCTGTAGAGCCTTTATTATAAGACGGAGATACCAAGTGTGACCCCTCGTTGAAATCAGCTCGTCGAGTAGAATCCAAAGATGGGTCACACTTTATATATTGGTCTCATATTAAAGAATATACAGCCACTAAATAGTTACATTTATTCACTTCAAATCTTTGAGTGGCTGTACAGCTTTTATTATGAGACCGAGATAACAAGTGTGACCCATCATTGAAATCAGCTCATCGAGAAGAATCCAAAGATGGGTCACACTTTATATATTGGTCTCATATTAAAGAATATACAGCCACTAAATAGTTACATTTTCAAATCTTTGAGTGGCTGTACAGCTTTTATTATGAGACTGAGATACCAAGTGTGACACCTCGTTGAAATCAGCTCATCGAGAAGAATCCAAAGATGGGTCACACTTTTATTTGGTCTCATAACAAAGGATATACAGCCACTAAATACATTTACTCACTTCAAACTTTTGAGTGGCTGTACAGCTTTTATTATGAGACCGAGGTACCAAGTGTGACCCATCATTGAAATCAGCTCATCGAGTAGAATCCAAAAATGGGTCACACTTTATATTTTGGTTGATGTTTCTTAATTATAGTCCGTTCGCTATCAAGTGGTAATAGTAAAACCTTCTTGAAGCAGTCCATCCAACAAATAATTAAAAAAAACAATCACTATATGTACTACTTTCACAAATTATTCCCAATTTCATCTTCCTCACTAGTCCAACACAATACTTTATCTACCTCTACCGCTCATTCCCTTCATTTATTTATTTATCTATATTTTATGTTCGTTTGTGAAACATGTTTGTGCCATTTTTTATCAGTCATTCGACAGTCGAGGGTCCATTATAGATGGAAATTTCGGTAAATTGAACAATGACAATTAACAGAAAATAGGCGAGAGGGAGTGGGAAGGGTAGACAATCCATTTGCCATTTGCATATGGGTATATAGGATTCGATATGTTCGACTAATTGTCCACCAAACATGTCCAAACACGTGATAAATACATAACGTATAGAGTATACTTGAATTGTATTGAATTCTACGAATCGTAGATAATAAATTTATCTACATTCGCGCGAGGTTTATTTCAAATAATGATCATTTTTTTATTTTTGAGTTACTGGTATTTTTTTCAAACAACAGTCCAATACTGTACTTTTTCTACTGCGTTCTGTTTTTCATATAAGTTCCTTATTAGGTTGGGATTTTTTTGTGTTGAAATTGAATTTTTCATGTGGAAATTTAAATCTAGTAGGTCAATTTCGTGAGGTAAATGAGTTGGATATAATACTTTTTCTACTGCATTATTTTTGTCACGAGTTTTTTTATTAGAGAGGGTTTTTTCTTGTTGAAATTTTAAATCTAGTAGGCCAATTTTATGGGATTAAACGAGTTCAATATAATACTTTTTCTACTGCATTATTTTTGTCACTAGTTTTTTTATTAGAGAGGGTTTTTTCTTGTTGAAATTTTAAATCTAGTAGGCCAATTTTATGGGATTAAACGAGTTCAATATAATACTTTTTCTACTGCATTATTTTTGTCACGAGTTTTTTTATTAGAGAGGGCTTTTTCTTGTTGAAATTTTAAATCTAGTAGGCCAATTTTATGAGATTAAACGAGTTCAATATAATACTTTTTCTACTGCATTATTTTTGTCACGAGTTTTTTTATTAGAGAGGGTTTTTTCTTGTTGAAATTTTAAATCTAGTAGGCCAATTTTATGGGATTAAACGAGTTCAATATAATACTTTTTCTACTGCATTATTTTTGTCACGAGTTTTTTTATTAGAGAGGGCTTTTCTTGTTGAAATTTTAAATCTAGTAGGCCAATTTTATGGGATTAAACGAGTTCAATATAATACTTTTTCTACTGCATTATTTTTGTCACGAGTTTTTTTATTAGAGAGGGTTTTTTCTTGTTGAAATTTTAAATCTAGTAGGCCAATTTTATGAGATTAAACGAGTTCAATATAATACTTTTTCTACTGCATTATTTTTGTCACGAGTTTTTTTATTAGAGAGGGCTTTTTCTTGTTGAAATTTTAAATCTAGTAGGCCAATTTTATGAGATTAAACGAGTTCAATATAATACTTTTTCTACTGCATTATTTTTGTCACTAGTTTTTTTATTAGAGAGGGCTTTTCTTGTTGAAATTTTAAATCTAGTAGGCCAATTTTATGGGATTAAACGAGTTCAATATAATACTTTTTCTACTGCATTATTTTTGTCACGAGTTTTTTTATTAGAGAGGGCTTTTTCTTGTTGAAATTTTAAATCTAGTAGGCCAATTTTATGAGATTAAACGAGTTCAATACAATACTTTTTCTACTGCATTATTTTTGTCACGAGTTTTTTTATTAGAGAGGGTTTTTTCTTGTTGAAATTTTAAATCTAGTAGGCCAATTTTATGAGATTAAACGAGTTCAATATAATACTTTTTCTACTGCATTATTTTTGTAACGAGTTTTTTTATTAGAGAGGGCTTTTTCTTGTTGAAATTTTAAATCTAGTAGGCCAATTTTATGAGATTAAACGAGTTCAATATAATACTTTTTCTACTGCATTATTTTTGTCACGAGTTTTTTTATTAGAGAGGGCTTTTTCTTGTTGAAATTTTAAATCTAGTAGGCCAATTTTATGAGATTAAACGAGTTCAATATAATACTTTTTCTACTGCATTATTTTTGTCACTAGTTTTTTTATTAGAGAGGGCTTTTCTTGTTGAAATTTTAAATCTAGTAGGCCAATTTTATGGGATTAAACGAGTTCAATATAATACTTTTTCTACTGCATTATTTTTGTCACGAGTTTTTTTATTAGAGAGGGCTTTTTCTTGTTGAAATTTTAAATCTAGTAGGCCAATTTTATGAGATTAAACGAGTTCAATACAATACTTTTTCTACTGCATTATTTTTGTCACGAGTTTTTTTATTAGAGAGGGTTTTTTCTTGTTGAAATTTTAAATCTAGTAGGCCAATTTTATGAGATTAAACGAGTTCAATATAATACTTTTTCTACTGCATTATTTTTGTCACGAGTTTTTTTATTAGAGAGGGCTTTTTCTTGTTGAAATTTTAAATCTAGTAGGCCAATTTTATGAGATTAAACGAGTTCAATATAATACTTTTTCTACTGCATTAAGCTTGTGGCGATTTCTCCATTATTGGGAATAAAATATTAAAGATTTTCGATAAAAAAAAAATGAATAATTCTCGTATAATCGAGAAGGCCTCGGAAAAACGTAGAAAAAAGCATAAAATGCATAATTTTTTTTTTCTCTACATTCACTCAATACGTGCAATGATTTTCAATTGGATTACCCAGCAGCATTCATTCTCACTAATTCGATTTCCCAATTTCAATTAATAATTAAAAATCGCATTTGCCATGCACGATTTCCCCCTTCATCGCTATACCGGCTGTCCCAAATTTAAACTTCCACAAAACGCATCATATAGCGAGACAACCTGTATATAATAACTAACAAACTAATCAATAAAATCGTGATGAAGAATCACCCTGTATATATGTATATTAAATATTAGTAGTGCGCCGTGGAAAATCGTGTTTGCCGAGAAAAGCGAGCGGAAAATCTAGAGAGCCGGGAAATTTGACGTATTAGCATATGCAGCGGCAACAGTGAAACCCGAACAACACAAACATCGCAGGAGGCTGCTTATGAATTTTTATTATCGCGGAAAATACGATTCGGAAAATTCGCATAATTTTCTTATATCAGAAAAACCCCATACATTATTTTCTTCGCTATATATTTCACCGTACACTCGATGACAAATTTGTTCCTATACATGCCACTCTGTATATGCACTTCATTTGTCCATTTATATGTTGGAGTAAATTTGGGACACTCTGTATATGTCGTTTCGTTTTCTACAATATTTTTGTTACTATTCAATAATCTTTTGTATTTGGAGTAAATTTGGGACACCCTGTATATACAAAGTTTATCTTCCAACATTTTTTTCATACATACCACCCTGTATATATGTACTTCAAATATCGTCTGTATTTTTCGATAATTTTTAAATTTTTGAATAAATTTGGGACACCCTGTATGTACGAAATTTTTTTTTCAATGTTTTTTTCATACATAACACCCTGTATATATGTACTTCAAAAATCGTTTGTTTTTTTCGATATTTTTTTAATTTTTGAATAAATTTGGGACACCCTGTATGTACGAAATTTTTCTTTCAACAATAATTTTTTCATACATACCACCCTGTATATATGTACTTCAAAAATCGTTTGTATTTTTCGATAATTTTTAAATTTTTGAATAAATTTGGGACACTCTGTATGTACGAAATTTTTTTTTCAATGTTTTTTTCATACATAACACCCTGTATATATGTACTTCAAAAATCGTTTGTTTTTTTCGATATTTTTTTAATTTTTGAATAAATTTGGGACACCCTGTATGTACGAAATTTTTCTTTCAACAATAATTTTTTCATACATACCACCCTGTATATATGTACTTCAAAAATCGTTTGTATTTTTCGATAATTTTTAAATTTTTGAATAAATTTGGGACACCCTGTATGTACGAAATTTTTCTTTCAACAATGTTTTTTTCATACATACCACCCGGTATATATGCACTTCAAACATCGTTTAAATTCTTTCATATTTATGATATTTTTGGAGTAAATTTGGGACACCCTGTACATATAAACTTTTTCTTTCATCAATATTTTTTTCACCCTGTATATAAATCTTTTCTAATCTGTGATGTTTTTTTTAGCGAATTTGGGCCGCCCTGTATAGCGGAAAAGGCTGGCGAGAAGCGAGAATAAGAAACTCACCCCCCCGTGAAAAACAACCCCCCTAATCTCTGTTGATGGTATCGAAAACGTGTCGAACATCCAAAACATCCCCCAACTAATAGAAAAAAAGTGAAAAGGGAGAGAAAAAAACAACAAAATAAAATAGAAAAAAAAAGGAGTCGATGGAATTCCGGCGTGTGTGTGTGGAAAATCCCCCGGAATATTTCATTCGAATCGGAGGGGGAGGTTTTTACCCTTTCTTTTCCGGGTCTATTCAAGTTCAAGAACGCGGATGGTAAAAAATGGACTAAAAATGGAGATTTTTAAGTCTCCTTTAATTTGGACTAAATTGGACCCATTTTGGACCTATCTACAAGCATTCTTGGACCTATTTTGGTCCGATCTTGATTCAATTTTGGACCTATTTTAGACCTAAGAAAAAATGATAAAGCATAGAAGAAGAATCTACTGGATCCATTGGAAAAGAATCTACTGGAGAAGAATCCATTGGTCAAGAATCTACTGGAGAAGAATCGATTGGACAAGAATCTACTGGAGAAGAATCGATTGGACAAGAATCTACTGGAGAAGAATCCATTGGTCAAGAATCTACTGGAGAAGAATCGATTGGACAAGAATCTACTGGAGAAGAATCGATTGGACAAGAATCTACTGGAGAAGAATCGATTGGACAAGAATCTACTGGAGAAGAATCTACTGGAGAAGAATCCATTGGTCAAGAATCTACTGGAGAAGAATCTACTGGAGAAGAATCCATTGGACAAGAATCTACTGGAGAAGAATCTACTGGAGAAGAATCCATTGGACAAGAATCTACTGGAGAAGAATCGATTGGACAAGAATCTACTGGAGAAGAATCTACTGGAGAAGAATCCATTGGTCAAGAATCTACTGGAGAAGAATCTACTGGAGAAGAATCCATTGGACAAGAATCTACTGGAGAAGAATCTACTGGAGAAGAATCCATTGGTCAAGAATCTACTGGAGAAGAATCCATTGGTCAAGAATCTACTGGAGAAGAATCGATTGGACAAGAATCTACTGGAGAAGAATCGATTGGACAAGAATCTACTGGAGAAGAATCTACTGGAGAAGAATCCATTGGTCAAGAATCTACTGGAGAAGAATCTACTGGAGAAGAATCCATTGGACAAGAATCTACTGGAGAAGAATCTACTGGAGAAGAATCCATTGGACAAGAATCTACTGGAGAAGAATCGATTGGACAAGAATCTACTGGAGAAGAATCTACTGGAGAAGAATCCATTGGTCAAGAATCTACTGGAGAAGAATCTACTGGAGAAGAATCCATTGGACAAGAATCTACTGGAGAAGAATCTACTGGAGAAGAATCCATTGGACAAGAATCTACTGGAGAAGAATCTACTGGAGAAGAATCGATTGGACAAGAATCTACTGGAGAAGAATCGATTGGACAAGAATCTACTGGAGAAGAATCTACTGGAGAAGAATCGATTGGTCAAGAATCTAGTGGAGAAGAATCCATTGGACAAGAATCTACTGGAGAAGAATCTACTGGAGAAGAATCTACTGGAGAAGAATCTACTGGAGAAGAATCTACTGGAGAAGAATCTACTGGATAAGAATCTACTGGAGAAGAATCCATTGGACAAGAGTCTACTGGAGAAGAATCTACTGGAGAAGAATCCATTGGACAAGAATCTACTGGAGAAGTATCTACTGGAGAAGCATCCATTGGACAAGAAACATCTTCAGCAGAATCCCCTGGAGCACAACCTACTACTTCACCCTCATCCCCTCATGTCTTCCCCATCTAATGGCTCCCCGCCAAAACCCCATCAAAACCCCCAACCACACAACATCGTACCATACCGTATCATTTATTTACATCGTAAGTAACCTACAACAAAACAATCACGTAACCACCAACTCCTCGTGCGCCGTGTAAAACAACTTGCACGTCCCCTCGATCTTCTTCCTGAACCGCGACGACAGCACCACCACCAAGTGCAACGTCCCCAAGAAGGAGTCGATCCCCAAGCACAGCAGGGCAGTCCAATAGGGATGCTGCCCCCAGTCCAATCTCGCGTAAATACACGTGGAATTCTCCCTGTTGGTGCCCCCCAGGACGTAGTACACGTAGGAGAACACCGAGTAGATGACGCCCAGCAGCAGGGGGTAGACCACGTGGACGTAGCGCAGCTCGTGGGAGACGATCCACAGGTCCACCAGCATCATGATCGAGTTGTTGCCGTGGCGCAGGAAGTCTAGAAGCAGTAGAGGTCTGGGCCAGTAGTCAGACCAGTAGATGGTGGTGATGCCGAACGCCAGCGGCGTGGCGACGGTGTAGAGGAGGTAGAAGACGGGATAGAGCCTCAAAGCGTTGGTCTTGTATTGGTCGCGGTTGGTGCGATGGGCGATGGTCCAGGCCAGCAGCATGGCCCACACGATGGTCACCTCCAAGGTGCAGATGGTGTAGCCCCAGTTGGTGACGTAGATGATCCACTTCTGGTTGAATTCGCTGTCCACCAGCGAGAGGATCCAGGTGATGACGAAGAGCAGCATCACCGAGGTGCGGTAGACGAGGTACTTGATGTTCGGTTTGGTCTTGTCGAATTGCCATTGGCATATCATGAACTCCGTGGGGTTGGCGTAGCGCAGACTGAAGGGGTTCATGCCCTGGGCGGTAGCATTTTCCTGGCATTTGATAGATAGCTCAGATCATTACTGATTGGCGAGGATCGCGGGCGGATTCGAGAACTGCCGGTGCTGGAGCTCTATGATTGGATCATTTCTCCAGCTGCTGGTGGTGGTTGGTTTTTTTCGGTCTTCTGGTGATCACCTGGTGAAGATTTTTGTACTTCCTTTTTTTTTTGGAAACGCCGAATTTAATAATCGTGCATATATACAACGTCACGTTGATAAATTGTTGACGTGGATGTCAGTTTGATTGCACCATTTTGCACTGGATATGCTCTAGTAGAAATCTACAGGGTGGTCCATATTGACCAGTAGATTATTTTCCAATAGATTCCTCTCCGGTAGATTCTGATCCAACAGATTCTTCTCCAGTAGATTATAATCAAGTAAATTGTGATCAATCGGATTATTCTCCAGTAGATTCTGATCCAATAGATTCTGATCCAACAGATTTTTCTCCAGTAGATTCTGATCAAGTAAATTGTGATCAATCGGATTCTTCTCCAGTAGATTCTGATCCAATAGATTCTGATCCAACAGATTTTTCTCCAGTAGATTCTGATCAAGTAAATTGTGATCAATCGGATTCTTCTCCAGTAGATTCTGACCTAGTAGATTATGGTCCAACAGATTCTTCTCCAGTAGATTCTGATCCAACAGATTCTTCTCCAGTAGATTCTGATCCAACAGATTTTTTTCCAGTGGATTCTGATCAAGTAAATTGTGATCAATCGGATTCTTCTCCAGTAGATTCTGATCCAATAGATTCTGATCCAACAGATTTTTCTCCAGTAGATTCTGATCAAGTAAATTGTGATCAATCGGATTCTTCTCCAGTAGATTCTGATCCAATAGATTCTGATCCAACAGATTTTTCTCCAGTAGATTCTGATCAAGTAAATTGTGATCAATCGCATTCTTCTCCAGTAGATTCTGACCTAGTAGATTATGGTCCAACAGATTCTTCTCCAGTAGATTCTGATCCAACAGATTTTTTTCCAGTAGATTCTGATCAAGTAAATTGTGATCAATCGGATTCTTCTCCAGTAGATTCTGATCCAATAGATTCTGATCAATGCGTTCTTCTCCATTAAACACTTTCCCTAGTAGTTTCTCCTCTAATAAATTTATCTTCAGTAGATCCCTCTTGTCGCGAATTTTCCTCGGCGTATTCCTCTCCATTAAATCCCCTATCTCCCCCATTGGATTTTCCGGCTGTCCATCTCGCCCAGCGAACCGAGAGAGAGAAAGAGAGAGAGAGAGAGAGAGGAGGATTTCGTCTCGAAAAATCCGCCGGAAAACGCTTTTCGCGCTCCGGCCGGAAAACTCGATAAAAAGATAAGAAAACTTTCCCGCCCCCCCCGGCCCCTAGGGGCGAGACGGGGGCGAGTGGGGGAGGAGCTCGAATTAAAGCGCCGGTTTTCCATTGTCGGATGGATTCCGGGTTGTATCAGAAATAAAATTAATCATAACTCGGGGAAACTATTCCCGGATTTTCCGGGGGTGGGTTCGCGCATCGGAACAATATCGGGCCATGTGAGGTTTTCGGATTAATAACCATCCCCCTGATAGAGGAGGGAAACTCCCGGAAAACTCTAATCGAAATTCCCGCCTTGCTATGTCGCATCACCTCTAAAAATATATACAGGGTGTCCTCAATATATTTTTTTCTACTATTGATGCTGGAAAATGGTGCTTAAAATTTCGAAACCACCCTGTATATTACACCTGTTATCTTAAACATTGTATAGTATTTTTTTCTATATAAATATATACAGGATGTCCTCGGTATATTTTTTGAAAACGTTTCCCAATTTTGTTCAAACCACCCTGTAAATAACTTTTTATGGGACACCCTCTATGTACATATACAGGCAATCCGAAATCCCTTTTGACGTCACTTAACCGAATTTACAAAGCATTCTAGATCCGTTTTAAAGGGTACACACACATTAGCATTCGACTCTCTCACAGCCCCCCCAATTAATCTCGGCACCTATTCCAATCGAATTTACCGTTTCCACCCCGTATATTTCGACCTCCGGCGCTAATCCCATCATCCCCCCATCATCCCCCATCATCCCGAAAAGCGACCTTTGGCCAAAGCCTTTCGATCCATCCCCGAAGAATTTGCCAATTTACAACCCGGAATTTACTCTCCAAACTTCAAACTTGTCAAATGTCACCTGTCTACCCTCAAACGTCAAACTTCAATTGTCAAATGTAATTTGTCTACCGTCAAACGTCAAACTTCAATTGTCAAATGTAATTTGTCTACCGTCAAACGTCAAACTTGTCAATTGCCGCTTTTTCAAGTGGACGCTTTTATTGCCACATAAATTAATGGTTACATTTATTTTGCTAAAGTTGGCAACACTGGGTTTGCGAAAATTCCCTAAATATTGCTAAAATTGTGCAGCATTAGACAACAATGTATTTCCAAAAAATCCCTAAATATACCGAATTTTTTGCTGAACTTGGCAACATTGTATTTTTAAAAATTCCCTGCATGTACGAAAATTGTCTCGAATTTAGGCAACACTGTATTTGCGAAAAATTCCCAAATATGCCGAAATTTTCCTAAAGTTGGCAACACTGTATTTTTTGAAAATTTCCTGTATATAGCGAAATTTTTGCTGTACTTCCCTGAATTCCCTGAATTTACGAAAATTGTCTTGAATTAGGCAACACTGTATTTGCGAAAAATTCCCAAATATTCCGAAATTTTCCTAAAGTTGGCAACACTGTATTTTTTGAAAATTTCCTGTATATAGCGAAATTTTTGCTGTACTTCCCTGAATTCCCTGAATTTACGAAAATTGTCTTGAATTAGGCAACACTGTATTTGCGAAAAATTCCCAAATATTCCGAAATTTTCCTAAAGTTGGCAACACTGTATTTTTTGAAAATTTCCTGTATATAGCGAAATTTTTGCTGTACTTCCCTGAATTCCCTGAATCTACGAAAATTGTCTTGAATTAGGCAACACTGTATTTGGAAAAAATTCCCAAATATATCAAAAATTTCCTTGTCAAATGTCACTTGTCTACCGTCAAACGTCAAACTTCAATTGTCAAATGTCACTTGTCTACCGTCAAACGTCAAACTTCAATTGCCGTTTTTTCAAGTGAACATAAATTATTGCTTTAATTTATTTTGCTAAAGTTGGCAACACTGTATTTTCGAAAAATCCCTGAATATAACGAATTTTTCGCTAAACTTGGCAACGCTGTATTTGCGATAAATACTTAAATAAACAACAAACTGTACACATCTACAGGGTGATTCAATAATAATAGAAAATATAGGTATAGTTGAGATGATTCCTCAATATTAGAAATTGTATAGGGTGTCCCAAAAAACTTGTACATACATAAAATGGCAGAAAAAATCCAAGTTGGCGGATGAAATACACACACACTAGACGTATGTATTTTTGAAGGATTCCACCGCTCCCTAGAGACTTATTTAGGCATCTCCGTGGTCCCCCCCACGTCGCCCACTCTCCCCCACGTTATTCCCTTTATCTGTCTTTCAGTGGCTCAAAACTAATTACCGAAAACATTATCATGATAAAAGCCCCCCGAGAGCTCCGGGAACTATTTCGTCGCGGATATTTCAAGTCAACGTCATGTCGTTAGCGCTCTTGATTATATTGCGTGTGTAATAAAAACCGCGAAAATCCGGGGAAGCCGTGGAAATCGTCTGAAATGCGCAAAAAACAATTTAAATCAATGTTTTCGCTATCTAGAGAGTTCTATAGTGGAATTGGTGATTGTTAGAGCTATTTTTGAGTGATTTTAGCGCATATATGGTGCATTTTTGCGCTTATTTAGAGACATTTTAAGCCTAAGTGGTTTTAGAGTATGGACGGTCTTTTTTAATAGAGATTTTTCGTAAATTTTGGCGCATTTTAGCGCATATTTGACTAATTTTAGCGCATTTTTAGCGCATATTTAGGGACATTTTAAGCATACGTAGTTTTAGAGTATGAACGGTCTTTTTTAATAGAGATGTATCGTAAATTTTGGCGCATTTTAGCGCATATTTTACTAATTTTAGCGCATTTTTAGCGCATATTTAGGGACATTTTAAGCATACGTAGTTTTAGAGTACGAACGGTCTTTTTTAATAGAGATTTTTCGTAAATTTTGGCGCATTTTAGCGCATATTTGACTAATTTTAGCGCATTTTTAGCGCATATTTAGGGACATTTTAAGCATACGTAGTTTTAGAGTACGAACGGTCTTTTTTAATAGAGATTTTTCGTAAATTTTGGCGCATTTTAGCGCATATTTGACTAATTTTAGCGCATTTTTAGCGCATATTTAGGGACATTTTAAGCATACGTAGTTTTAGAGTACGAACGGTCTTTTTTAATAGAGATTTTTCGTAAATTTTGGCGCATTTTAGCGCATATTTGACTAATTTTAGCGCATTTTTAGCGCATATTTAGGGACATTTTAAGCATACGTAGTTTTAGAGTATGAACGGTCTTTTTTAATAGAGATTTTTCGTAAATTTTGGCGCATTTTAGCGCATATTTGACTAATTTTAGCGCATTTTTAGCGCATATTTAGGGACATTTTAAGCATACGTAGTTTTAGAGTATGAACGGTATTTTTTAATAGAGATGTTTCGTAAATTTTGGCGTATTTTAGCGCATATTTGACTCATTTTAGCGCATTTTTAGCGCATATATGGTGCATTTTGCGCATATTTAGAGACATTTTAAGCCTACGTATTTTTAGAGTATGGACGGTATTTTTTAATGGGGATTTTTTGCGCATTTTAGCGCATATTTGACTCATTTTAGCGCATTTTTGCGCATATTTGGTACATTTTTGAGCATATTCAACGGACATTTTTTTAAGTATTAATATTTATTTTTTAATACAGATTTTTCATAAATTTTAGCGCATATTTAACGCATTTTTAGCGCATTTTTTTAAAATCTCCCAATTTATTTAATTATTTTTAGGTATAACTGGCATATTCAAATGAACATAAGTATTTTTTTTTAATAAATTTTAGCGCATTTTAGAGCTAATAAATCAAACTTTTCAGGCTTTTTCCACGCGTTTTTCGAACCGAAAATGGCCTCTATCGAGTCGGTCGCGCAGCCACCGGGAACAGAGGGAAAATCTGGCAGGATCGGCGGTCGTAAATTCCGGAAAATTCGCCAGTTCTGGCAAAATTTTGGCAAACTCTCCCGACTCTCCTCCGACCTCGAACTTGAACAAGGATCGATATAAATTTTCCTTGTTTTTGTTGTTGTTTTTCCCTTCGGTTTATATTAGGAAAATTAATTTCTACAGGGTGTTATAGTTTTAACACTTTATTATTTTTTTGCCCTAAATTTAGTGAATTTAGCGCATTTCAACTGTCAATATGTCAACTGTCAATACGTCAACTGTCAATACGCCAACTGTCAATATCTCAACTGTCAATATGTCAACTGTCAATATGTCAACTGTCAATATGTCAACTGTCAATATGTCAACTGTCAATATGTCAACTGTCAATATGTCAACTGTCAATATGTCAACTGTCAATATGTCAACTGTCAATATGTCAACTGTCAATATGTCAACTGTCAATATGTCAACTGTCAATATGTCAACTGTCAATATGTCAACTGTCAATATGTCAACTGCTAAAACAGACCCATTTTAGCGCATTTTTAGCGCATTTTTTCATATTTATCCAGCACCAAAAATTCAAATATCTCTCGAAAATTAAAGGCACAACTTCTGGCGAGTTTTTCTTGGGGAAAATTAAATTTCTGGAATTTTTCCGGCTGGTTTTCCCCGAATAAATCGAACCGTTGGTTCGGCTTTTATATTATTTTTCCTTCGCGACCGATTAACTTACGTCTTACAGAAAAAAAAGCAATTTCTGAATTAATCCTCTCCCGATTTTCCCGCGCCCGGAAAACCGCTTTCCCCCGCGACACCGAGGAAAATTCGCACAAAAGGAAAACACTCGACTTTTCGGGGCTTACGCGACTACATAGGTATCAAAAAAGACCCCCGTTTTGTTTTCCGCGGCCGCCTTCGCATTTCCAGTCGTCGACGGGAAAATGCAAATTAAGATTTCCACCGAGTTTCCCGCCGCGAGCCGGGCTTTTTCCTCCAGTTGTTCGGCGATGAAAAGTCTGACTTTTCGCTCCGGTTGCTCCGGAACAAAGCCCCGCCGAAAAGTATCGAGTACGCTCGTGCACCCGTAAACACGCCAAAGGGGGGCTAGCCCCCTTCGAACCCCCCGCAAACAGCCCCCTTTAAGTTTGAAATAAAGGCTCTATTATTAAAATGCAACTAAATTGTCTTAAAGAGGATGAAAATACAGTGTTGCCAACTTTAGGAAAATTTTGCTATGTACAGGAAATTTTCAAAAATACAGTGTTGCCAACTTTAGGAAATTTTTGGTATATTTGGGATTTTTTTCCAAATACAGTGTTGCCTAATTCAAGACAATTTTTGTAGATTCAGGGAAGTACAGCAAAAATTTCGCTATATACAGGAAATTTTCAAAAAATACAGTGTTGCCAACTTTAGGAAATTTTTGGTATATTTGGGTTTTTTTTCCAAATACAGTGTTGCCTAATTCAAGACAATTTTTGTAGATTCAGGGAAGTACAGCAAAAATTTCGCTATATACAGGAAATTTTCAAAAAATACAGTGTTGCCAACTTGAGGAAATTTTTGGCATATTTGGGATTTTTTTCCAAATACAGTGTTGCCTAATTCAAGACAATTTTTGTAG
Source organism: Phyllotreta cruciferae (assembly GCA_917563865.1). NCBI lineage: Eukaryota > Metazoa > Arthropoda > Insecta > Coleoptera > Chrysomelidae > Phyllotreta > Phyllotreta cruciferae. The sequence goes on along the minus strand of OU830618.1, from coordinate 784,169 downwards.
ATTCAGGGAAGTACAGCAAAAATTTCGCTATATACAGGAAATTTTCAAAAAATACAGTGTTGCCAACTTTAGGAAATTTTTGGTATATTTGGGTTTTTTTTCCAAATACAGTGTTGCCTAATTCAAGACAATTTTTGTAGATTCAGGGAAGTACAGCAAAAATTTCGCTATATACAGGAAATTTTCAAAAAATACAGTGTTGCCAACTTTAGGAAATTTTTGGTATATTTGGGTTTTTTTTCCAAATACAGTGTTGCCTAATTCAAGACAATTTTTGTAGATTCAGGGAAGTACAGCAAAAATTTCGCTATATACAGGAAATTTTCAAAAAATACAGTGTTGCCAACTTGAGGAAATTTTTGGCATATTTGGGATTTTTTTCCAAATACAGTGTTGCCTAATTCAAGACAATTTTTGTAGATTCAGGGAAGTACAGCAAAAATTTCGCTATATACAGGAAATTTTCAAAAAATACAGTGTTGCCAACTTGAGGAAATTTTTGGCATATTTGGGATTTTTTTCCAAATACAGTGTTGCCTAATTCAAGACAATTTTTGTAGATTCAGGGAAGTACAGCAAAAATTTCGCTATATACAGGAAATTTTCAAAAAATACAGTGTTGCCAACTTTAGGAAATTTTTGGTATATTTGGGTTTTTTTTCCAAATACAGTGTTGCCTAATTCAAGACAATTTTTGTAGATTCAGGGAAGTACAGCAAAAATTTCGCTATATACAGGAAATTTTCAAAAAATACAGTGTTGCCAACTTTAGGAAATTTTTGGCATATTTGGGATTTTTTTCCAAATACAGTGTTGCCTAATTCAAGACAATTTTTGTAGATTCAGGGAAGTACAGCAAAAATTTCGCTATATACAGGAAATTTTCAAAAAATACAGTGTTGCCAACTTTAGGAAATTTTTGGTATATTTGGGTTTTTTTTCCAAATACAGTGTTGCCTAATTCAAGACAATTTTTGTAGATTCAGGGAAGTACAGCAAAAATTTCGCTATATACAGGAAATTTTCAAAAAATACAGTGTTGCCAACTTTAGGAAATTTTTGGTATATTTGGGTTTTTTTTCCAAATACAGTGTTGCCTAATTCAAGACAATTTTTGTAGATTCAGGGAAGTACAGCAAAAATTTCGCTATATACAGGAAATTTTCAAAAAATACAGTGTTGCCAACTTTAGGAAATTTTTGGCATATTTGGGATTTTTTTCCAAATACAGTGTTGCCTAATTCAAGACAATTTTTGTAGATTCAGGGAAGTACAGCAAAAATTTCGCTATATACAGGAAATTTTCAAAAAAATACAGCGTTGTCAACTTTAGGAAATTTTTGGTATATTTGGGTATTTTTTCCAAATACAGTGTTGCCTAATTCAAGACAATTTTTGTAGATTCAGGGATTTCAAGAAGTACAGCAAAAATTTCGCTATATACAGGAAATTTTCAAAAAATATAGTGTTGCCAACTTGAGGAAATTTTTGGTATATTTGGGATTTTTTTCCAAATACAGTGCTGCCTAATTCAAGACAATTTTCGTAGATTCAGGGAATTCAGGGAAGTACAGCAAAAATTTCGCTATATACAGGAAATTTTCAAAAAATACAGTGTTGCCAACTTTAGGAAAATTTCGCCATATTTGGGAACTTTTCGCAAATACAGTGTTGCCTAATTCAAGACGATTTTCTTAAATTTAGGGATATTTTTGCAAATACAACGTTGCCAAGTGCATCAAAAATTTCGCTAAATACAGGAAATTTTAGAAAAAAAATACAGTGTTGCCAATCTCAACAATAATTTCACTATGGAAATTCCGCAAATTCAAATGTCGCTAAATTTAGCGTAAATTCGTATAAATGACTTAATTTCGTGCGGGGTTTTTTCCTTAAAATTTATGCGAATTTTCCGGAGGTATTTTCCCATTCGAATCACATAAAGGAATAATGTGTACAACGTGCGTGTGCGTGTTGTTCGAGCGGAGGAAAATTTAACTTTTTCGTTTATTCAATAACGAAGGATTTTCCGGGGGCGGCACGATTTTCCGCGCCCTTCGCATGCTAATTCGCCTTCCCTAGCGCTCTATCTCTTTCTTACATACATATTTGTCAAAAGCATCGTCTCTTATCCTAAATACACGGTTAAAACGTAAATTCAGAAGTGGGATATGACAGAAAGACAGTTGACAGACGACATTTGATAGACAGAAAGACAGTTGACAGAAAGACAGTTGACAGAAAGACAGTTAACAGAAAGACAGTTGACAGAAAGACAGTTGACAGAAAGACATTTGACAGAAAGACAGTTGACAGACGACATTTCGACAATTGACATTTGAGACATTTCATAGATGATATTCGACCATTTTGGCAAATGACATTTGACAATTTTGACAGGTTATTTCAACCACACAGCAAATTCAGAAGTGGGATAAGGACTCAATTTCAACGTTTTTAGTTCTTTTCCCCGGCCGCCCGCGATGGCCGATTAGACTAGTTCTTGCCTCGCGGTACGCTCCAGTGCGGCAACGTTGCCGGATTTATGGGATTAGTTAGTAGTCGGGAATCGAGAGTGCGGGAGAGCGCGCGGGCCGGTCCCGTGTATAAATCAAGGCAGGCCGGGCCGGTTTTTGCTCTCGCCTAATGGAAACCTCTGGAAATTTATGCAACCGAATCGATCCGATGAAACGAATTGTGCAATATTAAAATCGAATCGATTCCCCACGGCCATTATTTTCTTCGTCCCGTTACCCTTCCAATGTACATAAAATTACACATTTTATATCAAGTCAAGTACAGGCGAAATGGTCGAAAATCATTTCTCAAATGTCAGTTGTCGAAATGTCGCCTGTCAATTGTCTTTCTGTCAATTGTCTTTCTGTCAACTGTCTTTCTGTCAACTGTCTTTCTGTCAACTGTCTTTCTGTCAACTGTCTTTCTGTCAACTGTCTTTCTGTCAACTGTCTTTCTGTCAACTGCCTTTCTGTCAACTGTCTTTCTGTCAACTGTCTTTCTGTCAACTGTCTTTCTGTCAACTGTCTTTCTGTCAACTGTCTTTCTGTCATCTGTCTTTCTATCAACTGTCTTTCTGTCAACTGTCTTTCTGTTTATCAAATGTCGTCTGTCAAATGTCTTCTGTCAAGTATCAACTGATATAAAGTCAAGTAAAAAATCGTGGAAATTCATTCGAGAAAATTCATTCCACGCGAGCGACTTTAACGAAAAAAAAAAAAGAAAAAAAACTGAATCAAAAAGTACAAAAATTCGATTAAGATTTAACGAGCCGGCGCCCGGAAATTCCGGAAAACTCCCTACTCTCTTTCGAAACTTTCCCGCCACCTCTTTCATTATTCAAAACACCGGGGATTTCAATTTCAATCATTCAACATCTTAAAACAAGTTTTCCCTCCCCCCCCCCCCGCTCGCCCCCCCAACCCTTTCAACCGAACCCCAGCCTGCTCGATCCCGCCAATTTCCAAGCACACTTAGAATACCCTATGCAACTGTCAACTGTCTTTTTTGAACTATCTTCTGTCAACTGTCTTTTTTGAACTATCTTCTGTCAACTGTCACCTGTCAACTGTCATTCTGTCAATCAATGTCAGTCAATTTTGTGAATCTGTCAACTGTCGTCTATCATCTGTCAAATGTCAATTTTTGAAATTTCGACAACGGAATGTTAGGGGGGGAAAATTTTTGTTGGGGGTGCGAGTGTAGGGAAATTAATCTGTGGAAAAGGCCCGGCCGGTCGGAGAGGAAAAGCCGAAGCTCGGGATATTTCGAATATTCGCAGTCATATTGGAGCAATAATTTATGTAGATTGACGTTTGCACTTTAATTTCTTTGTTCGGGCCGGGAAATTCCTCCCGCCGCTTCCACTTAGGGGCGACGGATATATCCGGAAAACGTCCACTTTTTCCACGCTTTTCCCCGTTTCGAAAAACGCTTAAAAAGCTTCATTTGACGTCACACCCACGTTAACTTGAACGTACTATACATATAAAAAATACAACAAGATGGCGTCGAATCGAGTTTACCAACTTAAAATGTACATACTATAATTGCCCACATAACGTTCTAATTCGCTCTATTACAAACTCTAGACACACGTTCTAGTACTAAATGTAATTGTCTACAAGGATGTTCTCTCCCGGTCCTGGAATTTTAACCGGAATCAATTAGTCGTAGGCGGCCTTTGTGAGACGTCGTTCAGCTGTTTGCGCGGTCTCTAGATTAGAGTAGAGGCTTTTACCTACCAAAATAGGAGCCCACGTGTTTGTGTTGTTCCGGGTTAAATCGCACAGACAAAGGCCTCTAAGAGAGAGCGAGAGAGAGAGAGAGAGAGAGCGAGAGAGATAGGGTAAGGAGAGGGAGAGAGATGCTTCAAATTCAACGGGGGTAGAGTAGGGTTCTATCCTGTTTTTATTTCTATTGTGAATCGACCCTTAGAGTAAACCCTCTTAGATCATTGTTTTGCTCCATTTACGCTATTTTTTATTCGAGAAAATCGCTTTAAAACGTCACACGTCAATTGCCACATGTCAACTGTCACATGTCAATTGTCTTTCTGTCAACTGTCTTTCTGTCAACTGTCTTTCTGTCAACTGTCTTTCTGTCAACTGTCTTTCTGTCAACTGTCTTTCTGTCAACTGTCTTTCTGTCAACTGTCTTTCTGTCAACTGTCTTTCTGTCAACTGTCTTTCTGTCAACTGTCTTTCTGTCAACTGTCTTTCTGTCAACTGTCTTTCTGTCAACTGTCTTTCTGTCAACTGTCTTTCTGTCAACTGTCTTTCTGTCAACTGTCTTTCTGTCAACTGTCTTTCTGTCAACTGTCTTTCTGTCAACTGTCTTTCTGTCAACTGTCTTTCTGTCCATCAAATGTCTTCTGTCATAAACTATCCGCCAAAACATACTCGATGAACAGAAATCCTATTTTTATTACGCTACAATCAATTGTCATACGTGAACGGCAACTACAAATGCCAACTGTCATACATTAAATTTCATAAGTGAACTGTCATAAGTCAACTGTCAAATGCCAACTGTAATGCGTGAATTCATATACGTCGACTGCCAACGTTCATAATTCAACTGTCATACGTCATTTATTTGTGGAGAAAATAATAAAATATTGTAAGGTTGGCTAGTTAGAATTTGACAGAAAGTGGTTGACAGACGATAGAATATAGAATGACAGGTGACCGATGACATAATGACATAATCACAGATGACAGTTGATAATTTACATTTGACAGAATTTGACAGTTGTTATTGTACATTTGACAGATGACAGTTGAAAATTGACAGAAGATTTTATGTTTCTTGTCACAAAAAGAATGTGTATTATTGATAAAAAATATACGAGGTTTGTTGGATATATTTTGGACAATTCTCTGGATTTATGCGTATAATTGGGGGGTTGATAAAAATGCCAACTGTCATACATCAAATTTCATAAGCGAACTGTCATAAGTCAACTGTCAAAAGTCAACTGTAATGCATCAATTCTTATACGTCAACTGCCAACGTTCATAATTCAACTGTCAAACGTCATTTATTTGTGAAGAAAATAATAAAATATTGTAAGGTTGGCTAGTTAGAATTTGACAGAAAGTGGTTGACAGACGATAGAATATAGAATGACAGGTGACCGATGACATAATGACATATTCACAGATGACAGTTGATAATTTCTATTTGACAGAATTTGACAGATGACAGTTGAAAATTGACAGAAGATTTTATGTTTCTTGTCACAAAAAGAATGTGTATTATTGATAAAAAATATACGAGGTTTGTTGGATATATTTTGGACATTTCGCTGGATTTATATGTGTATAATTGGGGAGTTGATAAAAATGCCAACTGTCATACATCAAATTTCATAAGCGAACTGTCATAAGTCAACTGTCAAATGCCAACTGTAATGCGTGAATTCTTATACGTCAACTGCCAACGTTCATAATTCAACTGTCATACGTCATTTATTTGTGAAGAAAATAATAAAATATTGTAAGGTTGGCTAGTTACAATTTGCGAATGACGTCACGCGTTTCGTTTCGAATAGCACGAGCTAACCTCGTAATTTAGTAGCCTTGAATTTATCTATTCAGAAAACGACCATTTCAGACATTGTTGACAGTTTTGTTGTTGTTCGTTAACGCGCCATTAAGTCATCATCATCATCAGGTCGGCCTCGGTTTGTCGCCTGTCACACGTCGTTCGCGTCACTTGTCGTTCGGCCGTACAGACGCGTTTCAAGCACGCTAGATTTTTAAAATCGCGTGGCATAAATAAAAAAATAATATCTATAATAAAATAGCCGAACGGAACGCGGGAGGAGATTTTAATGGGTCAAGGGCGAATCTAGGCCGTGTGCATTTCGTTACAAAACTCACCCTACTTTCTGGAAAATTAATCGCTTTTCCTTCTACGGAGGGGCCGCGCCCCCTACTAAATGTTTCCACGCGTTGAATTAATAATCCGACTTTTATTTCCGAAGCCCCCTACGATCCGCAATCATCAATTTCGACTGCATAGAATGGTCCTGACAGGACAGTTGACGTATGACATTTGAGGTGTGTGACATTTGACGTTTGACCTATGACAGTTCATATATGAAATTTGATGTATGACAGTTGGCATTTTTATCAACCCTCCCAATTATACACATAAATCCAGCGAATTGTCCAAAATATATCCAACAAACCTCGTACATTTTTTTTATCAATAATACACATTCTTTTTGTGACAAGAAACATAAAATCTTATGTCAATTTTCAACTGTCATCTGTCAAATGTACAATAACAACTGTCAAATTCTGTCAAATGGAAATTATCAACTATCATCTGCGATTATTTCATTATGTCATCGGTCACCTGTCATTCTATATTCTATCGTCTGTCAACCACTTTCTGTCAAATTGTAACTAGCCAACCTTACAATATTTTATTATTTTCTTCACAAATAAATGACGTATGACAGTTGAATTATGAACGTTGGCAGTTGACGTATAAGAATTCACGCATTACAGTTGGCACTTGACAGTTGACTTATGACAGTTCACTTATGAAATTTGATGTATGACAGTTGGCATTTCAAAAATGACGCATGATAGTTGACATTTGAAAGTTGATGTACGACAGTTGGCAATTGACAGTTGAGTTATTACAGATAACTGAGATACCGTTGACATATGATGTGTGACGTATGAAATATGACATGTGACAGTTAATCTGTAATTTTGTGTAAAACTGGATCTAGTCGTCTTATTTGTGAATCTAGGATGGCTGGATTGATTTCGCGCTGCCGGAAAAATTAATTTGTTTACGTCTAGCAGGCCGCGATCGATATGCTAATTGGTCTATCGCTCGAAAATAAACGGGCTAGCGGGCGCTAATTAAAAAATCCGATTGCTCCGATTACCCCATCATTTTTAACGGTCACATTATCCCCCGGTTTACCCAATTAAATCGCGCAACAGCCACTCGATTAATCGATTAATCGGATACACCAGAATCGATTCCATCAATCAGGCAGATGACAAATTATAGAATGACAGTTGACAGATCACATAATGACAGATGACAGAAACGGGTTGACAGATGGCATAATGACAGATGACAGAAAGTGGTTGACAGACGATAGAATATAGAATGACAGGTGACCGATGACATAATGACATAATCACAGATGACAGTTGATAATTTCCATTTGACAGTTGTTATTGTAAATTTGACAGATGACAGTTGAAAATTGACATAAGATTTTATGTTTCTTGTCACAAAAAGAATGTGTATTATTGATAAAAAAATGTACGAGGTTTGTTGGATATATTTTGGATAATTCGCTGGATTTATACGTATAATTGGGGGGTTGATACAAATACCAACTGTCATACATCAAATTTCATGAGTGAACTGTCATAAGTCAACTGTCAAATGCCAACTGTAATGCGTCAATTCTTATACGTCAACTGCCAACGTTCATAATTCAACTGTCATACGTCATTTATTTGTGAAGAAAATAATAAAATATTGTAAGGTTGGCTAGTTAGAATTTGACAGAAAGTGGTTGACAGACGACAGAATATAGAATGACAGGTGACCGATGACATAATGACATAATCACAGATGATAGTTGATAATTTCCATTTGACAGAATTTGACAGTTATTATTGTACATTTGACAGATGACAGTTGAAAATTGACATAAGATTTTATGTTTCTTGTCACAAAAAGAATGTGTATTATTGATAAGAAAAATGTACGAGGTTTGTTGGATATATTTTGGACAATTCGCCGGATTTATGTGTATAATTGGGGGGTTGATAAAAATCAAGGTCGGGGATTTACCCTCTGGGAAACTAGCCGGTACATTTAATTCTAATCAAGGATCCGGGCGTAAACCCCGAAAGGAAGGTCCTCTCTAGTAAGCTCGGGGGGTTAACGGCGACAATAAAATAGGGGTGGTTTTTCGTGCGGGGGGTGGAAAATTTCCCGGTCATTCGGCGTTCGGAAAAAGGAATTAGATTCCGGGCGGGGGAAAATTGCGATTTATAAATATCAAGGAAAACCACCCTTAATATTCAATTTAAAATGGAAATTGCCGTTTTCGCGGAGATGGCCGTGGATTTTTACCCGGAGTTTATTAGTTTAACTGAGTAATCGTTGTCGCAGGAACGTCGTTTGTCATTTTAATGGAGACATTAATAAAAATTAAGGAGGCGACGGCATCGGAAAAACGCGGAAAGTTTCCACTTATCCTTGCCTTTTTCCTCGTCGCCCGGCGATTAGTATCCTTATCAAAGCCACCTCGATCAATTTCAATATTAATTAACCCACCCCACGGGACAGTTATTAGAACGAGTTTTTACAACGGGTAAAAGGTTCCTTTTTTTCTTGTTTTCCACTTTCATCCCCTTACAATTTTATTTTTTTCGAAAAATCTACTTTCATCCCCTTTCATCCCCTATTTTTATCTTCCTTAAACGAACCCCTAGGCCACCCCCGACAGTTATATTAGCGCTTCTGCGGCGAAAAGATTAATTTTTCTTTATTCGATTGCAATATTTCAATTTTCATCCCCTTCTGAAAACTAACAACCCTCTCGAAAATATTTTGCCATCTCTCATTTACGAAAAAAAACTTATTTCCACTTTCATCCACTTCCAATTTTAATTTTTTTCGAAAAATCTACTTTCATCCCCTTTCATCCCCTATTTTTATCTTCCTTAAACGAACTCCTAGGCCACCCCCGACAGTTATATTAGCGCTTCTGCGGCGAAAAGATACATTTTTCTTTGTTCGATTGCAATATTCCAATTTTCATCCTTTTTTCATCCCCTTCTGAAAACTAACAACCCTCTCGAAAATTTTTTGCCTACTCTCCTTTACTAAAAAAAACTTATTTCCACTTTCATCATCTTACAATTTTAATTTTTTTCGAAAAATCTACTTTCATCCCCTTTCATCCCCTATTTTTATCCTCCTTAAACGAACCCCTAGGCCACCCCCGACAGTTATATTAGCGCTTCTACGGCGAAAAGATTCATTTTTCTTTATTCGATTGCAATATTTCAATTTTCATCCCTTTTTCATCCCCTTCTGAAAACTAACAACCCTCTCGAAAATTTTTTGCCTTCTCGCCTTTACTAAAAAAAAACTTATTTCCACTTTCATCACCTTCCAATATTTTTCTTTTCCGAAAAATCTACCTTCATCCCCTTTCATCCCCTATTTTACCCTTCCTTTAACAAACTCGTAGGCCGCCACCCCGACTGTTATTAGTGCTTTTACAGCAAAAAAAAAAACATTTTTCTTTGTTCGATTATACTATTTCAGTTTTCATCCCCTTTTCATCCCCTATCATCCCCTTCCGAAAACTAACAACCGAATAGTGCACGGATTTTCGCAACGGAAATCATCCACTCGATATTTTTTACCCTCGCTCCATTACCGGAAAACTTGCGTCCCCTTTCATCCCCTTTCAACCCCCAGCCACCCCCTTTTCGGAACGCGCTGAAAACAAAGAGGTTTTTTCTACACCTCTCCGATATTCTCCACTTTCGATTTAATCGCGCCATTTTCCCTCTACCTGTTTATTTTCCTAGCACGCGCTACACAGATATAGGGGTGGATTTCACCCCTACAGCGACTAGCATACGTTACAGTTATCCTGATAATTTCGATTTAAATTCAATCGTCAGTCCCAGAGAAACCTAAACAAACGCGCATATAGACCCGCGTTAATTACGAAACGATACACAGGGGGTGGTTTTTGCGAAAACCACCCCCCGAATATTACACCGAAAATCCGCCACTTACACTAACACCGTACGAAGTGTATGGGAACTTACAGCGCAAAAATCCACCCCTACAGCGGATGATCCTCCGTTAGATAACTCTCGGGATTTAGGGGATGAAACCACCCCCCGCGCCCTCGCCCGACACTCGGCTCCGGACCTAATTTTTCGCTAATTGAATACCTACTTTTCGGCGTGTTTCTTTTCCGTAAATCCCCGGCCCGTCGAACGCAACCCCTATTTACCACCCCCGAAAACCACCCCCCGTTCACCGGGCCGACGAATCGATCGTTAGCGGTCGCAAAAGTTAATGATAGTGTTCGTTAAACCGCCGGGGCGCAGTCCGGGGAACCTCGGCCGATTATCCGCTTAACCCACCCCCGGTTAATTAAGTTTTATTAGAAGGGGTAGGTGAGCGGGATCGCGTCGCATTTGAATAACGGGGGTTGTTACCGGTTAATGTCCGACGTACAAATAAGAAGGAGATGTGCCTAATCGGCGCGCCGGGCGAGATAATAAAATTTCAACCCCTTGCTCGATTAGGGGTTGATTTCGAGCGGGCCGATTCTTAACGTTGATAGCTTATTTATAAAGCTTTGTAAGTGCGTTTTAATTTAACGAAAAATTGCGTTGTATTTTTTCGCCACCCTCGCGCCACCCCCTAGGGGTGGTTAGGGGTTGTTAGGGCGATTAGGGTCGTGTAATAGCTCGTTTTAAAGGTAATTTAAATCCCTTCTCGGCGGTTTTTAATTCGACGTTCCACTTAGTTATCTGCGACTTGAAACTTGTTAAATTCCAACCCTCAGGGGGATGAATTAGGGAGATTCACCCTAAACAATCGCGAAAAGGACCGAAATCAAACAAGAACCGACGGAACAATCCGGGGGGTGAAATTGCTCGAGGGTTGTTAAAAAAAACTCGCACAAACACAAATCAACAACCCTTAATACGCTAATTATCGACGGGGTGCAAAATCGAGACGATAAAAAAAACCGGTCGCAAATTGATAGGGGTAGGTTCGGTTTTTTTCATCGACGAGACATCTAAAATCGACACAAAAATGCAACCTTAATTTCCCGCCCCTTCTCGAACAACCCCCGGGGGGAGCCAGACGCCCTAACGACCTACCCCCTTCGGTTTTTCATCCCCCTTTCCGTACGAATTACCGCATGCAAATTTAATAATTGCTTAGGTGTTCGTGACATTGATGACCGCTAAATGGGGGTTGTTTGGGGGTTGTAGCCGAAAAAGAGACGTGTCGACGTCCTATAGGGGATGGTAATTGAGTTTCCCTCGAATGAATAAAAAAAAACGTCTGGAATGATTTCGCGCGAAAAATCGGCCGGGGGATGTTTTTTTCTCTTCTCCCGAAAGGTGGAGTTTTGTTTTGTGCACGCAAAATTAGCGTTGGCTGTGATCGTGACGTCACGACAATGTTAACTTGATCTTTACGTACCTTAATAACATTGCAGCGTCTTACAATATCTCTTATAACTCCAAAACGACTGATGATAGAAACTTCGTTTAAACGCCAAATTGTAGAAAAAATATCAATCTACAACTTTCCTTGATACCAAAATTTTTTAGCACCTCTCAATTTTCCAGAAACTCAAATTTTCCCAACATCTTTTTTTACATCATTATAATATTGAAGCCTCTTAGAATATCTCTTATAACTCCAAAACGACTAGAGTTAGAAACTTCGTTTAAACTCCAAATTGTAGTAAAAATATCAATCTACAACTTTCTTTTATACCAAAAATTTTTAGCACCTCTCAATTTTCCAGAAACTCAAATTTTCCCAACACCTTTTTTTACACCATTATAATATTGAAGCCTCTTACAATATCTCTTATAACTTCAAAACGACTAAAGATAGAAACTTCATTTAAACGCCAAATTGTAGAAAAAATATCAATCTACAACTTTTCTATTTATCAAAATTTTCTAGCTCTCACCATTTTTTCAGAAATTCAAATTTCCAATTTTAACATCAAGACACTATACCTATCTATAGTTCATTCAATATACAAATTCGTGACGTCACCTCTGCACTAAGCTGAATACACTCTACAATATTTACATATAGTTCAATCAACATAACAACTCGTTACGTCACAGCCCTGTTAACTCGATTATATTGGAAAAATCGTATTTTATATATATAGGGGGCGTTAGGGGTCAAGATGTGGGGGGGATGTTTAGCAATATGGCGGGCGCGAACGATCCGAAAAGGACGAAAAAGGACGAAAGTGTTTCAAAGCGTTAAAAGGTCCGAAATAGTATCTTTAAGGACATCTAGCAGGCGAGACGTGGAGCCCAGTGAAGGGGCAGGGGGAGGGCGAAAGGGGAAGGGTGTAGGGAAAGAAATACGTGCTTTAATTTAAAGGATACGCGTATATATGGGGGCTTAGTTTGGAGCGGAAGCAATTAATCGAGGAAGAAAGATTTTCTTGGGGGATTTTTATCGGGGGATTTACCGGGCTAGTATTAGGAAAAATGGCGCTTTTTTTTAACAACACTCATTGGAAATGGCTTCGTATCTCGAAAAGTAGGCGCTGTAGAAATTTGGCGTGAATTAGAGAGTTGTAGCGTAGAGTTTTGGCTACAAAATGGAGCAAAAATGAAGTTTGTAGCTTCAATAGTTTTGGAGTTATGAACGATATTGTAAGATGCTGTAATATTATTATTGTGTAAAAATAGGTGTTGGGAAAATTTGATTTTCTGAAAAATTGAGTGGCGCAAGAAAGTTTTGGTAAATAGAAAAGTTGTAGATTGATATTTTTTCTACAATATGGAGTTTAAACGAAGTTTCTATCGTTATTCGTTTAGAAGTTATAAGCGAATTCCCGAAACAATACACCAATTTTTTTCTCACCACTATAACCTCAATTTGCTCCCTAACCAAACAAGTTACAACATGTTATAAGGCTCAAAACCCACAAAACATGTTTTCTACAATCCTCACCAGCTACAATTCAATCAACACCCGTTTAATCGATAATCAAGCGAGCCGAACGAGCCAAAAATCAACAACAACAACAAAAAAACCAATCCCACCGACTGCGCCAACTAGTTTCTATTACACAGGTATGAAGCAAAAACTCCGGTCGTTACGCGACAAAAATCCGGGACGGCCATCCGTCACTCCATCGGGGACGAAATTCAGTCCGGGAGAATAAGGACGAATTTTTTCCGCGTAAGGAGCCCAAGGTCCTGGAGGTCCTTCCCGCGTCAGGTTTTATTCAAATTAATCCGGAACGTCTGGGGAGCCGCCCGGAACAATTTAAATGGAAATTTCGGGCCGCTTTTAATATTCATACGCAGCCAGTACATTTATCATATGGAAAAAAAAGAAGAGAGGATCTAGTGACTGGGTTATTGGTTGGATAAAGGACGCGATTGATTTATTAAATAATTGGAGGCGTAGGCTTTGAAATTAGGATGTATTTTTTTTTGTATTGTTTCTGTAAGTATTTCTAAAATGGCGTGTAAAGTGTAGAGGTGGTGTATGTTATGTATGTCACTGTTGACTTAATGTACATGAAACAAATACCAAATTTCTTGAAAACCGTGAATTATCTCGAAAACTAATTGAAAAAAAAAATGAAACTTTCACCGTTTTGTTAAAAAAACTATTCTCTACAAGTTTTGAAGAATAAAAAATTTCAAAAAAGCCACAAATTTCCGAGATATTTTGACTTTTTTAATGTACAAGGGAAAAAATAAATTTCTACTGTTATTCTTCAAAAACCTGAATTATCTCGAAAACCAATAGAGATAAAAACATGAGATTTTCACCGTTTTGTTAAAAAATCAATTCTCTATAACTTTTGAAGAATAAAAAATTTCGAAAAAGCCACAAATTTCCGAGATATTTTGACTTATTTAATGATCAAGGGAAAAAATTAATTTCTACTGCTATTCCTCAAAAACCTGAATTATCTCGAAAACCAATAGAGATAAAAACATGAATTTTTCACCGTTTTGTTAAAAAAACAATTCTCTACAAGTTTGTAAGAATAAAAAAAATCGAAAAACACCCTATTTTCCGAGATTTAAGGCCAAACTGTCATTGCCCCCAAAATTCACAAAAATGGCGTCAAAAATATAGAGATAGCACACGTTACCCGTTCCAAAATAACCCGTTATTTTATCACACCTCAAAATTTCCCCCATTTCCCCCAAAACCAAACCACTTTCAGCACGCCCCTGCACATTTTAAGCTCGTTATATAACTTTTTTTAATCACCCTAATCTCATTCACCTATATACCGTCCGCCTACTTATCGAATTAACCGAGCATCATTATCTTCCGACCTTTAATTAAGTATAAACTTCATCAATATCTCATTAAACTTCCCCCTTACACCAACCCCCAAAGAAGATAAGGGGTGGTTCACCCCCGCGCCATCACAAAATCACTGAAGAATTCCTCCAAAAAAAAATCGAAACGTGTCTCTTACAAGTACCGCTATCTATCCTTGTCTATCTTCCCCCACTACTCTGTTTATTAAATTCACTCGATATCTAGTTGGCTGGTTTAGGGTGGAATTTGTATGAACAAGTTTTCGATTCGAGAAAATGTTTTCCCGGATTTTCCGGCTGTTGTAATTAAACGCGCAACTTCAATATCCGGAAAAATTGGTAATAAATCCCCGGAAAATCGAAACTACCCCGGATAATTTCCAACGAACAAGAGGCCTTTTTTGTTCGGTTTTTGATTTAAATTTTCGTTTTATATCCGGGAAATCGTCGGAAAAGTTTTCGCCAAAAAGGGGCGTGTAATTTTCCGGAGGAGGGGGGGCGAAGGGGGCGAAGTTTTCCCCGCAATATGAGCTTCTAGAATGACAGAAGACAGTTGACAGATGACAGTTGACAGATTGTAAAACTACAGAAGACAATTGACATATTATAGAATGACAGGTGACAGTTGACAGAAGGCAGATGATAGAAGACAGGTGACAGAAGACAGTTGACGGATGACATAATGACAGTTGATAGTTGACATTTGACGTGATTTACGTGAATTCTGGAGAAAGTTTTTCCGAAGGGGGTAGTAATTTTCCGGGGGATGATGAAGGGAAGTTTTCCTCGGAGGATGAGCCGCGAGTAAACCGGTTAAGTAGGCGTAAGTCGGCGAGAAAGCCGCGAAAATCGCGGAAAAAGTGGGAAATGGAATTTTCCTCGGGAAAAGCGAAGTCGTAAATAGTTTGGGGGGAATATTGAATTTTATTACTTCATATATTCCCGGGGACTTTTCCTCGGGAGTAATTCGAACGGCCGTTATAGATTTATGCGGTCGCGTAAAAGGAGCCTCTTTAATTTCCCGGCGATTTTCCGAAGGAATTTCCTTCGACGGTTTTTTTTGTCGCTTTGTTATTAACTCGATGGGAAAATCGTAAAATAAAAATGTTCGAGTTGGTTCGCAATTTTGCTTATAACTCCGGAACGGTTAACGATAGAAACTTCGTTTAAACTCCAAATTGTAGAAAACACATCAATCTTCGACGGACTTTTCACTAAAATTTTCTTGCACCTGGTAATTTCCCGGAAAAACAATTTTCCTAACACCTATCTTAACACATTATATTACAGCCATCTTACAATATCTCTTATAACTCCTAACCGACTAACGATAGAAACTTCATTTAAACTCCAAATTGTAGAAAAAACACCAATCTACAACTTTTCTATTTACCAAAATTTTCTTACACCCACCATTTTTTCAGAAAATCAAATTTTCCCTACCCCCACCTTAACACCTATATGACAAAATCTTTACAAGCATCTCACAATATCCATCATAACTCCAAAACTACTTGAGCTACAAGCTTCATTTTTACACCAGTTTATACACAAAACTCCACACTACAACTCTCTAATTTACACCAAATTTCTACAACGCTTCATTTCCGAGATACAAACCCATTTACGTCCCAACATCCAACCAGCTACTCCATCATAATTGGCGCAGTCGGAGCGACTTATCCTCTGTGCATCGCCAACTCCGCGAAAACTACCCGAAATTTTTCACCCCCTCCCTCCTCACGGTTTATCTATATGACGGTTTTGGGGCGTACGGGGAACTCGTACGGGATAAACTCGTCTATCGAGTGGGCTGGGAGAAAAAATCGGTCCCGACGACGACTGAGATGTAATTGAATTAGGAAAACGGGCGCCCGGCGGGCTTTATGGCCCCTGGACAGGGGCGGTGCCGGCCGGATGGGGCCCTTTTGAGATTTATTATTGGGAATATTTTTGGTTAGTTAATGTTAAAAAAAATTTCTAGTGTTATTGTTTGAAAAATCTGAATTATCTCGAAAACTAATTGAGATGAAAAGATGATATTTTCACCGTTTTGTTAAAAAAGTAATTATCTACAAGTTTTGAAGAATGAAAATTTTCGAAAAAACCACTAATATTCGAGATATTTTGACTTTTTGGTTCTAACGTACAAGTGAAAAAAAGAAATTTCTAGTGCTGTTCTTTGAAAAACCTGAATTATCTCGGAAACTAATTGAGATAGAAAAATGAAATTTTCACCACTTTATTTAAAAAATAATTCTCTACAAATTTTGAAGAATAAAAAATTTCGAAAAAAACCCCACTTTCCGAGATATTTTGAGTTCTTTGACCTAACGTACAAGAGAAAAAAAGATATTTCTAGTGCTGTTCTTTGAAAAACATGAATTATCTCGGAAACTAATTGAGATAGAAAAATGAAATTTTCACCATTTTGTTAAAAAAATAATTCTCTACAAATTTTGGAGAATAAAAAATTTCGAAAAAAGCCCTAATTTCCGAGATTTATGAGGAAACTTATCAAGTGTGAGAAAAATCGTAACTCTGTACTATAAAGGTGATTACGTTATCTGTTCCAAAATAACAAGTTATTTTGTCACTGTAGCAAATTTAATGCAAATGGCGCTTTTTCGCCTATTTTAGGCTGCTTTTTAATCAATTTCTACACGAAAAATTAGCCAACTTCTAGTCAATTTTTCTCCATTCTCTTCCCGACATTTTGTTGAATTTAAGGGCTGCGAATTCTCCTAGCAGGGTTCTCCCGTTCAGTCACAGTAGGCTTTATTCGAAAGTTATGGCCGCCCCATCGGCGGCACGGCCGGCAAATTTGGCAATTTCGCCCCGGAAACGCATTAGAACCGGCCGGGGGGATTTATTGCGAAACGACTCCATCCCGATAAGGGCTGCTATTTTTTCTCTCCACTCGCCCCCAACCCCCAACCCCTTAGCATCGCGTCGAGTCGTCGCGAATTTGCATGCCGAAACATCCCCCATCAATTCCCCCCCTAATAAATTATCTGCATGTATGTGTAGTTTTTCGATGTAGCGCTTTGGGGGTGGGTTTTTTCGCACCCCCGTAACGCGTTTTCATCCCCCCGGGCTCTCTAATCTCGCTCGGAAATAGCCGAGTAAGTAGCCTAAATCGATAGTATCTCACGTGACAAAAAATCCCCCAAACTTCCCTTGGTCTCTTCTTATATTCTTATCCAGCCACATGGCCTTAAATTATTTATTATACAGCTACATTAGTAGAGTACGAATTCTGGGTTTTTTGGGGTGAATTTTTCTTCAGTTTTGGATAATTTTTTTGGTTATTTTTCGGTGATTTTTTGGTGATTTTTAGGTGAGTTTTAGGAGATTTTTTGGTGATTTTCGATTATTTTTTGGTGATTTTTTGGTGATTTTTCGATTATTTTATGGTGATTTTTTGGTGATTTTTCGATTATTTTTTGGCGATTTTTTGGTGATTTTTGGGTGATTTTTTGGTGATTTTCGGTGATTTTTTGATGATTTTTTGCTGAATGTCAGAGTATTTTTAGGCGAGTTTTAGATGATTTTTTTGGTGATTTTCAGATGATTTTTCGGTGATTTTTAGGTTATTATTAGATGATTTTTCGGTGATTTTTTGGTGAATGTCAGAGGATTTTTAGGTGAGTTTTAGGAGATTTTTTGGTGATTTTTCGATTATTTTTTGGTGATTTTTTGGTGATTTTTCGATTATTTTTTGGTGATTTTTTGGTGATTTTTCGATTATTTTTTGGTGATTTTTTGGTGATTTTCAGATTTTTTGGTGATTTTTCGATTATTTTTTGGTGATTTTTCGATTATTTTTTGGTGATTTTTTGGTGATTTTCAAATGATTTTTAGGTGATTATTAGATGATTTTTTGGTGAATGTCAGAGTATTTTTAGGTGAGTTTTAGGAGATTTTTTTGGTGATTTTCAGATTTTTTGGTGATTTTTTTATGAATGTCAGAGAATTTTTAGGTGAGTTTTAGGAGATTTTTTGGTGATTTTCAGATTTTTTGGTGATTTTTTGATGAATGTCGGAGAATTTTTAGGTGAGTTTTAGGAGATTTTTTTGGTGATTTTCAGATTTTTTGGTGATTTTTTGATGAATGTCGGAGAATTTTTAGGTGAGTTTTAGGAGATTTTTTTGGTGATTTTCAGATTTTTTGGTGATTTTTTGATGAATGTCAGAGGATTTTTAGGTGAGTTTTAGGAGATTTTTTGGTGATTTTTTGGTGATTTTTTGGCGAATGTCAGAGGATTTTTAGATGAGTTTTAGGAGGTTTGTTTGGTGATTTTTGGGGTGACTTTTTCGAGACTTTTAGATACATTTTAAATGTTTTCTTTGGTGATTTTTAGTGAATTTTCAATTTTTTTTTGGTGAATTTTCCATGATTTCCTAGCAACATTTTCGTAAAAATCACATAATTAGCGTATTTCAATCTGCTTTTTAAAAAAAATCCGGTTAATTGTAAAGAATTTTCGCGAGCCCCGTTCGGGGGATTTCCAGAGAGTAAAAAGGGGATGAAGTAAAAAAAGGGTCGAATTCTGGTTTAGCGGGAATAAAAGAAATAAACGGGGAATAACCGGAGGTTTTTACAATGACATTATTTTCCTCCGGGTCCCTTTTACTCCGGGCAAAGCCGGCTCGAGTCATTTTCTCCGGCGAGATGCACACGAAAATTCCGGATTCCAGTCGTCGACTGAATTTCACTAAATTGAGTCCGGGGAAAAATGGGAAAAGCGATACCGATGGTGGAAAAGGTGTGCCATTCACGTACGTTTTTCTCCCCTTTTTTTCCCTTTTCTTTATTCTTTATTGGAAATTTACATAAGGTTGATTTAGTAGTGAAAATGTTGCCTTACTTTATTAAAAAAACAGATTTTTCGTCAAATTTACTGCAAACAGTGACAAAATAATAGGTTATTTTGGAACAGTTAACGTGCTTTTTTTTCATTTACAAAAAATTCATGGACAAAGAAGTCTAAATATCGGAAATATGAAGTTTTTTGGGATTTTTTTATTCTTCGAAATTTGTAGAGAATTGTTTTTTTAACAAAATGGTGAAAATTTAATTTTTTATCTCTATTAGTTTTGGAGATAATTTAGGTTTTTGAAGAGTAGCAGTAGAAATTTATTTTTTTCGCTTGTACATCAAAAAAGTCACAATATTTCGGAAACTAGAAATTTTTTCGAAATTTTTTATTCTTTGAAATTTGTAGAGAATTGTTTTTTTAACAGAAGGGTGAAAATATCATCCTTTTATCTCAATTAGTTTTCGAGATTAATTCCGTTTTTTTAAAGAATAGTACTAGAATTTTTTTTACCTCATATAACATTCAATCAAAAAAGTCACAATATCTCGGAAACTTGAAACTTTTTCGAAATTTTTTATTTTTAAAAATTTGTAGAGACTTCTTTTTTCAACAAAAGGGTGAAAATATCATCCTTTTATCTCAATTAGTTTTCGAGATAATTCAGGTTTTTCAACGAACAGCACAAGAAATATCTTTTCTTCTCTTGTACGTTAGGTCAAAGAACTCAAAATATCTCGGAAATTTGTAGTTTTTTGGAATTTTTTTATTCTTCGAAATTTGTAGAGAATTGTTTTTCTAACAAAATGGTGAAAATTTAATTTTTATATCTCTATTAGTTTTCGAGATAATTCCGGTGTTTCAAAGAACAGCACAAGAAATATCTTTTCTTCTCTTGTACGTTAGGTCAAAGAACTCAAAATATCTCGGAAATTTGTAGTTTTTTCGACATTTTTTATTCTCCAAGATTTGTAGAGAATTGTTTTTGTAACAAAATGGTGAAAAATTCATTTTTCTATCTCACTTAGTTCCCGAGATAATTGATAGTTTTTGCAACTACCTCACTCCAACCCACCATTATTTCCTAATCCTTTAACCACTTTAACCACAGCAGCGTTGCCAAATCGCAAATTTACATCGCAAATCCGGGTAAAAACGCACCTACCCAGGGAAAAGTCTATTCGGGGCGTTTCCCCCGGGGAAAACCACCAAACTAACGACTCGCCTCGCGACCGGAAAAAAACCAAAAAAAACACAAACAGTAGGAAAACTCCGGGCCCGGAAGCGAAACGCTTTTCCTCGACCCAGACGCAAAAAAAACACCCGAGGAAAAACCGGTTTAACAATTGCGTTTAATTAAATTTATTTGTCGACCAGTAGGAAAATTTAATTTCTCTACGAATTTAAAATCACGCCGGCCGGGATCAAAAATAGTCAAACCGAAATGAAAAAAAAAGAAGAAGAAAAAAAAAACGGGACATTCTGTAACCAGTCAACTCGATTCGTTTGCTATAATTACTATACAGGGTGTACCCAAAATATGTTACACAATATAAAGAAAATAATACAAATAATAAGAGATTTGATGACAATTAAGTGACTTATAGTAACAGGTGACATATTGACAAGTGACTTATGGAGATGAATTATTTATGGTGCAAATTATAGACACTGGTGACATTATGACAGGTGACTTATGTGACAAGTGACATTATGACAAGTGACTTATAGTAACAAGTGACAAATGACAAGTGACTTATAAAGATGAATTATTTATGGTGCAAATTATAGACACTGATGACATTAAGACAGGTTACTTTTTTCGTGCTATTTTTTCGAATCGAGATTTATTTTTTCCGGGCAGGCTTTTTTGTACATTTTATCGGTCCCGGATCGGAACCGGAAATAATTATACGGACATTCGTTTGATATATTATGAACGCGAGTGAAAACTTTCCCCCCGAAACGATATATAAAAAAAAGAAGAATACGAACCTCGTCCCGTATTTATCATTAACTTAGCGAAAAGAACGCAGAGGGCCGCGGAAACTTTTCCGATATTCGAAGTTTATCGAATTATTTACGATACACACGATAAATATAAAATCGTAGACGGCCGGGGCCAGCTTTTTGATTGATGGCCAATCGAACGATTTATTTATTCAGTATATAAATCGAGATTTTTCATCGACAGTAAAATTGACTATATTTTTGTACAACCGGAGAAAAATTCACTATAAGTCACCTGTCACTTGTCATAATGTCACTTGTCAATTTAACTCTTTTGTCGTAACGTCACTTGTCACTATAAATGAGTGGTATTTAAGTCACTTGTCATTATAAATGAGTGGTATTTAAGTCACTTGTCATAATGTCACTTGTCATTATTATAAGTCATTTGTCATAATGTTATAATTGGATGCAAAGTGTGGAGTTGAGCTTTTTTTTATGGTTGTTGTTGTAAAGTTGGAGTTGAAAAATTTCGCAGGCAAACGACCCTCGTCAGGCGGGGTAGTTTGTTTTATTTTTTCGCGGACACCACCCCCTCCGGTCGGGGGCGGTTTTTACCCCTTTGCGGGGGACCGGTTGTCGTCGCTTTTGTTAAGTGGAAGTTTCCATCTCGAGTGAATTTTTCCGGTTCTATTTTTTAGGGGTGGGTTTGGCTTTTTTTTGTTTATTGCTGCTCGAGCATCGCGGGAGGCGGCGGGTTGTTGTTGTTGTTGGGTTAAAAATTAAAATCGAATTTTATGCGGGGTTGTTTTTTTTTTTTTTCGCTTGCTGAGCGAGAGGAATTTCATTTCTTATTATATATATTTTTTTCGATAGGAATTTTCTTTGTGTTCCGTGCTCTTTTCGCGTTTCGTGATCGATTGGGGTTTCGTGTTTTTCTCCCACAGAAAGATGTAATTTAATTGGTAATTTTAATCGTTTTTTCATAAAAATGACAAAAAAAAACACTTAATAATTCAAGTGGAGTGACATTTGATTGACATTTGTGATTGACATTTCATTGACACTTGGACTTTTGACACTTGAATGACTTTTGACACTTGAATGGTGGGTGGTTTAGTTGCTTTTTTAAATTATTTAGGTTTTTTAGGTTTTTTTAGTTTTTTTAGGTTTTTTTAAAGGTTTTTAAGGTTTTTTAAAGGGTTTTTTTTAAGATTTTTTAAGGTTTTTTTTAGTTTTTTAAGGTTTTTAGAGGTTTTTTGAAAGATTTTTAAGTTGTTTCAAAGGTTTTTTTTGGTTTTTTAACCTTTTTTATCGTTTTTAAGGTTTTTGAAGGTGTTTTAAAGGTTTTTAAGGTTTTTTAAAGGTTTTTTAAAGGTTTTTTAAAGGTTTTTTAAAGGTCTTTTTAAGGATTTTTTAGTTTTTTAAGGTTTTTAAGGTTTTTAGAGGTTTTTTGAAAGATTTTTAGTTTTTTTGTAAAGTTTTTTTTTGGTTTTTAACCTTTTTTATGGTTTTTAAGGTTTTTGAAGGTGTTTTAAAGGTTTTTCAAAGGTTTTTTAATGTTTTTAAAGGTATTTTTTTTAGTTTTTTAAGGTTTTTAAGGTTTTTAGAGGTTTTTTGAAAGATTTTTAAGTTTTTTTAAAGGTTTTTTTTTGGTTTTTTAACCTTTTTTATGGTTTTAAGGTTTTTGAAGGTGTTTTAAAGGATTTTCAAAGGTTTTTTTAAGGTTTTTTTAATGTTTTTAAAGGTTTTTTTTAGTTTTAAAGTTTTTAAGGTTTTTAGAGGTTTTTTGAAAGATTTTTAAGTTTTTTTAAAGGTTTTTTTTTTTGGTTTTTTAACCTTTTTTATGGTTTTTAATTTTGAAGGCGTTTTTTAAGGTTTTTTAAGGTTTTTTAAGGTTTTTTAAGGTTTTTTAAGGTTTTTTTAAGTTTTTTAAGGTTTTTAAGGTTTTTAGACGTTTTTTGAAAGATTTTTAAGTTTTTTAAAGGTTTTTTTAGTTTTTTAAGGTTTTTAAGGTTTTTAGAGGTTTTTTGAAAGATTTTTAAGTTTTTTTAAAGGTATTTTTTTTGGTTTTTGGACTTTGACACTTGAATGACATTTGATCAAAAAAATTTTTTTGGGACGCACTGTATACATAAATTTCTTCTTGCGCAAATTCTAGCGATAGGATTTCTCGTTTGAAAAAAAAATTATCAAAAGCTCGAGCTTTCGGCTGGAATTTATTTCCCTTTGAAAACGTCTCACAATAAACTCGCCCCCCCCACACGCCCCCTAAAAAAAGTTCTATTAGGGGTCTCGCGACGAGAGCGGAGCGTTCCCGAGAAAGGATTCGATTCCACCCGGAATCGCTCGTACGACTCCAACCCCGGATTTTTCTTTTTTATTTATTTTTTTCCCTCCCCCGCGGCCCGCTCGATCTCGAGAAGGCGAATCGCAATCGATTCGCGCTTGTTAACTCGCTAATTGTATCGGTTAAGATTTCCCCCGCCCGGAGCTTTCCCGGAGGAATATTTACGAATCGACGAAGAAAAAAAAAACACAACAACCAAATAAACGAAAGAGTTGGCCGTGGATATAAAAAAAATAAATGCGATTCGAGCGGGCCGCGGTCGGGCGATTTTTATTTTCATGTTGATGCGTAAAAAATCCGCAACGTAAGAAAGGTTAGTCCGGGTTTATCGGCGAATTAAATCCGGGATTCGTTCGACAGTAAAGACGTTTCTGTCAAATCAACAAATTTTAATGAATCTTTAGAGTTAAACTAGAAGAATACAAGACTATTTAAATCTCTTCCAGGTTTATTTAAAACCCTTCCAGGACTATTTAAAACCCTTCCAGGATTTTTTAGAACCTTCCAGGACTATTTAGAACCCTTCCAGGGCTATTCAGAACCATTCCAGGATGTTTTAGAACCTTTCCAGGATTTTTTAGAACCTTTCCAGGACTAATTAGAACCTTCCAGGACTATTTATAACCCTCCCAGGACTATTTTGAACCTTTCCAGACCAATTTAGAACCCTCCCATGACTATTTAGAACCTTTCCAGGACTATTTAGAACTTTTCCAAAATTTTTATGAACTTTTTTATGAAATTTTTATGAATTTTTACGAATTTTATATTTCCAGGATTTTTTAGAACCTTCCAGGACTATTTAGAACCCTCCCAAGACTATTTAGAACCTTTCCAGACCAATTTAGAACCCTCCCATGACTATTTAGAACCCTCCCAGGACTATTTAGAACTTTTCCAGAATTTTTATGAACTTTTTTATGAAATTTTTATGAATTTTTATGGATTTTATATTTCCAGGATTAATTAGAACCTTCCAGGACTATTTAGAACCCTCCCAGGACTATTTAGAACCCTCCCAGGACTATTTAGAACCTTTCCAGACCAATTTAGAACCCTCCCATGACTATTTAGAACCTTTCCAGGACTATTTAGAACTTTTCCAGAATTTTCATGAACTTTTTTATGAAATTTTTATGAATTTTTATGGATTTTATATTTCCAGGATTAATTAGAACCTTCCAGGACTATTTAGAACCCTCCCAGGACTATTTAGAACCATCCCAGGACTATTTAGAACCTTTCCAGACCAATTTAGAACCCTCCCATGACTATTTATAACCTTTCCAGGACTATTTAGAACATTTCCAGAATTTTATAAAACATTTCCAAGATTTTTAGAACCTTCCAGGACTATTTAGAACCCTTTCAGGGCTATTTAGAACATTTCCAGGTTTTTTTTATAACCTTTCCAGGATTTTTTAGAACCTTTCCAGGATTAATTAGAACCTTCCAGGACTATTTAGCACCCTCCCAGGACTATTTAGAACCTTTCCAGACCGATTTATAACCCATCCAGAACAATTTAGAACTCCTCCAAAACCGCTTAAAACTACTAAAAAAAACAATACGAAAAAAAACCTTACCTTCTGAAATCCCTGCTCCAGCAGGCGTATATCACCGGATTCATGCTGCTGTTGATCCAGCCCAGCCACGTGACCACGGCCAACACGACGCGCTCGTGGCTGATGCACTGCAGACAGAACCCCGACAACAGATTCACCACGAAAAACGGCAACCAACAAACCACGAACACCCCCATCACGATACCCAAGGTTTTCGCGGCCTTCTTCTCCTTGGCGAATTTGGCCAGCTTCCTGCTCAAAGAGAAGTTTTTGCTGTGGGCCGAATTCAACCTGGTGGAGGCCAAACGGGTCAATCCGTTGTCCTGCAGAGCCGTTAGAGGCTCGTCCTCTTGCGTGGAGTAGAGTCTGGATTCGGTGGTGGAGGTGGGGGCCTTGCAGGTGCCGCCCCTGTGGATCCTCAAGGTCAATTCCAGCTCGCCAGATCCCAGCAGGATCTGCTTGGTGCCCAATCGAAGGGATTTGGTTTGAGCCGCTGCGGCTCTGTAGATCCTGAAGTAGGTGAAGAGCATCACGAACAGCGGGAGGTAGAAGGAGATGGTGGAGGAGAAGATCAGATAACCCAGGTGCTCGGTGAAGGGGCAGGTGAAGGCCGGAATGGGGGCGTTCCGGACGGCCCTCCACCAGCCTATGGCTGGAAAGGAGATGGCGCTGCTGCATACCCAAACGGCCGCTATTAAGAACATCGAGCGCAGCTTGGTCATCCTCATGGGGTAGGTGATGGGGTCCGTTATGGCCCAATATCTGTCCAGACTTATCACGCATAGATTCAATATGGAAGCGGTGCTGAAAAGTACGTCTAGGCTTCTCCAGATGTCGCACCAGTCCGCTCCGAAGAACCAGGTGTGGCCCAGCACCTCGTAGAGGGCGCTGAACGGCATCACCACCAAGCCCACTAGACAGTCCGCCACGGCTAAGGAGGTGATGAAGTAGTTGGTGGGCGTGTGAAGGTAGCGCTCTCTGATGACGGCCAGGATGACCAGCATGTTGCCGAAGACGGTGCACATGGAGAAGAGCAGCAAGAGGGTGACCACGACGGCCCTATCTTGGATGAGCTCGGTCCATTTGGACCAGGCGTCGAGGTACTCGGTGGTGTAGTTGGCCGTGGTGGTCCAGTTGGTGTCCGGGGCGGCGTTGGTGTTGTTGTTGGCGGCGAAGAAGACGGTGGCGTTTTGGTACACCCATTGGAAGGTGTCGGTGTTGTTCATGGTGGTGGCGAGGCATTTCTGGAACAGGGAAAGGCGGGTGGTTTAGTTGGGTTTTTTCGATTGTTTCAGGTTTTTTAGGTGTTTTAGGTTTTTTAGATTTTTTAGTTTTTTTAAGGTTTTTTTAAGGTTTTTTTAAAGGATTTTTTAAGGTTTTTAAGGTTTTTTAAAGGTTTCTCAAGGTTTTTTAGAGGTTTTTTAAGGTTTTTTAAAGGTTTTTTTAACATTTTTAAGGTTTTTGAAGGGGTTTTAAAGGTTTTTCAAAGGTTTTTTAAGGAAAGGTGGGTGGTTTAGTTGCTTTTTTCAATTTTTTAGGTTTAGTTGCTTTTTTCAATTTTTTTTAGGTTTTTTAGGTTTTTTAGTTTCTTTAAGGTATTTAAGGTTTTTAAGGTTTTTTTAGGTTTTTTTTAAGGTTCTTTAAGGTTTTTTAAGTTTCCTTTGAGTTTTTTAAGGTTTTTTTTAAGTTTTTTAAAGGTTTTTTAAGGAAAGATGGGTGGTTAATTTGCTTTTTTAAATTTTTTAGGTTTTTCAGGTTTTTTTAGTTTTTTTTTAGGTTTTTTAAAGCGTTTTTTTAAGATTTTTTAAAGGTTTTTAGAGGTTTTTTGAAAGATTTTAAAACTTTTTAAGGTTTTTTAGGTTTTTTTTAAGGTTTTTAGAGGTTTTTAAAAGGTTTTTTTAAGGTTTTTAAAGGTCTTTAAAGGTCTTTAAAGGTCTTTAAAGGTTTTTTAAGGTTTCTAAAGTTTTTTTTAGGTTTTTTTCAGGAAAGGTGGTTGATTAGTTGTTTTTTTAATTTTTTTATGTTTTTTTAGTTTTTTTTAGGTTTTTTAGTTTTTTTTAGGTTTTTTTAGGTTTTTTTTAGGTTTTTAGGTTTTTTTTTAGTTTTTTTTAGTTTTTTTTTGTTTAGTTTTTTTAGGTTTTTTGTTTTTTTTTAGGTTTTTTTAGGTTTTTTTATGTTTTTTTTAGGTTTTTAGGTTTTTTTATTTTTTTTAGGTTTTTTAAGATTTTTTTGAGGTTTTTTAAGGTTAGTTAGGATTTTTTTTAGGTTTTTTTAGTTTTACTTAGGTTTTTTATTTTTATTTAGTTCTTTTTTGGGTTTTTGTTTAGCTTTTTTATATTTGACAAGTGGCAATTGACATATAGAATCTTTCTTGATTTGACATTTTACACTTGACAATTAGAATCTGCATATTTATCTAGCTTCATCAAAATTTAACCAGATTTATTCGTATTTATCCCGATATCTGGATATCTAACTGATAAATAATTATAGCAGCTAAAAAAACGAATGATTTTCTAGCCTACTCGATATATTTATCAAACGTGAAGTTAGCTACATCAACGGAGAAAACCAATTTTGACATGTGACATACAGTTCGTGTACCTCTGACAGGCCTCAGTTGTTGCGGTTATTCGGCCTAACGTCTGAACTTTATTGACAGTTCTAATTGCGAATATAGAGCGAGAGAGAGAGAGAAAAATAACGCCGTTTCTACTCCGAATTGACATGGGGTAATTTATTCGAACGGAGTTTAATGCTCTGTATACCCTTGAACTGTCCGAACTATCAGCGTTATATTCCTGGATAAGCCCCGGATTCCTGGAAAACTTTCGCTGGGATACACCGCACTCCGGATTATTTTATTACCGAGCGATAAATTTAATCGCGTTATTAGTTGTAAAAATAGTTGGGGAATTTTTTAGGCTCGTTTTGTAATAAAATTTTACGCTCGATCGTAAAAAGGGTAGAAAAAAAAAAGAATAAGTTTCCCATCCCTTTCCCTTTATCGCGTTTCGCTTTATTCGCGATATACGCGATAAGGATTTCTTTCCGATTACCAAACGTATACGGGGAGTGTTCGATAATTTACGTTAGTACCTTAAATGGGACACCCTGTATCAGCCACTCAATGATTTCAAAATGTAACTATTTAGTGGCTGTATATTCTTTATTATGAGACCAATATATAAAGTGTGACATATTTTTGGATTCTACTCGACGAGCTGATTTCAACGAGGTGTCACACTTGGTATCTTGGTCTAATAATAAAGGCTATACAGCCACTTAAAAGATTGAAGTGAGTAAATGTATTTAGTGGCTGTATATTCCTTATTATGAGACCAATATATAAAGTGTGACCCATTTTTGGATTCTACTCGATTAGCTGATTTCAATGATGGGTCACACTTGGTATCTTGGTCTTGTAATAAAAGCTGTACAGCCACTCAAAAGTTGGAAATGAATAAATGTAACTATTTAGTGGCTGTATATTATTTATTATAAGACCAATATATCAAGTGTGACCCCTCGTTGTATAAGGTTTTTTTAAGGTTTTTTTAAATTTTTTTAAGGTTTTTTAAAAGTTTTTAGAGGTTTTTTTAAGGATTTTTAAAGGGTTTTTGAAGGGTTTTTAAAGTTTTTTTTTAAGGTTTTTTAAGGTTCTTTAAAGGTTTTTTTAAAGGTTTTTTAGGTTTTTTTTAAGGTTTTTAGAGGTTTTTTGAAAGATTTTTAAGTTTTTTTAAAGGCTTTTTTAGTTTTTTAGCCTTTTTTATGGTTTTTAAGGTTTCTGAAGGTGTTTTAAAGGTTTTTCAAAGGTTTTTTAAGGCTTTTTAAGGTTTTTAAAGTATTTTTTGAGGTATTTTTAAGGCTTGTTAGGATTTTTTTAGGTTTTTTTTAGGTTTTTAAGGTTTTCTTTCCGATTACCAAACGTATACAGGGAGTGTTCAATAATTTACGTTAGGTCCTTCAAAAGATTTCAAAATGTATTTATTTAGTGGCTGTATATTCCTTATTATGAGACCAATATATAAAGTGTGAACCATGTTTAGATTCTACTCGATGAGCTGCTTTCAACGAGGGGTCACACTTGGAATCTCGGTCTCATAATAAAAGCTATACAGCCACTCAAAGATTTGAAAATGTAACTATTTAATGGCTGTATATTCTTTATTATAAGACCAAGATACCAAGTGTGACCCCTCGTTGAAATCAGCTCGTCGAGTAGAATCCAAAAATGCAAAAATTTACAGGGTGTCCCATTTAAAATAACGAAGTAACGGCCAACTTCCGGTATAAACGGAAGTCGACCATTTTCGAAAATATTTTAGATGAATTCCTCATATCCAAAAACCCTTGTATACGAAATTTCATAATTTTATACGCGGCCATTCACGAAATACTTAGGGGAAATTCATTATTGTGACAAAATAACCGGTTATTTTGGAACGTATACCGTCCACCACCTCTATTCTTTAACCGCCATTTTTCAAACGCAAAAATCGTCCGATTCGTTAGGAAAACTCCGCGGTAGAAGACGCAGAAAAAAGAGTTTTCCGGGCACGCATTTTCCGACTTTTCCCCCCAGAGTACACAGCCCTTTGTGTACACAGAGAGCGGGCCGAATCGTCGGGTGTTTGTTTCGACAATATTTGCACGAATCTGATACTATATTTAGTCGAGGGATTATTTGCACTCGACCTAAACGCCACCGAATCGAGCCGCCCTAATCTCCCCTTTTTTCCGCCCATTCTAATTGGAAATTATCAAATTTTCATGCGGCACATTCGCTAATCATTCACTCTATACCCAAAATATATTACAGGGTGTACTCACTTTTAAAAAGCGCGCCGTTTTTTAAACCTCCTGTTCATGGCAATCTTGATATACTAAATAGTTAATTGGTAACTTGTGGCAGCTGTCACTTGTCAAAATTAGAAGGCTCTATATGTCAAATGTCACATTGACACATTCGACAAAAGACTTATCTACTACTAGTCCGTTCTCTATATACTGTCATTTGTCAAAGCAACGATGACATTTGACAGTAACTAATCGCACATTCGTTTGTTTCAGTGTGCGCGTTTTTTTGTTTGTTCTCGAACGAATCGAGCAGGATGGAGTAGGAAGAGGATTAATTTCGTCGAACGAACGACAATTTCGAGAGATAAACGGAAAGACGTGCGGGATTCCCGGAGAAATCGCGTCGCTACGTGACCGCTCCCCGGGAGGGAAGAGTTTCCACAAAACACGATGTCTCGATGAATTTTTCACCCGGATTTTATTTATCGCCGGTTATACTAACAGTAAAAGGCCAAAAAAACCGTTTTTTTATACCAAAATGTCGCTGAAACTGTCAATTGTCACTTGTCACTTGTCAAATTCAGCGAGCTGTAACTGTCACGTGTCAAACCTGAAAGATTCTAACTTGTGACAGCTGTCAATTGTCACTTGTCGCTTGTCAAATTTAGCAATCTGTAACTGTCACGTGTCAAACCTGAAAGATTCTAACTTGTGACAGCTATCAATTGTCACTTGTCGCTTGTCAAATTTAGCAATCTGTAACTGTCACGTGTCAAACCTGAAAGATTCTAACTTGTGACAGCTGTGAATTTTCACTTGTCACTTGTTAAATTTAGCAATCTGTAACTGTCACGTGTCAAACCTGAAAGATTCTAACTTGTGACAGCTGTCAATTGTCACTTGTCGCTTGTCAAATTTAGCACACTGTAACTGTCACGTGTCAAACCTGAAAGATTCTAACTTGTGACAGCTGTCAATTGTCACTTGTCGCTTGTCAAATTTAGCACACTGTAACTGTCACGTGTCAAACCTGAAAGATTCTAACTTGTGACAGCTGTCAATTGTCACTTGTCGCTTGTCAAATTTAGCAATCTGTAACTGTCACGTGTCAAACCTGAAAGATTCTAACTTGTGACAGCTGTCAATTGTCACTTGTCACTTGTCAATTTAGCAAACTGTAACTGTCACGTGTCAAACCTGAAAGATTCTAACTTGTGACAGCTGTGAATTTTCACTTGTCACTTGTCAAATTTAGCAAGCTGTAACTGTCACGTGTCAAACCTGAAAGATTCTAACTTGTGACAGCTGTCAATTGTCACTTGTCGCTTGTCAAATTTAGCAATCTGTAACTGTCACGTGTCAAACCTGAATGATTCTAACTTGTGACAGCTGTCAATTGTCACTTGTCGCTTGTCAAATTTAGCAATCTACTGTCAAACATCACCTCGTGACAGCTGTCGCTTGTCATATCTATAAGGTTCTAAATGTCACTTGTCACCTGTCGATTTGTGAAAAATGTAGCACACTAGATGTTGTATTTTTTTGTCTATTTAATTGCGTGCAAATTCGATGGGATTTTCCATCGCGAGTCGGCGGAATTGCCCGGAATAGTTTCCTCCTTTTCCTCTTATATACTCCGGTAAATTTATTCAAATTCCTTTTATACGCGAGGAATAGTCGATATATGGAGAGGCGGGATAAGTCGAATGGAAATTAGACGATCGAATGTCCCGTGAATTATTAACCGTGCATCGTAAATTCTCGTCCGATGATGCGCGCGGCGTTGTCACGTTTACGTAAAAATCCCGGAATTTACTGCATTTTTTTAAAACCCTTTAGAGACGTCCTGTATACTGTATACACACACATCTCTTAAATTTAGTTAGATAGATTTTTTTTGATAGAAAGTAGCAGATTTAGGGAAATTTTTGAATGGCCGGCAACGTCGCTTTTAAGTAATTTTCTGCTGAAAGTAATTGCGTTTTGGCTCTCTGTTTATACCGGTTAACAAAAAAAGAGAAAATAGTAATTATACTATCTAGGAAAATTCCATTTCGTGAAAATCCCACTTCGTTAAACAGCCAAGTTATACCGTCTCTCCTCTACTATATTATTTTATATATAAATAGGAAGGGAAAATTCGATTAGGTGGCTGTTTTTCGTCTCGTCTGGCTTTTCCTCCATCTTACCGTTTTTCCCTTATATACAGGGTGATTCGCCACTAATGCAATTCAGTGCAGAAGTTACTGAGACAACCTGTATAGTATTTAGGAATGCATTTCTCAAGCTGTATTGTTAATTGAGGTTTTAACATTGCAAAAGTATATACAGGGTGTGCCTTTTAAGTGATACAGTTTATTTGCTTTATTGGGACATTCTGTATATACGAAATTAATTTTCTAATAAATAGTAAGTGTGACGTATCGTTGGACTCGCCCAATGAAGGAGATTCCAAAAATATATAGAATGTTTTTTTTAATGACTCAATTTTTTTGCTTTATTGGGACATTCTGTATATTCGAAATTAATTTTCTAATAAATACTAAGTGTGACGTATCGTTGGACTCGCCCAATGAAGGAGATTCCAAAAATATATAGAATGTTTTTTTTTAAATGACTCAATTTTTTTGCTTTATTGGGACATTCTGTATATTCGAAATTAATTTTCTAATAAATAGTAAGTGTGACGTATCGTTGGACTCGCCCAATGAAGGAGATTCCAAAAATATATAGAATGTTTTTTTTTTTATTGACTCAATTTTTTTGCTTTATTGGGACATTCTGTATATACGAAATTAATTTTCTAATAAATAGTAAGTGTGACGTATCGTTGGACTCGCCCAATGAAGGAGATTCCAAAAATATATAGAATGTTTTTTTTAAATGACTCAATTTTTTTGCTTTATTAGGACAATCTGTATATACGAAATTAATTTTTCTAATAAATACTAAGTGTGACGTATCGTTGGACTCGCCTCGTAGAGTAGATTCCAAAAATATATAGAATGTTTTTTTTAATGACTCAATTTTTTTTGCTTTATTGGGACAATCTGTATATACGAAATTAATTTTCTAATAAATACTAAGTGTGACGTATCATTTGACTCGCCTCGTCGAGTATATTCCAAAAAAACGCGAAAATATACAGGTTGTCCCACTAAACCGAAAAAAAATTACTTTTTAAGGAAATTTTGCGGAATAACCCTGTATAAAAACGTTTCCCTTTAGGCGAAACGAACCCTAAATTCGGCGCTTTGTTGCTTATAACTTTCGACAACTTTCTACTTAGGGAAATTCTCTTATTTTCTCCTCCCTCTGCCGGTAAATAAGTGAATTACGCGAGCGAATTAAAATGTCGGTAAACTGATTGAATCGCCGAGTCTTGGAAAGAAAAAAATAGGGGGAGGACACGCTGTAAATTTGTACGAACAAATTTAGAAAAAATCAGGGTAGCTATGAAGGAACATTATTTTATTATGATGAGTTTATATAATGTTTTGTCTGGGGTGTTTTAATTAATGCAATTTTTGTGTAAGATTTAGCAAGTTTAAAGTTTATATATGGAGTTATATAAAGTTCATATAATGTTCATATAATGTTCATACATTAATAGGATACTATAACGTTCACTTAGAAATCATTTTTAGTAGTTTATATAGAGATTTTAATGTAATTGAGCAAACTTTGCATAAGCAATAATGTTTATATAATGTTCGTATAATGTTCATGCATATTTAGGATAGTATAATGTTCACTTTTGACTCATTTTTTAGTTCTTATGGGATTTTAAATTAGTTGAGTAATATCTTAGCATACTTTGCATAAGAATTAAGTTCAAAAATGTCTCATATAATGTTCATACATTAATAGGATACTATAATGTTCACTTAGAACTCATTTTTAGTAGTTTATATAGAGATTTTAATGTAATTGAGCAAACTTTGCATAAGCAATAATGTTCATATAATGTTCATGCATAATTAGGATAGTATAATGTTCACTTTTGACTCATTTTTTAGTTCATATGGGATTTTAAATTAATTGAGTAATATTTTAGCATACTTTGCATAAGAATTAAGTTCAAAAATGTCTCATATAATGTTCATATAATGTTCATACATTAATAGGATACTGTAATGTTCACTTAGAACTCATTTTTAGTAGTTTATATAGAGATTTTAATGTAATTGAGCAAACTTTGCATAAGCAATAATGTTCATATAATGTTCATGCATAATTAAGATAGTGTATTATTCATTTTTGACTCATTTTTAACAGTGTAAACGACGATTTTACAGGAATTGAGTAACGTATAAGTGCAATTATAATGTTCGTGCATGATTTAGAACTATCTAAAGTTCATTAACGAGTCACAGGAAAAGCTCACTAGACTAATTAGGCACAAATTTCCACGATGTTCGTTACATTACAATCCATTTTACGATTCGAGACGACTTTATAATAGTTTGAATAACACCTATAGATAGGGGGAATGCCAAAAAAATGACAGAAAAATTAAATCTAGTAGGTTCTAACTGTCAATTGTCACTTGTCAATTGTCACTTGTCAGCTATCAAATCTAGATGCTCCTAAATGTCACTTGTCACTTACCAAATCTAATAATTCATAAATGTCACTTGTCATTTGTCAAATGTACTAATTTCGTTAGTTGTGACTTTATAATAGTTTGAATGACATCTAGCTAGCGCTTGTATACAGGGGGAATAGCAGAAAAGTGGCTAAATTATTCAGTAAATTGACTAGACTAAATTTCTATGTGAAACAATAACGATATTTCCTGTAGAGGGGGCGACAGTCTAAAGAGATGACGTAATATCCGTCTATTATTATATACATTATATACATATCCCGACGACATTGTGGGATACATGGGGAATGTGCGAGTTTCCCGGAAATTCTTGAAATGTTCCTTCGCTAATTTCTGGGCGAGGGGTGGGTTTTGGGGGTATTTAGGGGATGGAGAAGTTATTGTTTCTCTCTCTCACTCGTATTATATAGAGAGAAATAGAGATAGATATCTCTATGAAATGACAGAAAAATTAAATCTAGTAGGTTCTAAATGTCACCTGTCACTTGTTAAATCTGATCATTTCTAACTGACACTTGTCATTTGTCAAATGTAGTAGATCCCAACTGATGCTTGTCATTTGTCAAATCAAATGTAGGTTACTTGTTTTGACTTGTCTAAGATATACAGGGTGATTTTTAAGCCTACTTCGATAAAAAAAAACCACCAATTATTTTACTGAAACCACTCGAAATGTCGTAGGTTCTAAATGTCACCTGTCACTTGTTAAATCTGACAATTCCTAACTGACACTTGTCATTTGTCAAATCTAGTAGATCCCAACTGATGCTTGTCATTTGTCAAATCAAATGTAGGTTACTTGTTTTGACATGTCTAAGATATACAGGGTGATTTTTAAGCCTACTTCGATCAAAAAATAAACCACTAATTATTTTACTGAAACCACTCGAAATGTCGTAGGTTCTAAATGTCACCTGTCACTTGTTAAATCTGACAATTCCTAACTGACACTTGTCATTTGTCAAATCTAGTAGATCCCAACTGATGCTTGTCATTTGTCAAATCAAATGTAGGTTACTTGTTTTGACATGTCTAAGATATACAGGGTGATTTTTAAGCCTACTTCGATCAAAAAATAAACCACTAATTATTTTACTGAAACCACTCGAAATGTCGTAGGTTCTAAATGTCACCTGTCACTTGTTAAATCTGATAATTTCTACTGACACTTGTCATTTGTCAAATCTGGTAGATCCCAACTGATGCTTGTCATTTGTCAAATCAAATGTAGGTTACTTGTTTTGACATGTCTAAGATATACAGGGTGATTTTTAAGCCTACTTCGATCAAAAAATAAACCACTAATTATTTTACTGAAACCACTCGAAATGTCGTAGGTTCTAAATGTCACCTGTCACTTGTTAAATCTGACAATTCCTAACTGACACTTGTCATTTGTCAAATCTAGTACATCCCAACTGACGCTTGTCATTTGTCAAATCAAATGTAGGTTACTTGTTTTGACATGTCTAAGATATACAGGGTGATTTTTAAGCCTACTTCGATCAAAAAAACGAATTATTTTACTGAAACCACCCGAAACGTCGCAGGTTCTAAATGTCACCTGTCACTTGTTAAATCTGATCATTTCTAACTGACACTTGTCATTTGTCAAATCTAGTAGATCCCAACTGATGCTTGTCATTTGTCAAATCAAATGTAGGTTACTGGTTTTGACATGTCTAAGATATACATGGTGATTTTTAAGCCTACTTCGATCAAAAAAAATTACCACGAATTATTTTACTGAAACCACCCGAAATGTCGTAGGTTCTAAATGTCACCTGTCACTTGTTAAATCTGATCATTTCTACTGACACTTGTCATTTGTCAAATCAAATGTAGGTTACTTGTTTTGACATGTCTAAGATATACATGGTGATTTTTAAGCCTACTTCGATCAAAAAAAATTACCACGAATTATTTTACTGAAACCACCCGAAATGTCGTAGGTTCTAAATGTCACCTGTCACTTGTTAAATCTGATCATTTCTACTGACACTTGTCATTTGTCAAATCAAATGTAGGTTACTTGTTTTGACATGTCTAAGATATACATGGTGATTTTTAAGCCTACTTCGATCAAAAAAAATTACCACGAATTATTTTACTGAAACCACCCGAAATGTCGTAGGTTCTAAATGTCACCTGTCACTTGTTAAATCTGATCATTTCTACTGATACTTGTCATTTGTCAAATCAAATGTAGGTTACTTGTTTTGACATGTCTAAGATATACAGGGTGATTTTTAAGCCTACTTCGATCAAAAAAAATAAACCACGAATTATTTTACTAAAATGTCGACTAGCTACAAAGCAAACAAGCGCATCCAGTGCCTACTCGATAAAATACTCGTTGTATATATATTCCCCAAATTCCCCGGCTACATAACGAGTTGAAACCGGTTTAGTTTATACAAAATGCACCCGTAATGTCGGAGCCGGTGAGATTAGATAAACGAGCCGAGGTTGCGGTCGCTCAAAGCTCCCCTTTTCCAAAGGATTTGCCGCTCTATGAACGTGTTTCAACGTGTTTCTGCCGTGTGTATTACGAGCGTGCATGTTCGAGTATGTTCGGGTGTTAATTAAAACCGCCGCCGCGTCATTCGGATTCGATAAAATGGCGTTTAAAGCGTAGAGGTGGCGTGTGTAATTAGTTACAAAATAACCGGTTATTTTGGAACTGGAACTGTTTTTTGTTTTTCGTACGTACAGCGTACGTTCGATTTAGTTGTAGAAATTCTGATCCCACTTTTGATTGTACAAATGTTATAATTGTTAGAAATCACCCTGTATATCTGGCTACCTGTTTGTTTATACAGGGTGGCGCAGCCCATACGCGTCGGTGTCTATAGGAAAAACGGCTTGACTTTTAAAAGTTTTTTTGATTCTATAGTATAGAAAACCTTTGTGGCTACGATATAAAATTATTTTGACATATACAGGTTGTCCCAATTTTGAGAAAATATACAAAGTTATGTTTTTTTAAATGGAACACCCCGTATATTGTTACATTTTTGGATTCTACTCGATGAGCTGATTTCAACGAGGGGTCACACTTGATATTTTGGTATCACAATAAAGGATTCAAAAATTACAAAATTTTGAATTTGGGCGGCTCTGAAAGCCAAACAGTTGAAAATCGAGAAAAATGGCTTACATGGTCCTATCCTAACTTTTCAAATACTATCTAATGGTACAAAAAAAATCTGATAAAAAAATTTGAAATTTTTGATCACCCTGTATACATTTTATATCATATCATTAGATAGTACTTGAAAAGTTAGGATAGGACCAAGTAAGCCGTTTTTCTCGATTTTCAACTGTTTGGCTTTCAGAGCCGCCTAAATTCAAAATGTGATTTTTGAATCCTTTATTATGATTCCAAAATATCAAGTGTGACTCCTCGTTGAAATCAGCTCATCGAGTAGAATCCAAAAATCTAATAATATACGGGGTGTTCCATTTAAAAAAACATAACTTTGTATATTTTCTCAAAATTGGGACAACCTGTATATGTCTAAATAATTTTATATCGTAGTCCCAAAGGTTCTGTATATTATAGAATGAAAAAAACTTTTAAAAGTCAAGCCGTTTTTCCTATAGAGACCGACGCGTATGGGCTGCGCCACCCTGTATATATACAGGGAGATTTTAAATAAATTTCGATCTATCCCACTTCTGATTTTTACAATATTTTTGTAATAGCCTGTCTAACTGCGTTTTTTTTTAAATTAAAAATCACCTTGTTTGTTTACAAAATGGCGCGCTCTATAATAGAGATGGGCCACGTTACTCGTTCCAAAATAACCAGTTATTTTGTCACAATTTAAAAAAAATCGAATTTTCCGCTAGCGAATCTCATGCAAAACCACAACAAAACCTTCCCTTAAAAAATTCCTGAAAATCTCCTTATTATATAAGGGTTGTAAACATTTTAAGGGTGCAAAATTCATGAAAAAAAAACGCCCTGAATATCAAGGGAATTCCGAAACCCATTCCGAGCACTACGTACACGCGGATTGCATCCCCCTAATAAAATTCCATCCCCCAATCATAGCATGCAAATTACCCTTACCCTACTAACTACCCTGCCCCGCCGCCCTGCGGGGACCATGCATCACGGGGTATACGGGTCACACGACCCGTCGGAGGTGTGCGTATGTGTAATTTCGTACGAGGGGGCGGCGGAGCCACCCTCGCCCGCCCCCCGGGCCCTTCGGATTATCCGCTGTGTACGTCGTCATCCCGCCGTCGAGTAATTGTTTTTCGAAAAAAGATAAAAAAAAAATCGGGGCGGCGGCGGAAAAAAGCTTCCGGGCCCGTTTCGGTAGGTGTCGATCGGTTTTACTGTATACAGGGCGGCCCAAATTTATTTCGTAAAAAATCAGTAGATCTGGGGAAATTGTAGTGAAGTAGGCAACACTGTATTTGTTGTATAAAAGGTGTAAAAAATCAGTAGATCTGGGGAAATTGTAGTGAAGTAGGCAACACTGTATTTGTTGTATAAAAGGTGTAAAAAATCAGTAGATCTGGGGAAATTGTAGTGAAGTAGGCAACACTGTATTTGTTGTATAAAAGGTGTAAAAAATCAGTAGATCTGGGGAAATTGTAGTGAAGTAGGCAACACTGTATTTGTTGTATAAAAGGTGTAAAAAATCAGTAGATCTGGGGAAATTGTAGTGAAGTAGGCAACGCTGTATTTGTTGTATAAAAGGTGTAAAAAATCAGTAGATCTGGGGAAATTGTAGTGAAGTAGGCAACGCTGTATTTGTTGTATAAAAGGTGTAAAAAATCAGTAGATCTGGGGAAATTGTAGTGAAGTAGGCAACGCTGTATTTGTTGTATAAAAGGTGTAAAAAATCAGTAGATCTGGGGAAATTGTAGTGAAGTAGGCAACGCTGTATTTGTTGTATAAAAGGTGTAAAAAATCAGTAGATCTGGGGAAATTGTAGTGAAGTAGGCAACGCTGTATTTGTTGTATAAAAGGTGTAAAAAATCAGTAGATCTGGGGAAATTGTAGTGAAGTAGGCAACGCTGTATTTGTTGTATAAAAGGTGTAAAAAATCAGTAGATCTGGGCAAATTGTAGTGAAGTAGGCTATGCTGTATTTGCGCAAAAACCAATTACCAAAATCTATTCTACGCCGCTTTTGACAAGCGACTTTTAGATCCTACTAGCTTTGACAAGTGACATTTAGAACCTACTTGATTCGACAAATTACAAGTGACATGTGACAAGTGACATTTAGAACCTACTTGATTCGACAAATGACAAATGACATTTAGAACCTACTTGATTCGACAAATGACAAGTGATATGTGACATGTGACCAGTGGCATTTAGAACCTACTTGATTCGACAAATGACAAGTGATATGTGACATGTGATCAGTGGCATTTAGAACCTACTTGATTCGACAAATGACAAGTGATATGTGACATGTGACCAGTGGCATTTAGAACCTACTTGATTCGACAAATGACAAGTGATATGTGACATGTGACCAGTGGCATTTAGAACCTACTTGATTCGACAAATGACAAGTGATATGTGACATGTGATCAGTGGCATTTAGAACCTACTTGATTCGACAAATGACAAGTGATATGTGACATGTGACCAGTGGCATTTAGAACCTACTTGATTCGACAAATGACAAGTGATATGTGACATGTGATCAGTGGCATTTAGAACCTACTTGATTCGACAAATGACAAGTGATATGTGACATGTGACCAGTGGCATTTAGAACCTACTTGATTCGACAAATGACAAGTGATATGTGACATGTGACCAGTGGCATTTAGAACCTACTTGATTCGACAAATGACAAGTGATATGTGACATGTGACCAGTGGCATTTAGAACCTACTTGATTCGACAAATGACAAGTGACATGTGACAAGTGACATTTGGAACGTGCTAGATTCGACAAACGACAAGCTAATCAAATTTAGAGACTTATTTAGAGTAGCAGTAGATTTCTGATACGAAAAACTCAATTTAATAGTCTATTACAAACCATTATTGCTGAATCAGAAGTGGGATTATAACCGAAATAATTTAAAAACGCCCTGTATATGTATGTACACAAACAGGTAGCCAACTAGATGGGCTGAAATAAACGGCCGTACGGTGACTAGTCGAACGATAAAGCGGGACGAAGGGGGGGCGAAAGGGGGTGTGTGGGGTGAGTGGGGCAGGATGCGATAAAGGGAGAAAAGGGGCGAATCGATATATCTGTGATAATCGGGAGTATTTTAGCGTATTCTCGTATGGAGCGATGATCACACGGCCTGTTTGGATCGTCGGGCGATATTTTCCACTTTTGATGGCCGTTTATACTTTGGACCTTTCCATATAATCCATCCTTTATGTACCTATATACACGTATGTATATATGTGTGTGTAAGAGAGAGAGAGAGAGAGCATTTTCCTTTTGGAAAAAATTCGAGCTATTCGTCCTGATAATACATATCAACTTTGTACGAGGCGTGTTCGAAAAATAGCATAGGTGGCTGTGGATTTTTTTGTACTGTTCAGAACTGGATTCATAAACAGTTCTGAATATTACGTAATTGGCTATGATTTTGTTGAACAGTTCCGGACTGTTTGATTAGTTTTTTTTTTTTGGGTGATTTTGAATTGTTTTTGGGGCGAATTAAATTTGAGTTATTTTGAATCCCTCTGGTAAATCTGTGGCGAATTAACTGAGAGATTATCGAATTGTGTTGTAACAAATTGTGACCATTAGTTGAATTAATTTAAATTGGCGTTCCTATCCCTTTGAATTATTTAAGTAGGTACTAAATGTACTGATAAATAAAATCAAGCATGATTGAATGAGTTTTTTCTGATCAAATGATTTAGAATGTGGCCCATTTTTTGAGTTTAAAAATGCATTGAAATTGCACTTTTTAAACTTACTGTTAAATTTACCAGTAGGTTATTGAGTGGTTATCAACAGCCAAAAAACACGAAATTCTCACAAATTTAATGATTAAAATCCATTATGCGCTTTTTAACCAACAGTTAAATTTACCAGGAGGTTATTGAGAAACTATAAAAAGCCAAAAAATTACCAAATTTAATCAATTAAATACACTTTCTGTTTGAATAAATTAATTAATTATCATATGAACTGCTTGGATAAGTCCCTGATAATCTTCCTGTTAACTACCAACAACTTAACAAATATGCATTGTTAATTAAATTATTAAATGCACTTTTTAACCACCTAGCAATGCCAAAAACACACCAAATTCTCACAAATTCCACATTTTAACCTACAGTTAAATTTATCAGTAGGTTATCGAATAACCAAAAGCCAAAAAAATCACCAAATTTAATTAATTAAATCCACTTTCTGTTTGAATAAACTAATTAATTATCATATGAACTGCTTGGATAAGTCCCTGATAATCTTCCTGTTAACTAACAACAAGTTAGCAAATATTCATTGTTAATTAAATTATTAAATGCACTTTTTAACCACCTATCAATGCCAAAAACATCAAATTCTCACAAATTCCACATTTTATCCTACAGTTAAATTTACCAGTAGGTTATCGAGTAACCAAAAGCCAAAAAAATCACCAAATTTAATCAATTAAATCCACCTTTCTGTTTGAATAAACTAATTAATTGACATATGAACTGCTTGGATAAGTCCCTGATAATCTTCCTGTTAACTAACAACAAGTTAGCAGATATTCATTGTTAATTAAATTATTAAATGCACTTTTTAACCACCTATCAATGCCAAAAACACACCAAATTCTCACAAATTCCACATTTTATCCTTCAGTTAAATTTACCAGTAGGTTATCGAGTAACCAAAAGCCAAAAAAATCACCAAATTAACCAATTAAATCCACTTTTTGTTTGAATAAACTAATTAATTGTCATATGACCTGCTTGGATAAGTCCCTGATAATCTTCTTGTTACCTAACAACAACTTAAAAAATATGCATTGTTAATTAAATTATTAAATGCACTTTTTAACCACCTATCAATGCCAAAAACATCAAATTCTCACAAATTCCACATTTTATCCTACAGTTAAATTTACCAGTAGGTTATCGAGTAACCAAAAGCCAAAAAAATCACCAAATTTAATCAATTAAATCCACCTTTCTGTTTGAATAAACTAATTAATTGACATATGAACTGCTTGGATAAGTCCCTGATAATCTTCCTGTTAACTAACAACAACTTAACAAATATGATTTATTAATTAAATTATTAAATGCACTTTTTAACCATTTAACAAATGGTCCAAAAACACACCAAATTCCACATTTTAACCTACAGTTAAATTTACCAGCAAGTTACCACATACTTATCTCGCATATTTAACAAGGAAAAAAATTTTTTTCAACATTTTTTCAAAGGAAAACTTCCAAACTTACAATTCGGCCTGATCGCTCTCGCTCGAGTAAAGTAAATTTCCTATCGCGAAAATCCGACTTTTCCGAGACTTTTCCGAGAGTTTTCCCGCGCGCGATTTTCCCCCGACTTTTCCCGGACGTCGAGCTGAACGGCCGCCGAAACTTTCGGCGAGGAGGCGGCGTCGCCGGGACGCTTGCGTCGCGACGCCTCGCTCGCCTATCGGCTATCTACATCTTACACGATGTCCTTTCTACTTCTAATTCTTCTTGTTCTCGTTCTTAATCTTGTTCTTAATGTTAATCTTGATCTTCTAGTGCTGCTTCTTCTTCTTCTTCTTCTTCGCTTTATGTGTGTAATATTATGTGTATATTATTTTTACAGGGTCAGATTTAATTTATTTCGAGTGCTGAGAATAAGAGTGCTGTGGAGGAGAGGAGAGGAAAAGGTAAAATGTTGTGGTGATTATGCTTGTTAAGTTTGTTGGATTATTTTTTATATATACAAGGTGTACTATAAGTATTTAAAAAGGGGTTCAAGAAAATGAGTGAAATATGTGTTCATAAAGGTTCAAAAATGAGTTGAAAAGTGATCAAAATGGGTTCAAAAATGAGTTGAAATGTGTGTTAATGATGGGTTCAAAAATTGAGTTGAAAAGTGATCAAAATGGGTTCAAAAATGAGTTGAAAAGTGATCAAAATGGGTTCAAAAATGAGTTGAAATGTGTTCAAAATGGGTTCAAAAATGAGTTGAAATGTGTGTTAATGAAGGGTTCAAAAATTGAGTTGAAAAGTGATCAAAATGGGTTCAAAATGAGTTGAAATTTGTTCAAAATGGGTTCAAAAATGAGTTGCAATGTGTGTTAATGAAGGGTTCAAAAATTGAGTTGAAAAGTGATCAAATATGGGTTCAAAAATGAGTTGAATATGTGTGTTAATGAAGGGTTCAAAAATTGAGTTGAAAAGTGATCAAAATGGGTTCAAAAATGAGTTGAAATTTGTTCAAAATGGGTTCAAAAATGAGTTGCAATGTGTGTTAATGAAGGGTTCAAAAATTGAGTTGAAAAGTGATCAAAATGAGTTCAAAAAATAAATTGAAAAGTGTTCAAAATGGGTTCAAAAATGAGTTGAAATTTGTTCATAAAGGGTTCAAAAATGAGTTCAAGTGATCAAAATGGATTGAAATGTGTGTTCATAAAGGATTCAAAAATGAGTTGAAATTTGTTCATAAAGGGTTCAAAAATGAGTTGAAATGTTCATAAAGGGTTCAAAAATGAGTTCAAAATGAGTTCTAAAGAAGTTCAGAAAGCACTCAAAAAAGTAGTTGAAGAGTGTTCAAAAAA
Organism: Phyllotreta cruciferae; assembly: GCA_917563865.1. Classification (NCBI taxonomy): domain Eukaryota; kingdom Metazoa; phylum Arthropoda; class Insecta; order Coleoptera; family Chrysomelidae; genus Phyllotreta; species Phyllotreta cruciferae. Next base: position 739,726 of record OU830618.1, on the reverse strand, counting down.
TGTCCAAAAAAGGTCCAAAATTTATTATTAATTATCACAATTATCAATTAAAAATAAATATCATTTCGATTTTTTTCTGGAAAGGGGCATAAAATAAAACGCACGATTTTTAAGAAATGTTAAAACTATTTTATTTTATTTTTCGCAAATGTTATACAATTTATATATCTCACTTTGCATTGTGAACAATTCGAATACAAACTCCATTCGCGTCCAAAAAGGCTTTTGAATTAGTCCAAAAATTAGTTTGTTAAAATATTTAAATAAAAAAAAAATCCCTAAGAGGGATTTCGCAATATCACCAAATAAAAAATAAAACTCCCTAGATTTACAAGGCCTACTAATTAATACAGCGCGAATGGATTACAATTCGAGACAACGTTAAATATCTAAGTATCCAATTTTCCTCAAATATAATACAATAATCGCTTTTTATTGTTACAAATATTCGAATCATAACATTAGGTACAAATTGTTAGCTTCAATAAAAAAAATATTAATAAAAAAATATCAAAAAAAAATATCAAAAATCTTTGTTATGAGACCAAAATATCAAGTATGACCCATTTTTGGATTCTCCTCGACGAGCTGATTTCAACGAGGGGTCACACTTGGTATCTTGGCCTTATAATAAAGGCTGTACAGCCAAACAAAAATCGTTTAACTTTTGTGCATATACCAAATTCAAGTTAACCAACGCGTGACGTCACGAAACGAATTATTAAACACACTATATGCATACATACATAAGAGGATAAAATACTTTAGGTATACAATAAAAACAAATTTTTCTTTTTCAATACAATTTGAATATAATTTATCATCTCGTGACGTCATGGATACGTTAAAATGAACACACTATACAGGGTGAATCACGTTCAATTTTTAAAATTGTGTATGTTGGTTATAAAATTAAATTAAATTTGTTTATATACAGGATGTCCCTACGTTATATATTTTCTCAAAATTGGGACAACTTGTATATACCTAATTAATTTCAAATTATACCCAACATACATATATAAAATTAATCCAAAACGAATTTTCTATACGTACAATACTCCCTCCAATTGAGTGAGACACCCTGTATATTAAAAAAACAAAAACGAAGTAAATCGAACCTTAAAAATTGTGTAAAAAAATCACATGCATAAATCAAGTTGCCTAATACCAAAAAAACAGACGCTCGTCTGTTTAATACTTATACAGCGTGTCCCAAAATCGATACGCCAAAAAAATAGCCGGAATTTTAATCGAATCGAAAAAGGGGAATCCCCGGGGATTTCGAAAAAAATATCATCAAATCACCCATTTTGGAACTCGCCATAAGCCAAAAATACAAGTCGGAATGATCGCGTATCACATTAAATATTATCATAAAATATCATCGCTCGAAATGAACTATTTACAACAATTTACAAATCGCCCTTTAAAAGCTTCAAAAATAGTTCAAAATGAAAATTACAATTGTTACAAAAAAATTACCTCCTCCTGTCAAATGTCACCTTTTGACGTGCACGTACGTCACTTGTCACCTCTCGAATTTAGCGGGTTGTAAACGTCATTTCCGGTGGTCTTTTACGTCGCAGATAAAAAGAAGAATCATACGAAGGTCTGCTGACCCAGATCCTCCCAGGCCATCCTGTACTAGACGGCCGTGGGAGTTCTCGATTGTCAATGCCATTTCGCCTTCTGAGCGAATATGTCGGCTCGCAAATTCTGAGCGAAACATATCCCCAATATCTACAAATACGGAAATAAATCAATAAGTTATTTACATAATTAAACTAGTCAAAATACAGCAATGTTTTATATGACCGAATAACCGAAACAAACGAGGCCAGTATAGGGATTTTCAGAGTAAATTCGTTATTTTTAATGGGACAGCCTGTATATTTTGGCATTTTTGGATTCTACTCGACGAGCTGATTTCAACGAGGGGTCACACTTGGTATCTTGGTCTTATAATAAATGCTCTGCAGCCACTCAAAGAATAACTATTTAGTGGCTGTATATTCTTTAATATGAGACCAATATATAAAGTGTGACCCATTTTTGGATTCTACTCGACGAGCTGATTTCAACGAGGGGTCACACTTGGTATCTCATAATAAAAGCTGTACAGTCACTCAAAGATTTGAAGTAAATAAATGTAACTATTTAGTGGCTGTATATTCTTTATTATGAGACCAAAATATCAAGTGTGACCCCTCGTTGAAATCAGCTCTTCGAGTAGAATCCAAAAAGGGTCACATTTTATATTTTGGTCTCATAATAAAGAATATACAGCCACTAAATACATTTATTCACTTCAAACTTTTGAGTGGCTGTACAGCCTTTATTATGAGACCGAGATACCAAGTGTGACCCCTCGTTGAAATCAGCCCATCGAGTAGAATCCAAATATGCAAAAATATACAGGCTGTCCCATATAAAATAACGAAGTTACTGAACTGTTCTTTATTCGTGTCAATAAAAAGATGGCTGTATTTTTTAAACGTAACTCTAAAGCTGCGTTTAAATGAGTGTAGCATGCGCGTAGAGATTTAAACAAAGTAGGCGAAGGAATAAAATGAAAAAAAAAAAAAAAACGAAATCAGAAAACACTTACGTGGCAAAACAAGACAACAAAAATGCAAGAAGCAATCGAAATCATATTTTTTTCCGTCCAATCCTCTATGGCCTCAAGACAGCCCTGTTCGTTTATTGTTTTAGAGACATCGAACTTCTGCAATTAATTTATTAGAGCTAATTTAGAAGAAGAACGAAACGAAAAAAACATCGACAAAAGCGCAACAAACAGCGAGTAAATAAGTGCATTAAAAATTCACAACATCGATTATTACCCCAAACGATTCACCCATTAAAATCGATTCTTTTCATAATCGATTATCGCGAAATCTAGTAGGTTTTGACTGACACTTTTCTCTAATCTAGTAGGCTGTAAATGTCGCTTGTCAAACTACCATACAATCGATTATTAATCGATTTTTAATCGATTCTAACGAGCGAACGTGGGCGATTTTTTCCACAAAAAAATTCTCGTGGCCTTTTATATCGTGTACCTGCAGCACCATAGTACCCACTTTGACGGCGGCCACCGGTACTAAATTACTTTCGATCCATTCCTCGCCCGATCTGAGACAACCCCTTTCGAATATGTGCCTTTCTCCTGGCTGCATACAACAACCAACAACGTCACTTTTTTTTTAAATCCATTACAAAACGTACCTAACTTCACTTTGCTCGTATAATATCATTAAATTTGACGTTTAAATACTTACAAATCCCGGTTTTCTGACGTCATATCCGCACTGCTTGTTCTTTATTATCTCCTACAAAAGCAATTAGAAAAATTAATTACAATTATTAATAAATTAATAAATAATCTTACGTTCGGTTTTCGTTTGCAACAAGAAAACGGCACCCCGCAAGCCTCTCTACTTCCTACGGCCCTCGACGAGCAATTAAAGTAGTTATTTTTATCCCAATCCTTGGGGCTCTCGATGCCGCAGCATTGCAACTGCAATCAAACAATGTCAGTTGTCACATAATTGACAGATTATACGACAAGTTGACAGATTAACAGCCCGCTTGATGGTCACTCGAGCGATTACGCAAAGGGATATCGATGAGTATCGTAGGAGGCTTACCCAATCTTCCTGTATCCAATCGATGAGGTTCTGTTGATCGGGGTCCTCTCTGTAGTGTATAATAAACGTTTGAAAACCAATAGTAGCTTGGGATTTGATCTGAAATACGAAATATTAATCGTACGATTCTATTACAAGTGTTAACGTGTGGCTTTACCCAATCTTTGAAGATGAACCCGAGTATCCCGGCCGTCATCTCGAACAACAGCAGAACTGATAGAAAGAGCGCGTACTACAAAAAAAGGTGGATTAAGCGGGGTAATTGGGGGTGATTGGGGCAATATACGTACGGCTGCTAGAAGGCAAGTGTTCTCTCGTAGAGCCCCCACGCAACCGGTGAAGCCTATCACGAACGTCACGGTACCTACAAAACGATTATTAAAGTGGCTGCATAACCGTATGGCCGAGTCACTCACCGATGCATATCAAGACGAAGGCCGGATCGAGGGCCACGTTGGCCACCTTGCCTAAGTTGTTGAATATGTCCTTTTCGCTCCAGGCCCACACGCCTATCGTCAGTATACCGAGCCCTAAAAGCTTTGAAAATCGAGATTATTCACTGGCCTATTACTGGACAGGTGGCTAGCTACAAGAGCTACGGCTTACCCAGAACAATACGTTGAACCCGAATATCATGTACTTGAGGCAGCCGCTGACCTCGGTGCTTTCCCTGCGGTACTTCCTCACCGTGGGCATGTTGGGCACGTTTACTGTCATGTTTGAGCGGAGTTTTTGTTAAATAGAGCAGCGGGCGAGCTCCATTGGGTATCGATTTTGAGTGGTGTGTGGATCGAGTTGGCTGCGGTGGAGTTATTGTTGGGGGTTTGTGGGCGGTGACATCGTGTATTGAGCGGAAATTGAGTCGATTTTGGCGGCGATTTCGTGGAAATTTGGCGAGTTATTTGGTGGTTTGTTGATAGTGTGTTGTTAATCGGATGACATCGATAAGAATAGATTTTTGACAGGAGTGACGTTTGGTCGGCTGGGGTGAATCAATAAAAGTGGTGTTGCCAACTGTGTGGTTTTGGCACTAGATTAATCGATTGTTGTGGTGTGTTTTTATTATTAATTAAAACGTTAATTAAAAGGTGTATGAAGTTGTTAAATTTGAGCGACAATAGAATTTGGCAGAATTAACGTTCTGTCAATGCAGCAGAATTAATATAAAAGTTGTTACCAACCGATTGTTTTGGAACTAGATTAATCGATTGGTAATCGATTATGGTGGCGTTTTTTGATTTATTAATTAAAAACTAGTTAATGATGGTAATTGAAGAATAAATGAAGTTCCATAATTAAAACAAGCATTATTTTTCTATAGCTCTGTTTACATGAGTGATCCAAGCCGACTTGAAGTCGACTCTCCGTATAAACACGGATCGAGTTATGACGAAGAAAAAAGATACCGGATCGAGTTGACTCGACGAAGAAAAAGATATCTCGAATCGATTCCTGATACCTTCATGTAAACGCGGTATATTACAAGTAAATTAAAACATGAATTAATTGGAAACCACCTACGTTGTCTTAAGCAGTAAAAGGCCATCGGTAGAATTAATTAGACATAAACTATGACAGAGAAACCAACATGGCGGATGTATTTTGCGAAAATTGTTAATCATCGAATAACTTTCCCATCCGGTTTACATTCGGTAATCTAATTAAGACATTTTGTTAATAACGTTTGTTGCCAACATTTTGTAGTTGAATTTTCGTTCAAATGTTTCGTTAAATCTAAAATGCTTCTTCTTTTTTCATATATTTAGTTTGAACAGTAAAAGGCCACCGTTTGAATTAATTATGACAGAACGTTGACAGTGATAGTTATTTAATTTTGCTTTCGTATCCAAACAATTCCATTTACACAGTTATCTCGAATTTATTATTTACACGTCCTTGTCGTTAATCGGCTGCATTTCGTGTGTACAATAATTCAACAGCAGATTAGATAATTCCGTATTTGAAGTGGCAGAGCCTCCGTATCAAATTTACTCATCCGTTTAAATATCAAAAGTCACTTGATGCTCTCAGCAGTCTCCCACTAGTTGTCATACAGCCAGCTTTGCAGAAACGCACACACTAGATTCCCAAGCATAAAATAAAAGCCTTATCATGGCCTTACCGGAGCCCCTATCGTTGTTATTCAAGTAAGCACAAATCAAATTAATTACCCACTAAATTACTACAACAATTATTCTAAATTTAGCCATATAGATCTCCATAAAGACGAATATATCGAAACCCTTCGGCAAGCCGTAGCCATTCAATCGGTGTCCGGCTGGCCGGAGAAGCGCCCCGAATGCAAACGGATGCTCGAATGGGCATCCAGCAGGCTGCAGAAGCTCGGGGCTTCCGTGGAGCTCCGCGACGTGGGCCAGCAGACCCTCCCCGACGGCTCCGCCATCCCCCTACCCCCTGTTTTGCTGGGCTCGCTCGGGAGGGACCCGAAGAAGAAGACGGTGGCTGTGTACGGTCATTTGGACGTACAGCCCGCGCAGTTGGAGGACGGGTGGAATACTGAGCCGTTCGTGTTGACTGAGAAGCAGGGGAAGCTGTACGGGAGGGGTTCGAGTGATGATAAGGGGCCCGTGTTGTGTTGGATGCATGCCATCGAGGCTTTTAAGGTGGGTGTTTTTGGGGGGTAAGATTGGTTGTTGTTGTGGTTGGGGGGGATATTTGGGGGTGATTGGGTTGTTGATGGAATGGTGGAAATTTGGGGTTTTTATTTCGGTTGGTTTTGGAGATAATTGGGGGTTTTTGGAAGGTGGGGTTGGCAATTTGGTTTTGTTTTCGTGTGCGTTGGGGTAGAAAATGGGAATTATCGAGGGAATTTGGGGGTTTTTCGAAATTTTTTGTTGTTCAAAATTTGTAGAGAATTGATTTTTCTGTAAGTGGTAAAAATTTGGTTTTTTTATCTCTATTAGTTTTTGAGATAATTGAGGTTTTTTTAGAGAATGACGCTAGAAATTGTTTTTTTTTTGTCATGTACATTGGGTGAAAAAAGTAAAAATATCTCGGGAATTTGGGCGTTTTTCGAAATTTTTTGTTCCTCGAAACTAGTAGAGAATTGAATTTTCTATAAGTGGTGAAAATTTGGTTCTTTTATCTCTATTAGTTTTTGAGATAATTGAGGATTTTTAGAGAATGACACTAGAAATTGTTTATTTTTCATATACATTGGGACAAAAAAGTAAAAATATCTCGGGAATTTGGGCGTTTTTCGAAATTTTTTGTTTTTTGAAATTTGTAGAGAATGAATTTTTCTATAAAGTGGTGGAAATTTCGGTTTATTATCTTTATTATTTTTCGAGATAATCAAGGTTTTTCAAAGGGTAGCACTGGATATTTGGTTTTTTATTTCATATATAATAGGCCGAAAAAGTAAAAATATCTCGGAAATTATTGGATTTTTCGAAATTTTTTATTCTTCAAAATATTTAGATAATTGTTTGTTTAACAAAATGGTGAAAATGTCATTTTTGTATCTTGATTAGTTTTCGAGATAATTGGGTTTTTCGAAGAATAGTACAAGTATTTTTTTTTTTTCAAGTACATTAAGTCTAAAAGTCCAAATATCTCGGAAATTTGTGGTTTTTTCGAAATTTTTTATTCTCCAAAAATTGTAAAGAATTGATTTTTAAACAAAACGAAGAATTTTATTTTTTTATCCCAATTAATTTTCGAGATAATTCAAGTTTTTCAAAGAATAACATTAGAAATTCGTTTTTTTTTCCTATACATTAGGACAAAAAAGTGTAAATATCTCGGAAATATACAGTTTTTTCGAAATTTTTTATTCTTCAAACTTGTAGAGCATCGTTTTCTCCACAAAATAGTGAACATTTCATTTTTCCATCTCAATTAATTATCGAGATAATTCAAATTATTCAAACAACAACCCTACCAACTAGCCTCTTCCTCCACCTAACATCACCCAAAAAAACCTCAAAACATCTCCAAAACCCGCTCTCTCATCCAAAATTCCCATTCCCCAAAACTAGCACACAACCATCCCCTCAACAAAACACCGAAACCCCACTCTTCTACCCCACTCTACCACCTACAAATCTTCAACTCAATCCGCAGGCCACCGGCCAAGAAGTCCCAGTCAACATCAAATTCATCTTCGAAGGCATGGAAGAGAGCGGCAGCGAAGGCCTGGAGGCCCTTCTGATAGCCGAAAAAACCAAATTCCTCTCCAACGTCGACTACGTATGCATTTCGGACAATTACTGGCTAGGAACAAGCAAGCCATGCATCACTTACGGCCTACGAGGGGTCTGCTACTTCTTCCTAGAAGTAGAATGCGCCCAAAAGGACCTCCACAGCGGCGTGTTCGGCGGTACCGTGTAAGCGCAAAGTACCCAAATGAGAGTACTGTATGTAGCAAATTAATTGTATTATAGCTCCGAAGCTATGACAGATTTAATCTACCTGATGAACCAGCTCGTGGACAAAGACGGTAAAATCCTAGTAGACGGTTTGTACAACGAAGTGGCCCCTTTAAATCCAGCCGAGACGGCCCTGTACAAAAACATAGATTTCGACGTCAAGGAGTACCGCGATGACATCGGCTGCGCGAAATTGTTGCACAACGAGGAGAAGGAGAAGATTTTGATGCACCGTTGGAGGTACCCCAGCTTGTCTCTGCACGGGATTGAAGGGGCTTTCAGCGGCCCCGGGGGGAAGACTGTCATACCTCGCAAGGTTATCGGGAAGTTTTCGATAAGGATCGTGCCGCATCAGGAGCCGAAGCAGATCGAAAAATATGTGGTGGATTACGTGCAGAAGATTTGGAGCAAGAGGGCTAGCACTAACAAGATGAAGGTATGTGGTTCGAATGATTTGTTGTTTTATTCGACTTCTGGGAGCCGAGGGCTTTCATTTGAGTATAATGTCGATGGGGTTACGGTTTGACGATTGGCCGCCATTTTGAATCGCGGCTGTTATGATGTAAATGTGATTTTTACTGTTTTATTCGTCTTCTGGGAGTCGAGGGCTTTCATTTGAGTATAATGTCGATGGGGTTACGGTTTGACGATTGGCCGCCATTTTGAATCGCGGTTATTATGATGTAAATGTGATTTTTACTGTTTTATTCGTCTTCTGGGAGTCGAGAGCTTTCATTTGAGTATAATGTCGATGGGGTTGCGATTTGACAATTGTCAGCCATTTTGAATCGCGGTTATTATGATGTAAATGTGATTTTTACTGTTTTATTCGTCTTCTGGGAGTCGAGAGCTTTCATTTGAGTATAATCTCGACGGGTTTTCGATTTGTCAAGTATCCGCCTTTTTGAATCGCCGCCATTATGACGTAAACGTGATTTTTATTGTTTTATTCCTCTTTCGGTGGTCGAGACCTGTCATTTTAGTATGATCTCGATATGTTTACGATTTATCAATTGTCCACCATTTTGAATCGCCGCCAGTATGACGTAAACGTGATTTTTATGGTTTTATTCATCTTCCGGATGTCGAGACCTGTCATTTGAGTATAATCTCGATAGGTTTGCGATTTGTCAAATATCCGCCATTTTGAATCGCCGCCATTATACGTAAACGTAATTTTTATTGTTTTATTCAACTTCCATAGTCAAAACCTGTCATTTGAGTATGATCTCGATAGGTTTTCGATTTGTCAAATATCCGCCATTTTGAATAGCCGCCATTATGACATAAACGTGATTTCTATTGTTTTATTCATCTTCCGGTAGTCTAAACCTGTTATTTGAGTACAATCTCGATAGGTTTGCGATTTGTCAAATATCCGCCATTTTGAATCGCCGCCATTATTACGTAAACGTTAATTCTATTGTTTTATTCATCTTCCGGTAGTCGAGACCTGTCATTTTAGTATGATCTCGATAGGTTTACGATTTATCAATTGTCCACCATTTTGAATCGCCGCCAGTATGACGTAAACGTGATTTTTATGGTTTTATTCATCTTCCGGATGTCGAGACCTGTCATTTGAGTATAATCTCGATAGGTTTGCGATTTGTCAAATATCCGCCATTTTGAATCGCCGCCATTATTACGTAAACGTAATTTTTATTGTTTTATTCAACTTCCAATAGTCAAAACCTGTCATTTGAGTATGATCTCGATAGGTTTTCGATTTGTCAAATATCCGCCATTTTGAATCGCCGCCATTATGACATAAACGTGATTTCTATTGTTTTATTCATCTTCCGGTAGTCTAAACCTGTTATTTGAGTACAATCTCGATAGGTTTTCGATTTGTCAAGTATCCGCCATTTTGAATCGCCGCCATTACGATATAAACGTGATTTCTATTGTTTTATTCATCTTCCGGTAATCTAAACCTGTCATTTGAGTACAATCTCGATAGGTTTACGATTTGACAAGCATCCGCCATTTTGAATCGCCGCCATTATCGCATCAACATGTTAACATCAAAATCCAGATACTCCTGCGCGAGCATTTTAGACAAAAAAAATATAGGCTTAACTTGTAGGTGTACATGACCGACGGGGGGGCCCCGTGGACCGAAAACCCCTCTCACCCCCATTACGGGGCCGCCGCCAAAGCCACGAAATACGTCTACAAGGTGGAGCCCGATTTGTGCAGAGAAGGCGGCTCCATTCCGGTGACGTTGACGTTCCAGCAAGTGACAGGAAAGATATTATTTTGTTGCCTGTGGGGGCCGGGGATGACGGGGCGCATTCGCAGAACGAGAAGCTTGACGTCAGGAATTATATTAATGGGGTAAGTGGGGTATTAATTAGTTGCTTTAATTATGTGATAATTATTTTATTGTTTTCAGGCGAAGCTGCTTGGTGCTTATTTATACGAAGTGTCCCGTTTGTGAATGTATTTTCTGTTCTATTAAACGTTAATATATTGTTTTTTGGTAATAATTTTTTGATTTTTATTTGAAATTAAACACTCTTTGGTATATTAATAAAATCGATCAAGTATTGCTGTGGAATAAAATTTGTAAATTTGCCAATAGATGGCAGCACTTGCAACATTTTTATGCACAGAACGCATATCTATAAGTGTATGTTCTATGTAATTACAAATTTGTTTATCTTTAATAAATGCACTTACTTGATTATCTCGATTTAATGGCAAAAATGCAATTTAAATTTGCTGTTGCTATAGAAACAACAAATATAAAAATGTAGTAGATTGTTAATAAACAAAACCATTGTGAAATATCTTATCTTATTTTATATATAACTAGTTCAAAATTAGCATTTAGAATAGAAAATTTCGAGCGCAAATAATACATAATTATATAAAATATAAAATCGAGTTAGTATGTATAAAAATGACACGTGTGTCAAAATTGGAAGTGTCAATAAAAACAAATAAATAAAATATATAATATTTGCATCTAGTTCACGCACGAGCGGCACGAAACGCGCCCCACATTAGCACGCCACTTTAGCGCTAAAACAATAATAATAATGTGCGGCATAAAACATGAAATATCAATCGATGGGGCTTATATAACGCATCCACGGCACGCTCGATTTATTGTTGTGTTTACAATCGCTTTGTCGTTTTTCCGGAGCGCGTGCCGCTTTTCCGACAATAAGCCACTCGGCGGGGGTTTCGTCACAGCGAGGACACGCGAAAACTTGTTGGGGAAAATGCGAAGATGGCGGCAAAAATCGTTGGAAATTGTGATGTGTCAAAATTGACAGGTCGGGTTGATTTTTTTGTTGAGGTTTCGTTGTGGCTAGGTTTACGGTTCCGGACTGATAATAAGAAAAATTGTAATGGGCTTTAATAATTGCTTTTTCTAAGTTTAAAGTGCTCAATTATAATTAAATTGATTCGTTTGGGCAAGTTGAATTTGTATTTGTAATTGCAATGTGTCAAAATTGACAGGTCGAGTTGTTTATTTTTGAGATTAGTTGTGGCTAGGTTTACGGTGACGGGTCAATAACAAAAAAAAATTATCTCGGAAATTTGTGGATTTTTCGAAATTTTTTATTCTTCAAAATATTTAGATAATTGTTTGTTTGACAAAATGGTGAAAATGTCATTTTTGTATCTTGAATAGTTTTCGAGGTAATTTGGGTTTTTCGAAGAATAGTATAAGAAATTTGTTTTTTTTATGTGCATTAGGATGAAAAAGTCGAAATATTTCGGAAATTTGTGGGTTTTTCGAAATTTTTTGTTTTTTGAAATTTGTAGAGAATGGATTTTTCTATAAAGTGGTGGAAATTTCGGTTTATTATCTTTGTTATTTTTCGAGATAATTAAGGTTTTTCAAAGAGTAGCACTGGATATTTGGTTTTTTTTTCATGTATAATAGGCCGAAAAAGTCAAAGTATCTCGGAAATTTATGGATTTTTCGAAATTTTTTATTCTTCAAAATATTTAGATAATTGTTTGTTTGACAAAATGGTGAAAATGTCATTTTTGTATCTTGATTAGTTTTCGAGATAATTTGGGTTTTTCGAAGAATAGTACAAGAAATTTGTTTTTTTTTTCAAGTACATTAAGTCTAAAAAGTCAAAATATCTCGGAAATTTATGGTTTTTTCGAAATTTTTTATTCTCCAAAACTTGTAAAGAATTGATTTTTTAACAAAACGAAGAATTTTATTTTTTGTATCTCCATTAATTTTCGAGACAATTCAAATTTTTCAAAGAATAGCATTAGAAATTCTTTTTTTTACATGTACATTAGAACAAAAAAGTCTAAATATCTCGGAAATATACCGTTTTTTTCGAAATTTTTTATTCTTCAAAACTTGTAGAGCATCGTTTTCTCCACAAAATGGTGAAAATGTAATTTTTTTATCTTGATTAGTTTTCGAGATAATTTCGAAGTATAGTACAAGAAATTTGTTTTTTTTTTCAAGTACATTAAGTCTAAAAAGTCAAAATATCTCGGAAATTTGTGGTTTTTTTCGAAATTTTTTATTCTCCAAAACTTGTAAAGAATTGATTTTTTAACAAAACGGTGAAACTTTCATTTTTTTATCCCAATTAATTTTCGAAATAATTCAAATTTTTCAAAGAATAACATTAGAAATTCGTTTTTTTTACATGTACATTAGAACAAAAAGTCTAAATATCTCGGAAATATACCGTTTTTTCGAAATTTTTTATTCTTCAAAACTTGTAGAGCATCGTTTTCTCCACAAAATGGTGAAAATTTAATTTTTTTATCTTGATTAGTTTTCGAGATAATTTCGAAGTATAGTACAAGAAATTTGTTTTTTTTTTCAAGTACATTAAGTCTAAAAAGTCAAAATATCTCGGAAATTTGTGGTTTTTTCGAATTTTTTATTCTCCAAACTTGTAAAGAATTGATTTTTTAACAAAACGGTGAAACTTTCATTTTTTTATCCCAATTAATTTTCGAAATAATTCAAATTTTTCAAAGAATAACATTAGAAATTCGTTTTTTTTACATGTACATTAGAACAAAAAAGTCTAAATATCTCGGAAATATACCGTTTTTCGAAATTTTTTATTCTTCAAAACTTGTAGAGCATCGTTTTTCTCCACAAAATGGTGAAAATGTAATTTTTTTTATCTTGATTAGTTTTCGAGATAATTTCGAAGTATAGTACAAGAAATTTGTTTTTTTTTTCAAGTACAATTAAGTCTAAAAAGTCAAAATATCTCGGAAATTTGTGGTTTTTTCGAAATTTTTTATTCTTCAAAACTTGCAAGAATTGATTTTTTAACAAAACGAAGAAATTTTATTTTTTGTATCTCAATTAATTTTCGAGATAATTCAAATTTTTCAATGAAAAACATTAGAAATTTGATTTTTTTTCATGTACATTAGGACGAAAAAGTCTAAATATCTTTAAAGTTTTAATTGCTCTTCTTGCTCTTCTCTAATTGCTTCGCTAAAGTTTAAAATGCTTAATTGATTCCTTTGGTCAAGTTAAATTCGCATTTGTGTCAAATTTGACAGTTAAATTTTAGTAACAGGTTCTGTCTAAACTTACGGCGCCGGTTTTATAACGAGAAAAATGTTAAATAACAACCGCACGCCGGACGTTCGTGATTATAATCATGCGTCCGCACCTTAAGCCACGGGGACTTTTCCCCGGAAAATGTGACTAGGTATCCTAGGAAAGATTTAATTTCCTCGTTAAAGGCGCACACTTCGTTTTTTGCGCGCCGTTTCGAGCGAAATGAATTCTAATTAGACGCGTTCGAGGAAATCTCGGCCGCCTACGATACGCAATTACGTAGTTTACGGCCGCTACCTGGATTTTTTTGTTGTGATATTATCCACGGCCGCCTTGCGCGTAAAATGGGTTACCTACAAAAAAATCGGGTACACGTGTTCATTGTGTAGGTATGCACGAAAAAAAGCGTAGAGGGCCGCGTATTTTTCGGCAGTCGAATAAAAAGTTTTCCTAAAAATGTTTCCCCGGATGACGAAAATATTAGTATTTATTTACGGATAATAACAACAGTTTTGTCCACAAAATATTTTGGTATTGTTGTGTCGTTATCGAGATGTCAATAAGTCAATTGTCAATAGGGAAATTTTGCGCGCCTACTCTAATTATTTAAAGAAAATTAGAATTAACGAGATTAAAAAGATATTACGAATTTAGTTTAGATAATTGCAATTATCTCGAAAATTAATTGAGATATCAAGGAGCTGTTTGCGTTATTTTATAGAAAAAACGTTTCTTTATCATTTTTGGAGAGTCGAAAATTTTCGAAAATCGCTCAATTTTCGAGATATTTTGAGTTTTTGTTGATGTAATAATATTACAACTTTAGTTCACAAAATTTGAATTATCTCGAAAATTAATTGAGATAGCAACGTGCCGTTTGCGTTATTTTATAGAAAAAACGTTTCTTTATCATTTTTGGAGAGTACAAAATTTTCGAAAATCGCTTATTTTTTGAGATATTTTGAGTTTTTGTTAATGCAATAAATATTCCGAATTTATTTTAGATAATTGCAATTATCTCAAAAATTAATTGAGATAGCAACATGCCGTTTGCGTTATTTTATAGAAAAAACCTTTCTTTATCATTTTTGGAGAGTACAAAATTTTCGAAAATCGCTTATTTTTTGAGATATTTTGAGTTTTTGTTAATGCAATAAATATTCCGAATTTATTTTAGATAATTGCAATTATCTCGAAAATTAAATGAGATAGCAACATGCCGTTTGCGTTATTTTATAGAAAAAACGTTTCTTTATCATTTTTGGAGAGCACAAAATTTTCGAAAATCGATTAATTTTTGAGATATTTCGAGTTTTTATTAGTGCAATAATATATCGAATTGACTTTAGAAAATTGCAATTATCTCGAAAATTAAATGAGATAGCAACATGCCGTTTGCGTTATTTTATAGAAAAAACGTTTCTTTATCATTTTTGGAGAGCACAAAATTTTCGAAAATCGATTAATTTTTGAGATATTTCGAGTTTTTATTAGTGCAATAAATATTCCGAATTTATTTTAGATAATTGCAATTATCTCGAAAATTAATTGAGATAGCAACATGCCGTCTTCGTTATTTTATAGAAAAAACGTTTCTTTATCATTTTTGGAGAGCACAAAATTTTCGAAAATCGCTTAATTTTTGAGATATTTTGAGTTTTTATTAGTGCAATAATATTGCGAATTGAGTTTAGAAAATTGCAATTATCTCGAAAATTAAATGAGATAGCAACATGCCGTTTGCGTTATTTTATAGAAAAAACGTTTCTTTATCATTTTTGGAGAGTACAAAATTTTCGAAAATCGCATCATTTTTGAGATATTTTGAGTTTTTGTTAATGCAATAAATATTCCGAATTTATTTTAGATAATTGCAATTATCTCGAAAATTAATTGAGATAGCAACATGCCGTTTGCGTTATTTTATAGAAAAAACGTTTCTTTATCATTTTTGGAGAGTACAAAATTTTCGAAAATCGCTTATTTTTTGAGATATTTTGAGTTTTTGTTAATGCAATAAATATTCCGAATTTATTTTAGATAATTGCAATTATCTCCAAAATTAATCGAGATAGCAACATGCCGTTTGCGTTATTTTATAGAAAAAACGTTTCTTTATCATTTTTGGAGAGTACAAAATTTTCGAAAATCGCATCATTTTTGAGATATTTTGAGTTTTTGTTAATGCAATAAATATTCCGAATTTATTTTAGATAATTGCAATTATCTCGAAAATTAATTGAGATAGCAACATGCCGTTTGCGTTATTTTATAGAAAAAACGTTTCTTTATCATTTTTGGAGAGTACAAAATTTTCGAAAATCGCTTATTTTTTGAGATATTTTGAGTTTTTGTTAATGCAATAAATATTCCGAATTTATTTTAGATAATTGCAATTATCTCCAAAATTAATTGAGATAGCAACATGCCGTTTGCGTTATTTTATAGAAAAAACGTTTCTTTATCATTTTTGGAGAGTACAAAATTTTCGAAAATCGCTTATTTTTTGAGATATTTTGAGTTTTTGTTAATGCAATAAATATTCCGAATTTATTTTAGATAATTGCAATTATCTCGAAAATTAATCGAGATAGCAACATGCCGTTTGCGTTATTTTATAGAAAAAACGTTTCTTTATCATTTTTGGAGAGCACAAAATTTTCGAAAATCGCTTAATTTTTGAGATATTTTGAGTTTTTATTAGTGCAATAATATATCGAATTGACTTTAGAAAATTGCAATTATCTCGAAAATTAAATGAGATAGCAACATGCCATTTGCGTTATTTTATAGAAAAAACGATTCTTTATCATTTTTGGAGAGTACAAAATTTTCGAAAATCGCTTAATTTTTGAGATATTTTGAGTTTTTATTAGTGCAATAATATTGCGAATTGAGTTTAGAAAATTGCAATTATCTCGAAAACTAATTGAGATAGCAACGTTCCGTTTTCGCCATTTTGTAGAAAAAACCTTTCTCTATAACCCTCAAAGAGTCAAAAATTCTCGAAAACCGCTCCACTTTCGAGATATTTCGCGTTTTTATCGACACCATAATAAAGTTACAAGCATAACTACATAAATTATACCCAGTATTACCAACCCTTATTATAAAACAAAAACCATTACATATCAATCGAAAATCGCATCATCCGCAAGCATGCCGCGATTATGCACACTTCCGCACCACAATCCAGATATCCACGCACACGCTACCTACTCCCGAAACTTCCTCCCCTCGGCCGAAAGAAAATCGAGAAAATCGAGAAAAACAACCCCCAGGAAAACGCGAAAACTCACGTGCCCCGACGCGATCGCAACGAACGTGCGCCAGCCCTTCCACCCCTATATATAAACCGCCCCTAGCGCAATCCAAAACCAGTCGCTACTTCCCAACCCCAACGCGAAGCACACTAGATATATAAACGCAAAAAAAATTAATTAACCGACAGTTAAAGTTAACCAACAGTTAAAAATTATAACCCGCTATTAAAGTTACCGCACAGTTTGCAATTAACCGACAGTTAAAGTTAACCGCCAGTTAAAGTTAACCGACAGTTAAAGTTCGAAAAAAATGCCGCAAGACCGCCACCACAACGTCCTGGTGCTGGACACCTTCGACAAGGACCTGCGCGGCATCAAACTCTTCAAGCTCATCACCAGGAGGTTGGCCCTCACCAGGAGGTCGCACGAAGATTTCCACTACAACGAGGAGCTGGACTGCTCCAGCTCCAGCTCGTCCAGCTCCTCCGCGTCCTCCAGCAGCTCCGAGTACCCCTCCAAGGGGGCCATGAAGCCCTTCGCCAGCGGGTACTTCAACTCCGGCAGCAGCACCAGCTCGAGTTCCAGCGATATTCCGGCGACGAGGAGGTCCTCCAGGTTGGACAGGTCGGCGTCGTCGGAGAGCCTGCGGAAGGCTTTCGGGTCGATGAGCCTGATGGGCAGGTCCAGGAGCACTGATGCCGGTGGTAAAGAGAAGAGGAAAAACAAGAAGGCCGAGCCTAAGAGGATATTGAGACAGCCTGTAAGTTATACCTACGTGAAGGGGTTGTCCGGGTTGCCCACGAGGAGGATACCCAAGAGCTCGAGGATGTTCCAGGAGTGCGATTGCAGGATGAAGTATCGATAAGTAATCGATTTTTGGTATCGATTGATAATCGATTTTTGTGAGTTGAGTGGACGATTGTTTGGAATCGATTTGTTATGTACTCTCGATCAGGAATTGATTGAGAATCGATTTGAAATTGTTAAGTAATCGATTAGGAATCGATTGTGAATCGATTGGTGCAAGTTTCGTGGACGATTCGTTCGTTTAGCAATAAATTTTAACGATAATTTAACGGAGCGTTAAATTTAATTTTATGTTTTGATTAATTTTTTTATTATTATAATATATTTATCATATCTCGAGATTCGTAAAAATTTGTATATAAGGATAAGACTGTTTTTAATCAGTAGTTCGTAATCGATTCAATTATTATACTAATTAATCAACTTGTAATATATACAGGGTGGCGCCAAAAAAAATTCAATTAGTTTTCACACACTCTCGTTTCGTATTTAATCGAGCACCGGCGAAGTAATTGTAAAAAAATGCGTTTTTTATATGAAAAAAAAATTGTAAAAAAAATTTCTACCCGCTTTATGAAATTACAACAAATTGTAAACAATTAAAATTTGTAAACAATTAGTGCCTTTTTGTAGATAAATCTATAATATACTTATTAACCCTAAATAAAAATCATAAAAACAAACAACATATATTTCAATTTCCACCCCTTTACAAAAATCATATATACAGGGTGATTAAATTAAATTAAAAAAAACAACAACGCACAAACTATATCGTTCTAAATCAAGAACCCTTTGACCCGCTTTGTGTACATGTCTTTATGCGAGTCCGGGTTGCCGTGGAAACGATGACGTAAATTCGGGATTCGGTGACGTCATACAGAGCGAACCGCGATGAAAATGGGTCAGGCTGCCGATGGGAGAAGTAGGCCGGCGACCGGGCCGGTCAAAGGTCAATGGAATTTGGGAAATGTTGGAGTTGCTGCATTGCTCTAGAATGGGAAGAGCAAGGGGTAGGGGGTAGGTTATTTTTTTGTCCGTGTGGCGGGATGTTAGACAGATTTTTGGAAAAATGTTAATTGAACGGGATTGTAAGGTTAGACAGATTCTTTTTAATTTGTAAGTATCAGTTTAACAGATTAGTAATTTATAAAAAAAATAATTGTCCGTGAACGTAATGTTAGACAGGTCTAGTTGACAGATCAGCAAATTAATTGCTCATTTTTCAATGAAAATTCAAATTTTCCAATTATTTTCGTTTTTTTTTATGAAATTTAAGATGTTATAATCCCCCGTCAACGTAACATTAGACAGATTTTCTATTTGACGTCTATTTGACAGATCATTAGATTAGTTGTTAATTTTTTTTTCAGGAAAATTTAAAAAATTTTCTGTCCGTCTCGATTTTTTTATGAAATTTAATAAAATATTAATTACCCGTCAACGTAATATTAGACAGCTTCTCTATTTGACAGATCAATAGATTAATTACTAATTTTTTTCGTGAAAATTTCAAAAATTTCCAATCTGCCTCAGTTTTTTTATGAAATTTAAGAAAATATTAATTACCCGTCAACGTAACATTAGACAGATTCTCTATTTGACAGGTCATTAGATTAGTTGTTAAATTTTTTTTCAGGCAAATTTTCCAATCTGTCTCGATTTTTTGATGAAATTTAATAAAATATTAATTACCCGTCAACGTAACATTAGACAGATTCTCTATTTGAAGTCTATTTGACGGATCATTAAATTAGTTGCTCGTTTTTTTTCTTGAAAATTTATTCAAAAAGTTCCAATCTATCTCGATTTTTTTATGAAATTTAATAAAATATTAATTACCCGTCAACGTAACATTAGACACATTTTATATTTGACGTCTATTTGACAGATCATTAGATTAGTTGTTCATTTTTTTTCAGAAAAATTTAAAATTTTCCAATCTGCCTCGATTTTTTTATGAAATTTAATAAAATATTAATTATCCGTCAACGTAACATTAGACAGATTCTCTATTTGACAGATCATTAGATTAGTTATTAATTTTTTTTCAGGAAAATTTCAAATTTTCCAATCTGCCTCAATTTTTTTAGGAAATTTAAGAAAATATTAATCACCCGTCAACGTAACATTAGACAGATTCTCTATTTGAAGTCTATTTGACAGATTATTAAATTAGCTGCTCGTTATTTTTCATGAAAATTTATTCAAAAAGTTCCAATCTGTCTCGATTTTTTTATGAAATTTAATAAAATATTAATCACCCGTCAACGTAACATTAGACAGATTCTCTATTTGAAGTCTATTTGACAGATCATTACAGATTAGTAATTTTTTTCAAGAATTAACAACACGTCAACGTAACTTTAGACAGATCCTTTTAAATTAATTAAAAAAAAAAACAAAACCACCTGTCAATATGTCACTTTTACGAATCCAAAGCACCCTTTAACTTACACAACCTACCTAGATAATTCAAGATAATTTCTAAAACAAAAGAGCGAGAGAGCGAGACAAAAAAAATCCCAGTTTTTCCCCTAAAATAAAACAAAAAAAACCCACCATAAATCCTCCATGTAGAACGTAGAACCGGGCACCCTACACGTACAAATCCAGAGCACACCGGCCTACTTTCCACGGGGTCGTCGACACCCCGCCAGCTAAATTTAGCTCAACGCCAGCTAGACGAAGACGGCACGCCACCCGACGGGAGACAGACGGAGAGGGCGAGCTCGCCGGCCGCCTTGAATGGGATCGCGGCGCGCGAGGGAGGGAAAGAGACGGGGCGAGGCGCGTTTTGGGGCCACTGGGTCACTCGATTTTTCGGGATACACGGCCGCTCGATGACGCCGCGATGACGTCACGGCGCATTGTGTGTGCACGGGGGTTTCTTTCATGCGAAAAGTGAATGATGCCGAAGATATGGAGAGAAGGGGTGTATTTAAATGAAAATGGGAAGGGCGAGAGGGAGACAAAGGGGAGTGATCGTGAAATTTAGGTGATTTGATTCGTAATTTTGACGTTTCTAAGTCAAATATGACGTATATATGTCAAATTTGAGTTACTTCAAAGTTTGCTAATAGGGAAAATTGACATGTGTCAAATTTGACGTTTCAATTGTGACATTTGACATATTCAAAGTGGATTAATGTGTCAAATTTGACATTTCTATTATTTATTTCAACATTACTAATAGTTATATTGACTTAATTAAAAATAAATTAATTGACGAGTGTCAAAATTTGATGTTTCAATTAAGACATTTGACATATTCAAAGTGGATTAATGTGTCAAATTTGACATTTCTATTATTTATTTCAACATTACTAATAGTTATATTGGCTTAATTAAAAATAAATTAATTGACGAGTGTCAAAATTTGATGTTTCAATTATGACATTTGACATATTCAAAGTGGATTAATGTGTCAAATTTGACAGTTCTATTATTTATTTCAACATTACTAATAGTTATATTAACTTAATTAAAAATAAATTAATTGACAAGTGTCAAAATTTGATGTTTCAATTATGACATTTAACATATTCAAAGTGGATTAATAGACATGTGTCAAATTTGACGTTTCAATTATGACATTTAACATATTCAAATTGGATTAATAGACATGTGTCAAATTTGACGTTTCAATTATGACATTTGACATATTCAAAGTGGATTAATAGACATGTGTCAAATTTGACGTTTCAATTATGACATTTAACATATTCAAAGTGGATTAATAGACATGTGTCAAATTTGACCTTTCTATTATTTATTTCAACATTACTAATAGTTATATTGACTTAATTAAAAATAAATTAATTGACAAGTGTCAAAATTTGATGTTTCAATTATGACATTTAACATATTCAAAGTGGATTAATAGACATGTGTCAAATTTGACGTTTCAATCATGACATTTAACATATTCAAATTGGATTAATAGACATGTGTCAAATTTGACGTTTCAATTATGACATTTGACATATTCAAAGTGGATTAATAGACATGTGTCAAATTTGACGTTTCAATTATGACATTTAACATATTCAAAGTGGATTAATAGACATGTGTCAAATTTGACGTTTCAATTATGACATTTAACATATTCAAAGTGGATTAATAGACATGTGTCAAAATTTGATGTTTCAATTATGACATTTGACATAATCAAAGTGGATTAATAGACATGTGTCAAATTTGACGTTTCAATTATGACATTTGACATAATCAAAGTGGATTAATAGACATGTGTCAAATTTGACGTTTCAATTATGACATTTAACATATTCAAAGTGGATTAATAGACATGTGTCAAATTTGACGTTTCAATTATGACATTTAACATATTCAAAGTGGATTAATAGACATGTGTCAAATTTGACGTTTCAATTATGACGTTTAACATATTCAAAGTGGATTAATAGACATGTGTCAAATTTGACGTTTCAATTATGACATTTAACATATTCAAAGTGGATTAATAGACATGTGTCAAATTTGACGTTTCAATTATGACATTTAACATATTCAAAGTGGATTAATAGACATGTGTCAAATTTGACGTTTCAATTATGACATTTGACATAATCAAAGTGGATTAATAGACATGTGTCAAATTTGACGTTTCAATTATGACATTTGACATAATCAAAGTGGATTAATAGACATGTGTCAAATTTGACGTTTCAATTATGACATTTTACATATTCAAAGTGGATTAATAGACATGTGTCAAATTTGACGTTTCAATTATGACATTTGACATATTCAAAGTGGATTAATTGACAAGTGTCAAAATTTGACATTTCTATGACATACTTCAACGTCACTAAAAGCAATATTGCGTAAAGTATACAAGTAAATATGACGTTTCATTATTTCGAATATATACCGGGGAATTTACGGGGGCTTTGCGATAATTAAAACGAATGAAATTTAATTTAATATACAGCAGGCTGTGGCGCGGAAATGCCAACGACCCCGTTATGATAGCGAACCCTTAAATGAAATATTAAGCGCTCTCCCGTTTCCCGGATCGTAATGAAATTTAAAATAAATTTCCCAAGCTAATGCTCGACAATCAACACGCCTTCGAAAATCCGCTAATTAAAACCGATTGATAATATATCAACAGTTGGCAACACCGCGCGAAATAATTTAACGAAAAAATCGTTGAAATTGACAACTGTCAAACGCCATTAGTACAACTAATATAGCCAACTGCGTTACCAACCTAAAATCACTATGATTATAACTAGTGGCAATTTTCGAAAGGTCAAAAATTCTATCGAAAAATATCGCTAATAAAGCGTCGAGACGCTCCTCTTATACGACGTCCACACGAGCCGGAAGCGCCCTTTATTTCCTTTCTATTAAATATTTATAGATTTGGGGTAATTTCGCAATTTCAACGCACGCTTGATCCAGTCTACCTATATAATACCTCGTGTCTCCGCTTACATGATGTTATAGTACACAATTAACCCATAAATAAATCACCGTGCCTCTCTAAAATTGCATTTAAGAATATAAAGAAGATAAAATTCGTACGCTGACAGGTGACAGGTGACAGATTGACAGGTGGACAAACGACAGATAAAAACCACAAAATTTATATGGTGACAGGTGACAGCAAATAATTGAATTTAAGTATAGAGGTGATTACGTTACACGTTCCAAAATAACCAGTTATTTTGTCACTGTATACAAAAACTAGCCCGTTTTAACTTGTAAATTAGATTAATTTGGTCTCGTGCGCGAGGGAATACTTCGATATTATGTATGATGAAATGATTACCGGTGGAATGGGGGGGTGAATTTCATCCCCCACGTGTAAAGGGCGAGTTTGTTGTGAGCCGTACATGTAATAATAACATGAAAGAGTAAAAGTGCATATGTAATATTTCTCGCCCGAAAATTTCATCGGAGCGTGGCGCACACGTTTTCGACATTGTCGTTTGACACGTGCCCTCGTCCCGGGAAATATATCTATGCCGATTTTCAGGAAAATCCGTCCAGAAAATTGGTGAAAAATCATCCGACAAATTGGTGTATTTGTTGCTCGTGTGGTCATTTTACCTGCTTTGTTAAAGGCCTTTTAATAGAAGAGCTTTTTCAACTGTCATTTTTCAACATGTCATCTGTCACCTATACGAATTTTATTGTTTTATCTTTCATTTGTCCACCTGTCAATCTGTCAACATGTCCCACCTAAAAATCCACACCACGGTCTGTCATTTATCAACTGTCAATTATTTGACAATTTTTTTATCATTTTAGTAATCTTTGATCATATTTCTATGCCAATTTTCCCCGTCCCAGTAAAATCCGTCCAGAAAATAGGTGAAAAATCATCCAACAAATTGGTGTATTTGTTGCTCGTGTGGCCATTTTACCTGTTTTGTTAAAGGCCTTTTTTTAGGAGAGCTTTTTCAACTGTCATTTTTCAACATGTCACCTGTCACCTATACGAATTTTATTGTTTTATATGTCATTTGTCCACCTGTCAATCTGTCAACATGTCCCACCTAAAAATCCACACAACGGTCTGTCATTTATCAACTGTCAATTATTTGACAATTTTTTTATCATTTTAGTAATCTTTGATCATATTTCTATGCCAATTTTCCCCGTCCCAGTAAAATCCGTCCAGAAAATAGGTGAAAAATCATCCAACAAATTGGTGTATTTGTTGCTCGTGTGGCCATTTTACCTGTTTTGTTAAAGGCCTTTTTTTAGGAGAGCTTTTTCAACTGTCATTTTTCAACATGTCACCTGTCACCTATACGAATTTTATTGTTTTATATGTCATTTGTCCACCTGTCAATCTGTCAACATGTCCCACCTAAAAATCCACACCACGGTCTGTCATTTATCAACTGTCAATTATTTGACAATTTTTTTATCATTTTAGTAATCTTTGATCATATTTCTATGCCAATTTTCCCCGTCCCAGTAAAATCCGTCCAGAAAATAGGTGAAAAATCATCCAACAAATTGGTGTATTTGTTGCTCGTGTGGCCATTTTACCTGTTTTGTTAAAGGCCTTTTTTTAGGAGAGCTTTTTCAACTGTCATTTTTCAACATGTCACCTGTCACCTATACGAATTTTATTGTTTTATATGTCATTTGTCCACCTGTCAATCTGTCAACATGTCCCACCTAAAAATCCACACAACGGTCTGTCATTTATCAACTGTCAATTATTTGACAATTTTTTTACCATTTTAGTAATCTTTGATCATATATCTATGCCAATTTTCCCCGTCCCAGGAAAATCCATCCAGAAAATTATAGGTTAAAAATCATCCAACAAATTGGTGTATTTGTTGCTCGTGTGGCCATTTTACCTGCTTTGTTAAAGGCCTTTTAATAGAAGAGCTTTTTCAACTGTCATTTTTCAACATGTCATCTGTCACCTATACGAATTTTATTGTTTTATATGTCATTTGTCCACCTGTCAATCTGTCAACATGTCCCACCTAAAAATCCACACCACGGTCTGTCATTTATCAACTGTCAATTATTTGACAATTTTTTTATCATTTTAGTAATCTTTGATCATATATCTATGCCAATTTTCCCCGTCCCAGTAAAATCCGTCCAGAAAATAGGTGAAAAATCATCCAACAAATTGGTGTATTTGTTGCTCCTGTGGCCATTTTACCTGCTTTGTTAAAGGCCTTTTTTTAGGAGAGCTTTTTCAACTGTCATTTTTCAACATGTCACCTGTCACCTATACGAATTTTATTGATTTATCTGTCATTTGTCCACCTGTCAATCTGTCAACATGTCCCACCTAAAAATCCACACCACGGTCTGTCATTTATCAACTGTCAATTATTTGACAATTTTTTTACCATTTTAGTAATCTTTGATCATATTTCTATGCCAATTTTCCCCGTCCCAGTAAAATCCGTCCAGAAAATAGGTGAAAAATCATCCAACAAATTGGTGTATTTGTTGCTCGTGTGGCCATTTTACCTGCTTTATTAAAGGCCTTTTTTTAGGAGAGCTTTTTCAACTGTCATTTTTCAACATGTCACCTGTCACCTATACGAATTTTATTGTTTTATCGACAGATGTGACAGATGATAGCTAATGACATTTTTGAAGATTACTACAATGATTGAAAAAAAATAGTAAAAAAAAAATTAAAAAAAATAAAAATAAAAATAGATAAAAAAAATAAAAATAAAAATAGATAAAAAAAATAAAAAAAAATAAAAAAAAATAAAATATAAAAAAAATGTATGTATTAAAATAGTGGAAAAGACTAAATATGCCAAATATTTGATAGTTGACAAATGACAGATCGAAACTTTGTTGGATTATGTGACAGATTAACAGATTCTCCAAGTACTACCAACCGAAAATAAAAAAATACCCAACGAATTAAAACTGGTATCGTTACAAAATAGCTAATAAAATTTATACACGTTGTTGGAACGTTCGTCGTGTAACCGTAGAATAATATCCCATTGAGTCGGAGTTTTCTCAAACTTTTTCCCTAACGTTAGGTAAGCGAAAATAAAACTAATCGAAACACACCGCCCACTAGACGATCGGTTTCAACGGGAGAACGTACTTTTTAGCACGTTTGATTTCTTGGCGTACGCGCCACCTTTGATCTCCGCCGGCATCGCGGTCGGCTTTGGAGCACGTGAGGCCGCTGTCACGTTAATTAAAATTAATTAATTAGCGGGGGATAATTGACGGGTGATTTGAGCCTCTTACGGCGCAGCCGAGTTCAACGGTATTTGTAGTGCGTGAGTGTGGGGGAGTCGCTGTTTGTCTGGCGCAGGAAGAGGCCACAATTGTTATAAAAAATTAATAGTACATCGAAAGAAAGAAGATTGATTTGAGTGGGTTTTTTGGAGGATTTTTTGATTCATCGGTTAAATGACAGTAAAATTTGACTGATGACAGGTGACAGCTAATGACAGAATTAATGTTTGTTCACTACAATGATCAAAAGTTATTAAATTGGTAAAAATAATTGACACTATTGACAGTTGATAAATGACAGACCGTGGTGTCGATTTTTAGGTTATATGACAAATTGACAGGTAGACAAATTTTATCGTTTTTTGTGTGTAATTTGTGGCGTATAGAAATCCCCGAAAAAATTAAACAGTGCGGTCCTCGACCCGCGAGTTGTTCAGCCAGGGGTCGAGGAACCGGCGAACACGAAAAAAAATAAAACCGTTTATTCATTTCCAATGCGAGGATTTTTTTTTCGTTTATTCTATTTCACGTTCGTTTCTCTGCAATTTTTTACGTTTCTTTTGTCACAGGTCGTCGATTCCGGAACGAAATCGAAATTTAACGTGAAATATACGATCGGCAATAAATTTCCCAAAAGAGCCGTATTTTATCGCGAAGTTCACCCCGAAAAATATACAGCAATTTTTTTTAAATTAGTTACGATTATACAGCACGTCCCAAAACGTAGAGACTTGCAAAAATTGAGGTATATATTTTGCACGGGATATCCGGTATATTTTTGAGTTACTCTATCTCTATGCAAAGCGGATCAAAAATGTTTCGATCAACCCTGTATATATACGCACAATTTGCGTGTAATTCCCGCCGCAGTAGCGCCATCTATTGATAAACTTTGGTAGATGTCAAAATACTATTACAGGTTTCTGTAATTTACTCGTTATTAAATTTGCGGGAAATTCAAACGCTACAATTTTCGCTTTACAATTTTCTTTTTTTTGTTTCTATTTATTGTAAAAAGACCCACATTACCTTTTATTATTGTTAATTTTGAAAATAAATAGTGTCCATTTGACGTTTTAATAAAAAAGAAGAATTTGACATTTGAATTATGTCATCGAGTTGACAAAGCCTCCAGCATTTTTACTTGTTATGTTTATGTGAAAACAATTTTTCGATTTTAGAACACGATTTACCCCAATTTCGAATGTTTACTATTCAAATAACCCTTTTAACACCCAGTTGAGATAAATTTTGCATGGGACATCCTGTATATTTTTTAGTTCTATGCAAAGCGGATCAAAAATGTTTAGCGCCATCTATTGATAAACTTTGGTAGCTCCCAAAAGACAATTACAGGTTTCTGTAATTTACTCGTTATTAAATTTGCGGGAAATTCAAACGCTACAATTTTCGCTTTACAATTTTCTTTTTTTTGTTTCTACTTCTTGTAAAAAGACCCACATTACTTATTATTATTGTTAATTTCGAAAATAAATTGTTGGAAGTTTTCCATTTGACTTTTTAATAAAAAAGAAGAATTTGAAATTTGAAGTACGTCAACGAGTTGTCAAAGTGCGAGCCACGCCTCTAGCATTTTTATATGTTATGTTTATGTGAACACAAATATTCGATTTTAAAACACGATTTACCCCAATTTCGAATGTTTACTATTCGAATAACCCTTTTAACACCCAGTTGAGGTATATTTTTGAGTTACTCTATGCAAAGTGGATCAAAAATGTTTAGCGCCATCTATTGATAAACTTTGGTAGCTGTCAAAAGTCAATTGCAGGTTTCTGCAATGTACTCGTTATCAAATTTGCGGGAAATTCAAACGCTACAAACGAATAATCGTTCCTATTAGCAATGTAAGTGTACAAATTGCAACAAAACAACAATAATTCCTTAATAAACGTTTATTCACAATAAATACAAAAATAAAAATATACAAAATCCTTTCGCTTAAGGCTCCATACTGGAACATCTACTAGTACTACCACTACGAAGATTATAAATCCTCCTACACTTCCCACTAAAACTCCCATTCTTCCCACAACCCTCCCCGACTTTCTCGTTCTCCCTACTCAACCGACTCCCAGTAATTCCCCCACCACTCATCGACTCCTTTTCCACGCCCTCTTTACTAACAATCGAGCACTTCTCCCACTTCGACAGCGCCTCCAAAATAGCGCAATTCTGCTCCCGAATCGCCCCCAACAGCTCCACCTGTCTACTGAAAGGGTCGCACCAAGTCACCAAATAATACACCAAAATCCCCATCGTAACCACCATAAACGTATACCGAACCAACCAGACGTATTTGTTAACGCTCGAGTGCATTTTAATCGCATCCTCATCGATGAAGTGCATGTAAACGGAGCATATGATTCGCTCGAATAAGAAATTTAGTGCCAACAGCACGAACATTAATAACCTAGCAGTGTTCGTTCGTTGCGAAGATGTCAAAACGAACACTAATAGGATCGAAACGGTGTAGAATACGATCGAATCGAACCAAGACATCTCCCCGATGAGCCACTCTTGTAGGCTCGAAACGTTTTCGAACAAACTATTCAACACATCTCTGTGTATTTTGAAGGATTCGAACATATCATCGAGCACATTTTCTATGACTCGGCCGTGTTGTAGCACCTTCTCTTGCAACTCGAGGCTCTCTTTCTGCGCTCGTAGCAAGCCTTCTTGATTCTTGGCGGTCTCTTTTAATTTAATGCCGACGTTAACGGTGTTTTCGGTGATTAATCGGTGCCACACGTGGCCTTGCAGGAACCCGCAGATGTTCTGTATGTGCGTGTAGAATTCGGTGTAAACGTTGAAGGCTCGATCGGACATGTTGCTGATGCATATGGCGCGCAAGTTCGGTTTCTTATCTAGTTGGCAGCGGTACGTTTCGTGGCCGGACATCTGCAGGAAGCAGTTGGTGAAGTGCAGGGCCAGCTCGCTTTGCAGGGATTCCCCGAGCGCGTGGCATCCTTGGTTTAGGGATTCGATGCCTTGTTTCCAGCAGGCGCCGTATAATGGGAGGTTTTCTTTTTCTTTTAGTAGCTGAAATTTGTGGGTTATTGGTGGAAGTTTGTTGTGGTGGCTGCACTCACCTGGTACTGGCCTCGACCTGTTTCTTCTAAATCGTGGTTGGCGTGTATATGTGCACATGATGATATTATTAGCGGTATTATTAGTAATAAAGGCATTTTTTGATTACATTTTTGGTGTTTTTAAATGGAAATTCCGTTATAAAAATGTTTGACAGGAATGACGTTTGTGACATTTCAAATTCTTCTTTTTTTTTCATATTATTAATATCCACTTTCGAATTACGTTTTTTTTACGCGTTACATTTTCCTTTTTTTCGTTTCTACTTATTGTAAAAAGACCCACATTACGTTTTATTATTGTTAATTACCCCGTTTATATGCGGGATCGAAGCCGGCTTGGATCCGGCTTGGATCCCAGATCGATCCTGAGGAAACAATAAACACGGATCGAGTTGATTACACGACGAAGAAAGAAGATACCGGATCGAGTTGACTCGACGAAGAAAGAAGATACCGGATCGAGTTGATTACTCGACAAAGAAAGAAGATACCGGATCGAGTTGATTACTCAACGAAGAAAGAAGATACCGCATCGAGCTGACTCGACGAAGAAAGAAGATACCGGATCGAGTTGATTACTCGACAAAGAAAGAAGATACCGGATCGAGTTGACTCGACGAAGAAAAAAGATACCGGATCGAGTTGATTACTCGACAAAGAAAGAAGATACCGGATCGAGTTGATTACTCGACAAAGAAAGAAGATACCGGATCGAGTTGTTTACTCGACAAAGAAAGAAGATACCGGATCGAGTTGATTACTCGACGAAGAAAGAAGATACCGGATCGAGTTGACTCGACGAAGAAAGAAGATATCGGATCGAGTTGACTCGACGAAGAAAGAAGAAACCGGATCGAGTTGACTCGACGAAGAAAAAGATAACTCGAGTCAATCCCGATCGGATCACTGGATCCCGCATGTAAACGGGGTAATTGTTAATTTCGAAAGTATCCATTTGACGTTTTAATAAAAAAGAAGAATTTGACATTTGAAGCACGTCATCGAGTTGTCAAAGTGCGAGCCTCGCCTCTAGCATTTTTACATGTTATGTTTATGTGAACACAAATTTTCGATTTTAAAACACGATTTACCCCAATTTCCAATGTTTACTATTCCATTAACTCGCTAATCACTCGACAAATTATCGTGCGCCATCGTAAATGTTCCAGTAGAAACGGCCTTCATCGGGTAAGTAACAAGTAAACATCTTGCTATTTATATTTACTGTAAATATTATTCTAGGTGTTCAGTTTTTCCAACGAGCATTGTTTAATCGAGTACCCAAATCAAACAAACCATTACACATCGGATAAATCAATTGGCTGCATTCACACACCGGACGAGTTCACCTAGTGTAATTTACAAGGTGATTCATATTGAATTGCAAATTAACCAACTCCCCAAAATTAATTATCGCAAATTTATACGACTCTTTTATCATCCTGAAATGTTTCGTTAACAATCGAAACCATCGTACGATCAGATAACGAGCAATTACATAACAACCCGAGTGAAAACCATGAGAAATATTTCTCTCGTTACAATAACAACTAAATAGGGGAATAACACGATGATATACGCCTTAGGTATGGCTGCATAGCCTACTCGTACAATCGTAAACACATATCGAATATCTACGACATTACTAATAGAGTTTTTTTTGAAATCGCAGATACCCGTGATGCCGGCATGACGTCGGGGGCCAATTCGACGGCCGCCGAGACGGCGTCGCTGGCGTCGGAGGCCTCGACCCTGCTCGACGGCAGCGTCATCTCCACGGTGCCCGATCGGCACGGCTTCCTCGGCGGCGCCCAGTACTCGCCCGAGCCCCGCCAGGGCCCCCCCGCCGAGACGGTGCTGCGCCGCGAGCGCAAGTGGCTCAAGATGCTGTCCCAGTGGAACTTCTACATGGACACGAACTATAGGAAGGTCAAGGAGCGGTGCAGAAAAGGTATCGATGGATGATCGTAGGAGGTTTATTAGCGGTCTCGCTCGCTGCGCGAGCTTGTTTTGATGCTTACTAGATGCTAAAGATTACTCGTGTACCTCTCGAACGACTCTAGATAGTTTGTGATGGTTAAATTGGTGATTATTTGTGGTTTTTTAGAGTACGTGTTTGTTATAGAATCTTCTACGAGGACTTCGTGTAGGTTAATTATTGTTCTCGCTCGCTGCGCGAGCTTGTTTTGATGCTTACTAGATGCTAAATATTACTCGTGTACCTCTCGAACAACTCAAGATAGTTTGTGATGGTTAAATTGGTGATTATTTGTGGTTTTTTAGAGTACGTGTTTGTCATAGAATCTTCTACGAGGTCTTCGTGTAGGTTTATTATTGTTCTCGCTCGCTGCGCAAGCTTGTTTTGATGCTTACTAGATGCTAAAGATTACTCGTGTATCTCTCGAACAACTCTAGATAGTTTGTGATGGTTAAATTGGTGATTATTTGTGGTTTTTTAGAGTACGTGTTTGTCATAGAAACTTCTACGAGGTCTTCGTGTAGGTTTATTATTGTTCTCGCTCGCTGCGCAAGCTTGTTTTGATGCTTACTAGATGCTAAAGATTACTCGTGTATCTCTCGAACAACTCTAGATAGTTTGTGATGGTTAAATTGGTGATTATTTGTGGTTTTTTAGAGTACGTGTTTGTCATAGAAACTTCTACGAGGTCTTCGTGTAGGTTTATTATTGTTCTCGCTCGCTGCGCGAGCTTGTTTTGATGCTTACTAGATGCTAAAGATTACTCGTGTACCTCTCGAACGACTTTAGATAGTTTGTGATGGTTAAATTGGTGATTATTTGTGGTTTTTTAGAGTACGTGTTTGTTATAGAATCTTCTATGAGGTCTTCGTGTAGGTTTATTATTGTTCTCGCTCACTGCGCAAGCTTGTTTTGATGCTTACTAGATGTTAAAGATTACTCGTGTACCTCTCGAACGACTCTAGATAGTTTGTGATGGTTAAATTGGTGATTATTTGTGGTTTTTTAGAGTACGTGTTTGTCATAGAAACTTCTACGAGGTCTTCGTGTAGGTTTATTATTGTTCTCGCTCGCTGCGCAAGCTTGTTTTGATGCTTACTAGATGCTAAATATTACTCGTGTACCTTTCGAACGACTTTAGATAGTTTGTGATGGTTAAATTGGTGATTATTTGTGGTTTTTTAGAGTACGTGTTTGTCATAGAAACTTCTATGAGGTCTTTGTGTAGGTTTATTATTGTTCTCGCTCACTGCGCAAGCTTGTTTTGATGCTTACTAGATGCTAAAGATTACTCGTGTACCTCTCGAACAACTCTAGATAGTTTGTGATGGTTAAATTGGTGATTATTTGTGGTTTTTTAGAGTACGTGTTTGTCATAGAAACTTCTACGAGGTCTTCGTGTAGGTTTATTATTGTTCTCGCTCGCTGCGCGAGCTTGTTTTGATGCTTACTAGATGCTAAAGATTACTCGTGTACCTCTCGAACGACTTTAGATAGTTTGTGATGGTTAAATTGGTGATTATTTGTGGTTTTTTAGAGTACGTGTTTGTTATAGAATCTTCTATGAGGTCTTCGTGTAGGTTTATTATTGTTCTCGCTCACTGCGCAAGCTTGTTTTGATGCTTACTAGATGTTAAAGATTACTCGTGTACCTCTCGAACGACTCTAGATAGTTTGTGATGGTTAAATTGGTGATTATTTGTGGTTTTTTAGAGTACGTGTTTGTCATAGAAACTTCTACGAGGTCTTCGTGTAGGTTTATTATTGTTCTCGCTCGCTGCGCAAGCTTGTTTTGATGCTTACTAGATGCTAAATATTACTCGTGTACCTTTCGAACGACTTTAGATAGTTTGTGATGGTTAAATTGGTGATTATTTGTGGTTTTTTAGAGTACGTGTTTGTCATAGAAACTTCTACGAGGTCTTTGTGTAGGTTTATTATTGTTCTCGCTCACTGCGCAAGCTTGTTTTGATGCTTACTAGATGCTAAAGATTACTCGTGTACCTCTCGAACAACTCTAGATAGTTTGTGATGGTTAAATTGGTGATTATTTGTGGTTTTTTAGAGTACGTGTTTGTCATAGAAACTTCTACGAGGTCTTCGTGTAGGTTTATTATTGTTCTCGCTCGCTGCGCAAGCTTGTTTTGATGCTTACTAGATGCTAAAGATTACTCGTGTACCTCTCGAACAACTCTAGATAGTTTGTGATGGTTAAATTGGTGATTATTTGTGGTTTTTTAGAGTACGTGTTTGTCATAGAAACTTCTACGAGGTCTTTGTGTAGGTTTATTATTGTTCTCGCTCACTGCGCAAGCTTGTTTTGATGCTTACTAGATGTTAAAGATTACTCGTGTACCTCTCGAACGACTTTAGATAGTTTGTGATGGTTAAATTGGTGATTATTTGTGGTTTTTTAGAGTACGTGTTTGTTATAGAATCTTCTATGAGGTCTTCGTGTAGGTTTATTATTGTTCTCGCTCACTGCGCAAGCTTGTTTTGATGCTTACTAGATGCTAAAGATTACTCGTGTACCTCTCGAACAACTCTAGATAGTTTGTGATGGTTAAATTGGTGATTATTTGTGGTTTTTTAGAGTACGTGTTTGTTATAGAATCTTCTATGAGGTCTTCGTGTAGGTTTATTATTGTTCTCGCTCACTGCGCAAGCTTGTTTTGTTGCTTACTAGATGTTAAAGATTACTCGTGTACCTCTCGAACGACTTTAGATAGTTTGTGATGGTTAAATTGGTGATTATTTGTGGTTTTTTAGAGTACGTGTTTGTTATAGAATCTTCTATGAGGTCTTCGTGTAGGTTTATTATTGTTCTCGCTCGCTGCGCGAGCTTGTTTTGATGCTTACTAGATGCTAAAGATTACTCGTGTACCTCTCGAACGACTTTAGATAGTTTGTGATGGTTAAATTGGTGATTATTTGTGGTTTTTTAGAGTACGTGTTTGTTATAGAATCTTCTATGAGGTCTTCGTGTAGGTTTATTATTGTTCTCGCTCACTGCGCAAGCTTGTTTTGATGCTTACTAGATGTTAAAGATTACTCGTGTACCTCTCGAACGACTCTAGATAGTTTGTGATGGTTAAATTGGTGATTATTTGTGGTTTTTTAGAGTACGTGTTTGTCATAGAAACTTCTACGAGGTCTTCGTGTAGGTTTATTATTGTTCTCGCTCGCTGCGCAAGCTTGTTTTGATGCTTACTAGATGCTAAATATTACTCGTGTACCTTTCGAACGACTTTAGATAGTTTGTGATGGTTAAATTGGTGATTATTTGTGGTTTTTTAGAGTACGTGTTTGTCATAGAAACTTCTATGAGGTCTTTGTGTAGGTTTATTATTGTTCTCGCTCACTGCGCAAGCTTGTTTTGATGCTTACTAGATGCTAAAGATTACTCGTGTACCTCTCGAACAACTCTAGATAGTTTGTGATGGTTAAATTGGTGATTATTTGTGGTTTTTTAGAGTACGTGTTTGTCATAGAAACTTCTACGAGGTCTTTGTGTAGGTTTATTATTGTTCTCGCTCACTGCGCAAGCTTGTTTTGATGCTTACTAGATGTTAAAGATTACTCGTGTACCTCTCGAACGACTTTAGATAGTTTGTGATGGTTAAATTGGTGATTATTTGTGGTTTTTTAGAGTACGTGTTTGTTATAGAATCTTCTATGAGGTCTTCGTGTAGGTTTATTATTGTTCTCGCTCACTGCGCAAGCTTGTTTTGATGCTTACTAGATGTTAAAGATTACTCGTGTACCTCTCGAACGACTCTAGATAGTTTGTGATGGTTAAATTGGTGATTATTTTGTGATTTTTTAGGTATCCCGCAATCTGTTCGACCGAAGGCCTGGCTGTATTTATGCGGCGGTAAAGTCTCATTGGAAAAAGACCCCCACATATACGAAGAATGTCTGTTGTTGGAGGCCGATTCGAAATGCATCGAGGACATCAAAAAGGACATCCACCGGCAGTTCCCTTTGCACGAAATGTTCAGCTCGGAGGACAAACCGGGGTAATTTATTACACCCCCAAATTTAACATATCAAACCCTTACATTCTATATGTTATAGCCAACAAGAATTGTTCAACGTACTGAAAGCCTACACGGTGCATTTCCCGGCCATCGGCTACTGCCAGGCCCAAGCCCCGGTGGCCGCGTTCCTGCTGATGCACATGCCGGCGCCCCAGGCCTTCTGGTGCTTGGTATCGATATCCAATAAATACCTAGAGGATTATTACTCGCCTACTATGGACGTGGTGCAAAGAGACGGGCTCATTTTGCAAGGTATAATGCTACACGAACGTCCCCGATTGGTGTTAATTTTTGGGGTTTTTTGTAGGGTTATTGAAGAAGGTTTGCCCACCTGTGTACAGGCATTTGAAGAAAGTCAACGCTGAGCCGATGTTTTATTGCACCGAGTGGTTTTTGTGCGCTTTTACGAGGACCCTACCGTGGGATACGTTGCTCAGAATCTGGGACATATTCCTCTGCGAAGGAGTGAAAGTGCTGTTCAAAACATCCCTAGTAATCCTCATAGGTAACTAATTTTAATTATGTATCATTATAGACTAATAGAGCGGGTTTTTTAAAAGGTTGTTTGGGTACACCGAAGAGCAGGAAGATGTGCCCTGGACTGTGCGAGACGCTGGCCAGGATACGTAACCCTCCGGAGAGCATACTGGCCGAGGAGAATTTGATTTACAACGTGAATAGGCTGGATATATCGGAGAGGGACTTCCAGGAGCAGCACCAGAAGCAGACTAAACGGATGAGGATCGAGAAGGCTAACGCTAAGGCTGCTTCGGATGGGAAATTAAGGTGACTATGATTAGTGTTTGGAATGGTAATTGAATGTGGTTGTTTGCAGGTAATGTTCGAGGCCGTGTGAAGAAACGTTTCAGTATTCAATTGAGTCAAAAAAGAAGAGCACAAATTGGTAAATTTGAGTATTTTTGAAGATAAATTTTGATTTACGCATGTACCTAAAAGAAAGTTGATATTTATCGCGCATCTATTTTTTGATAAATACAATTAAACGTGTAGATATTAAGGATAAATTTAATATACTAATTTATATATATTGGAGATTATTTATCGGTTTATTCAATGCATTTATCGATTATTATGAGTTCGTGCAATGGACGATTTATTTTTAGTTTCGCATAAGTTTAATTTGTATATTAGAAATCTCTGTAAAATGCAGCTTAGTGCAATATTTATGTAAATTCTATTTTGTTGCATTTAGCTGCAGTATAAATAGGGTAAGGTGGCACTTTGCAATAAATTTCCGTTTATATTTAAGTACATATTTCGTTACCAAAGTACATGTTTAATTTGCTCGTAATAATAAACATGTTTTTCTAATTAAATTTGTTTTACTTGGGGTAATTAGTCGAAATAGTTGCGAAGATAACCGAATACAAAACAAGTAAACGTTGGCTGAGTAATTGAAATGGACGAGGCCGCCCAATTGACAAAACCCGAATTAATTGGTATCAAACACAATTTTCTTCTTTTTATGTATAATTTCATCGTTTAAATATTGCTAGTAAAATATTTTCTATCTGAAAAAAGCAAATAAGTGAATTTCAAAAAAAAAAAAATTTTTAGCAGAGCGTGGTTTCGATCCACGGACCTCTGGGTTATGGGCCCAGCACGCTTCCACTGCGCCACTCTGCTCTTGTTACTCTCTCACAGAAATATCCCACTTAACTACACCAACTATTATTTACATCGCCAGCGCGAGTATTTCAGGTTGCATACCTCACAGTGCCCAAAAACTTTTTTCATTCGGGATTGATCTACAGCACTACGCGTGCGCCCGGAATCCCTTTTATTCGGATCCGGGAATCCGGGGACGCCGGGGAAACGGTAATTGCTGTTAATACGCTCGCGCAACGCCACCTGCGATCGCCCTAACTGGGAAACAAATCGCGTTCGTTCACTGGACTTTCACTCGCCAGTTTTGTAGTTGGTGAGTAATTGGTGGGTTTTTTACGGCGGATTTATCGCGAAAAATGACCAGCGTCGGCGAGATTTTGGATTACAAGAAGCGCCCCGACGAAGACTATTATGCCATATTGGGATGCAAGGAGGACTCGACGGTAATTAACTGTTTTTATATGTCAATCAAAGCCAACTTGTTTTTGTCTTAATCTTAACACCAGCTGTATGTTGCATCAAGCGTAGCCTTGGAATTGATATAGTTTTTATAAACGGAAACTTTCGTAATATTGGGTCAAATTTTAATATGCTATATATACAGGGTGTCTCTACTATTATAAAAAAAAATTGTGGGTTTTGCAGGTGGAACAAATAAATACTGAATATAAAGTGAGGGCCCTGCAATACCATCCCGATAAAAACGAAGGGGACAAGGAGGCTTTGGAAAAGTTCCAATTATTAAAGGTAAGTAAAAATTTCGAAACAATGCGCAAATTAAATCGTATCGATTTAAAAATAGAGAACGATAGTGGGAATATATTTAGTTTGCTTCTTTTTCGCCCGGATTTTTTTTGCCTGCAATTTTGTCGATACAAACGCAAACGTTAACGCTCCGGTAGCGCCGCTTTGATTGGAAATCGCCGGCCAAACGGGGCCGATCGATTTTGTAAACATTTCAATTTATACCCTTCACCTTTTATATACCTTTATTCAGTTCTTTTTCAACTGTTTCTCTTTTAACGAACCGTCAACTGTCAGTCACTAAATTGTCAAACGTCACTTTTTGCAACTGTCACACATTCTGTCACATTTTGACATTTTTGAGTTTTTTGAATTTTTGACGTTTTTGACGTTTTTGACATTTTTGACATTTTTGACACCTGCGGTTCACAGTAACTTGATTACGATTAACAATTGTTTTTTTTTTGGGAATATAGGAAGCGAAAGAGGTGCTCTGCGATCCACAGAAGAGATCGAATTACGATAAATGGAGAAACAGCGGCATATCAATCAGCTACAAACAATGGCTGGGCATGAAAGAGCACGTACATCAGGTATTTTTTTTTCTTTCAAAAAAACGACATTTATCCACTTTTTTCCAAATTCCAACCCAATTCGCCTGCACTATGAACTATCAAAAATAGTCCAGGAGAATATCATAACATCGCATTATCATACAAACTTATTTCCACTTTTTCAACCTAATCTCCCCGACTATAAAGCATCTACTAAACATTAATAGTCCGGGAGAAAAACGTATAAAATTCATTTTTTTTTGCATTGATCAAAAACTGACATTTATCTACGTTTTTCCCAATTCCAACCCAATTCACCTGCACTATAAACTACCCAAAATAGTCCAGGAGAATATCATAACATCGCATTATCATACAAACTTATTTCCACTTTTTCAACCTAATCTCCCCGACTATAAAGCATCTACTAAACATTAATAGTCCGGGAGAAAAACGTATAAAATTCATTTTTTTTTGCATTGATCAAAAACTGACATTTATCTACGTTTTTCCCAATTCCAAACCAATTCACCTACACTATAAACCACCACAAATAGTCCAGGAGATTATCATAACATCGCATCATCACGCAAACTTATTTCCACTTTTTCAACTTAATCTCCCCGACTATAAAGCATCTACTAAACATTAATAGTCCGGGAGAAAAACGTACAAAATTCTTTTTTTTTTCATTGATCAAAAATTGACATTTATCTACGTTTTTCCAAATTCCAACCCAATTCACCTGCACTATAAACTACCAAAAATAGTCCATGAGCATATATCATAACATAGCATCATTACACACACTTATTTCCACTTTTTCAACTTAATCTCCCCGACTATAAAGCATCTACTAAACATTAATAGTCCGGGAGAGAATTATATAAAATTCATATTTTTTGCAATGATCAAAAACTCACAATTATCTACGTTTTTCCAAATTCCAACCCAATTCACCTGCACTATAAACTACCAAAAATAGTCCATGAGCATATATCATAACATAGCATCATTACACACACTTATTTCCACTTTTTCAACTTAATCTCCCCGACTATAAACCATCTACTAAAACACTAATAGTCCGGGAGAAAAGCGTATAAAGTTCATATTTTTTTGCAATGATCAAAAATTGACATTTATCTACGTTTTTCCAAATTCCAACCCAATTCACCTGCACTATAAACTACCCAAAATAGTCCAGGAGAATATCATAACATCGCATCATAACACAAACTTATTTCCACTTTTTCAACTTAATCTCCCCGACTATAAAGCATCTACTAAACATTAATAGTCCGGGAGAAAAACGTACAAAATTCATTTTTTTTCATTGATCAAAAATTGACATTTATCTACGTTTTTCCAAATTCCAACCCAATTCACCTGCACTATAAACTACCAAAAATAGTCCATGAGCATATATCATAACATAGCATCATTACACACACTTATTTCCACTTTTTCAACTTAATCTCCCCGACTATAAAGCATCTACTAAACATTAATAGTCCGGGAGAGAATTATATAAAATTCATATTTTTTGCAATGATCAAAAACTCACAATTATCTACGTTTTTCCAAATTCCAACCCAATTCACCTGCACTATAAACTACCAAAAATAGTCCATGAGCATATATCATAACATAGCATCATTACACACACTTATTTCCACTTTTTCAACTTAATCTCCCCGACTATAAAGCATCTACTAAACATTAGTAGTCCGGGAGAGAATTATATAAAATTCATATTTTTGCAATGATCAAAAACTCACAATTATCTACGTTTTTCCAAATTCCAACCCAATTCACCTGCACTATAAACTACCAAAAATAGTCCATGAGCATATATCATAACATAGCATCATTACACACACTTATTTCCACTTTTTCAACTTAATCTCCCCGACTATAAACCATCTACTAAAACACTAATAGTCCGGGAGAAAAGCGTATAAAGTTCATATTTTTTTGCAATGATCAAAAATTGACATTTATCTACGTTTTTCCAAATTCCAACCCAATTCACCTGCACTATAAACTACCCAAAATAGTCCAGGAGAGTATCATAACATCGCATCATCACGCAAACTTATTTCCACTTTTTCAACTTAATCTCCCCGACTATAAAGCATCTACTAAACATTAATAGTCCGGGAGAAAAACGTATAAAATTCATTTTTTTTTGCATTGATCAAAAACTGACATTCATCTACGTTTTTCCCAATTCCAACCCAATTCACCTGCACTATAAACTACCCAAAATAGTCCAGGAGAATATCATAACATCGCATCATAACACAAACTTATTTCCACTTTTTCAACTTAATCTCCCCGACTATAAAGCATCTACTAAAACACTAATAGTCCGGGAGAAAAGCGTATAAAATTCATATTTTTTTGCAATGATCAAAAATTGACATTTAT
Organism: Phyllotreta cruciferae; assembly: GCA_917563865.1. Lineage (NCBI taxonomy): Eukaryota > Metazoa > Arthropoda > Insecta > Coleoptera > Chrysomelidae > Phyllotreta > Phyllotreta cruciferae. The sequence goes on along the minus strand of OU830618.1, from coordinate 698,864 downwards.
CTACGTTTTTCCAAATTCCAACCCAATTCACCTGCACTATAAACTATCAAAAATAGTCCAGGAGAATATCAAAACATCGCATTATCATACAAACTTATTTCCACTTTTTCAACCTAATCTCCCCGACTATAAAGCATCTACTAAACATTAATAGTCCGGGAGAAAAACGTACAAAATTCTTTTTTTTTTTTTTCATTGATCAAAAATTGACATTTATCTACGTTTTTCCAAATTCCAACCCAATTCACCTGCACTATAAACTACCAAAAATAGTCCATGAGCATATATCATAACATAGCATCATCACACACACTTATTTCCCCTTTTTCAACTTAATCTCCCCGACTATAAAGCATCTACTAAACATTAATAGTCCGGGAGAAAAACGTACAAAATTCATTTTTTTTTCATTGATCAAAAATTGACATTTATCTACGTTTTTCCAAATTCCAACCCAATTCACCTGCACTATAAACTACCAAAAATAGTCCATGAGCATATATCATAACATAGCATCATCACACACACTTATTTCCACTTTTTCAACTTAATCTCCCCGACTATAAAGCATCTACTAAAACACTAATAGTCCGGGAGAGAATTATATAAAATTCATATTTTTTGCAATGACCAAAAACTCACAATTATCTACGTTTTTCCAAATTCCAACCCAATTCACCTGCACTATAAACTATCAAAAATAGTCCAGGAGAATATCATAACATCGCATTATCATACAAACTTATTTCCACTTTTTCAACCTAATCTCCCCGACTATAAACCATCTACTAAACACTTATAGTCCGGGAGAGAATTATATAAAATTCATATTTTTTGCAATGATCAAAAACTCACAATTATCTACGTTTTTCCAAATTCCAACCCAATTCACCTGCACTATAAACTACCAAAAATAGTCCATGAGCATATATCATAACATAGCATCATTACACACACTTATTTCCACTTTTTCAACTTAATCTCCCCGACTATAAACCATCTACTAAAACACTAATAGTCCGGGAAAAAAACGCACAATTTATTTTTTTTATTTTTTTAGTCGATGCATTGGTCCAATCCGAAGACCAAAGACCGCATGCTGGAGTCCGGGGGCAACTCGGGCCCGTCCAGCCTGGGCGCCGCGACGTCGCCGGCCCACCGCCGGGCCTCCGAGGGCGGCGCCAACTTGCACTGGGGCGGCAAGGGCGCCGGCACCGCTTGGGGCGCCGAGCCGCCCTCGTCTGTCGTCAATAAATTTCGCAATTACGAAATTTAAACGCCGTTTTACGTCTAATTAACGCTGTTAATTAGTTCTACCCCACTCCCCCCCACACACTTAATATTCGTCGTGTCGTCGCCATCTTGTGTATAACGATATTTATGAAAACTTCCTGTCTTTCGGTTACTTCCGTATCGCCAACTTCGATTTTTGGGGATATTCGTAATTTATAAGTTGGCAATACGTTCAACTATGTCGACTGTCAATTTTTATCCTATTTTGACGTATTTCGACGTTTGATGTGTCAAAATTTTTCAGGGACTTTACTATATACCTTTATTTTCGATATTTTAACGGTTGGTAACAAATTCAATAATGCCAACTTAAATGAAAAATACTATATCAAATCTTATGTGTATACCTATCTTCCTCGACTGTACAGTATTGAAGAGTGAGAGACGAGCCAAAGGTGGGTCGATTTTTTCGATGGGTTGATGTTCTTACGTATAGCAGGGTAAAAGCAAAGCACACTCGACTTTTTTCCATATCGTTGAAAAACCATTTGTATTTTGATAAATGTTGACTATATACATTCTATATATTATATGATAGAAGTACCTATTTATTGATGTTTACCTAAATATATATCTATATAGATTATTTCAACTGTTTTTTATTTTTTCGCCTTATATCCCAATTTGACCGGGCTATGAATCGTCAGTAATAGCCCGGGACAATTAAAAAAATTCTATACTTTTTACTCTTAAATGTATCCCAATTTGACCGGGCTATGAATCGGCAGTAATAGCCCGGGACAATTTAAAAAAATCTATACTTTTTACTCTTTATACCAATTTGACCGGGCTATAAATCGACTGTAATAGCCCGGGACAATTAAAAAAAAATGTTTTTTACGCATTATATCTCAATTTGACCGGGCTATGAATAGACAGTAATAGCCCGGGACAATTTAAAAAAAAATCTACACTTTTTACTCTTAAATGTATCCCAATTTGACCGGGCTATGAATCGGCAGTAATAGTCCGGGACAATTTAAAAAAAAATCTACTCTTTTTGCTCTTTATCCCAATTTGACCGGGCTATAAATCGAATGTAATAGCCCGGGACAATTTAAAAAAAATGTTTTTTACGCATTATATCTCAATTTGACCGGGCTATGAATCGACAGTAATAGCCCGGGACAATTTAAAAAAAATCTACACTTTTTACACTTAAATGTATCCCAATTTGACCGGGCTATGAATCGGCAGTAACAGCCCGGGACAATTAAAAAAAAAAACTACACTTTTTACTCTTTCTACCAATTTGACCGGGCTATAAATCGACTGTAATAGCCCGGGACAATTAAAAAAAATGTTTTTTACGCATTATATCTCAATTTGACCGGGCTATGAATAGACACAGTAATAGCCCGGGACAATTTAAAAAAAATCTACACTTTTTACTCTTTATCCAAATTTAACCGGGCTATAAATCGACTGTAATAGCCCGGGAAAATTCAAAAATTTTTCGAATATTTAGATTATTACTTAGTACAAAATAATTTATTCCTGGTTATTGACTCACAAGCGATGATAAAACACGAACGTTGTTAATTATCTTAGTTCTTTATAAATAAGAATTTATTTATAGATAATAATCTAATAAATAATTATTGAGAAATACAAATGCAGAGAGAAAAATAAAACAACGAAATTAAAATTGATTAGTTGTTTATTTAGGATTATTCACGAATCCTTGATGGGATAATTCGAGTTTTGAATGGCAATTTAAGCTCGTAAAAAGAATTTAATGCAAATGAGACCTTCGGCATACGGTCATCTTTGTGTACTCGAACAAATTCTTATCCTAAAACAGCGGTTAAAACGTCATAAAAAAAACCTTCAAGGCCAACTCGATGAACCGCCTCGTTTCCTGCACCGCGATATTTCCTTCTTAACTAAACAAAAAACTATATAAAAATAAAAATAAAAATAAATTAAAAACATTACGGATTAATTCGGTAGGCCATTTTGTTTCAATTTCGAATTTTCGATTCGAATCCAGCAGGCGTAATGGGTGCTGCCTACTATGTGAAAGCGAACGCAAACAACATGCTGATTGCGACGTTGCCAAGCGTTCCAAAAATTCCCCAGCAACAACGATAAATAGAAACTATTATCCATAATTTCGAATAAAATTCAAACAATTCGAAAAGTTGGCTGATCTAGAGAAAATTGCTATAAAAACAGCATCAAGTTAGCTTTGAGATTTATTAAAAAAGTGTCTTTTGGGTTTTTTAAAGCTTTTTTAAGGTTTTTTAAAGGGTTTTGAAGTTTTTTAAAGGGTTTTGAAGTTTTTTAAAGGGTTTCGAAGTTTTTTAAAGGTTTTTTTTGGGTTTTTTTAAGGTCTTTTAAGGTTTTTTAAGTTTTTTACGGTTTTTTTAAAAGGGTTTTTAAGGCTTTTTAGGTTTTTTTAAAGGGATTTTAAAGGGTTTTTAAAGAGTTTGAAGCTTTTAAAAGTTATTTTAAGGTTTTTAAAGGCTATTTTAAGGTTTTTAAAGGTTATTTTAAGGATTTTTAAAAGGACTTTTAAGCTTTTTTAAAGGCTTTTGAAGTTTTTTTAATGTTTTTTGGGGTTTTTAAGGTCTTTTAAAGGGCTTTTAAGGGTTTTCAAGGTTTTTTAAAGGGGTTTTAAAGGGTTTTTAAAGGGCTTTTAAAGGGTTTTTAAATGATTTTTAAAGAGTTTGAGGCTTTTAAAGGTTATTTTAAGGTTTCTTAAAAGGACTTTTGAGCTTTCATAAAGGGTTTTGAAGTTTTTTAAGGTTTTTTGGGTTTTTAAGGTCTTTTAAGGTTTTTTAAGGTTTTTTTTACGGTTTTTAAGGGCTTTTAATGGGTTTTTAAGGGGTTTTGAGGTTTTTTAAAGGGGTTTTAAAGGGTTTTTAAAGCGCTTTTAAAGAGTTTGAGGCTTTTAAAGGTTATTTTAAGGTTTTTAAAGGTTATTTTAAATTTTTTTAAAGGGTTTTGAAGTTTTTTTAAGGTTTTTTGGGTTTTAAGGTCTTTTAAGGTTTTTTAAGGTTTTTTTACGGGTTTTTAAGGGCTTTTAAAGGGTTTTTAAGGGGTTTTGAGGTTTTTTTAGGTTTTTTAAAGGGGTTTTAAAGGGTTTTTAAAGCGCTTTTAAAGAGTTTGAGGCTTTTAAAGGTTATTTTAAGGTTTTTAAAGGTTATTTTAAATTTTTTTAAAGGGTTTTGAAGTTTTTTTAAGGTTTTTTGGGTTTTAAGGTCTTTTAAGGTTTTTTAAGGTTTTTTTACGGGTTTTTAAGGGCTTTTAAAGGGTTTTTAAGGGGTTTTGAGGTTTTTTTAGGTTTTTTAAAGGGGTTTTAAAGGGTTTTTAAAGCCCTTTTAAAGAATTTGAGGCTATTAAAGGTTATTTTAAGGTTTTTAAAGTTTATTTTAAGGTTTGTTAAAAGGATTTTTAATTTTTTTTTGGTTTTTTTAAGTTATTTTAGTAATTTTCAGTAACTTTTTAATTTAGTAACTTATTTTCGAATCAACAACAATCCTTCACACTAAACAGCACTACCAACTGTCGCCATGCAAAAAAAAAAACAAAAAACCCCAGATTCCACACTAGGGGAATAAAAAATTCGGGGAAACTGTTGGCCGGCGACTTGGCAACGCCGCCGAAAGCTCGACCGAGAACCGGTCGTGCAAGAAGCGAAGGAAATTAAGGATAATTTCGCTCGGCCTGTCGGCTAGTCGAATAGTGCATAAGTGACTACTAGATTTAGTTTTAGTTTAGGTTAGATCGAAGCGGTCGCAGGCGGCCGATGCGAGCGAAATTATTTGTTTAAGAAAAATCGTGAAATAATACACAAAGTGTTCGAATCGAAGGCGGCCGGGGGTAGCCAGGTGCAAGGACACGTGTGAAAGAAAGGAAAGGAAACGGTGCGAGTTCGCGAGTGTTATGTGAGAAGTAAATTTACTTTCGAAAAGGGAAAAATTGGCCAACGAAATGCCTTTGGGTTCGTTTTGTTGCAAACTGAAGGGATTGTCCTGAAAAAACGCCCTGTATAGGTGAGTCATTGATCGATTAATAAACGTAAATTTCAATTAAAAAGTGTTTGGGACAATCTGTATGTTCTATAGTACAGTAGCAAACGAAATCTTGTAAATTTCAATTATCTATAAAAATTTGTTTGGGACAACCTGTATACGTTCTATAGTCCAGTAGATGAAGCAACTAATTAAATTTCAATTGAAAAAATTATATAAATTTGTTTGGGACAACCTGTATATGTTTTATAGTCCAGTAGATGAAGCAACTATAGTTAATAATTAAATTTCAATTGAAAAAATTTTATAAATTTGTTTAGGACAACCTGTATACGTTTTATAGTCCAGTAGATGAAGCAACTATAGTTAATAATTAAATTTCAATTGAAAAAATTTTATAAATTTGTTTGGGACAACCTGTATACTCCAGTAGAAACCGTAACTAAATAAATTTCAATTGAAAAAATTGTATAAATTTGTTTGGGACAACCTGTATACGTTCTATAGTCCAGTAGATGAAGCAACTAATTAAATTTCAATTGAAAAAATTATATAAATTTGTTTGGGACAACCTGTATACGTTTTATAGTCCAGTAGATGAAGCAACTATAGTTAATAATTAAATTTCAATTGAAAAAATTTTATAAATTTGTTTGGGACAACCTGTATACTCCAGTAGAAACAGTAACTAAATAAATTTCAATTGAAAAAATTATATAAATTTGTTTGGGACAACCTGTATACGTTCTATAGTCCAGTAGATGAAGCAACTAATTAAATTTCAATTGAAAAATTATATAAATTTGTTTGGGACAACCTGTATATGTTTTATAGTCCAGTAGATGAAGCAACTATAGTTAATAATTAAATTTCAATTGAAAAAATTTTATAAATTTGTTTAGGACAACCTGTATACTCCAGTAGAAACAGTAACTAAATAAATTTCAATTGAAAAAATTATATAAATTTGTTTGGGACAACCTGTATACGTTCTATAGTCCAGTAGATGAAGCAACTAATTAAATTTCAATTGAAAAATTATATAAATTTGTTTGGGACAACCTGTATACTCCAGTAGAAACAGTAACTAAATAAATTTCAATTGAAAAAATTATATAAATTTGTTTGGGACAACCTGTATACGTTCTATAGTCCAGTAGATGAAGCAACTAATTAAATTTCAATTGAAAAATTATATAAATTTGTTTGGGACAACCTGTATATGTTTTATAGTCCAGTAGATGAAGCAACTATAGTTAATAATTAAATTTCAATTGAAAAAATTTTATAAATTTGTTTAGGACAACCTGTATACTCCAGTAGAAACAGTAACTAAATAAATTTCAATTGAAAAAATTATATAAATTTGTTTGGGACAACCTGTATACGTTTTATAGTCCAGTAGAAACAGTAACTAATTAAATTTCAATTGAAAAAAATTATATAAATTTGTTTAGGACAACCTGTATACGTTTTATAGTACAGTAGAAACAGTAACTAATTAAATGTCAATTGAAAAAATTATATAAATTTGTTTGTGACAACCTGTATATTTTATAGTACTGTCCCAAAAGTAACAAATAACTAAATCGTTAATAAATCTATCATTAATCAATTTGGCCCACCCTGTAAGCCTCATAGTAAGGGAGCAAAAGTGTATAAGTTTTAATATTAATTAATAGTAAGGGAGCAAAAGTAACAAATAACTAAATCGTTAATAAATTTATCATCAATGAATTTGAGCCGCCCTGTAAGGCGTATAGCAAGGGAAATTGAGTCATATACGTATACATCACTTTTTCTACGACCTGAAATTTCTTGCACGATGTGAATATAACCGAGTTTTATGGTACTTTTAGTACATAATAATATGCATTGCATATCGTTTAATGGCCGCTAGTTCGTTAGAAATGTGAACGAACTCGAAACCCGATGAAAATGAGAAAAAAATTTTTCGTAATTTAATACCGTTAGCGCGGAACTCTTCGATAAAATAAATACGAAACTCGCGTTAGTTGCTACTCGATCAAGCTATACACAGAGAATAATAATAATAATGACAGTTGCCTACTAGATTCACTAAATGTGACAGCTACAGGAAATGGTGTAAAAATCTAGCAGGCATTATAATAATGACAGTTGCCTTCTAGATTTGTTCTTAATTTGACGTTTTGTGTGTGGGGAAAAATTAGTATAGTAGGCATTGCATTGAATAATGTCGAAACTATTACGAATTATAAATATAAACAATGACTGTAATAAAGTAATAAAAGCGATAATTGATGTTTAATTTAATGATTTTCGATAAAAATCGGCATGCCTGGCGATTTTGGAAGGATGTTTTGCTTATTCCTATTGTTAATTTAACGACTTGTTTCCCCTTATTAGATAACGCATTATTGGATTCATCAAACTCGCAATATTTAATTAGCTTATTTTTTATTTCGACTCGCCATTAGTATTCCTAACTCGTACTTGATTCTACGTTTATTGCGTAATAACGCGATAATCTACCAGCATGATGTACTTTTTTTTGCGTTTCGTGACGAAATTATCGCCCACATTTTTATTATTTAATCGCGGCTGGCGTCAATTAGGAAGCTTTTTTTTGATGTTACCGAATTTTCCTGTGCTATCGCAACGCTCTTATGACCCAATTTTTGGTTACCGAATCTTCCTGGACTAACGAAACGCTTTTGAAGCCCAAATATATAGAAAAATTGAAATTATTTCAGGTTACAGAATTGTCCTGGACTATAAAAATGCCCTTACAGTACATGGAAAAAGTGGAAATTTCCTAATTGTCCTGGACTATCATAATGCTCTTATGGACCAATTAAAGACAGAAATACTGGATATTTCAAGTTACTGAATTTTCCTGGACTGTCAAAATTAACTCTCTTATAGCCCAGTTAAAGTCATAGAAAAATTTGAAATTTCGGGTTACCGAATTGTCCTGGACTATCAAAACGCTTTTGAAGCCCAAAGATATAGAAAAATTGACATTATTTCAGGTTACAGAATTGTCCTGGACTATAAAAATGCCCTTACAGCCCAGTTATAGACATTGAAATTTCCTAATTGACCTGGACTATCATATTGCTCTTATAGACCAATTAAAGACAGAAATACTGTATATTTCAAGTTACTGAATTTTCCTGGACTGTCAAAATTAACTCTCTTATAGCCCAGTTAAAGTCATAGAAAAATTGGAAATTTCAGGTTACCGAATTGTCCTGGGCTATCAAAACGCTTTTGAAGCCCAAAGATATAGAAAAATTGAAATTATTTCAGGTTACAGAATTGTCCTGGACTATAAAAATGCCCTTACAGCCCAGTTATAGACATTGAAATTTCCTAATTGACCTGGACTATCATATTGCTCTTATAGACCAATTAAAGACAGAAATACTGGATATTTCAAGTTACTGAATTTTCCTGGACTCTCAAAATTAACTCTCTTATAGCCCAGTTAAAGTCATAGAAAAATTGGAAATTTCAGATTACCGAATTGTCCTGGGCTATCAAAACGCTTTTGAAGCCCAAAGATATAGAAAAATTGAAATTATTTCAGGTTACAGAATTGTCCTGGACTATAAAAATGCCCTTACAGTACGTGGAAAAAGTGGAAATTTCCTAATTGTCCTGGACTATCATAATGCTCTTATAGACCAATTAAAGACAGAAATACTGTATATTTCAAGTTACTGAATTTTCCTGGACTGTCAAAATTAACGCTCTTATAGCCCAGTTAAAGTCATAGAAAAATTTGAAATTTCAGGTTACAGAATTGTCCTGGACTATCAAATGCTCTTATAGCCCAGTCAAAAAATTGGAAATTTGTCCTGGAGTATCTCGACGTACTTATAGCCCAGTTAAAGCGATATAAAACTGGAAAATTCAAGTTATCGAATTGTTTTGTAGCATCATGAGGCTCTTATAGTCAAGTGAAAGTGAAAGAAAATTGGAAATTTTATATCAGTTTTATCAGCATTTCTGCGGTGTTTCGACAGAGTTATCGAAATTTTGTTTACGCAAATAAATGCAAACAAATGCAGTTTTCTAGAAACCCATGCTTAATAAATTTATTTCGATAAAAATTAATCTCTATACTGACTTAAATATTTAACTGCATTCTGATTAATTACGCAACGAAATTTCTCGCGCTATATAACAATAGAAAAACTACAATTAAAATAACGCATTTTCGTCGAAACAACATGGCGTTTGACAAAATCAAAATGGCCGCGTCTCCTCTTTATTTATATAAATTAACTTCATAATATTTACACCATTTCTTTTCATCACCAGCAATTGCAATTTCCAATGACAATGTAGGCAGAATAAGTGAAGGTGTGTTCACATTCTCCACTTGATGGCATTTCCAATAACAAACAGCATATGCTACGTCTCCCGCAACGCGGTCGTGACGTCACCGCGTTAGAAATTCTAACGAACTTTTCGATTCCGGCCTGCTCGATAAAATGTGAAGGTGTAATATATGGAATGTATATAGAGACATTCGAGAGAGAGAGAGAGAGAGAGATGTTAATAAAAGTGTGTCGGCGAAGAGATGAATAGGAATTTGAAGTGCATTCACCGTAAAATTTACCGCATATTACGTATGTAACATCGGCTGATGAGTTATTAATTTTTTTTGTTCAGTCTAAATCGAAGAAAGGTCGATTTTGCGCCGAATTCGACCGGACTATAAGCCGGCTCCATAGCCCGGGAAATTTAGCACAAGATAGAACAGAAGACAGTTGACAGAAGACAGTTGACAGTAGTCACAGTTGAAAGAAAGACAGTTGACAGAAAGAAAGACAGTTGACAGTAGTCACAGTTGAAAGAAAGACAGTTGACAGAAAGACAGTTGACAGAAAGACAGTTGACAGTAGTCACAGTTGAAAGAAAGACAGTTGACAGAAAGACAGTTGGCAGAAAGACATTTGACAGAAAGAAAGACAGTTGACAGTAGTCACAGTTGAAAGAAAGACAGTTGACAGAAAGACAGTTGACAGAAAGACAGTTGACAGAAAGACAGTTGACAGTAGTCACAGTTGAAAGAAAGACAGTTGACAGTAGTCACAGTTGAAAGAAAGACAGTTGACAGTAGTCACAGTTGAAAGAAAGACAGTTGACAGAAAGACAGTTGACAGTAGTCACAGTTGAAAGAAAGACAGTTGACAGAAAGACAGTTGGCAGAAAGACATTTGACAGAAAGAAAGACAGTTGACAGTAGTCACAGTTGAAAGAAAGACAGTTGACATCAGAAAGACAATTGACAGAAAGACATTTGACAGAAAGAAAGACAGTTGACAGTAGTCACAGTTGAAAGAAAGACAGTTGACAGTTTACAGAAGACAGAAGACAGTTGACAGAAAAATTAGACAATTGACAGATGATATTCGGCCATTTTGGCGAATGAAAATTGACGATTTTGACGGATAATAATCGAAATTCGAGCGTAACGACACGACACCGATTCTTATCGAATATTTTCGTTACGTTCGAGATATTTGAAATATTTCGAATTCGAAGAAAATTCGAAAAAAAGTAATTGAAACAATTTTTCGAATTCTTCGAATCACCTTCGAATCGATTAACGCTTTTTATTTACCAGCGCTCGCATACAGTAGGCTCGCTGTTAAAGCGGCGTGACGTCATCGCCTTTTTTATCTTGAACGGGCTATACTTAACTTACCGGCCAACCGCGATGCTTCTTGTGGAGTGAATTTTTATATTTAGAGTCATCGTGAGGTTATCGTTTTTCGACATACTTTTAGAAGTTCATAGGTCGTTTTCTCTATTATTACGAGTAAAGCACGACTGTATATAACAGAGTCTCGATTATATACATGTATATTTCTGGTGCAATATCGATGGGATTTACGTAAGAAGAATCGATTGTTGGTGGAATCGATTCGATTTCGGGGGACTGGTGACTGGTGCATCTCGTCGTTTATTTTATGTTTTATGTAACTGTGGGAGAGAAATCTTTTACTTTCTATAATTAAATGGTGTACCTTTTACATTGTGTTGTACCGCATTTTGGGTACTCAACAAAATGCAAATTGATTTTCTATAAACGGATTGTTTTATGGTAAAAAATGCGAATTTTCCTGTGCTATAACGATCGATTACAGTCCAGGAGAATTAGCGAAAAAATGTATAAAAAATAAATTTATCCCCCTGACTATTTCAAAAAATCAGTACCGCATTTTGGGTACTCAACAAAATGCACATTGATTTTCTATAAACGGCCTGTTTTGTGGTAAAAACGCGAATTTTCCCGTGCTATTAAGATCGACTATAGTCCAGGAGAATCAGCGAAAAATTGTACAAAAAAAAAATAATTTATCCCCCTGACTATTTCAAATAATCAGTACTGCATTTTGGGTACACAACAAATGCAAATTGATTTTCTAAAAAAAGCCTGTTTAGTGGTTAAAATGCGAATTTTCCTGTGCTATTACGATCGATTATAGTCCAGGAGAATTAGCGAAAAATTGTACAAAAAAATTAATTTATCCCCCTGACTATTTCAAATAATCAGTACCGCATTTTGGGTACACAACAAATGCAAATTGATTTTCTAAAAAAGGCCTGTTTAGTGGTTAAAATGCAAATTTTCCTGTGCTATTACGATCGATTATAGTCCAGGAGAATTAGCGAAAAATTGTACAAAAAAATTAATTTATCCCCCTGACTATTTCAAATAATCAGTACCGCATTTTGGGTACACAACAAATGCAAATTGATTTTCTAAAAAAGGCCTGTTTAGTGGTTAAAATGCAAATTTTCCTGTGCTATTACGATCGATTATAGTCCAGGAGAATTAGCGAAAAATTGTACAAAAAAATTAATTTATCCCCCTGACTATTTCAAATAATCAGTACCGCATTTTGGGTACACAACAAATGCAAATTGATTTTCTATAAACGGCCTGTTTTGTGGTAAAAACGCGGATTTTCCCGTGCTATTACGATCGATTATAGTCCAGGAGAATTAGCGAAAAATTGTACAAAAAAATTAATTTATCCCCCTGACTATTTCAAATAATCAGTACCGCATTTTGGGTACACAACAAATGCAAATTGATTTTCTAAAAAAGGCCTGTTTAGTGGTTAAAATGCAAAGTTTCCTGTGCTATTACGATCGATTATAGTCCAGGAGAATTAGCGAAAAATTGTACAAAAAAATAAATTTATCCTCCTGACTATTTCAAATAATCAGTACTGCATTTTGGGTACTCAACAAATGCAAATTGATATTCTAAAAACGGCTTGTTTAGTGGTTAAAATGCGAATTTTCCTGTGCTATTACGACCGATTATAGCCCAGGAGAATTCGCGAAAAATTATACAAAAAAATAAATTTATCCCCCTGACTATTTCAAATAATCAGTACTGCATTTTGGATGCTACAAATTGAGTTTCTAAATGCCCCATTTTTGTTCAAAACCGCGTATTTTCCTGTGCTAGTACGACCGATTATAGCCCAGGAAAATTCGCGAATAATTCTACAAAAAAATTAACTTATCCCCCCGACTATTACAATTAACTTATAGTACGGTAAAATTTCGTACAAAAAGATTCTTGATAAACGGATGCGAGTTCATGCGACCTTGTCGCTGCGTGTGTAATTTTAATTGACTAATTTCCAATTAACTATCGTACGTAAAGGTTAAATAGAAAAAAAATATCCAGGTCTGTTAAATATCAATTCGAACTGTTGTGATTTACGCAACACAAAAATAGACATTGCGAAATGCCTGGAAAATCCATCAAATTCGCCACCGTTTCGCCAACAATCGATTGCGTCACACAATCGATTAAACCGAATCGAATGAAAATTCGATATATTTATACACATCGCAGCAATCGTGTATTTGTTATTCTGTCATTGTTGCAACGCAATTAACTTAAATTGCGGGAAATTAGAAGCCTATCGCTTCCTTATAATCGGCAGTTAATGACTTATAGTCCGGTCGAATTCGCGAACATTTCCCATGAAAGAAATTCATTCTTCTATGAAACTCGCTGAATAATTCAAGCGAAAGAGACTCCCATTTCCTGCGTCGAGTCGAGTTAAAAATACACCGGCATGGGGCGCAGATGTTAACACTCGACATTCATTACATACTTATTCATCAGTGAATGGTATTGTTCGTTTTATATACAGGGCGGCACGAATTAATTTTCCAAATTTCTACCTAATTTTCCCGGACTATAACTCGATGAAAAGTCCAAAATACACCAGCAGAACATTCGTTACATACGTTTTCGGTTTATTGTGCTACACAAATTAATTTTCCAAATTTCTCCTTAATTTTCCCGGGCTATGACTCGATGGTGATAGTGCGGGAAAATTCGATATTTTAGCGACTGAATATGTACCAGACGTATTAGTGCAGATTACTAGATTATCGTTAGTAGTTTATTTAGAGTGGCCTTGTACTATTTATAACTTCAGTACAATTTTATGCTCCAATTGAATACAGAGAGAAGTAGAAAAATTTTTTTTCCACAAAATTCTACATTAATAACGTGTCTTAATAATCCACAAGTATCGAGCGCATCGTCGGAATTAGAAATCGCGTATATAAAATCCTATAAATATTTATCAACAATAACCTCATCACAAATTCTAAATCCTCAAGGAAAATAAAATGATTGGGTATAGTATGTTCGCGCTAATTCGACGATGACGTCACGACTTATAAAGTTTAGTGTGCTGCATATGCATAACCTCACTTTTCGTTATCTTTATAAAGGTCGAATCGATAATAAATAATTTATTTACCATCAGTAAATTTTAAAAATGTAATTATTCATTATCGCTGCATAAACAATGAAATAAAGTTATTAACGTAAAGTTGTTTGTGAATATTCGTGCGATGCAATTCGAAGCAAGCTTTGACTTTTTTAATAATAATTTCGTTTTAATAGTGCGAGGGATTTTTTTTAATTTTTTTGTAGAAATTTGTGTTAATTAATAATCGATAATTTTTATGGCTTTGTTGATTTTTCTGATTACCTCGACCTTAATTTCGATTTCAAAACGCAGATGTTTCGTGTAAATTTCTATTTAAAAATAAAAAAAATCGCGCAATTTTCCCGGACTATTAAATTAATTTATAGTCCGGTCGATTTGTCGAAAAAAAACCCTCTTCCAATATGCGTAAAAACCTTCTTTTACGAATGTTCGGAAAAATGCTCAATTTTCCCGTGCTATCGAATCAATTTATAGTCCGGTCGAATTGCCGAAAAAACGGATTATAATGCAATTTCGATTTCAAAATGCAGATGTTTCGTGTAAATTTCTATTTAAAAATAAAAAAAGCGCGCAATTTTCTCAGACTATTAAATTAATTTATAGTCCGGTCGATTTGTCGAAAATCAAACCCTCCTTCAATATGCGTAAAAAGCTTCTTTTACGAATGTTCGAAAAAATGCCCAATTTTCCCGTGCTATCGAATCAATTTATAGTCCGGTGGAATTGCCGAAAAAACGCATTATAATGCAATTTCGATTTCAAAACGCAGTTTCGTGTAAATTTCTATTTAAAAATAAAAAAAAGCGCGCAATTTTCTCAGACTATTAAATTAATTTATAGTCCGGTCGATTTGTCGAAAAAAAACCCTTTTCCAATATGATGTGTAAAAAGCTTCTTTCACGAATGTTCGAAAAAATGCCCAATTTTCCCGTGCTATCGAATCAATTTATAGTCCAGTAAAATTGCCGAAAAAACGCATTATAATGCAATTTCGAACGAATAACGCGAGAATAGCGGTCGTGATAAACTTGTTACAAGTTCAGTACACTCTCCTTGCGCCATTTTGCATAGTAATTTTCTCGACTATTAATACACAGCCTACTCGAGCAGGATTTCCGAAGATCCGTTAGAGCTATCGCTTGTTTTTTTTTTTCTATTCACCGAAAGGACTCTCTTTAATTAGAATTATAACTCGAATTGCGTGAGAACATATTCGAAATTACCTATATATGTATCTCATTTCTCTTCTGTAATTAATTCTTTTTGTTCAAATCGATATACTAACGCGATTTTATTCGCGCTAATTTGACCGGGCTATTAGATGAATTAATAGACCGGGAAAATTCGACCAGTATTACGCTTGTTTTTTATTAAGTTTTAAGAGAATTAAATTACAATTTATAATTTTATCATCGCTTTTAATCTGGAAACTATACTGTTATAAATTGCAAAATGCAACCAGAATAAACCGGTCCTATTTTAACGCGACCTTAGGCGTGTCAATAATTAGATGATATCCTTGAATTGTATATAAGAGACTGTTTAAAAACCAAATTTTGTATGTGTATATCAAAAAAAAATCGAAATTACTATATACAGCATGTCCCAAAAAATATATTACTCAACTTGTGGGACACACTGTATATTCGAAACAACTACAGTGCGTTTCAAAATACAAACATACAGCGTGTACCAAAAATGTTTTATTCGACTTACAAATATACAGTGTGTCCCAATAAAAACCAAATTTTGTATGTGTACAAAAAAATCGAAATTACTATATACAGCATGTCCCAATAAATATATTACTCAACTTGTATGGGACACACTGTATATTCGAAACAACTACAGTGCGTCCCAAAATACAAACATACAGCGTGTACTAAAATTGTTTTATTCAACTTACAAATATACAGTGTGTCCCAATAAAAACCAAATTTTGTATGTGTACAAAAAATCGAAATTACTATATACAGCATGTCCCAATAAATATATTACTCAACTTGTATGGGACACACTGTATATTCGAAACAACTACAGTGCGTCCCAAAATACAAACATACAGCGTGTACCAAAAATGTTTTATTCGACTTACAAATATACAGTGCGTCCCAATAAAAACCAAATTTTGTATGTGCACAAAAAAATCGAAATTACTATATACAGCATGTCCCAAAAAATATATTACTCAACTTGTGGGACACACTGTATATTCGAAACAACTACAGTGCGTCCCAAAATACAAGCATACAGCGTGTACCAAAAATGTTTTATTCGACTTACAAATATACAGTGTGTCCCAATAATGTATTTTTTTTGGGACGCACTGTAGTTGTTCAGAATAAACAAATTTTACGAACGTGTGTCGTAAGTTTCAATTAACTAAACCGAACGTAACATTGACCCGTTAAAACAGCAAAAGGTAATGTCAATTGAAATGCAAATAACGCGGCAATTTGTAAACGAAACAATAATAACATAATATTGATAGTAATCGCCATTATTTAAACATTTACGCATGCAATTTTCGAGGTTGCAGCAGTAAAATCGAACACCATTTCGTTATTTCAAATCATTGCAGTCGATCAAGAAGGCGTCGGGCGGCAAGATGGCGCTACTGGGGCTGTGCGTCCGCAACGGCAGAGGCCGCTACATCACCAAAATCCTCTCCTTCGGCATCCTGTGGGCCCTCACCGTGTACACTTTGTACCAATTCAGATCGATCACCATCGACGTGCCGGTGCCCCACTTGAACAGCAGGTTTGTACTGGCCTCCACCTCCTCGGCACATCCGGCCAATCTTCGTTTTTTTTTTGCAGATTTCTACTACAAAAACGAATGGATCCTCTCACCAGGCACACCGACAGCACCACCGAGAGTTTGAGCTTAGACGTCGAGCCATTCGTCGACAAGAGCCCCATGTTATCGGAAGATAACCTCATTGAAGACATACAAAAAAGAATGCCCAATTTACCCATCGTCTATTGGAACAAAAACAAGAACAAACCGATGGGCCACAACAACACCTGCGCCAGGTAAAACTGTCACCTGTCAACCTTCACCTGTCACCTGTCACCCTTCACCTGTCATACATCAACTGTCACCTGTCATACATCAACTGTCACTTGTCATACATCAATCGTCACCTGTCATACGTCAATAAAGCCATTTTATGTTTTTATGTCGTCCATCCAGGTTTCCTTCGATGTTCGATTTGGAATTCAACAACATCTACTGGCAGACTTTGCGCACGTCGAACGGCACCTTCCAGTTGTTCGGCGCCTACTTGGATAAAAGGCCGAACAATCGGCTGGGGCCGACGGTGAGGATCCTAGGAATGATCGATAGGATCGAACCCACCGTCATCACCTACTGTCAATTCTGGTTCGACGGTCGCAAGGACCCCGTGATCGCCAAGAGCTTCGAATACAAGTATATTTGGTAAGGAAACCTCGAATTACGCATTATTTTCATTATTATCTACAAATTTTGGTGAAATATTCGCCATGACGTCACGAAATCTCGTCACGATCGATCCTCGACGGTTTACAGTCGCCTTGGCGTTTAAATTGACAGTTGTTGACATCCGGTCCTGTCAATTTTTTTTAACATGGCGGATATGTTTCGAGTAAATTCTTATTCTTAATCGTCGAATATTTTCGCCATCCGATGCTTTTTAAACGGTTTAATTAAAGAAAAGAAGCGCTGTAATATTATCGCGTACGTTACATAGAATATTATTCGAATTAACCACTTCGAATCGACTTTATTGATGCTTGATTGATTCGCAGGTACAAGAAATGGGGCAACTACAAGCAGGGCATTTATCAGCCCTATTTGACGGCGTGCGTGCTGCCGGCGAAGTACCGGGACCTGGTGCCCCAGTCCATCTCCCTGGTGGAGAAACAGTGCGACAACGCCACGAACAATTTGCGAATAATCTACGAGAAACCGCCCGCGAAGAAGGACTTTGCAGTGTGCGTCAAAGGACTAGACTTCCTGCACGAGGACCTCTCCGTGAGATTAGTAGAATGGATCGAATTACTGAACCTTTTGGGAGCCGAGAAGATATATTTCTACGAGTTGCAAGTGCACCCTAACATCAGCAAAGTGTTGAAACATTACGAACAGGAAGGGAAGGTTAGTAGTAAATTACAGGTCGCTGTATTACCGGCAACTGTCATTTGTGACGTTTCAGGTGCACGTCACGCCGATTAATCTAGCAGGCGGGCAACCCAACGCTCCTTCGTTCCAGCATCTGTATTTAACGAAAAAAACCAACCACAAGCGACAGAACGAGCTGATACCTTACAATGATTGCTTCTACAAGCACATGTACGAGTACAAGTGAGTTATTTGTTGATTTACAAGCGAAATTTTGACGTATAATAATTCAAAATGGCGTCCAGGTACATCATATTACTGGATATCGACGAGGTGATCATGCCTTTGGAGGGCACCACGTGGAGCGGGTTAATGGAGAAGGTTCTACCGAAGGCTTTGAAGATAAATAAAGAGGAAAGGGCTTCGTATAACGTGAGAAACGTGTACTTTTTGGACGATCTCATTCACAACCACGGCTGGTTCAAGGAAATACCCAGGTAAAAATTAGCGGCCAACGTGATTTTGTAACGGTTACTTGTCACTTGAAATGACGTGTCAAAATGTCGGCGAGAATTCGTTGTGGCCCTAGTGCCGTTACCGTATATGTAACAACCAAAAGTATGCTTTTTTTTTACACTTTTGCACAATCACGGCCGGTTTTAAGAAATATTGCACTAATTTATAGCCAACGTGATTTTGTAAGTTATTTCTCACTCAAAATAATGTTAGAAATGTCAAATATGAAGTGAGTGAGATTTCGTTGTGGCTCTGGTGCCGTTACCGTATACATAACAACCAAAAGTAATGCTTTTTTTACACTTTTGCACAATCACGGCCGGTTTTAAGAAATATTGCACTAATTTATAGCCAACGTGATTTTGTAAGTTATTTCTCACTCAAAATAATGTTAGAAATGTCAAATATGAAGTGTGATTTCGTTGTGGCTCTGGTGCCGTTACCGTATACATAATAGCCAAAATTAATGCTTTTTTTACACTTTTGCACAATCACGGCCGGTTTCAAAGAAATTATGCACTAATTTACAGCCAACGTGATATTGTAACGGTTATTTCTCACTCAAAATAATGTTAGAAATGTCGAATATGAAGTGAGTGAGATTTCGTTGTGGCTCCATCACCGTTACCGTATATATAACAAATATTTTTTTGCGCCAGGTACATGCACATGCTGCAGCACGTCTACCGCACGAAGAACTTCACCAAGCCGGGCCAGTACGTGAAATGCTTCCACAACACGGAGAAGGTGCTCACGTTGCACAATCACTTCCCGTTGAGCTGCCTGGGCAGCGGCTGCACCAGCTACCCCATAGAGACGGTGGACGCTCAGCTGCATCACTACAGAGCCGATTGCGTGAAGACGTTGAAGAAGAGCTGCGAGGAGTTCAGGAAGACCAGCGTGATGGACACCACCGTGTGGAAGTTCAAGGAGCCCCTGGTGAACAGGGTGACGAAGACTTTGAGGGTTTTGGGGTTTTTCGGGGACTCGAATTCGGTTAGGAAACGATGATTGATTGGATAATGTCGATGAGGATTTGATTTTTTTTTTTAGTAGTGTTTAATGAGTTCCTTTTTTTTAGTATAATTTAATGATATTCAGAACTGATATTAGGTAAACAGAAATTAGTTTTCGGATATTATACAGGGTGGATCGTTGATTTAGCGACCACTTTGTGTATTTTATAAAGGTTTAGAAATCAAATTGTAATATAAATTTGTGATATTTTTAGTTTTATATTGCAAAAATATCGATTTTTGTGTACAGGGCGTTTTGAACTACTTCTAATCTATCGCGAACAGCCCTGTATTACAGTTTAATTTTACGAGCACGCCCTTACAGGTCAGTAGATGATTTTTTTCCTAGATAATTTGCTCAAATTTTCGCCATGATTTCGTGACTAAATTGTTGCTCAACGCCCATTTAATTCGTACCTAAACATATCTGAGATGTACCGCACAATAAGACAAATAATATCAAAACTCATACGTACACAAGTGCCTGATGAGAAAGTGATGATTTTTTTATGATGTAAAAATGTTGTAAAAACGTTTGGTATACGCTGAAATATACAGGGTGTTATCGAGTTACACACATCTAGGGTAGGTAGTTCAAATGTCCCAAAAAGAAACCTCCTAAAGCACATGTTTGTTAGAACTATTCTACATATTTCACTAGTTTGTAACATGTATTTATCAACACCCTGTATACAAGTGCGTTTAAATTAGCATAAATTAATATACATTTCCATGTAGATCATATACGCTTTGGAAAACTGTCGTGCCTTGGTAAACACAAAGGTATATTCGATTACTATCTATTTATTGTATATTTATGTATGAAATTTTGTATTTGTAAACTGAATTACAAGTTTATTTATGACGTAGTTTCTTTCAACTTCACAAAATACTGTTTCAACTTATCTAAAGCTTTATACCGGTGGGATATTTTATTTTTTTCCGATTTAGGCATCTCTGCGTAGGTAACTTCGTAGCCCTTCGGTTGAAAACAGGGGTCCCAACCGAAGTCCCTAGGTCCTCTGGGGCTCACTATACAACCATCGGTTACACCTGCAAGTACATTCGTTACCTCATCGATACTTAAAATCTACTAAAATATTTTTTTTTTTAGAACACAAACCTTGAAATAGTATAACATCATCATCAACCCCTGTATGATAGGCAAACGTGCACACAGCCTCCGCTGATTTATCTTCGTATCCGTGCAGCATTCGATGCAGCCCTTCGGGGCCCAATTTCTCCAGGAACCACTTGATATAGGGGCCCGGCAGGCCCTTCAAAGACTTGAAACACAGAGCCGTGTCTTCCACGATGACGGGGCCCCCGATTTGCCTGTAGGCCTCCTTCGCTTTCAGCACTGATATCTCGTCGATGTCCCCCTGTAGCTCGGGCAAATCGAGTTTTTTACTCACCAGTTGCCTGGGGAAGTCGCCGCCTAAGATTTGCACGACTTCTTCGAGTTTCTTGGCGTTGCCGGTCACAAATGTTATCGTCTTCGACATTTTATAAAGCTTGTTTAATTGTTTATTCAGAATTCTAAAAACATAACCTCACTTATTCAAAATTCAAACCCAGCGAACAGCGTGAAGTTAGGTATGTGTGTGATGACTTGACAGATAAATGTCAATGCTGTCGAAACTGTCAAAGGCAGTATTTAAAATCGAATAATTTAGCCAGCGCATTTGTTGATATTGCACATTGCACTCGTCTCGCTCGCAGCAACGCATTTTTATTTCATTAATTTTATAAATATAAACTTTGATCGTACACCCTGAAGTTAGGTACGTGTGTAGTGACTTGTCAGCTAAACGTCATTAACGTCAAAACTGTCAAAGGCAGTATTTAAAATCGAATAATTTAGCCAGCGCATTTGTTGATATTGCACATTGCACTCGTCTCGCTCGCAGCAACGCATTTTTATTTCTTTAATTTTATAAATATAAACTTTGATCGTACACCCTGAAGTTAGGTACGTGTGTGGCGACTTGTCAGTTAAACGTCATTAACGTCAAAACTGTCAAAGTCAGGAATTGAAATAAAATAATAATTATTTAAAAAAATGTTTCTTTGTGTTAAATAAAAGTGAATCGTGCGCTACTAATCGAAAGAAATGGAACAAGTACGTTTGCTGGTGCAAGAGGAAGGCCGCGAGGCGAGGAATTTGCTGGCCTTCAATATATCAGCAGCCAAAGACGAGTTCAGAAGTAAGCCCTTCATTCGCATCATTTCCACCCTGTATACTCATTTAATGAATTTCTACCTAGATAAAGTGGCTCGCAAGCCGCCCTGCTCGCCCAGACACCACTCCGAGTCCATCACGAAGGGGCACAACCTGCGAACCCGAACAGGAGCCAGAGTGCGCTCGGCCTCGACCGGGCGGGACAAACGGTCAGAACTGCGAGCCAGGTACTGGGCGCTGTTATTCGGAAACCTCCAGAGATCCGTACGTTAAACTCTCAATACACTTATAACGCTCGATTTAATTCGCTTGTATGCACAGATCGCAGAAATATACAACACCGTAGAAACCCACGAAAGCCTCACCGAATGCCAGGAGGTGCTGCTGGTGCTGGAGAATTACTTGAGGGACTTCACAGCTTTGGCCGATTGGTTTCGATTGAAATGGGACTACGAGAATACCCCGGCTTTGCAGCGGCCTACTTCGTTGGCTTGGGATATCTGCAAAACGAATTTATCCAAAACCTGCAAGTCTGGAAAATCCAGTCCTAATCTAGGTAAACTAATTACAATTAATCGAAAGCTTTTGTTGAGTTTGAGCTCGTAGGTTCGGGTAGAAGTAGTCCGAATGTATCCGGGAAAATCAGCCCGATCGTTCATCGAGGTGCCAGTAAAACGAAATCGTGCCCTACCAGCCCTTTACCTCACGCGGACGCAGCCATAATGGAAAATAAAGCAGAAGAAACGGCTACTGAGAAAGTATCGCAGACTGATGATGTTCCGGATGAGGTTTATCCGGAGTCTGTGAGTTTCGCGGAAAAAGGAATATCCACGGTAGAAGATCCGGTGGATCAAGTTTGCAGCGGTACACAATACGATAACTCTATGAATCAAAGTAGGTGGTGTAAAAAGCGGTATAAAAGTTATAAACAATCGATTTTTAGAATCTCACAAGCGACTCGATCAGTTGAAGAAGAAACCGGAGGCCTCGATCAAAGCGAAATACAGCCAAAAATCCGCCGCAAAACCGGCGAGTACGCAAGCGAAAACCAAACAAATCGAACCATCGAAAACTTCTAGCAAAACTATAATTAAAAAATCAACCGGTAGAGAAGAAGACGAGTCCAATCACGATTCGCTGCCACCGAAAACCATCATAGTAAAAGACCTGGACTCTCCGAGCGAGGACCAACGCACGTACGATACTCTACGCAAAGTCAACGTGCAAAGCGTGGAGAAAAGCACTTGCACCAACGACGATTTCGAGTTTCCCAAGCTACCTGCGCGCCGTAACAACGTAGTAAAAGTCCACAAGGACTGCCAAACGGACGACTTCGATGACAACAAACCGGTCAAAATTGCTAAACCGGTTAAAGCAACCGAATCGAAGCCATCCAAACCGACCGTATCTCTGGTCAGAGCCGCCTATTCCACCGCTCTAACCAAAAGCGCTTCAGCTAAAATTGTACCGCCTAGGAGTAAATTAGAAACTAATAATAAACCCACTAGCATTGGGTGAGTTGATTTATTGTAATTATTTACTATATATTTATTGTAAATATTTTAGTATTACGAGCACGAAACCACAGAACACGAAACCCTACTCGGCTCGACCGGCCCCCCAACAGCGCCCTCTTAAACCCGAGCTGTCCCGTAGCAAGACGGTGAGCGACATGAAAAACCCCAAATACTCGACCCAGGGGCACCAACAGCCAACCTTCAAGTACCGAAACTTCCTGCTGCAGAAGAGCAAAACCACCTTAACCAAAGCCCACTTGTCCAAATCGCTGTCTCTAGACGAATACGCCAGTTCAGCTGAGACTTTGATCAATCAAGAAGGCCCTACGCAGAGCAACAGCTCATCGGAGACTCTAAATAACGGAGAAAGTAACAACAGGAGGTTCAAAAGCGAGGAGAAGGAGCCGCCGGCGGATGGCTGGTTGACCGTCAAGTGCAGGTCGCGGTTCAAAAACGGCGGTAAAAGCAGAAGAAGCGACGACACCGGCTTAAACTGGGTCACTAGATTCCACCAAGTGAGTGAATCGGTACGCGATTGGTTAGATAAAAAATCGACGGGTGCGATTTCAGGTGAGCGCGACGGCCAGCCTGCCGGCGTTGGCGCTGTTGCCGGAGTCCGGCGACGTTGCCAAGCCGCCGAAGTCTATCGATAAGAGCGTGAAGGAGAACATCAACACGTTGAAGTCTCTGAAAGGCAACGCCGCGAGCAATAAGGGCGGGTTGAAGCGCTCTAATACGACTTTGAGCAAAGCGAGCGCGGTGAGTAAGGGCAGTAGCGTGAAGGAGAAGAACGAGATGAATATGCAGATTAAAAGGGAGCACAAGAAGATGGCTGATGTGGATTCGGAGACCGATGACGAGGCCAAGTTTAAGGTGATTGGTGGGTTTTTTTGTGGGTAATGGGTTGTTTAAAGAGTTGATAGGTGTAAATAATTTGTATTGTTTGTGTATAACAGAGATGTAGGAATGTTAAGTTGGTAACGTGTGATTGGCCTTGTATTTAGGGTGTATTCAGTGCATTGAAAAGGTGTAATGTGATGGTATCTTGGAAATTTGTGGGTTTTTTTGGAATTTTTTGTTCTGCGAAAGTTGTAGAGAATTGGTTTTTCTATAAGTGGTGGAAATTTGGTTTTTTTATGTCGATTGGTTTTGGAGATAATTGGGGGTTTTCAAAGAATTGCACTAGATATTTGGGTTTTTTTTGTCATGTACATTAGGACTAAAAAGTCAAAATATCTCGGATATTTGTTGTTTTTTCGAAAATTTTTGTTCTTTAAAACTTGTAGAGAATTGTTTTTTCAATAAAATGGCGAATATTTTATTTTTCTATCTCAATTAGTTTTCGAGATAATTCAGGTTTTTTAAAGAGTAGCACTAGAAATTTGTTTTTTTTTTCGAGTACATTAACTCAAAAAAGTCAAAATATCTCGGAAATTTGCTGTTTTTTGGAAATTGTTTATTCTCCATAACTTGTAGAGGATTGATTTTTCTATAAATAACAGAAAATTTCATTTTTCTATCTCAATTAATTTTCGAGATAATTCAGGTTTTTTTAAAGAATAGCAGTAGAAAATTGTTTTTTCCCCAAGTACATTAGTACGAAAATGTCAAAATATCTCTGAAATTTGCTGTTTTTTCGAAATTGTTTATTCTCCAAAACTTGTAGAGGATTGATTTTTCTATAAATAACTGAAAATTTCATTTTTTTATCTCAATTAGTTTTCGAGATAATTCAGGTTTTTTAAAGAGTAGCACTAGAAAATTGTTTTTTCTCCAAGTACATTAGTACGAAAGTGTCGAAATATCTCGGAAATTTGCTGATTTTTCGAAATTTTTCACTCTTCAAAACTTGTAGAGGATTGATTTTTCTATAAATAGCTGAAAATGTCATTTTTCTATCTCAATTAGTTTTCGAGATAATTCAGGTTTTTTAAAAAGTAGCACTAGAAAATTGTTTTTTCCCCAAGTACATTAGTACGAAAATGTCAAAATATCTCGGAAATTTGCTGTTTTTTCGAAATTTTTCACTCTTCAAAACTTGTAAAGGATTTATTTTTCTATAAATAACTGAAAATTTCATTTTTCTATCTCAATTAGTTTTCGAGATAATTCAGGTTTTTTAAAAAGTAGCACTAGAAAATTGTTTTTTCCCCAAGTACATTAGTACGAAAATGTCAAAATATCTCTGAAATTTGCTGTTTTTTCGAAATTGTTTATTCTCCAAAACTTGTAGAGGATTGATTTTTCTATAAATAACTGAAAATTTCATTTTTTTATCTCAATTAGTTTTCGAGATAATTCAGGTTTTTTAAAGAGTAGCACTAGAAAATTGTTTTTTCTCCAAGTACATTAGTACGAAAGTGTCGAAATATCTCGGAAATTTGCTGATTTTTCGAAATTTTTCACTCTTCAAAACTTGTAGAGGATTGATTTTTCTATAAATAGCTGAAAATGTCATTTTTCTATCTCAATTAGTTTTCGAGATAATTCAGGTTTTTTAAAAAGTAGCACTAGAAAATTGTTTTTTCCCCAAGTACATTAGTACGAAAATGTCAAAATATCTCGGAAATTTGCTGTTTTTTCGAAATTTTTCACTCTTCAAAACTTGTAAAGGATTTATTTTTCTATAAATAACTGAAAATTTCATTTTTCTATCTCAATTAGTTTTCGAGATAATTCAGGTTTTTTAAAAAGTAGCACTAGAAAATTGTTTTTTCCCCAAGTACATTAGTACGAAAATGTCAAAATATCTCGAAAATTTGCTGTTTTTTCGAAATTTTTTATTCTTCAAAACTTGTAGAGAATTGATTTTTCTATAAAATGGTGAAAATTAATTTTTTTTATCTCAATTAATTTACGAGGTAATTCAGGTTTTCGGAGAATAGCACAAGAAATTATATTTTTTTTCTGGTACATTAGGACAAAAATGTCAAAATATCTCGAAAATTTGCAGTTTTTCAAAAAATTTGTACTCTTCATAACTTGTAGAGTATTAATTTTTCAGTAAAATGGAGAAAATTTTATTTTTGTATCTCAATTAGTTTTTGAAATAATTCAGGATTTTCAAAAAATAGCATCAGACGTTTGTTTTTTACCAAATACATTAGTGCCAAAAAAATCAAAATATCTCGTAAATTCGCCGTTTTTTCAAATTTTGTACTCTTCAAAACTTATAGCCAATAGTTTTCTCAACAAAACGGCGAAAACATAATTTTTTTACCTCAATTAGTTTTCGAGATATTTCAAATTTCCCACAGCTTCTACTTCAACCCAACCCCGCATCTTTAGCCTCGTACTCAACGCGCATACAGCGCCCATAATCGTTTACCACAGTCTCTCTAAATCTCATTTCCCTTCTCCCCAACCGCCAGGACATCCAAGACGAGCTGGCCACCGAGGAGGAACACCGCAAGAAGGCCAAGCAGCTCTCCGAAGAAGAGGACCGTCTGACCAAAGAGATCGAACACCTCCAAGGCCTCGAAATCGAAGTGGACACCGAGACCGACGGCACCGAGACCGACGCCGACGAGCTCCAATGCGACGCCGACGACATCTTCTCCGACGACCTCGCCGCCTCCCCGGACGACTCGGAAATGTCCCTGGAAGCTCGCTACGAGCCAATGCTAGCCGGTACAAAATGCCACCCATAAACTCCACGAAAACTCTAATAAACTGGTGTTATTGGCGCGTTTGCAGAGATGTCCTGGAGCGAGCGCATCGACACGCTGGCGGCCTTGGAGGCGCTGAGCGCCAGGCACCCGGGCAGGGCCCACGAGCTGCACCAGAAGCTGTCGAATCCGGCCAGGAGGCACAGCTTGGCGGAGACTGTTAGGAGGTATCAGGCGAAGCAGGCGCGGGCGCAGCAGCGCAGGCAGGACCTGCAGCAGGAGAAGGCGCTGAAGTTGCAGGCGCTGCTGGCTAGGGTGGCCGATGTCAAGGCGGCGAAGCTGCAGCTGATCGAGGAGAAGAGGAGGAGGATGGAGATGAGGTGAGCGGATGAAATTTGGGGGTTTTTCGAAATTTTTTGTTCTTCGAAAGTTGTAGAGAATTGATTTTTGTATATGTGGTGGAAATTTGGGTTTTTTATGTCGGTTGGGTTTGGAGATAATTGGGGGTTTTTGGAGGGTGGGGTTGGGAATTTGTTTTTTTTTCATATACATTGGGACAAAAAAGTGAAAATATCTCGGAAATTTGGAGGTTTTTCGAAATTTTTGGTTCTTCAAAAGTTGTAGAGAATTGATTTTTCTATATGTGGTGGAAATTTGGTTTTTTTTATGTCTGATGGTTTTGGAGATAATTGGGGTTTTTTGGAAGGTGGGGTTGGGAATTTGGTTTTTTTTTTCATATACATTGGGACAAAAAAGTGAAAATATCTCGGAAATTTGGAGGTTTTTCGAAATTTTTGGTTCTTCAAAAGTTGTAGAGAATTGATTTTTCTATAAGTGGTGGAAATTTGTTTTTTTTTTATCTCACTTGGTTTTTCAGATAATTGAGGTTTTTTAGAGAATGACATTAGAAATTGTTTTTTTTTTCATGTATATTGGGGTAAAAAAGTAAAAATATCTCGGGAATTTGGGGGTTTTTCGAAATTTTTTGTTCTTCAAAATTTGTAGAGAATTGATTTTTCTATAAGTGGTGGAAATTTGTTTTTTTTATCTCAATTGGTTTTTCAGATAATTGAGGTTTTTTAGAGAATGACATTAGAAATTGTTTTTTTTTTTCATGTATATTGGGGTAAAAAAGTAAAAATATCTCGGGAATTTGGGGGTTTTTCGAAATTTTTTGTTCTTCAAAATTTGTAGAGAATTGATTTTTCTATAAGTGGTGGAAATTTGTTTGTTTTTATCTCAATTGGTTTTTCAGATAATTGAGGTTTTTTAGAGAATGACATTAGAAATTGTTTTTTTTTTCATGTATATTGGGGTAAAAAAGTAAAAATATCTCGGGAATTTGGGGGTTTTTCGAAATTTTTTGTTCTTCAAAATTTGTAGAGAATTGATTTTTCTATAAGTGGTGGAAATTTGTTTTTTTTTATCTCAATTGGTTTTTCAGATAATTGAGGTTTTTTAGAGAATGACATTCGAAATTTTTTTTTTTTTTTCATGTATATTGGGGTAAAAAAGTAAAAATATCTCGGGAATTTGGGGGTTTTTCGAAATTTTTGGGTCTTCAAAAGTTGTAGAGAATTGATTTTTCTATATGTGGTGGAAATTTGGTTTTTTTATGTCTGATGGTTTTGGAGATAATTGGGGTTTTTTGGAAGGTGGGGTTGGGAATTTGGTTTTTTTTTCATGTACATTGGGGTAAAAAAGTAAAAATATCTCGGGAATTTGGGGGTTTTTCGAAATTTTTTGTTCTTCAAAATTTGTAGAGAATTGATTTTTCTATAAGTGGTGGAAATTTGTTTTTTTTTTTTATCTCACTTGGTTTTTCAGATAATTGAGGTTTTTTAGAGAATGACATTAGAAATTGTTTTTTTTTTCATGTATATTGGGGTAAAAAAGTAAAAATATCTCGGGAATTTGGGGGTTTTTCGAAATTTTTTGTTCTTCAAAATTTGTAGAGAATTGATTTTTCTATAAGTGGTGGAAATTTGTTTTTTTTATCTCAATTGGTTTT
The DNA here is from genome assembly GCA_917563865.1 of Phyllotreta cruciferae. NCBI lineage: Eukaryota > Metazoa > Arthropoda > Insecta > Coleoptera > Chrysomelidae > Phyllotreta > Phyllotreta cruciferae. The sequence continues at coordinate 669,860 of OU830618.1, read as the reverse complement.
TCAGATAATTGAGGTTTTTTAGAGAATGACATTAGAAATTGTTTTTTTTTTTCATGTATATTGGGGTAAAAAAGTAAAAATATCTCGGGAATTTGGGGGTTTTTCGAAATTTTTTGTTCTTCAAAATTTGTAGAGAATTGATTTTTCTATAAGTGGTGGAAATTTGTTTGTTTTTATCTCAATTGGTTTTTCAGATAATTGAGGTTTTTTAGAGAATGACATTAGAAATTGTTTTTTTTTTCATGTATATTGGGGTAAAAAAGTAAAAATATCTCGGGAATTTGGGGGTTTTTCGAAATTTTTTGTTCTTCAAAATTTGTAGAGAATTGATTTTTCTATAAGTGGTGGAAATTTGTTTTTTTTTATCTCAATTGGTTTTTCAGATAATTGAGGTTTTTTAGAGAATGACATTAGAAATTTTTTTTTTTTTTTTCATGTATATTGGGGTAAAAAAGTAAAAATATCTCGGGAATTTGGGGGTTTTTCGAAATTTTTGGGTCTTCAAAAGTTGTAGAGAATTGATTTTTCTATATGTGGTGGAAATTTGGTTTTTTTATGTCTGATGGTTTTGGAGATAATTGGGGTTTTTTGGAAGGTGGGGTTGGGAATTTGGTTTTTTTTTCATGTACATTGGGGTAAAAAAGTAAAAATATCTCGGGAATTTGGGGGTTTTTCGAAATTTTTTGTTCTTCAAAATTTGTAGAGAATTGATTTTTCTATAAGTGGTGGAAATTTGTTTTTTTTTATCTCAATTGGTTTTTCAGATAATTGAGGTTTTTTAGAGAATGACATTAGAAATTGTTTTTTTTTTCATGTATATTGGGGTAAAAAAGTAAAAATATCTCGGGAATTTGGGGGTTTTTCGAAATTTTTTGTTCTTCAAAATTTGTAGAGAATTGATTTTTCTATAAGTGGTGGAAATTTGTTTTTTTTTATCTCAATTGGTTTTTCAGATAATTGAGGTTTTTTAGAGAATGACATTAGAAATTTTTTTTTTCATGTACATTGGGGCAAAAAAGTAAAAATATCTCGGAAATTTGAGGGTTTTTCGAAATTTTTTGTTCTTCAAAATATGTAGAGAATTGATTTTCCTATAAGTGGTAAAAATTTGGATTTTTTTATCTCAATTAGTTTTTGAGATAATTCAGTTTTTTCAAAGAGTAGTACTAGAAATTTGGTTTTTATTTTAATGTGCATTGGTACAAAAAAGTGAAAATATCTCGTAAATTAGGAGATTTTTCAAAATTTTTCGTTCTTCAAAAATTGCAGAGAATCAATTTTTCCATAAAACAACGGAAATTTCATTCTTTTATCTCAACTACTTCTCGAGACAATTTACATTTTTTGTACACCGTACATTAAACACAGTAAAACTAAAAACCTCGCCGTATACCCCAGGTTGCAAAAGGCCGCCCAGAACCGCAAGCGCCACATCAAAGACATCGTCAAGAAGGCCCACGACGAAGAAGAGAAACTCAAAGAAATCGCCTTCATCAACGAGCTGGAGGCTCAAAACAAACGCCACGATTATTTGAGATCCTGCCGGGAGCAGCGGGGCCGCATCCAGGGCATCCAGGAGGACCGCAGGAAGCGGCAGGAGGAGAAGGCGGCCAAGGAGGCGGCCGTGGAGGAGCGCAGGAAGGCCTTGGAAAGGGAGCGGCTGGAGCGGTTGGATCGGTTGAAGGACGAGAGGAGGCAGAGGGACGAGAGAGTGGGGCAGCAGCAGCAGCAGAGGGAGAGAGAGAGGCAGGAGTTGGCGAGGGAGAAGGCTAGAGATAGAGAGGTAGGTTTGGTGTGCGTGTGTGGGGAAGGGAGATGGTGAGATGTGTGGGTTCTTCAGTAGATTGTATTTATGTGGTGAAATAATTTAAGGGCAGAAAAGTAATTTTTTTTCGGAAATTTGGGGGTTTTTCGAAATTTTTTATTCTTCGAAAGTTGTAGAGAATTGATTTTTCTATATGTGGTGGAAATATGGTTTTTTTATCTCAATTAATTCTCGAGATAATACAGGTTTTTCAATGAGTATTACTAAAAATTGGTTTTTTTCCCATATACATTAGGTCAACAAAGTCAAAATATCTCGGAAATTTGGTGTTTTTTCGAAATTTTTTACTCTCCAAAACTTGTAGAGGATTGATTTTTCTATAATTAACTGAAAATTTCATTTTTCTATCTCAATTAGTTTTCGAGATAATTCAGGTTTTTTAAAGAGTAGCACTAGAAAATTGTTTTTTCCCCAAGTACATTAGGTCAACAAAGTCAAAATATCTCGGAAATTTGCTGTTTTTTCGAAATTTGTTACTCTTCAAAACTTGTAGAGGATTGATTTTTCTATAAATAACTGAAAATTTCATTTTTCTATCTCAATTAGTTTTCGAGATAATTCCGGTTTTTTAAAGAGTAGCACTAGAAAATTGTTTTTTCCCCAAGTACATTAGGTCAACAAAGTCAAAATATCTCGGAAATTTGCTGTTTTTTCGAAATTTGTTACTCTTCAAAATTTGTAGAGGATTGATTTTTCTATAAATACCTGATAATTTAATTTTTTTATCTCAATTAGTTTTCGAGATAATTCAGGTTTTTTAAAGAGTAGCACTAGAAAATTGTTTTTTCCCCAAGTACATTAGCACGAAAATGTCAAAATATCTCGGAAATTTGCTGTTTTTTCCAAATTTTTCACTCTCCAAAACTTGTAGAGAATTGATTTTTCTATAAATAGCTGAAAATTTAATTTTTTTATCTCAATTAGTTTTCGAGATAATTCAGGTTTTTTAAAGAGTAGCACTAGAAAATTATTTTTTCCCCAAGTACATTAGTACCGAAATGTCAAAATATCTCGGAAATTTGCTGTTTTTTCGAAATTTTTCACTCTTCAAAACTTGTACAGAATTGATTTTTCTATAAATATCCGAATTTCATTTTTCTCTCTCAATCAGTTTTCGAGATAATTCGTTTGCTTTATAGAACTGTGGAATTTTCTCACTTCTACAACCAAGAATACAGGGTGTAGCTCTCTAATTGCCACAAACCTATTATTTTATTTATTTATTTATTTATTTAATAGGAAAGGTTGTCAGCATTGCACGAGAAACAACTGGCCTCCACCCAGGAATTACAGAAGCGCATCGAGCAAAAAATCGAAGACACCAAACGCAGGCACACCGAAAACATGGAGCAAATCAGACAGAAGGCCTTGGAACTGTCAATACACCGCTGTCAAAACGACGACAACCAAGCCCCCAACATCCTCCCCTACCCCACTCAGAAGATGTGCTTCGTCTGCAACGTATTGGTACGTCAAAAATGTCAAAAATGTCAAAAATGTCAAAAATGTCAAAAATGTCAAAAATGTCAAAAATGTCAAAAATGTCAAAAATGTCAAAAATGTCAAAAATGTCATATGTCAAATGTCATATGTCAAATGTGTTTCTTTTTTGACAGATCAAATCGGAGGTGTACCTGATGAGCCACCTGCGGGGCAGGATGCACCAGGAGGCGGTGCGGCAGGCCAATCTGTCGCCCGCCGAGGTGGAGCAATTCAATTTGAAGCAAATCGTAGAAGCCCCCGCCGAGCAAGAGGATCCCAAGGTGGCGGCGGCCAAGGAGCGCGGCAAATCCCACAGGAAGCGCTGCAAGAAGATCAGACAGAGGATGACGGTCAAGGCGGCCGAGTTCGAGACGGCTTACAAACCGAACGTCACCGATGGTAAATTTTATATACAGCATGTCCCGTAAAAATTTAGGGGATGTTGTAGAGTGTGTCCTTTTTTGGAATTTGGGGCGAATATACAGAGTGTCCTTTTTGGGAATTCTGGAATAGTATACAGTATGTCCTTTGAGGAATTCAGGGGTAGTATACAGGATGTCCTTTTTAAAAATTCGGGAAGAGTATATCTCTTATGTTATGGACACACTGTATAAACGACTCATATATAAGTACGAATAATTTTTAACTGTTTGTTTGTTTTTTTTGTTATAGGTGCTAATAAAAGAAGCATGAATAGAAGTATCAACACGATCGGTTCGATAACGAATCAAGCCAGCCAGGGTTTGTCGCCGGCCGTGTCCAGCCAACTGGATAGAATATTGAACGAGTTGTCGCGGTTGTTGAGCAAAGGCGGGAAAAACGATTTGGATATATTCCAAAGCGTAGGAGGCTTTGCTGTTTTGGGTAAATTGCTGGCTTTGGGACAGGATGGGAATTGTTCGTTGCCAGTCAAGTGAGTTGTATATTTTTCTATAATTTATTTTGTGGACAAGCTGTATATGAAATTTTTTACGTTGGAAGTTTGGGACAAGCTGTATATAGGATTTTATGCGTTAGAAGTTTGGGACTAGCTGTATATAGGATTTTATGCGTTAGAAGTTCGGGACAAGCTGTATATAGGATTTTATGCGTTAGAAGTTTGGGACAAGCTGTATATAGGATTTTATATGCTAGAAGTTCGGGACAAGCTGTATATAGGATTTTATGCGTTAGAAATTCGGGACAAGCTGTATATAGGATTTTATGCGTTAGAAGTTTGGGACAAGCTGTATATAGGATTTTATGCGTTAGAAATTCGGGACAAGCTGTATATAGGATTTTATGCGTTAGAAGTTCGGGACAAGCTGTATATAGGATTTTATGCGTTAGAAGTTTGGGACAAGCTGTATATAGGATTTTATATGCTAGAAGTTCGGGACAAGCTGTATATAGGATTTTATGCGTTAGAAGTTCGGGACAAGCTGTATATAGGATTTTTATGTTGAAAGTTTGGGACAGGCTGTATATAGAATTTTTTATGTTGAAAGTTCGGGACAAGCTGTACAAAGGATTTTATGGTTAAGAAGTTCGGGACAAGCTGTATATAGAATTTTTATGTTGAAAGTTTGGGACAAGCTGTATATACGATTTTATGCATTAGAAGTTCGGGACAAGCTGTATATAGGATTTTATATGCTAGAAGTTCGGGACAAGCTGTATATAGGATTTTATGCGTTAGAAGTTCGGGACAAGCTGTATATAGGATTTTATGCGTTAGAAGTTCGGGACAAGCTGTATATAGGATTTTATATGTTAGAAATTTGGGACAAGCTGTATATAGGATTTTATGCGTTAGAATTTCGGGACAAGCTGTATATAGGATTTTATGCGTTCGAAGTTCGGGACAGGCTGTATATCGAATTTTTATGTTGAAAGTTTGGGACAGGCTGTATATAGAATTTTTTATGTTGAAAGTTCGGGACAAGCTGTACAAAGGATTTTATGGTTAAGAAGTTCGGGACAAGCTGTATATAGAATTTTTATGTTGAAAGTTTGGGACAAGCTGTATATACGATTTTATGCATTAGAAGTTCGGGACAAGCTGTATATAGGATTTTATGCATTAGAAGTTCGGGACAAGCTGTATATAGAATTTTTATGTTGAAAGTTTGGGACAAGCTGTATATACGATTTTATGCATTAGAAGTTCGGGACAAGCTGTATATAGAATTTTTTACGTTGGAATTTTGGGACAAGCTGTATATAGGATTTTATGCGTTAGAAGTTCGGGACAGGCTGTATATAGAATTTTTTATGTTGAAAGTTTGGGACAACCTGTATATAGAATTCTTTACGTTGGAAGTTCGGGACATGCTGTATATAGGATTTTGAATACTATCTGTTAGAAATTTGGGATAAACTGTATGCAATTTCATCCGTTACAAGTTTGGGACAACCTGTATTGATTTTGGTGTTTTATCTGTTACAGATCGATGATTATTTGCTGCAATTTATGGCAAATAGCTTGTAGAGGAGCGAACGGTAGTAATAATTGTCAATATGTGATACTATCGAATCGATTGGTGCCGGTTATCGATCTTCTAAATGCCAAATTATCGGTAAGTTGATACATATATTCAATATTTAAAATTGTCGCCATGACGTCATTCTTAGTTTAAAGCGAGCGAATTATACATGCAAATTTGTTGCTATTTGCGAGTGGAACAAAGAGAGATTTATTGAAGTAACGGCGGGTTGGAGTGAGGAAGTTGCAAGTTGTGATAAAAAAAATATATTTCTAGGAAAATAAATCTTTTGTGTGTATGTGTGTGTGCATTCAAATCGATTTCCCTAACGAAATGGAAAACAATTTCGTATCTAAATAGCCGCCATTTCCGCTAAATTTACCCAAATTAAAATCCCGGAAAACGCGAAATTGGAAACAATTCGACCCCGTTTCCCCCCAACGGATCCCGCTCTAATAAATAACAGATTTTTTCGCCCGTACATTAAACTTTACAGCCAACTATGCAGACAAAAAATACGATGAAATAAAATAAAAAATAACGTCCCTTCGCCCCAATTCAATCTTTTTGCATTACAGACCATAGACAATAAAGAAGACGTCCTGCCCTCCGAGCCCCTTTGCACGGCCCTCATGCAACTCGTGGCAGTCGTGTTGAAAAACACCCCCCAGGAGTGCCCCCCCGGGCGCAAGCACGATATAGTCAGGTGAGTGATTTTCGAAAATTTCAATCAGCCAGGCAACGACACGCAGAACTTTATTATAGCTGAACGAAACACCGAAGAGTAGGCTTGCTATTTGGACTGTCATTTACTTATTAGTAGGCTTTGAACTGTCATTTTAGCTGTCATTATAAGGGCGCATTTTTGTAGTAGCTTACTATTTTTAGGGGTGGTTTCTTGTCGGTGTGTATACAGTGTGTCCACTTAAGTTCGCACCATATGGGAAACATTTTTATTGTTAATATTACGAAAAAAAGTTATTTTTTATAAAAAGTTCTGCATTGGGTTCTTCAGTAGATAGTATTTATGTGGTGAAGTAATTTAAGGGCAAAAAAGTAATTTTTTTTCGGAAATTTGTGGGTTTTTCGAAATTTTTTATTCTTCGAAAGTTGTAGAGAATTGATTTTTCTGCATGTGGTGGAAATTTGGTTTTTTTATCTCAATTAATTCTCGAGATAATTCAGGTTTTTCAATGAGTATTACTAAAAATTGGTTTTTTTCCCGTATACATTCGGTCAACAAAGTCAAAATATCTCGGAAATTTGCTGTTTTTTCGAAATTTTTCACTCTTCAAAACTTGTAGAGGATTGATTTTTCTATAATTAACTGAAAATGTAATTTTTCTATCTCAATTAGTTTTCGAGATAATTCAGGTTTTTTAAAGAGTAGCACTAGAAAATTGTTTTTTCCCCAAGTACATTAGTACGAAAATGTCAAAATATCTCGGAAATTTGCTGTTTTTTCGAAATTTTTCACTCTTCAAAACTTGTAGAGGATTGATTTTTCTATAAATAGCTGAAAATGTCATTTTTCTATCTCAATTAGTTTTTGAGATAATTCAGGTTTTTTAAAGAGTAGCACTAGAAAATTGTTTTTTCCCCAAGTACATTAGTACGAAAATGTCAAAATATCTCGGAAATTTGCTGTTTTTTCGAAATTTTTCGCTCTTCAAAACTTGTAGAGGATTGACTTTTCTATAAATAGCTGAAAATTTCATTTTTTTATCTCAATTAGTTTTCGAGATAATTCAGGTTTTTTAAAGAGTAGCACTAGAAAATTGTTTTTCCCCAAGTACATTAGTACGAAAATGTCAAAATATCTCGGAAATTTGCTGTTTTTTCGAAATTTTTTATTCTCCAAAACTTGTAGAGGATTGATTTTTCTATAAATAGCTGAAAATGTCATTTTTCTATCTCAATTAGTTTTTGAGATAATTCAGGTTTTTTAAAGAGTAGCATTAGAAAATTGTTTTTTCCCCAAGTACATTAGTACGAAAATGTCAAAATATCTCGGAAATTTGCTGTTTTTTCGAAATTTTTTATTCTCCAAAACTTGTAGAGGATTGATTTTTCTATAAATAGCTGAAAATTTCATTTTTCTATCTCAATTAGTTTTCGAGATAATTCAGGTTTTTTAAAGAGTAGCACTAGAAAATTGTTTTTTCCCCAAGTACATTAGTACGAAAATGTCAAAATATCTCGGAAATTTGCTGTTTTTTCGAAATTTTTCGCTCTTCAAAACTTGTAGAGGATTGATTTTTCTATAAATAGCTGAAAATTTCATTTTTCTATCTCAATTAGTTTTCGAGATAATTCAGGTTTTTTAAAGAGTAGCACTAGAAAATTGTTTTTTCCCCAATTACATTAGTACGAAAATGTCAAAATATCTCTGAAATTTGCTGTTTTTTTCGAAATTTTTTATTCTCCAAAACTTGTAGAGGATTGATTTTTCTATAAATAGCTAAAAATTTCATTTTTCTATCTCAATTAGTTTTCGAGATAATTCAGGTTTTTTAAAAAGTAGCACTAGAAAATTATTTTTTCCCCAAGTACATTAGTACGAAAATGTCAAAATATCTCGGAAATTTGCTGATTTTTCGAAATTTTTCACTCTTCAAAACTTGTAGAGGATTGATTTAGAGGCGCATTTTTGAAGTAGCTAACTATTTTTAGGGGTAGTTTCTTGTCGGTGTGTGTATATATATACAAATTTTCAATCCTTTTCTTGGCTGTATCCGGGAGACGGGGGGTGGTTTTTCCCGGGGATCCGGACGGGTCGCGGAAAGGCGGCGTTGGCGCGGCGGCGGGACGAATTTGGGGGCGAGAGGGGCGGCGGTGAAGGGATCGGTTACGGGGGAAAAGGGCGCCCGTGCGCCCCCGCGTTAATCTGCTAATGGACGACGCGGTAGGTATACGAATTCGATTAGCCGGGCCCTCTCTCGCGTTGTATACAGTGTGTCCCGATGACGGGTAACGGCGCGTTAGGAGTATTTCGTGAATGGTTGTGTGTAATATTGTGAAATTTTGTATACAGGGGTTTTTAGGCATAAGGAATTCATGTGAAATGTTTTCGAGAATGGCTGACTTCCGTTTATGCCGGAAGTTGGTCGTTACTTCGTTATTTTAAATGGGACAACCTGTATATTTTTGGATTCTACTCGTTGAGCTGATTTCAAAAAGAGGTCACACTTGGTATCTTGGTATCATCATAAAGGCTGTACAGCCATTTAAAAGTTTGAAGTGAATGACTTTTAGTGGCTGTATTTTCTTTATTATGAGACCAAAATATAAAGTGTGACACATTTTTGGATTCTACTCAACGAGCTGATTTCAACGAGTGGTCACACTTGATATATTGGTCTCATAATAAAGGCTGTACAGCCACTCAAAAGTTTGAAGTGAATAAATGTATTTAATGGCTGTATATTCTTTAATATGAGACTAAAATATAAAGTGTGACATATTTTTGGATTCTACTCGACGAGCTGATTTCAACGAGTGATCACACTTGATATATTGGTCTCATAATAAAGGCTGTACAGCCACTCAAAAGTTTGAAGTGAATAAATGTATTTAGTGGCTGTATATTCTTTAATATGAGACCAAAATATAAAGTGTGACCCATTTTTAGATTCTACTCGATGAGCTGATTTCAACGAGGGGTCACACTTGGTATCTTGGTCTTATAATAAAGGCTGTACAGCCACTCAAAAGTTTGAAGTAAATAAATGTAACTATTTAGTGGCTGTATATTCTTTAATGTGAGACCAATATATAAAGTATGACCCATGTTTGGACCCCAAAAATCGCAAAATTTTTAATTTAGGTGACGTATTAATATACAGATTGTCCCATTAAAAATAACGCAGTAACTATCAACTTCCGGTATAAAGGAAATATTTTAGATGAATCCCTTACATGCATAGGACAGGTTGGTTTCGATTTCAATGACAAATATGTTGTTGTTGTTGGTTTTTTGTTTCGTTTCGTGAATATAAGCAGGAACAGATGAACAGATGTAAAAGATGGCTGTGAGTAGATAAAAAAAAAGGGGGCTCTCTCTTGTCGACTATCCCGTATGTCACCGACACGGCTACTTTATATTTGATTCTCTTTTATCATTATTGTAGGACCTCTTTCGCCCCCTTTTTGTATACACACACACACGCGAATCTGCCACTCATCCTCGTATATATACAGTTGGCTCTGCTTGTTCCTTTTTTCGGTTTTACTCGTAATTAATTAATAAATTCGGGACAAGCTGTATATAATATAAGAAATGGAATATGTACCTATATTTCGTATTTTTTTGTCACACCCTGTATAAATTTGAATCTCCTGTATAGCTCATAATTACTTTTATGTAATTGTTAGAAATTATTTTTTAATTATACAGGTTGTCCCAAAATAATGCGTATTTTTGAATTCTTTTAGTTGAGCTAATTTCAATAATACATCTTGTTTTTATTTGCTTTATAAAATTTTGAATAATTATACAGCATGTCCCAACAAAAAAATCACTTTTTATTCCTTCAATTTCATTACATTAATCCTTATACCTATACGCATTCACTGTATATAATACTCCTAACTCAAAATTGCGCATAGAAACACAAGGGGTGGGTTTTTCCCTCCACCCTTATTTATGTCCATCGACTATTTAATTTATCTTAGTAAAAACCACCCATCTGACGATGATAATGACGACATAATGCGTATACTTTTGGGTCAAGGGATAGCGATGAATTTCGAAACGGTATTTGTATATTCGATTAATCACTTGTTAGGGCCTCGGGCGTATTTGTGTAATGTATTTAACAGTATAGGGGATTTATTTTTTCTATTATATTAACGCGTTATTAAAAAAAAGTAATAAAAATATTAATAAGAATGGGGGTGGTTTGTAATGATCGTTTGATTGCTGTAGATGCAAAAGTTACTAGAATGCAGTTTTTAGGAAATTCAGTCTTGCCAACTTTTCTCCTAGATTTTTCGCAATTATACAGAAATATTGCTCATTTAAATACTAAATAAAAATAGTCCCTAGATGCGGCTTTTTAAGAAATCAGTCTTGCCAATTTTTTCCCTAGAATTTTCGCAAGTATACAGAAATGTTGCTCATTTAAATACTAAATAAAAAAAGTCCCTAGAAGCAGCTTTTTAGGAAATTCAGTCTTGCCAACTTTTCCCTAGAATTTTCGCAAGTATAAAGAAATGTTGCTCATTTAAATACTAAATAAAAAAGTCCCTAGAAGCAGCTTTTTAGGAAATTCAGTCTTGCCAACTTTTCTCCTAGATTTTTCGCAATTATACAGAAATATTGCTCATTTAAATACTAAATAAAAATAGTCCCTAGATGCGGCTTTTTAAGAAATCAGTCTTGCCAACTTTTCCCCTAGAATTTTCGCAAGTATACAGAAATGTTGCTCATTTAAATACTAAATAAAAAAAGTCCCTAGAAGCAGCTTTTTAGGAAATTCAGTCTTGCCAACTTTTCCCTAGAATTTTCGCAAGTATAAAGAAATGTTGCTCATTTAAATACTAAATAAAAAAGTCCCTAGAAGCAGCTTTTTAGGAAATTCAGTCTTGCCAACTTTTCTCCTAGATTTTTCGCAATTATACAGAAATATTGCTCATTTAAATACTAAATAAAAATAGTCCCTAGATGCAGCTTTTTGAGAAATCAGTCTTGCCAATTTTTCCCCTAGAATTTTCGCAAGTATACAGAATATTGCTCACTTAAATACTAAATAAAAAAAGTCCCTAGATGCAGCTTTTTGAGAAATCAGTCTTGCCAATTTTTCCCCTAGAATTTTCGCAAGTATACAGAAATGTTGCTCATTTAAATACTAAATAAAAATAGTCCCTAGATGCGGCTTTTTGAGTAATCAGTCTTGCCAACTTTTCCCCTAGAATTTTCGCAATTATACAGAAATGTTGCTCATTTAAATACTAAATACAAAAGTCCCTAGATGCGGCTTTTTAAGAAATCAGTCTTGCCAACTTTTCCCCTAGAATTTTCGCAAGTATACAGAAATGTTGCTCATTTAAATACTAAATAAAAAAGTCCCTAGATGCAGCTTTTTGAGAAATCAGTCTTGCCAATTTTTCCCCTAGAATTTTCGCAAGTATACAGAAATGTTGCTCATTTAAATACTAAATAAAAAAGTCCCTAGATGCAGCTTTTTGAGAAATCAGTCTTGCCAACTTTTCCCCTAGAATTTTCGCAATTATACAGAAATGTTGCTCATTTAAATACTAAATACAAAAGTCCCTAGATGCAGCTTTTTGAGAAATCAGTCTTGCCAATTTTTCCCCTAGAATTTTCGCAAGTATACAGAAATGTTGCTCATTTAAATACTAAATGAAAAAAGTTCCTAGATGTGGCTTTTTAAGAAATCAGTCTTGCCAATTTTTCCCCTAGAATTTTCGCAAGTATACAGAAATATTGCTCATTTAAATAATAAATAAAAATAGTCCCCAGATGCGGCTTTTTGAGAAATCAGTCTTGCCAATTTTTCCCCTAGAATTTTCGCAAGTATAAAGAAATGTTGCTCATTTAAATACTAAATAAAAAAAGTCCCTATAGATGCGGCTTTTTGAAAAATCAGTCTTGCCAATTTTTCCCCTGGAATTTTCGCAAGTATGCAGAAATATTGCTCATTTAAATACTAAATAAAAGAGTCCCTAGATGCAGCTTTTTGAGAAATCAGTCTTGCCAATTTTTCCCCTAGAATTTTCGCAAGTATACAGAAATATTGCTCATTTAAATAATAAATAAAAATAGTCCCTAGATGCGGCTTTTTGAGAAATCAGTCTTGCCAACTTTTTCCCTACAATTTTCGCAAGTATACAGAAATATTGCTCATTTAAATAATAAATAAAAATAGTCCCCAGATGCGGCTTTTTGAGAAATCAGTCTTGCCAACTTTTTCCCTAGAATTTTCGCAAGTGTACAGAAATGATGCTCATTTAAATACTAAATACAAAAGTCCCTAGATGCAGCTTTTTGAGAAATCAGTCTTGCCAACTTTTCCCTAGAATTTTCGCAAGTATACAGAAATGTGGCTCATTTAAATTCTAAATAAAAAAAATCTCTAGATGCAACTTTTCGAGAAATCATCAGTCTTGCCAATTTTTCCCCTAGATTTCTCACTAGATATACCCAAAATTAGTCCGATTAGTACGTAATAAAGCTTATTATTTATACAGCAGGGGGGTGTATTTAGGGGGTACAAATCTCGGAACAGAGTATATATATGTGTGCGAGATTTATGCGTATATATACACAGGGCATTTAAATTTGATGCATCGGTTTTAAAGTAACCCCCACACCCCCAGTATGTCGAGAGAGAGTAAATCTGCGGAAATCTCACCCCAGGAGGGTTTTAGGGCCCCTTTTACTCTACAGAGAAGCCCCGATATATAACCCCCCGTGACGATCCCTTCACAACTGTCCACAAAACGAACACACACACACACATTCTACATTCTACATCTACATTTGTCTAATCTGTATAAAAGTTTTATTCGATAACGCCCGATTTATTATTCAGGGCACGGTGTATATCGCTGATGACTTGATTGAAATATTAAAAAAATAATAATGACGCAATACGAGTTTTATATACGGGGGTGGTTCGTTGAGTTTTTGTGGGTATGTTATTTGTAATGAACGATTTTTTTTAATGGGACATTCTGTATATATTTTTTTTAATGGGACATTCTGTATATATTTTTTCTAATGGGACATTCTGTATATATTTTTTTTAATGGGACATTCTGTATATATTTTTTTTAATGGGACATTCTGTATATATTTTTTTTAATGGGACATTCTGTATATATTTTTTTAATGGGACATTCTGTATATATTTTTTTTAATGGGACATTCTATATATATTTTTAATAGGACATTCTATATATATATATATATATTTTTTTTAATGGGTCTTCCTATATAGATTTGGTTTCCTTGGCTGTATGAAAAAAAAATTATAAAATAAAAACGTTTGGTATAATTTCCACAATATTTATCTAATGGGAATTTCCGGGGGTTAAACTGCGAGAGGTGAACGTAATTTATTTTTCGGCTTTTTTGTGTATTTTGGGGATGATGACATTTCTGTTTGTTCGGCGAAGAGTTTTCTTCTTTTTTCTTTATTAAAAAAAAAACCGAAGGGTTTTCTCGGTTTTTTTATTTTTCGTTATTAAGGGAAAAAGCCCGGGCGACTGGGATGCGAAAGAAGTTTAATTTAATTTGCCGTTCCTTTTTCGACATTCCGGCGTTTAAGCGAAGTCGAGAAATTAATGCCTTATAAAGGGAAATTCGAATTTTTCCTTACTCGAAAACGAGAAATTATATTTAGGGGATTCGCATTCAAATCGGCCTTGTATTTCGCGGAAAATCAGCCATCAAACATCAAACGCCATATTCACATGCTCATCAATCTTCTTCTTCTTTATTCTTCCACCTTTAATTCGCCTCATCGCCGGCGCGTCGCCACGGCCGATTAGATAACGCGAGAATTAAGGATAGTAGAAAAATAAAAAACGAGTTTATACGGCTCTCGAGATTCCTTTCGTTTGGACTACGTTCACAAAACATCTCATAAAATTAACTTTTCGTAAATACGGTATTATGTCGAAATATGTTAATTGTCAAATGTCAAAAGTCTCATCGAAATTTATTAAATGTCAAAAGTGTCATCGAAACTTGTCAAATGTCAAAAGTTTCATCGAAACTTCTCAAATTTGTCAAAAGTTTCATCGAAACTTCTCGAATATGTCAAAATTCTTAACGAAACTTTTCAAATATGTCAAAATTCTTAACGAAACTTGTCAAATGTCAAAAGTGTCATCGAAACTTCTCGAATATGTCAAAATTCTTGTCGAAACTGTTCAAATATGTCAAAATTCTTAACGAAACTTGTCAAATATGTCAAAATTCTTAACGAAACTTGTCAAATGTCAAAAGTGTCATTGAAACTTCTCAAATATGTCAAAATTCTTATCGAAACTGTTCAAATATGTCAAAATTCTTAACGAAACTTGTCAAATGTCAAAAGTGTCATCGAAATTTATTAAATGTCAAAAGTGTCATCGAAACTTCTCAAATATGTCAAAAGTGTCATTGAAACTTCTCAAATATGTCAAAATTCTTATCGAAACTGTTCAAATATGTCAAAATTCTTAACGAAACTTGTCAAATGTCAAAAGTGTCATCGAAATTTATTAAATGTCAAAAGTGTCATCGAAACTTCTCAAATATGTCAAAAGTATCATTGAAACTTCTCGAATATGTCAAAATTCTTAACGAAACTTTTCAAATGTCAAATTCTCAACGAATCTTGTCAAACTCTCATTGAAACTTGTCATATGTCGAACTCCATAGAGTACTTGATTTTTGATTGATCTATTTATTCACTGATACCAACACAAATTTAATAAAATTCCACTAAAAACCCTATATACAGAATTCGGTCGTGAAATTACTTAGTAAACGTATTTGAACATTTTGTATATCTATTTAGTATTTTTAAATGTTATAGCGTGTATATAAAGTGCGCGTTTTCGAAATCGAATTCCCCGAATCGTTTCGATTTATCGAAAAGTCGTCCATTTTTCAACGAAACCATTAACAAGGAGGGCCCCGGCGGTCGACGTGTTAAAAGCGTTTTGTACATTATAAGAGTTTCGAAGAAAAAACTTATCCCCGAAAATAACTCGCCGTTAATACAACATATCAATTTTTTTTGAGCATATGCACGACAAAATTAAAATTTTGTGTATACAGCACGTCCCAAAATATTTCATTTTTTTTAACCAATCCATGCGTTAGGATTAGGAAATAAATAAAAAGCCGCCCTCGATTTATGTTAAATGGTATGTAATTGAAAGTTATAGCATTTGAACGTTAGGAAAAATAGGGGTAGCAAAATTACCCTATATAATTTTTTTTTATTTTGATTTATTACATCGGCTACTGCGATTAGGGCAGTTTACTTTTCAACCCCTTATCGACGTGTAGGCGCTTTTATGGTCAATTTAAATTTCCTCCACACCTAACATTACATTCTATAAACTCACCCCTAATAATTGCGACTCGCACTAAATTGGCATTCGGTTAACTTTTTGACATTTGACATGTCGTTTGCGTCAATTTGAATTTATGGTAAAATGTCACGTAAATAATACGCGCTACTTTATCGCTCCGCCCTGTATATAGTTATACAGTGTGTCCACTTAAGTTCGCACCATATGGGAAACTTTTTTATTGTTAATATTACGAAAAAAAGTTATTTTTTATAAAAAGTTCTGCATTTTGTAAAAACTAAAATGCAATCATCAGATATTAAAAATTTTCAGTCGTATACGGGGGTTTGTCAAAAAATGTGATTTTTGTCCAAGAGTAAAGTACCTTTATTTTTGAAAATATGAAAAATTATTATAAAGAAAAAATGTTTAGAATTAAAAATAACTTTCAAATATTCAATATTGTTTATTTATAAAAATATTTTTTTTACATTTTCTCTGTGAAAATTTTGAAAAATGAAATGTGAAATCCGGTACTACTTTTAAAAAATGCCGGTGCATCCTAAATTAATTATGCAAAAAATTGCAAACTTAAATTTTCAACATTTTCACGAAATTTTTTCAAGAAAAAATGTCGAAAAAAATTTTTTTATAAATAAACAATATTGAATATTTGAGAGTTATTTTTAATTCTAAACATTTTTTCTTTATTATAATTTTTGATATTTTCAAAAATAAAGGTACTTTACTCTTGAGAAAAAATCACATTTTTTGACAAACCCCCGTATACGACTGAAAATTTTTAATATCTGATGGTTGCATTTTAGTTTTTACAAAATGCAGAACTTTTTATAAAAAATAACTTTTTTTCGTTATATTAACAATAAAAAAGTTTCCCATATGGTGCGAACTTGAGTGGACACACTGTATATTATTTTTTTTGGGGAAACTTCTACAGCGAAGTGTAATTAGCGGTAAAGGGCATTAAAGGAATGCGAAACTTTGGTTGTGACTGGGTGGATAACGAGGCGATAAAGTCGCCCTTCGTATACGCACATGTCAACTCCCAGGCGTACGAATACATGGGGTAGAGTGGGGTAAACAGGGGTCGGGGTTTCTCTTCTTTATTTCGCTCCTCTTGTGGGTTTTTGTTGCCCCGGCATTCCATCGGAAGGCGCTTTTAGACGAATTAGAGTGGCTTTTTCATAGGATGACGCGCCGTCCTCTAAGGAGCCCACCCTGATGATGGACCCCTCGTTGGAAACGTCGCACGCTGTGCAAACAAGCCACTCGATACTTTCTATATAATACCGCGATTTTTCATTTCTCTTGCTCATTTTTCCCAACCACAACTTATCGATTTTTACGTATATAAT
The DNA here is from genome assembly GCA_917563865.1 of Phyllotreta cruciferae. NCBI lineage: Eukaryota > Metazoa > Arthropoda > Insecta > Coleoptera > Chrysomelidae > Phyllotreta > Phyllotreta cruciferae. The sequence continues at coordinate 652,677 of OU830618.1, read as the reverse complement.
ACGTATGCCGAAGGAAACGATGTTTTTTTTTTGCAATTTTTAGCTCCAATTATGAGTGATAAAAAAATGCGAGTACATGATTTGACGGTAACCGGAGCCGCCTACGATTGAACCTGTCACAACCACTGATGGCCTTCTACTAGGGTTGTATACAGCAACAAAATGTTCCTGCTGTCGCGGATCATCCGCTTGATATACATGTTTAAAACTCGGAATATAATGCGATTTAGATGAATGGGAGAATAATGGGAGAGTAACGCACATGTTTCGATACTTGACCGTATGGCCGGCGAAATGAGCAACCCTATATATAATATAATGCGACCGCCCCTCGTATATTTTGTATTCATGCGCTACTGCGATCGAGAGAGGGTAGATACAATGTAATTGATTGAATAGTTAGCGTATAGGTGCGTATAGGAAAGTATAACGTGTGCGTTAAAAATTGAAAATTCGAAATATGTACAGGTTGTCCCGATTAATTTGGACACTATACAGGGTTATTTACGGTGAATGGCTGTGTACAAAATTGTGAAATTTTCTTTATTATTTTTTAGATTACCATTTTTAGATTCTACTCGATGAGCTGATTTCAACGAGGGGTCACACTTGGTATCTTGGTCTCATAATAAAGGCTGTACAGCCACTCAAAAGTTTGAAGTGAATGAATGTAACTATTTAGTGGCTGTATATTCTTTATTATGAGACCAAAATATCAAGTGTGACACATTTTTGGATTCTACTCGATGAGCTGATTTCAACGAGTGGTCACACTTAGTATCTTGGTCTCATAATAAAGGCTGTACAGCCACTAAAAAGTTTGAAGTGAATGAATGGAAAGTGGCTGTATTTTCTTTATTATGAGACCAAAATATCAAGTGTGACCCCTCGTTGAAATCAGCTCATCGAGTAGAATCCAAGCATGGGCCACACTTGATATTTTGGTCTCATAATAAAGGCTGTACAGCCATTGAAAAGTTTGAAGTGAATGATTGTAACTATTTAGTGGCTGTATTTTCTTTATTATGAGACCAAAATACCAAGTGTGACCCCTCGTTGAAATCAGCTCATCGAGTAGAATCTAAAGATGGGTCACACTTTATATTTTGGTCTCATAATAAAGGCTGTACAGCCATTGAAAAGTTTGAAGTGAATGAATGGAAAGTGGCTGTATTTTCTTTATTATGAGACCAAAATACCAAGTGTGACCCCTCGTTGAAATCAGCTCATCGAGTAGAATCTAAAGATGGTTCACACTTTATATTTTGGTCTCATAATAAAGGTTGTACAGCCACTCAAAAATCACTAAATTTAGAATTTAGATTTTTGATTTTTGAATGACTGTGTAGCCTTTATTATGAGACCAAAATACCAAGTATAACCCCTTTTTGAAATCAGCTCATCGAGTAGAATTTAACAATGCAAAAATATACAGGGTGTCCCATTTAAAATAACGAAGTTACAGCCGCTTACATTTTTTTTTCCAAAGTATACAGCGTGTCCCTCTTACTATAGTACCTCACTAACTTGCATGTTGCGAAGATACATAAGTAATCTAGCTCTCGGTGAATTTTTGATACATAAAAACGCGAAAAAAAAAAAAGCGAATCGTAGGCGCCGGAGCGGTGAAGAAGAGGCGTCCCGACGGGCGTCTCTCGGCGTCCCGACGCGCCAATTTCCCAGGCCAAATTGATAATCGCGCACATGACACCGCCCGATAATGTGATTATAACGCTACAGACCTTATGGGCTCCACTCCGCTTCTGTACTATAAAAAATATAGTCAGGGAGCTTCGTGTCAAAAATCGCATCATCTCCACTTCAATTAACAATAACTATATCTCTTACTTATTCGATTTATTCAAAAAATTACTCAAGTACAATCGAGTCTATCGTAAATCCCCCTTTTTTATTCAGCATATAGAAATTACACTAATACATCTATAATTATCCTTGCTTGTATATCCAAAGCCCCCTTACTAAAAGCGGTTAAATTAGCACCATGTGTGCCGAAACGACACCCGCACTCTAGATTATCAACGAACGAACGCTCTTCTCTCTACCGGGCGCATATATCACACCTTATCGGATTAGCGGGGACATTCTGTATACTCTTTTTCCCGGTGCCGCTTTTTTTTCTAGCGTGCCATTTGGTGGAATGATGATGAACATGATGAGTGCTCGAAACGTTTCGCAGATGCGACACTTTAATTCTATTACACCGGTGCGTTTAGGTAGCTTCATGTATAGAGATTGTCCCAAAAAATTGGTATGAAAATGGTGAAAAATTGCATAAGTAACTTCCCGACCATATACAGTGTGTAAATCATCCTCTATAATGTACAGAATTCGTTATACAGGGAGAGCCAAATAATAAATTTGTTATACAGGGTGTCCACTTAAGTTCGCACCATATGGGAAACTTTTTTATTGTTAATATTACGAAAAAAAGTTATTTTTTATAAAAACTTCTGCATTGTGTAAAAAATAAAATACAACCATGAGATATTAAAAATTTTCAGTCGTATACGGGGGTTTGTCAAAAAATGTGATTTTTGCCCAAGAGTAAAGTACCTTTATTTTTGAAAATATCAAAAATTATTATAAAGAAAAAATGTTTAGAATTAAAAATGACTTTCAAATATTCAATATTGTTTATTTATAAAAATATTTTTTTTACATTTTCTCTGTGAAAACTTTGGAAAATGAAATGTGAAATCCGGTACTACTTTTTAAAAAATGCCGGTGCATCCTAAATTAATTATGCAAAAAAGTGCAAACTTCAACATTTTCACGAAATTTTTTCAAAAAAAAATGTCGAAAAAATATTTTTATAAATAAACAATATTGAATATTTGAGAGTTATTTTTAATTCAAAACATTTTTTCTTTATAATAATTTTTGATATTTTCAAAAATAAAGGTACTTTACTCTTGGGCAAAAATCACATTTTTTGACAAACCCCCGTATACGACTGAAAATTTTTAATATCTTATGATTGCATTTTAGTTTTTACACAATGCAGAACTTTTTATAAAAAATAACTTTTTCGTAATATTAACAATAAAAAAGTTTCCCATATGGCGCGAACTTAAGTGGACACCCTGTATAATAATTTCGAGTTAAAGCGAAGGAAATCCCGGTACGTGTGGGGGCGAGCGGGGGCGGTATTAATTTTAAAATTGGCTTGCGAATTTTCCTTAGACATTGAAGCTTTGTAATAAATAGGCATACACTAGGACTAATCTCTAGCGCACGGCGGGGCTAATAACTTGAGCAAACTTAATTACAAGTCGAGCGAAGAGGGAAAATCGCGAAATTTAATTCGGAAATTTCGTCTTGAGAAACTTTCTCTACTCCCCCTCGTATATTCGTACATCTCGAGAAATTGTTTGCATTAATATACGAGGTGGCCATGCACGTAGCCCTTCTTAGCGCTTTTTGGGACATCCTGTATAAGCGATGAATTCGCATCGAGTAGTCTCTGAAATTCGATTCACAGCCCTCTCTGCTCTTATCGGGTCATTATTAATTGCAATCGTCTTGCATTATTCGACGATCCAATCATTTTCCTATTATGCACTTTATGCGATGGAATGGAAATTTACAGAAAAGCTTTTTCGCGTTTCAAACCACCCCCCCGAACCCACCCCCTTTCGCCCCCATTCTTTTTTTATATGGGGAGAAAAATCTCGACATCAGAAATCGAAAGCGGCCATTAAACGTCCTTTTTTAGTCGATATAAAGACGTTTCTTTTCGAATTTTAACTTCATATACCCTCCACAAAAATGTTATGTGTATACAGTGTGTCCACTTAAGTTCGCACCATGTGAGAAACTTTTTTATTGTTAATATTACGAAAAAAAGTTATTTTTTATAAAAAGTTCTACATTGTGTAAAAATTAAAATACAATCATCAGATATTAAAAATTTTCAGTCGTATACGGGGGTTTGTCAAAAAATGCGATTTTTGCTCAAGAGTAAAGTACCTTTATTTTTGATATCAAAAATTATTATAAAGAAAAAATGTTTAGAATTAAAAATAACTCTCAAATATTCAATATTGTTTATTTATAAAAATATTTTTTTCGACATTTTTTCTTGAAAAAATTTCGTGAAAATGTTGAAAATTTAAGTTTGCACTTTTTTGCATTATTAATTTAGGATGCACCGGCATTTTTTAAAAAGTAGTACCGGATTTCACATTTCATTTTCCAAAGTTTTCACAGAGAAAATGTAAAAAAAATATTTTTATAAATAAACAATATTGAATATTTTTGAGTTATTTTTAATTCTAAACATTTTTTCTTTATAATAATTTTTGATATTTTCAAAAATAAAGGTACTTTACTCTTGGGCAAAAATCACATTTTTTGACAAACCCCCGTATACGACTGAAAATTTTTAATATCTGATGATTGCATTTTAGTTTTTACACAATGCAGAACTTTTTATAAAAAATAACTTTTTCGTAATATTAACAATAAAAAAGTTTCCCATATGGTGCGAACTTAAGTGGACACACTGTATATACAGGGTGTCCATGATTAGTTAGATGTTAATACCACCCTGTATAATTTAATGTAAAATTAATATAGAAATAGAGCATATATAGTTATGAATGTAATTATATATGAATAGTGCGTGTGGGGGTGAGTGGGGGATGCGTTTATTGTATATAGTATTTATTTTTATTATATTATACAGGAAGGGCGTCTCGCAAAATGGGATTTTCTTCCGTTCGAACGGTTTTTGTGTCGTAATATGTACGCAATAAAATCGCAATTGGGACGATATAATTGGACGTTTCGGAACAAATAACGGTTGACAGTTGACAGTTTCCTTATAAATGCGGATGAAAATCGAAAGGGACGCGCGAGGAAAATGTCCCTATATTGTCGCTTGATCGCCTCGAATCCAGGCCAGGATTTTTCTAGTTTTCTAGAACTGTATAATAATCATGCATCGATCCGGAACGGTTCTGGGACGGTTCTGAATTGTTCGAAAATGGTTCTGGATGATTCCGAACGATTCGGAACGGTTCTGAATTGTTCGAAAATGGTTCTGGATGATTCCGAACGATTCGGAACGGTTCTGAATTGTTCGAAAATGGTTCTGGATGATTCCGAACGATTCAGAACTGGTCTGAATTGTTCGAAAATGGTTCTGGATGATTCCGAACGATTCAGAACTGGTCTGAATTGTTCGAAAATGGTTCTGGATGATTCCGAACGATTCAGAACTGGTCTGAATTGTTCGAAAATGGTTCTGGATGATTCCGAACGATTCGGAACGGTTCTGAATTGTTCGAAAATGGTTCTGGATGATTCCGAACGATTCAGAACTGGTCTGAATTGTTCGAAAATGGTTCTGGATGATTCGGAACGATTCAGAACTGGTCTGAATTGTTCGAAAATGGTTCTGGATGATTCCGAACGATTCGGAACGGTTCTGAATTGTTCGAAAATGGTTCTGGATGAATCCGAACGATTCAGAACTGGTCTGAATTGTTCGAAAATGGTTCTGGATGATTCCGAACGATTCGGAACGGTTCTAGAACTGTTCTGAATGGTTCGAAAATGGTTCTGGATGATTCCGAACGATTCGGAACGGTTCTAGAACTGTTCTGAATGGTTCGAAAATAGTTCTGGATGATTCCGAACGGTTTTATGTAACAAATAGCGCGTTTTTAATCGGTGGGAGGATCGTAAAAGTGAATTTTCCACCCGTAAATCATCCAGAAATGTATGTATGTATAATATCAAGTAGGCCGCGTATCGTGTACTTAGTCTCTCATAGCCCACTCGAAACCGGGACCTGCACTGAGAGATATAGAGAGAGAGAGAGAGCGAGATATATAGGGAAAACGAGAGCGAGAGAGAGAGAGAGAGAGAGAGAAAGATAGTTAAGTTAGTTTGTTTTTTATTTCCTACTAAAGAAATTTGAAAGCGAGATGAATTTTTAGGTTTTTGGTCGTCGAACTTATTTAATCAAAGACCACGTGTCGAGTTTTCGAAATTCATCGACATTTTTTCAATCGTATTTATTTGCTTATACTGTATACGAGGGCTGGGGAATAATTACGTTAATGCATATTGGAATTTCAGTTGGAATTGAATAAACAATACGAGGGGGGTGTGCGAGAGTCGGAGGAATTAATCGGTTACGCTCCGGCGAAGACGTCACATCGGCACCGGGGAGACAAATAATACAATACAGTATTAGAGTACGTAGGAATAATAACGAAATAATCGAAGCAATCGAGCAATCCGTGCTCGAACGGACTTAGCGTTGATTAAAAAATAATAAAAAGGGACGGCGCTGAGGGGGGGGAGAGAAAAGGGAGACGAACAGAGAGAGAAAAAGATACGAGAGTGAAGTATTTATATTTGCGAATTTGTACGTATGTCTTCATTTACGTAAAAAGTAGCCCGGATTTTCCAGATTCGGGATCCAGTAGGCGAAAATCATCCAGAACTGTCTACGATAATTACGAACGGTTCGAAAGTGATTCGCGATGGTTCAGAACTGTTCAAAATAATTTAGAATGCTCTTAGAACCGTTCGGGTTTGTTCCCAATCTGTTCAGAATGGAGAAGACCACGATGTGAGATACGCGGATTTCGACAAAAGGTACGATTAGAAATGATTTAGTAGAGCTCAAAACCGTTTTCAGTTGCTTAAAATGTGTTATAATTAAAAAGTTATAGCCCTTTGAAATTTAAAAATTTCGGGTTTTGACTCGTACCTTATCGACCAATCATAAACCACTCACGTTTTGTTGTATAAGTAAATAGTATGAATTTTCGAACGCAGTAACAAAGAATAGACAAACGAACAAAAATCAAACTGTCATTTGTCAGATTTTTCTGAAAAATGCACAAAACAAATTACACGAATTGCAGTTAGGCACAAAACACTTTACTGATAATATTGACGTTGACAAGGATGTTGCCAAATAAATTTTTCAGGACCATTATTTGTGTTTTTAACAAGCAAATCGGTTACAATTTATACAGATGAAGATGTTATTTCTATATTAATATATCGAATTATCCATTAGGTAATGGAGAAAATGGATAAATCAGAAAATGTTTATTGCAATAAATATACAAAAAAACACACATTTTGCAGTAGTAAAGAAGAGTAATAGGAAACGTGGCAACCTTGCTAAATGTGACGTCTCTTTGCAACTCTCGCTTTGATTGGAGCAGAGCGTATGACGATTGTGTGACGTTTTTCAAACTTTAAAAATTAATTGCGGCCTTATTTGGCCACAGAAAAAAATAAAAATTTCATTACGCGCCTTCTTAGAACTCACGGTTTTGAAAATAAAATTTAAAAAAAAGTCGTGGTCTTCTCCATTGTTCAAACTGATTCTGAATGGTTCAGAACTGTTTAGAACTCTTCAAAATAATGTAAAATCATCTAGGACGGTCCGAAATTGTTTAGAACTGTATTAGTAATTAATTCCGACTGTTCGTGAACTGTACAGGATAATTACGAACGGTTCAAAAGTGATTCGCGACTGTTCAGAACTGTTCATAATAATTTAGAATGCTCTAGAACCGTTCGAGTTTGTTCACAATCTGTTCTGAATTGTTCAAACTGATTCTGAATGGTTCAGAACTGTCTAGAACTCTTCAAAATAATGTAAAAATCCTCTAGGACGGTCCGAAATTGTTCAGAACCGTTTAGAACTGTTTTAGTGAACTGTCATTTTGAACGAAATATTCTTCTTTTCGTTTCAGTTTCTCGGTATGCGTAGGCGTGGTGGAACAACTGGCCAAATGTTGTTTATCAGTAAGAGGACCAGTTCATGACGTGCCCAATACATGTTCATTCCTGTTGGCAGCATTGGAGTTCTTGGCTGCTCTGGCTGATCACGCTCCAGAAGATTCCGATACCACACATTTGGTACGTAATATTAATCGAAAATTGACATCGATTTAATCGATTTTTCGACTTGTATTCGATTTTTATCGACTGTTTTCCAAATCGATTATTTTTCGACTTGTATTCGATTTTTATCGACTGTTTTCCAATTCGATGAATCGATTAATTTTCGACTTGTATTCGATTTTTATCGATTGTTTTCCAAATCGATTATTTTTCGACTTGTATTCGATTTTTATCGATTGTTTTCCAATTCGATGAATCGATTAATTTTCGACTTGTATTCGATTTTTATCGACTGTTTTCCAAATCGATTATTTTTCGACTTGTATTCGATTTTTATCGATTGTTTTCCAATTCGATTATTTTTCGACTTGTATTCGATTTTTATCGACTGTTTTCCAATTCGATGAATCGATTAATTTTCGACTTGTATTCGATTTTTATCGATTGTTTTCCAAATCGATGAATCGATTAATTTTCGACTTGTATTCGATTTTTATCGATTGTTTTCCAATTCGATGAATCGATTAATTTTCGACTTGTATTCGATTTTTATCGATTGTTTTCCAATTCGATGAATCGATTAATTTTCGACTTGTATTCGATTTTTATCGACTGTTTTCCAAATCGATTATTTTTCGACTTGTATTCGATTTTTATCGATTGTTTTCCAATTCGATGTATCGATTAATTTTCGACTTGTATTCGATTTTTATCGACTGTTTTCCAAATCGATTATTTTTCGACTTGTATTCGATTTTTATCGATTGTTTTCCAAATCGATTATTTTTCGACTTGTATTCGATTTTTATCGACTGTTTTCCAATTCGATGAATCGATTAATTTTCGACTTGTATTCGATTTTTATCGATTGTTTTCCAAATCGATTATTTTTCGACTTGTATTCGATTTTTATCGACTGTTTTCCAATTCGATGAATCGATTAATTTTCGACTTGTATTCGATTTTTATCGATTGTTTTCCAAATCGATGAATCGATTAATTTTCGACTTGTATTCGATTTTTATCGATTGTTTTCCAATTCGATGAATCGATTAATTTTCGACTTGTATTCGATTTTTATCGATTGTTTTCCAAATCGATTATTTTTCGACTTTTATTCTATTTTTATCGACTGTTTTCCAAATCGATTATTTTTCGACTTTTATTCTATTTTTATCGACTGTTTTCCAAATCGATTATTTTTCGACTTGTATTCGATTTTTATCGACTGTTTTCCAATTCGATGAATCGATTAATTTTCGACTTGTATTCGATTTTTATCGACTGTTTTCCAAATCGATTATTTTTCGACTTGTATTCGATTTTTATCGATTGTTTTCCAAATCGATTATTTTTCGACTTTTATTCTATTTTTATCGACTGTTTTCCAAATCGATTATTTTTCCACTTGTATTCGATTTTTATCGACTGTTTTCCAAATCGATTATTTTTCGACTTGTATTCGATTTTTATCGACTGTTTTCCAAATCGATTATTTTTCGACTTTTATTCTATTTTTATCGACTGTTTTCCAAATCGATTATTTTTCGACTTTTATTCTATTTTTATCGACTGTTTTCCAAATCGATTATTTTTCGACTTGTATTCGATTTTTATCGATTGTTTTCCAAATCGATTATTTTTCGACTTTTATTCTATTTTTATCGACTGTTTTCCAAATCGATTATTTTTCCACTTGTATTCGATTTTTATCGACTGTTTTCCAAATCGATTATTTTTCGACTTGTATTCGATTTTTATCGACTGTTTTCCAAATCGATTATTTTTCGACTTTTATTCTATTTTTATCGACTGTTTTCCAAATCGATTATTTTTCGACTTGTATTCGATTTTTATCGACTGTTTTCCAATTCGATGAATCGATTAATTTTCGACTTGTATTCTATTTTTATCGACTGTTTTCCAAATCGATTATTTTTCGACTTGTATTCGATTTTTATCGACTGTTTTCCAATTCGATGAATCGATTAATTTTCGACTTGTATTCTATTTTTATCGACTGTTTTCCAAATCGATTATTTTTCCACTTGTATTCGATTTTTATCGACTGTTTTCCAAATCGATTATTTTTCGACTTGTATTCGATTTTTATCGACTGTTTTCCAAATCGATTATTTTTCGACTTGTGTTCGATTTTCATCGATTGTTTTCTAAATCGATTTTTATCGATTTAATTTTAGGTGAGCACGTTGCACGCCACTGAACTGTTGGGCTGCGTTTCGATGTTGTACGGGCTACTGTTGCCGCCCGATTCGACGCCCAGGGTGGACGGGCAACAGCCGCCTATGATACCCACGCCCTGTCTCGACCTCGCCTCGGTCACCTTCAGGTTGATGAAACGGGTGGCCGAATTGGACATTAAAAAATTCCAGGTAAACTATCTTTACAAACTATCTCTAACTCTAATAAACTATTGAGGCATCACAAAATCCTTTACAAGGGCTTATATATAGAACAACTTTTTGCAATATCAGAATATCATATAATTATACAGGGTGGCGCAGCCCATACGCGTCGGTCTCTATAGGAAAAACGGCTTGACTTTTAAAAGTTTTTTTGATTCTATAATATACAGAACCTTTGGGGCTACAATTTGAATTTATTTAGACATATACAGGTTGTCCCAATTTTGAGAAAATATACAAAGTTATGTTTTTTTAAATGGAACACCCCGTATATTATTACATTTTTGGATTCTACTCGATGAGCTGATTTCAACGAGGGGTCACACTTGATATTTTGGTATCATAATAAAGGATTCAAAAATTACAAAATTTTTAGGCGAATTTAGGCGGCTCTGAAAGCCGAATAGTTGAAAATCGAGAAAAATGGCTTACTTGGTCCTATCCTAACTTTTCAAATACTATCTAATGACATGATATAAAATGTATACAGGGTGATCAAAAATTTCAAATTTTTTTATCATATTTTTTCTTGTACCATTAGATAGTACTTGAAAAGTTAGGATAGGTCCAAGTAAGCCGTTTTTCTCGATTTTCAACTGTTTGGCTTTCAGAGCCGCCTAAATTCAAAATTTTGTGATTTTTGAATCCTTTATTATGAGACCAAATTATCAAGTGTGACCCCTCGTTGAAATCAGCACATCGAGTAGAATCCAAAAATGTAATAATATACGGGGTGTCCCATTAAAAAAAACATAACTTTGTATATTTTCTCAAAATTGGGACAACCTGTATATGTCTAAATAATTTCATATTGTAGCCCGAAAGGTTCTGTATATTATAGAATCAAAAAAAAACTTTTAAAAATCAAGCCCTTTTTCCTATAGAAACCGACGCGTATGGGCTGAGCCATTGTATATAAATACAATTTTGGTGTGCATCATCACACGGTATACAGAGACTAAAAGAATAACCGTGTGAACAAGTGTATATGTACACTACATAACCGGCCGAACGTTCGGTAATAATTATTTATTGTATACGAGTGGAAATCGAGTTGATTTTGCGGCCTCGTCCCCGTGGGGAAAACGGCACGCCCCGCCAGATGATGAGACGAGACCAAACTAGATATATATATTATATCGTGCGGGCGGGCGCACGCGACTTTCCCCCGGGGAGTCGTACAGGACTTGCCGATACGGGGATGAGCGGATTTTGGGACATACGGTATATATCTAGCGCATAAGGTGTACTTAAAAATATACCTAAAAAAGGGACATCCTGTATACTAAAGCAGTGAGACTCAAAAAGGGACATCCTGTATACAGAGGCCCAAAAAGGGCCATCCAAAGAGACCCCAAATGAGACATACTGTATACAGAGACTCAAAGAGAGACATACTGTATAGTTTAGAGAGTCCTCAAAAAAAGGGACATCCTGTATACTAAAGCAGTGAGACTCAAAAAGAGACATACTGTATAGTTTAGAGAGTCCTCAAAAAAAGGGACATCCTGTATACTAAAGCAGTGAGACTCAAAAAGAGACATACTGTATAGTTTAGAGAGTCCTCAAAAAAAGGGACATCCTGTATACTAAAGCAGTGAGACTCAAAAAGAGACATACTGTATAGTTTAGAGAGTCCTCAAAAAAAGGGACATCCTGTATACTAAAGCAGTGGGACTCAAAAAGGGACATCCTGTATACATCAGAGATTCAAAAAGAGACATCCTGTATACAGAGACTCAAAAAGAGACATACTGTATAGTTTGGAGAGTCCTCAAAAAAAGGGACATCCTGTATACTAAAGCAGTGAGACTCAAAAAGAGACATACTGTATAGTTTAGAGAGTCCTCAAAAAAAGGGACATCCTGTATACTAAAGCAGTGGGACTCAAAAAGGGACATCCTGTATACATCAGAGATTCAAAAAGAGACATCCTGTATACAGAGACTCAAAAAGAGACATACTGTATAGTTTGGAGAGTCCTCAAAAAAAGGGACATCCTGTATACTAAAGCAGTGAGACTCAAAAAGGGACATCCTGTATACAGAGACCCAAAAAAGGGACAACCTGTATACTGAGGCAGTGAGACCCAAAAGGGGCCATCCAAAGAGACCACAAATGAGACATGCTGTATACAGGTTTCCAAAAAAAAGACCCAAAAACCCCCATCATTGCATACAGAGAGCAAAAAAAGGGCCATCCTGTATACATCAGAGATTCAAAAAGAGACATCCTGTATACAGAGACTCAAAAACAGACATACTGTATAGTTTAGAGAATCCCCAAAAAAAGGGACATCCTGTATACTAAAGCAGTGAGTCTCAAAAAGGGACATCCTGTATACAGAGACCCAAAAAGGGCCTTCCAAAGAGACCCCAAATGAGACATGCTGTATACAGTGTTCTAAAAAAAAGACCCAAAAACCCACATACTTGCATACAGAGAGAGCAAAAAAAGGGCCATCCTGTATACTAAAGCAGTGAGACTCAAAAAGAGACATCCTGTATAGAGTTCCCAAAAAAATGGACATCCTGTATACTAAAGCAGTGAGACTCAAAAAGGGACTTCCTGTATACAGAGACCCAAAAAAGGGACAACCTGTATACTGAGGCAGTGAGACCCAAAAGGGGCCCTCCAAAGAGACCACAAATGAGACATGCTGTATACAGTGTTCCAAAAAAAAGACCCAAAAACCCCCATCATTGCATACAGAGAGCAAAAAAAGGGCCATCCTGTATACATCAGAGATTCAAAAAGAGACATCCTGTATACAGAGACTCAAAAACAGACATACTGTATAGTTTAGAGAATCCCCAAAAAAAGGGACATCCTGTATACTAAAGCAGTGAGTCTCAAAAAGGGACATCCTGTATACAGAGACCCAAAAAGGGCCATCCAAAGAGACCCCAAATGAGACATGCTGTATACAGTGTTCTAAAAAAAAGACCCAAAAACCCACATACTTGCATACAGAGAGAGCAAAAAAAGGGCCATCCTGTATACTAAAGCAGTGAGACTCAAAAAGAGACATCCTGTATAGAGTTCCCAAAAAAATGGACATCCTGTATACTAAAGCAGTGAGACTCAAAAAGGGACATCCTGTATACAGAGACCCAAAAAAGGGACAACCTGTATACTCAGGCAGTGGGACCCAAAGAGACCCCAAATGAGACATGCTGTATACAGTGTTCTAAAAAAGAAAAACCCAAAAACCCCCATCCTGTATATACAGAGATTCAAAAAGAGACATCCTGTATAGGAGTTGTATATGATGCGGTTAAGTAGCGGTTGCGTTACAGAAAGTTTGTTAATTAACCGTTATTATACGAGGGGGGCTATTTTAAAACAAACACATGATACAACCCCCGTAGAGGTTATCGTGTAAATACAATCAAAAGGTTTGAAGATGCTTCTTCCCTCGCGGGACCTTTACGCACATAGATAGATAAAAGTCGGTGTTTATTTTGGGTCATACTGTATACACAATGATCGTTATAGAGTAGACGAGTATAAAAAAAATTCGCTCGAATTGATCAGATAGAAAATACTAATTAGATTAAAGAGGGTTAATTATGACAGTTCATTGAAGCGTTTTAATTTTTAATGTAACGGTTGATTAACTTGAAGTTGTACAGTGTGTCCCATTTTGGTCGCGACTGGGGGGTATCTCATGTAGTACTTTTTTGTCAAACTTACAATGGCACAAACAGATTTTTTAAATCTCTTTTCATTTTTGAGTTACAGGGTGATAATGAAAATTCTGAGTTATTCAGCCACCCCCGTATCTCGTTTGCTATTGAAGATATTTTAAATGTGTAAATTGATTATTATAGATAATTTTACGTAGAATTCAGTGGCGTGCTTAGTTTTTTTATGGGGGTTACCATTTCTGAAATATGACACCAACTTGTAATTTTTTTAATGGGACACCCTGTATTTTTATTGCCTATTAAATTTGCAATTTTTTTCTCTTTTTAATGATATGGCGCATTCTATATTTTGAATTTCATTAGAACGCTCAAAAAAGAGAAAAACTATTTTATTCGAAAAATGGTTAGGGGGCTATGCAGAAAAACCAAAATAAAATACTTTTAGAACAAAAATAATTGTTGAGAATATTAAATAAAACATTTCTACGATTTTTTTGTTTTTCCGCATAGCCCCCTAACCATTTTTATAATAAAATAGTTTTTCTCTTTTTTGATCGTTTTAAGAAAATTCAAAATATAGAATGTGCCATATCATTAAAAAGAGAAAAAAATTACAAATTTAATAGGCAATAAAAATACAGGGTGTCCCATTAAAAAAATTACAAGTTGGTGTCATATTTCAGAAATGATAACCCCCATAAAAAAAACTAAGAACGCCACTGAATTCTACGTAAAATTATCTATAATAATCAATTTACACATTTAAAATATCTTCAATAGCAAACGAGATACGGGGGTGGCTGAATAACTCAGAATTTTCATTATCACCCTGTAACTCAAAAATGAAAAGAGATTTAAAAAATCTGTTTGTGCCATTGTAAGTTTGACAAAAAAGTAGTACAAGAGATACCCCCCAATCGCGACCAAAATGGGACACACTGTACAAAAGGTCTTAATTTATTTTACAGTATTTTATACATGAGCTTAGTGTTGTAAGAGGTTTTTATTTCTATTATCTTGTTAGTGAACTTAGTATAATTCGGAAGAAAAATCAACTTAAATGTTTCAAAAATAGTCTATAAGCTATTTCTACAACACTCTATATAATCAATTCAATAGCGCCTATATATATTTTTTTCATTATTTGTTGCATGCCCTGCTTCCATGAAGAAGACTTTATTTATACAATACTCTCCATAGCGAACGGACTATAATCGAGCTAAAAATTAAAAATAAAAAATTTGTTGTAGGAGGCGTTGGGCGCCGAAGGCATCTCGCTGCAATTCCGGCACATCGCCGGCCATTTGTTGTGGTGTTGCGCATCGCCGGCCCTGCCCAAATGCCACGGCAGAGACGACGCCGCCGCCGAATCGGCCTACCGCGATCTGCTCCACCAGGTCGTCATAGTGACGGGCTATTTCGCCGTCGAAAACAACGACAATCAGGTGAGGCTGTGCTTTATTTACTTCGCTTTCTAGCTATACAGCTCATCAGTATTGCTGTGGCCGGATGGCACGAATAGACGAGGCCTCCTATAAAAAAAAATATATATATATATACAAACGAGGAATCTATTATAGTAGGCTGTGAGTTGTTGTGTGTGACGTATGAGAAGAGAACTGTTTTTTTTTTGACTTGGTTTTTACACTTTGACTGAATAGCTCGAGAAGAGGAGGCCTCAGAAAAAAATTGCATCAAATTAAATAGTAGGCTGTGATTGTTGTGTGTGGCGTATGAGAGGAGAACTGTTTTTTTTTTGACTTGGTTTTTACACTTTGACTGAATAGCTCGAGTAGAGGAGGCCTCGAAAAAAAATTTACAACAAATCAAACAGTAGGCTGTGAGTTGTTGTGTGTGACGTATGAGAAGAGAACTGTTTTTTTTTTGACTTGGTTTTTACACTTTGACTGAATAGCTCGAGTAGAGGAGGCCTCGAAAAAAAATTTACAACAAATCAAACAGTAGGCTGTGAGTTGTTGTGTGTGACGTATGAGAAGAGAACTGTTTTTTTTTTGACTTGGTTTTTACACTTTGACTGAATAGCTCGAGAAGAGGAGGCCTCAGAAAAAAATTGCATCAAATTAAATAGTAGGCTGTGATTGTTGTGTGTGGCGTATGAGAGGAGAACTGTTTTTTTTTTGACTTGGTTTTTACACTTTGACTGAATAGCTCGAGTAGAGGAGGCCTCGAAAAAAAATTTACAACAAATCAAACAGTAGGCTGTGAGTTGTTGTGTGTGACGTATGAGAAGAGAACTGTTTTTTTTTTGACTTGGTTTTTACACTTTGACTGAATAGCTCGAGTAGAGGAGGCCTCGAAAAAAAATTTACAACAAATCAAACAGTAGGCTGTGAGTTGTTGTGTGTGACGTATGAGAAGAGAACTGTTTTTTTTTTGACTTGGTTTTTACACTTTGACTGAATAGCTCGAGTAGAGGAGGCCTCGAAAAAAAATTTACAACAAATCAAACAGTAGGCTGTGAGTTGTTGTGTGTGACGTATGAGAAGAGAACTGTTTTTTTTTGACTTGGTTTTTACACTTTGACTGAATAGCTCGAGTAGAGGAGGCCTCGAAAAAAAAATTTACAACAAATCAAACAGTAGGCTGTGAGTTGTTGTGTGTGACGTATGAGAAGAGAACTGTTTTTTTTTTGACTTAGTTCTTACACTTTGACTGAATAGCTCGAGTAGAGGAGGCCTCGAGAAAAAAAATTACAACAAATCCAAAAGTAGGCTGTGAATTGTTGTTTGTGACGTATGATAACTGTCTTTTTATTTCGTTTGGCTTTCGTGTGACGTTTAGTACACTTTGACTGAATAACCCGAGTAGACGAGGCCTCGAAGAAAAATTTATATATAACAAGAAATCGCAGTAGATTGTGATTGTGTGACGTAATAACAACTACTGTCAAAAATCGACTGGCCTACTACTTGTGAATTATTCAGCTAGTTTTCGAGAGTGGTAGGGAATTTGGGCGGGTCTCGGTGCACGTACACACATGCCATTAGAGTAATTTATTCATATCGATAAATTGGTATTTGTACATTTATACGAATCGATCGACATTTTGTACCTATAGGCATTAATTATACTATCAATTCAACGTTTTTTTCTACTCACTTGATTATTTATTAGTATGTATAGCTACATTCATACACAACTCACAACTTACTCGATTATGTTTACTTTAATAAAATGGCCTTTTACATACCGAGCTAACACTCATTATACACTCGTTCATTCATTAATCCACTCTGTATACCATAAATAATTAAATTGATATTTTTGAATATTTTTGTATTATTATTATTATTTTTATTATTTTTTCAGATGCTTTTGATTAGCGGCCAGCCGCCATCGGTGTTGCAACAGCTCTGTTCGTTGCCGTTTCCCTATTTCTCCGTAGAATCTCTATCGAACGTGCTCTATCCTACACTGTTGGCCTGTTGCTCGGGCAACGAACGCAGCACTTCCATTCTCAAAAAGGAACTCTCCTATAAGGTACGGTTTTTTTTTCGTGTCCACCCTGTATATTATATTGAGATTTTTTATTCAGTTTTTGTGCACTCCCTGTATTTACTCAAGTTATTAATCGAGTTTTTAGGTTTTTTTTTGAAGAATTTGTGCACACCCCGTATATTACTAAGACTATTTTTCTTGGTTTTTCTGAATATTTAGTGCACACCTCGTATATTACTAATTTTTCATGGATACTTTTTTTAATATTTTTCATGGTTTTTTTGAATATTTAGTGCACACCTTGTATATACTAAAAATTTTGATTTTTTGAGTTTTTTTATTGTTTTTTTTGAATTTTTTGTGCACACCTCGTATATTACTAATTTTTCATGGACAATTTTTTTACTATTTTTCATGGTTTTTTGAATATTTAGTGCACACCTTGTATATACTAAAATTTTTGATTTTTTGAGCTTTTTCCTTCTTTTTTTTTTGATTTTTTTGTGCACACCCTGTATATTACTAATTTTTCATGGATACTTTTTTTAATATTTTTCATGGTTTTTTTGAATATTTAGTGCACACCTTGTATATACTAAAATTTTTGATTTTTTGAGTTTTTTTATTGTTTTTTTTGAATTTTTTGTGCACACCTCGTATATTACTAATTTTTCATGGACAATTTTTTTACTATTTTTCATGGTTTTTTGAATATTTAGTGCACACCTTGTATATACTAAAATTTTTGATTTTTTGAGCTTTTTCCTTCTTTTTTTTTTGATTTTTTTGTGCACACCCTGTATATTACTAATTTTTCATGGATACTTTTTTTAATATTTTTCATGGTTTTTTTGAATATTTAGTGCACACCTTGTATATACTAAAATTTTTGATTTTTTGAGTTTTTTCCTTCTTTTTTTTTTGAATTTTTTCCTTCTTTTTTTTGAATTTTTTATGCACACCCCGTATATTACTAATTTTTCATGGATAAATTTTTTACTATTTTTCATGGTTTTTTGAATATTTATTGCACACCTTGTATATACTAAAATTTTTGATTTTTTGAGCTTTTTCCTTCTTTTTTTTTTGATTTTTTTGTGCACACCCTGTATATTACTAATTTTTCATGGATACTTTTTTTAATATTTTTCATGGTTTTTTTGAATATTTAGTGCACACCTTGTATATACTAAAATTTTTGATTTTTTGAGTTTTTTTATTGTTTTTTTTGAATTTTTTGTGCACACCTCGTATATTACTAATTTTTCATGGACAATTTTTTTACTATTTTTCATGGTTTTTTGAATATTTAGTGCACACCTTGTATATACTAAAATTTTTGATTTTTTGAGCTTTTTCCTTCTTTTTTTTTTGATTTTTTTGTGCACACCCTGTATATTACTAATTTTTCATGGATACTTTTTTTAATATTTTTCATGGTTTTTTTGAATATTTAGTGCACACCTTGTATATACTAAAATTTTTGATTTTTTGAGTTTTTTCCTTCTTTTTTTTTGAATTTTTTCCTTCTTTTTTTTGAATTTTTTATGCACACCCCGTATATTACTAATTTTTCATGGATAAATTTTTTACTATTTTTCATGGTTTTTTGAATATTTAGTGCACACCTTGTATATACTAAAATTTTTGATTTTTTGAGCTTTTTCCTTCTTTTTTTTTTGATTTTTTTGTGCACACCCTGTATATTACTAATTTTTCATGGATACTTTTTTTAATATTTTTCATGGTTTTTTTGAATATTTAGTGCACACCTTGTATATACTAAAATTTTTGATTTTTTGAGTTTTTTCCTTCTTTTTTTTTGAATTTTTTCCTTCTTTTTTTTGAATTTTTTATGCACACCCCGTATATTACTAATTTTTCATGGATAAATTTTTTACTATTTTTCATGGTTTTTTGAATATTTAGTGCACACCTTGTATATACTAAAATTTTTGATTTTTTGAGCTTTTTCCTTCTTTTTTTTTTTTGAATTTTTTGTGGACACCCTGTATATTACTAATTTTTCATGGATAATTTTTTTACTATTTTTCATGGTTTTTTGAATATTTAGTGCACACCTTGTATATACTAAAAATTTTGATTTTTTGAGCTTTTTCCTTCTTTTTTTTTGAATTTTTTGTGCACACCCCGTATATTACTAGACTATTTTTCATGGTTTTTTGAATATTTAGTTCTTACCTTGTACATACTAAAAACTTTGATTGAGTTTTTTCCTTATTTTTTGTGCACACCCGGTATGTACTAAAATTGTTAATTGTGAGGTTTTTTTTGAAGATTTTGGAAGATTTCCGGAATTCCGAGGGAGGTCGGCAACAGCGCTTGGTGAAATTGCTGTCGTAGAGCAGCGGGGACGTGCAATGTTGTATTGTTTAAGTTGTATTGTGGTTGAATAAATGAAATTTGTGATCTGAGGGAATATTTGGAAGGAGCGGCAACGTTGTAAAATTTCGTATTTTATTAGAGTATTATTTTTTATAGCGAAAATGAATTCGATATAATTTCTTTGTATAAAAAAAAAAGAAGCCAATTAAAAATCTGATTAATCAAGTAATCGTCTAGTCCATATATCGCGCATTAATTTATATTAATTTACACTTAATTAGCATTATATCTAAGTAAATAATCGATTAATTAAATTAATCAATTAATCAATAAAAACTACCATTAATCCCTAATATGTGAATTAGCTTTTATACGCGAATAAATTACTTGAATTAACTCGGCGCATTTTTCTTTTACTTCTACCCCCCACAAAAACCACCCCTAACGGAAAACCATCGAAAGTGCATAGAAAAATACATACGCAGAAGAACAAACAAACTCGATTCTCTATTATTATCTTCCATTGTGCTCGGCACGAGTACGAGAAAGATAAACGAACGCATCCGCAACATCCGGAGGATGCCAGCACGACAAATCATCCGGGGATTCCCCCCTTAACACAGCTCGCTCGCTATACAGAGCGTCCCAAAAAATATACACAGATATAAACAATATAACAGAAGCAAATGAGAAATTTGGGCCACCTTGTATAAGCGTTTGTTGCTCGAATCACTCGTTATACAGAGCGTCCCCAATAAATATACACGCGATTTTAACAGTTAGTGAGGGATATTTTGGGCCATCCTGTATATGCTTTGTTATCCAACTCACTCGCTATACAGAATGTCCCCAAAAAAACATAAACTAGCGATGTTAACGCATAAGCAAAAGAGAGTTGAGTAGTGATATTTTGGGCCACACTGTATATATGCATTGTTACTCGTTATACAGAGCGCCCCCAAAAAATATGCACACGATTTTAACAGTCTGTGGGGAATTGTGGAGGGATATTTTGGGCCATCCTGTATATGCTTTGTTATCCAACTCACTCGCTATACAGAATGTCCCCAAAAAATATACACTAGCGATGTTAACGCATAAGCAAAAGAGAGTTGAGTAGTGATATTTTGGGCCACACTGTATATATGCATTGTTACTCGTTATACAGAGCGTCCCCAAAAAATATGCACACGATTTTAACAGTCTGTGGGGAATTGTGGAGGGATATTTTGGGCCATCCTGTATATATGCTTTGTTATCCAACTCACTCGCTATACAGAATGTCCCCAAAAAACATAAACTAGCGATGTTAACGCATAAGCAAAGGAGAGTTGAGTAGTGATATTTTGGGCCACACTGTATATATGCATTGTATACTCGTTATACAGAGCGTCCCCAAAAAATATATACACGATTTTAACAGTTAGTGGGGAATTGTGGAGGGATATTTTGGGCCATCCTGTATATATGCTTTGTTATCCAACTCACTCGCTATACAGAATGTCCCCAAAAAACATAAACTAGCGATGTTAACGCATAAGCAAAGGAGAGTTGAGTAGTGATATTTTGGGCCACACTGTATATATGCATTGTATACTCGTTATACAGAGCGCCCCCAAAAAATATGCACACGATTTTAACAGTCAGTGGGGAATTGTGGAGGGATATTTTGGGCCATCCTGTATATGCTTTGTTATTCAACTCACTCGCTATACAGAATGTCCCCAAAAAATATACACTATTATAGCGATGTTAACGCATAAGCAAAAGAGAGTTGAGTTAGTGATATTTTGGGCCACACTGTATACATGCATTGTTACTCGTTATACAGAGCGTCCCCAAAAAATATGCACACGATTTTAACAGTCTGTGGGGAATTGTGGAGGGATATTTTGGGCCATCCTGTATATATGCTTTGTTATCCAACTCACTCGCTATACAGAATGTCCCCAAAAAACATAAACTAGCGATGTTAACGCATAAGCAAAAGAGAGTTGAGTAATGATATTTTGGGCCACACTGTATACATGCATTGTTACTCGTTATACAGAGCGTCCCCAAAAAATATGCACACGATTTTAACAGTCTGTGGGGAATTGTGGAGGGATATTTTGGGCCATCCTGTATATACTTTGTTATCCAACTCACTCGCTATACAGAATGTCCCCAAAAAACATACACTATTATAGCGATGTTAACGCATAAGCAAAAGAGAGTTGAGTTAGTGATATTTTGGGCCACACTGTATATATGCATTGTTACTCGTTATACAGAGCGTCCCAAAAATATACATACACGATATATTGACATAATCAAAGGAGAGGAGTGTTTAAATAATTTTTGCGCCACTCTGTATATGCGTTCGTTAGTCTACTCACTCCTTATACAGATTGTCCCAGAAATATATACACCCATTTTGTGAAAAGAAAATGAGAGTCGAGTAGTGATATTGAAAATAAGCAAATCCGATTTTTGTGCCACCTTGTACATACGTTTTGTTACTCAACTCGCTCGTTATACAGAATGTCCCCAAAATATACACGACCGTTCTTAACTTGTTGGACAAAGGAGAGTTGGGTGTAATTATGTTTTGGCTCACCCTGTATAAGTTTTGTTGCTCAATTCATTTGTTATACAGAACGTCCCTAAATATTATACACACCGCAAATCAGATTTGTGCGCCACCCTGTACATACGTTATTACTCAACCCACTAGCTATACAGAATGTCCCTAAAATATACACGACCGTTCTTAACTTGTGAACAAAGTAGAGTGAAGTATAGCGATGTTTTGGGCCACCCTGTGTATTCCTCGGCCGTCTTCGATGCGTGCACGGGGGGTTGATTTACGACGGCCGCACCCTCCCGCGAAATCGCATCGTTTTTCTATCATCTAATTGATAGATTTCGATCGTTTTTTCTTCGTTTTGATTTTTGCGGTCGACCGAAAAGGAAGGAAGCATTAGCATAAGTGCCCGGTCACGTGACGGGGTAGCTCTTTTATCCGCCTAATTCGTCCGATTCGAGCGAAAACATCGACGGTTTCCCGCGGAGTGAAAGGCCATCGAGAAGTTTGGTTGTTGGCTGGATGGCCGGCGAGTTGTAGGCCACTTGTGAGGTGTAATAATGGAAAGGAAATTGCGTTTTGCTATACGTTTTAAAGTTAATGACAAACGACTTTTGACGTAAAATAAATGGCGTGTATATATAAGGGACGGGAAATTACCAATTTTATAATAATGGCGCTTTTTTTTAATTGCTAATCATGTAAAAACAATAAAAATAGATCGTTTTATCCACCTGTGTGAGAACTGGGAAATGTTATACATTTAGGGAAGGATCAGGTGTATTTTCTTGTGCATATTTTATAAATTTTTCAAAGCCACCTGTGTGAGAACGTTGCTGTTTTAATACCAGTCTTATAACATTAAGGAAATGTAGAAAGGAAATCCCGTTACCCCTATATATGTAAGAAATTACAAATTACAAATTACACGTGAGAAAATCGGTTTGTTGTATAAGCGAAATGTATAGGGTGTGCCAAATAATGCTAGTTAAAAAATATTTTTGTAGCTCACCCCCTGTACAGTGTGTCCCATTTTGGTCGCGACTGTGGGGGTATCTCATGTAGTACTTTTTTGTCAAATTTACAATGGCACAAACAGATTTTTTAAATCTCTTTAAATTTTTGAGGTACAGGGTGATAATGAAAATTCTGAGTTATTCAGCCACCCCCGTATCTCGTTTGCTATTGAAGATATTTTAAATGTGTAAATTGATTATTATAGATAATTTTACGTAGAATTCAGTGGCGTTCTTAGTTTTTTTATGGGGGTTACCATTTCTGAAATATGACACCAACTTGTAATTTTTTTAATGGGGCACCCTGTATTTTTATTGCCTATTAAATTTGTAATTTTTTTCTCTTTTTAATGATATGTCGCATTCTATATTTTGAATTTCATTAGAACGCTCAAAAAAGAGAAAAACTATTTTATTCGAAAAATGATTAGGGGGCTATGCAGAAAACCCAAAATAAAATACTTTTAGAACAAAAATAGTTGTTGAGAATATTAAATAAAACATTTCTACGATTTTTTTATTTTCCCGCATAGCCCCCTAACTATTTTTCGAATAAAATAGTTTTTCTCTTTTTTGAGCGTTCTAATGAAATTCAAAATATAGAATGTGCCATATCATTAAAAAGAGAAAAAAATTACAAATTTAATAGGCAATAAAAATACAGGGTGTCCCATAAAAAAAATTACAAGTTGGTGTAATATTTCAGAAATGGTAACCCCCATAAAAAAACTAAGAACGCCACTGAATTCTACGTAAAATTATCTATAATAATCAATTTACACATTTAAAATATCTTCAATAGCAAACGAGATACGGGGGTGGCTGAATAACTCAGAATTTTCATTATCACCCTGTAACTGAAAAATGAAAAGAGATTTAAAAAATCTGTTTATGCCATTGTAAGTTTGACAAAAAAATACTACATGAGATACCCCCCAGTCGCGACCAAAATGGGACACACTGTACAAATTCCCTTTGCGTGTCCTTTTCCAATCCACTAAATCGAACTCCTAATGAATCGTCCTTCGGGGAAATCGACCTGAAAACCTCCAGATTTCGTTATTTCACCCGATTTCGAATCGAATTCTAAAAGGGAAAGATCCCTTTTCCTACAAAATTACTGACCACACCCTGTACATCAATACAGGGTGATTCCCCCAAGACGCAATTCATTATACTCTATAATATACGACATTTGCAAAAATAGGTATTATTTATATATGGAATCCTAGTGAAATAAATTATTTTGGGGTTGGTATATACGGGGAAAATGCGATTGTACGTATATATACACCGGAAATGATCGTTACTTCCGCCTTATTCCGGATATCCATCGGTCATTAAGCGTATACAAGATACAAGAAGGGACAGATCATCGAAATGACCAATGTAGAAAATCAACTAATTTATACCGAGTGTCCCAAAAACACGTACACAAAAAGAGTCTGATTTATATGCGAAATGGAGAAGACCACGACTTTTTTTTTAATTTTTTTTTCAAAACCGTATGTTCTAAGAAGGCGCGTAATGAAATTTTTATTTTTTTCTGTGGCCCAATAAGGCCGCAATTAATTTTTAAAGTTTGAAAAACGTCACACAATCGTCATACGCTCTGCTCCAATCAAAGCGAGAGTTGCAAAGAGAAGTCACATTTAGCAAGGTTGCCACGTTTCCTATTACTCTTCTTTACTCCTGCAAAATGTGCGTTTTTTTGTATATTTATTGCAATAAACATTTTCTGATTTATCCATTTCTTCCATTATCTAATGGATAATTCGATATATTAATATAGAAATAACATCTTCATCTGTATAAATTGTAACAGATTTTCGTGTTAAAAACACAAATAATGGTCCTGAAAAATTTATTTGGCAACATTCTTGTCAACGTCAATAATATCAGTAAAGTGTTTTGTGCCAAACTGCAATTCGTGTAATTTGTTTTGTGCAATTTTCAGAAAAATCTGACAAATGACAGTTTGATTTTTGTTCGTTTGTCTATTCTTTGTTACTGCGTTCGAAACTTCATACTATTTACTTATACAACAAAACGTGAGTGGTTTATGATTGGTCGATAAGGTACGAGTCAAAACCCGAAATTTTTAAATTTCGAATGGCTATAACTTTTTAATTATAACACATTTTGAGCAACTGAAAACGGTTTTGAGCTCTAATAAATCATTTCTAATCGCATCTTTAGCCGAAATCCGCCTATCTCACATCGTGGTCTTCTCCATTATATGCCATTATTTATTGAACGCACCCCGTATATAATACAAAATTTCTCATCTGTGGCCTTTTACATAACAAGACAATCGCGTAATTCGCGATAAACGATTGCTAGATTTTCGCCACACGAGAAAATTCGCTCCCGTTCTAAGCGAGGAAATTAATTCCGACGCGGCATCGCGGCGGCCGAGAAAACGCGCTGGGGGAGAGCCGGGCGCTTTCCGCTTCCCGGCTACGTGCGCTCGACGTTCCGGGGAAATCCCCCCCGAGGGGGGCGATAAGTCTCCCGTAATCCCGGGGACTCTCTTCCCGTCCGATCTCTTCGGCTTTTAGAACACGATTCTCATTCACGGTCACGCAATCGGCACGCGTAAACACGCGAAAATCTGTTCGCTGGATTGCTGATGTTTCGACGATTTGCTAATATACCGGGAGCGTTCAATATATTTTTTTTTTTGACTTACGTTTCGAAATATATTAGATGCTCCCTGTATATGTTGTAGCTATTATTGGAAACGCTCTGTATATGTACTATATACGTTGTAAAAGTATCTGAATGTAGATGTACCGGGCGTGTATAACAATTTGTGTAATATTTCGGAATATATTAGATGCTCCCTGTATGTTGCATTATTGAAACGCCTTGTGTTATTAAGTAAAAGGCCATCCATGCGCATATACGCACTAGATTTTTTTATTATGCCATTTTCTTATGAGTAAATAATATAATAGCATTTAATTATTATCCAATTCAACCATTGGTGCAATTAGCCTATTCCCTATTAAAAAAATCTACAATAAAGTCGACCATCCACTACGAATTTGTCTACTATTTTCTTATGAAAAAATGAAAAAAAAAACAAAACTATTTAATTATTTAAAAAAAAGTGTTGACTGGTTTAACCATCGTTGCAATTAGGCTACTTTTTGTTAAAAAAATCTGCTGTAAAGTTGTCCATACACTAGAATTTTGTTTACTATTTTCTTATGAATAAATAACATTATTTCAATCAATTATTACCCCGTTTAACCAACGGTGCAATTGACCTATTCCCTATTAAAAAAATTTAAAATAAAGTAGTCCATACACTACAAATTGTGTCTATTGTTTTCTCATGAATAAATAACATAATTTCGTTCAATTATCATCCAATTTAACCATCGGTGCAATTGTCCTACTCATTTTTTTTAATTACACTAAAGTCGACCATACACTAGAATTTCGTCTACTAATTTCTTACGAGAAAAAAACAAATTCTTTTAATTAACTACGGGTGCAATTGTCTTATTCCCTATTAAAAAAATATACAATAAAGTCGACCATCCACTACGAATTTGTCTACTATTTTCTTATGAAAAAATGGAAAAAAAAACAAAACCATTTAATTATTTTAAAAAAAGTCTTGACTCGTTTAACCACCGGTGTAATTAGGCTACTTTTTGTTAAAAAAATCCGCTGTAAAGTTGTCCATACACTAGAATTTTGTCTACTATTTTCTTATGAATAAATAACATCATTTCATTAAATTATTACCCCGTTTAACCAACGGTGCAATTGACCTATTCCCTATTAAAAAATTTAAAATAAAGTAGTCCATACTCTACAAATTGTGTCTACTGTTTTCTTATGAATAAATATAACATAATTTTGTTTAATTATCATCCAATTTAACCATCGGTGCAATTGTCCTACTCTTTTTTTTTTAATTACACTAAAGTCGACCATACACTAGAATTTCGCCTACTAATTTTGTTACGAGAAAAAAACAAATTCTTTTAATTAACTACTGGTGCAATTGTCCTATTCCCTATTTAAAAAAATCTACAATAAAGTCGACCATACACTACGAATTTGCCTACTATTTTCTTATGAAAAAATGAAAAAAAAAACAAACCATTTAATTATTTTCCAATTTAACCATAGGCGCAATTGTCATATTCCTTATTGAATAAATCTACAATAAAGTAGTCCATACACTAGATTTTTTATCTATTATTTACTTAACACAAATTCATCAAACTATCATCACATTTAAACATAGGTGCAATTAGCCTATTTCCTATTAAAAAATCTACAATAAAGTCGACCATACACTATGAATTCGTCAAACTATTATACAATTCTCTTTAGAGTATTATAAATGGCATTGGTGCAATCGGTGCATTAAAAAACGTGCGATAAAGTGGTCCATACACGTCATTTTTTTCTATCTATACATATGAGGCGACTTGATTTACGACTTAGCGCCGCGGCGGTATTTGAAACATCTGACATTCCATTCCGGAGACTGTCAGACTGTAGACAGTGTAGAGTAGAGTAGGCTGTGAACTGTACACAAACATTATACGAGAGATGTTCTTGTTCTTGTTCGCCGCGTGTTTTATCGAGTCACCGGGGGGATGCGGCCACTTAAGCTAACATCAAAAGCTCCTATATATTTTTAATTTTTTTTTTTCGGTTTCGGTTTTATTTTTACGCGGCTCCGCGGCGGCTGAAAGGTTTTTTTTTTTCAAAGCGTTTCCGGAGCGTTTTAATCGTCGAATTCGTAAAAAAATTGCATTTCGATAAAAAATTAATAAAACGGCCTTTTACTTAGCGGCGCATCGGTTACGATTCGACTGGCCTTTTGCTTAATTTCTAGTGTATGGTCGACATTATTGTAGATTTTTTTAATAGGGAATAGGACAATTGCACCAGTAGTTAATTAAAAGAATTTGTTTTTTTCTCGTAAGAAATTAGTAGGCGAAATTCTAGTGTATGGTCGACTTTAGTGTAATTAAAAAAAATGAGTAGGACAATTGCACCGATGGTTAAATTGGATGATAATTGGACGAAATTACATTATTTATTCATAAGAAAACAATAGACACAATTTGTAGTGTATGGACTACTTTATTTTAAAATTTTTTAATAGGGAATAGGTCAATTGCACCGTTGGTTAAATGGGCTAATAATTGAATGAAGTAATGTTATTTATTCATAAGAAAATAGTAGATAAAATTCTAGTGTATGGACAACTTTACAGCAGATTTTTTAAATGAAAAGTAACCTAATTGCACCGGTAGGTAAACGAGTCAAGACTTTTTTTAAAATAATTAAATGGTTTTGTTTTTTTTTCCATTTTTTCATAAGAAAATAGTAGGCAAATTCGTAGTGTATGGTCGACTTTATTGTAGATTTTTTTAAATAGGGAATAGGACAATTGCACCAGTAGTTAATTAAAAGAATTTGTTTTTTTCTCGTAACAAAATTAGTAGGCGAAATTCTAGTGTATGGTCGACTTTAGTGTAATTAAAAAAAAAGAGTAGGACAATTGCACCGATGGTTAAATTGGATGATAATTGAACGAAATTACATTATTTATTCATAAGAAAACAATAGACACAATTTGTAGTGTATGGACTACTTTATTTTAAAATTTTTTAATAGGGAATAGGTCAATTGCACCGTTGGTTAAATGGGCTAATAATTGAATGAAATAATGTTATTTATTCATAAGAAAATAGTAGATAAAATTCTAGTGTATGGACAACTTTACAGCAGATTTTTTAAATGAAAAGTAACCTAATTGCACCGGTAGGTAAACGAGTCAAGACTTTTTTTAAAATAATTAAATGGTTTTGTTTTTTTTCCATTTTTTCATAAGAAAATAGTAGGCAAATTCGTAGTGTATGGTCGACTTTATTGTAGATTTTTTTAATAGGGATTAGGACAATTGCACCAGTAGTTAATTAAAAGAATTTGTTTTTTTCTCGTAACAAAATTAGTAGGCGAAATTCTAGTGTATGGTCGACTTTAGTGTAATTAAAAAAAATGAGTAGGACAATTGCACCGATGGTTAAATTGGATGATAATTGAACGAAATTACATTATTTATTCATAAGAAAACAATAGACACAATTTGTAGTGTATAGACTACTTTATTTTAAAATTTTTTAATAGGGAATAGGTCAATTGCACCGTTGGTTAAACGGGGTAATAATTGATTGAAATAATGTTATTTATTCATAAGAAAATAGTAAACAAAATTCTAGTGTATGGACAACTTTACAGCAGATTTTTTAAATGAAAAGTAGCCTAATTGCACCGGTAGTTAAACGAGTCAAGACTTTTTTTAAAATAATTAAATGGTTTTGTTTTTTTTCCATTTTTTCATAAGAAAATAGTAGGCAAATTCGTAGTGTATGGTCGACTTTCTTGTAGATTTTTTAATAGGGAATAGGACAATTGCACCAGTAGTTAATTAAAAGAATTTGTTTTTTTCTCGTAAGAAATTAGTAGACGAAATTCTAGTGTATGGTCGACTTTAGTGTAATTAAAAAAAATGAGTAGGACAATTGCACCGATGGTTAAATTGGATGATAATTGAACGAAATTACATTATTTATTCATAAGAAAACAATAGACACAATTTGTAGTGTATAGACTACTTTATTTTAAAATTTTTTAATAGGGAATAGGTCAATTGCACCGTTGGTTAAACGGGGTAATAATTGATTGAAATAATGTTATTTATTCATAAGAAAATAGTAAACAAAATTCTAGTGTATGGACAACTTTACAGCAGATTTTTTAAATGAAAAGTAGCCTAATTGCACCGGTAGTTAAACGAGTCAAGACTTTTTTTAAAATAATTAAATGGTTTTGTTTTTTTTCCATTTTTTCATAAGAAAATAGTAGGCAAATTCGTAGTGTATGGTCGACTTTCTTGTAGATTTTTTAATAGGGAATAGGACAATTGCACCAGTAGTTAATTAAAAGAATTTGTTTTTTTCTCGTAAGAAATTAGTAGACGAAATTCTAGTGTATGGTCGACTTTAGTGTAATTAAAAAAAATGAGTAGGACAATTGCACCGATGGTTAAATTGGATGATAATTGAACGAAATTACATTATTTATTCATAAGAAAACAATAGACACAATTTGTAGTGTATAGACTACTTTATTTTAAAATTTTTTAATAGGGAATAGGTCAATTGCACCGTTGGTTAAACGGGGTAATAATTGATTGAAATAATGTTATTTATTCATAAGAAAATAGTAAACAAAATTCTAGTGTATGGACAACTTTACAGCAGATTTTTTAAATGAAAAGTAGCCTAATTGCACCGGTAGTTAAACGAGTCAAGACTTTTTTTAAAATAATTAAATGGTTTTGTTTTTTTTTCCATTTTTTCATAAGAAAATAGTAGGCAAATTCGTAGTGTATGGTCGATTTTATTGTAGATTTTTTTAATAGGGAATAGGACAATTGCACCAGTAGTTAATTAAAAGAATTTGTTTTTTTCTCGTAAGAAATTAGTAGACGAAATTCTAGTGTATGGTCGACTTTAGTGTAATTAAAAAAAATGAGTAGGACAATTGCACCGATGGTTAAATTGGATGATAATTGAACGAAATTATGTTATTTATTCATAAGAAAACAATAGACACAATTTGTAGTGTATGGACTACTTTATTTTAAAAATTTTTAATAGGGAATAGGTCAATTGCACCGTTGGTTAAACGGGGTAATAATTGAATGAAATAATGTTATTTATTCATAAGAAAACAATAGACACAATTTGTAGTGTATGGACTGCTTTATTTTAATTTTTTTTTAATAGGGAATAGGTCAATTGCACCGTTGGTTAAATGGGCTAATAATTGAATGAAATAATGTTATTTATTCATAAGAAAATAGTAAACAAAATTCTAGTGTATGGACAACTTTACAGCAGATTTTTTTAACAAAAAGTAGCCTAATTGCACCGGCGGTTAAACGAGATTACACTTTTTTTTATAAACAATTCGCACTAATGCAAAGATGACAGAGAAAAAAAAACTTTTGACAGCCAATCCGTCAATACGTCAATCAATCAATCAAATCAATCAAACGTCACCTGTCAACATCCGCCCATTTTATATACCTACACGAATTTTATACACGTTGAGCAGTTCGATGTTCCCAGAATAGCAACGATATATTATTATCTGCGGGTAAGGAGAAGGTGGCTGTGATGGAGATATATAGACTGGCGTACGGGGCGTCGGGACGGCGACGTCGTCGTATAAATGACGAGTGGCTACAAGCCG
Source organism: Phyllotreta cruciferae (assembly GCA_917563865.1). Taxonomy (NCBI): domain Eukaryota; kingdom Metazoa; phylum Arthropoda; class Insecta; order Coleoptera; family Chrysomelidae; genus Phyllotreta; species Phyllotreta cruciferae. Next base: position 621,008 of record OU830618.1, on the reverse strand, counting down.
GCGACACGACACCCTAATAGCTTCTGTGCATTTGCTCTTAAAAGCATTTTAAGGGAACCGACAAGAAGAATGTAAGAGGATGGAAAAAAAAATCACATTACATAAATTTAATCCCTCTCTCTCCCTCTCTCTCTCTCTATCTATCACGAATACTTTATTGATCCACCCTGTATATAATGATAATAAAATTTGGTAAATTTATTATACCTAGATGAATTAGTTAATATAGTAAGTACAACATATTTCACTGCCCCATAAATCATCCTCTATAATGTACAGAATTCGTTATACAGGGAGAGCCAAATAATAAATTTGTTATACAGGGTCTCCATTTAAGTTCGCACCATATGGGAAACTTTTTTATTGTTAATATTACGAAAAAAAGTTATTCTTCATAAAAAGTTCTGCATTGTGTAAAAACTAAAAGACAATCATCAGATATTAAAAATTTTCAGTCGTATACGGGGGTTTGTCAAAAAATGTGATTTTTGCTCAAGAGTAAAGTACCTTTATTTTAGAAAATATCAAAAATTATTATAAAGAAAAAATGTTTAGAATTAAAAATAACTCTCAAATATTCAATATTGTTTATTTATAAAAATATTTTTTTTACATTTTCTTTGTGAAAACTTTGGAAAATGAAATGTGAAATCCGGTACTACTTTTTAAAAAATGCCGGTGCATCCTAAATTAATTATGCAAAAAAGTGCAAACTTAAATTTTCAAAATTTTCACGAAATTTTTTCAAAAAAAAATGTCGAAAAAAATTTTTTATAAATAAACAATATTGAATATTTGAAAGTTATTTTTAATTCTAAACATTTTTTCTTTATAACAATTTTCGATATTGTCAAAAATAAAGGTACTTTACTCTTGAGCAAAAATCACATTTTTTGACAAACCCCCGTATACGACTGAAAATTTTTAATATCTGATGATTGCATTTTAATTTTTACACAATGCAGAACTTTTTATAAAAAATAACTTTTTTTCGTAATATTAACAATAAAAAAGTTTCCCATATGGTGCAAACTTAAGTGGACACCCTGTATAGTAACAGGATTAAAAATATGTACTATAATGTTCATTGGTGAAATTCCCGGATTAATTTCCGAATTCGAGGAGGACTCGATGACAAAGGGAATTATATACGGGGGTAGTACACAAAGCACTGATATATGCGGTAATTGTATAATATACAAGGGAAGCGAGAAAAGCCAAAGGCTAAAACTATAATCCCACTATATGCGGTTATGTTTACATTGCGATATTTCAAATTATTGCGATATTTGTACAGGGTGCGCCAAAAAAATGTTAAACAAATTGTGTATACCACCCTGTATACATCGCCTACTATTGCAATTTCGCTTCCAATCTTTTACCAATCCCATACCTACACAAGCAAAAAATCAGAAGTGGGATATATTAAAAAAAAAAAACCCCAATTCTCCGCTTTTCTCCCGATTATTCCCGGATCAATCCGGGCGGGCCGGCTCCGGTTATTGTCGTTTATTGTTTCGTTTGCCGATTGTCTCCACGGCCCGCTTGAATGGAGCCCCGCTCGCTGATTACACTTGTCGAATTGTCTGGTACAATTAGTCGCGTGTCCCCTGTAATCATCTCGGCGTCGCGACGCCCTACCTCCCCCCCTCCGTAACAACCGCCCCCGTTCGCCCGATTAAAATCCTCTCGAACAAAGGTTAAACTGCGTATAAGGCTAGGCCATCGTGATTAATACACGCGTATACAGCGTGTAGGTATACGAGGGGTGTTCTATATGTACGCGGTTTTTCGTGAAGGGCTGTGTGTAAAATTATGAAATTTTGCGTACGAGGGTTTTTCGGTACGAGGAATTCGTCTGAAGTAGTTTCGAAAATGGCCGACTTCCGTTTATACCGGAAGTTGTAAGTAACTTCGTTATTTCATATAGGACATCCTGTATTTTATTGCATATTTAGATTCTACTCGACGAGCTGATTTCAACGAGTGGTCACACTTGGTATCTCGGTCTCATAATAAAGGCTGTACAGCCACTCGAAAATCGCAAAATTTTTAATCCAGGCGGCTGTGAAAGCCGAATATGTGCTCAAGAAAAACGACTCTAAGCCGTTCCTATCTTAATTCCACCGTTCAATATTCAAATTAAATTTGTTTGTATACAGGGCGACACCAAAAAGTAATCTAATTTTATTTTCGAACGCCCCGTATAAGCTTCGTACTCTCATGCATATACAGATGTAATTTATTTAAGTGCTGACGTGTGTTTGGGCAGCGTATATACAGTATGGAAATCAATTTATTCCGTCCCGTTCGGCCGCAATATGTACGGGGGAGGGTGCATATATTTATCAGCGAAATTAATACGGCCATTACGGGTTGTAATATATGTATGAACATTTGTTGGGTTTATATATTGGTCTAAGTAGATTGGAATATTGGCGGTTGAATTAGAGAAAAAAATCAAGTAGGCTGAATAAAAAAAAATAACAATCTAGATGGCTTATATAGATTTATTTTTTCGCAAATAATCAAGTTAGCTGGACTTGCGAGTGAAGGGTGAAGGGAAAACCAACCCTTATTTTGCCCGAAAAACGAGAACTAAACGTGTTTGTATAAGAAATATCGAATTTCGTAAATATACCAGGCCTACTGTGATTTTGACTTGGGAATAACAAACACACAGGGCTAAATAATAAACTATCGAGTTACCTGGTATATTATTCGATTCTTGACGGTGCATCTAATGAACACGTTGCATTTCGTAAACAATTTTCCACCCTTCTCGTATATACCGGGTGGCTCCGAAAAGTACCAAACGCCGCATGGATACGAGGGGAGCCAAAAAAATTGTTAAATCGTCCAAAAAAGACGTATAGAAAGAGTTGAACGCAAATCTTGCATACAGAGTGAGCCCAAAAAAATTATAAACTTAATAGAAAAAGTTATAATGAACATAAATTTTGTCTACAGAGTGAGCTAAAAAAATTATAAACTTAATCGAAAAAGTTATAAAACATAAATTTTTTATACAGAGTGAGCAAATAAAAATTATAAACTTAATCGGAAAAGTTATAAAAAATAATTTTTTTATACAGAGTGAGCAAATAAAAAATTATAAACTTAATCGGTAAAGTAATAAAAAATAAATTTTGTATACAGAGTGAGCTAAAAAAATTATAAACTTAATCGGAAAAGTTATAAAAAATAATTTTTTTATACAGAGTGAGCAAAAAAAAAATTATAAACTTAATCGGAAAAGTAATAAAAAATAAATTTTGTATACAGAGTGAGCTAAAAAAATTATAAACTTAATCGGAAAAGTTATAAAAAATAAATTTTGTATACAGAGTGAGCTAAAAAAATTATAAACTTAATCGGAAAAGTTATAAAAAATAAATTTTGTATACAGAGTGAGCTAAAAAAATTATAAACTTAATCGGAAAAGTTATAAAAAATAAATTTTGTATACAGAGTGAGCCAAAAAAAAATATAAACTTAATCAGAAAAGTTATAAAAAATAAATTTTTTATACAGAGTGAGCAAATAAAAATTATAAACTTAATCGGAAAAGTTATAAAAAATAATTTTTTTATACAGAGTGAGCAAAAAAAAATTATAAACTTAATCGGAAAAATTATAAAAAATAAATTTTGTATACAGAGTGAGCTAAAAAAATTATAAACTTAATAGAAAAAGTTATAAAAAATAAATTTCTTATACAGAGTGAGCAAAAAAAATTATAAACTTAATCGAAAAAGTTATAATAAACATAAATTTTGTATACATAGTGAGCCAAAAAAAAATTAAATTTTGTATACAGAGTGAGCTAAAAAAATTATAAACTTAATCGGAAAAGTTATAAAAAATAATTTTTTTATACAGAGTGAGCAAATAAAAAATTATAAACTTAATCGGAAAAGTAATAAAAAATAAATTTTGTATACAGAGTGAGCTAAAAAAATTATAAACTTAATCGGAAAAGTTATAAAAAATAAATTTTGTATACAGAGTGAGCTAAAAAAATTATAAACTTAATCGGAAAAGTTATAAAAAATAAATTTTGTATACAGAGTGAGCCAAAAAAAATATAAACTTAATCAGAAAAGTTATAAAAAATAAATTTTTTATACAGAGTGAGCAAATAAAAATTATAAACTTAATCGGAAAAGTTATAAAAAATAATTTTTTTATACAGAGTGAGCAAAAAAAAAATTATAAACTTAATCGGAAAAATTATAAAAAATAAATTTTGTATACAGAATGAGCTAAAAAAATTATAAACTTAATAGAAAAAGTTATAAAAAATAAATTTCTTATACAGAGTGAGCAAAAAAAATTATAAACTTAATCGAAAAAGTTATAATAAACATAAATTTTGTATACATAGTGAGCCAAAAAAAATTAAATTTTGTATACAGAGTGAGCCAAAAAAGTTCATTAACCTACTCAAAAAAAAGTACTAAAAGAAATGAATATGTATAAATTTTGTATATACAGAGAGAGCCAAAAAAAATTAAATTTTGTATACAGAGTGAGCCAAAAAAGTTCATTAACCTACTCAAAAAAAAAAGCACTAAAAGAAATGAATATGTATAAATTTTGTATATACAGAGAGAGCCCAAAAAAAATTAAATTTTGTATACAGAGTGAGCCAAAAAAGTTCATTAACCTACTCAAAAAAAAAGCACGTACAGTACTAAAAGAAATGAATATTTATAAACTTTGTATATACAGAGAGAGCCAAAAAAAATTAAATTTTGTATACAGAGTGAGCCAAAAAAGTTCATTAACCTACTCAAAAAAAAGCACGTACAGTACTAAAAGAAATGAATATGTATAAATTTTGTATATACAGAGAGAGCCAAAAAAAATTAAATTTTGTATACAGAGTGAGCCATTAACTGTGAGTCATTAACCTACTCAAAAAAAAGCACGTACAGTACTAAAAGAAATGAATATTTATAAACTTTGTATATACAGAGAGAGCCCAAAAAAAATAAATTTTGTATACAGAGTGAACCAAAAAAGTTCATTAACCTACTCAAAAAAAATCACGTACAGTACTAAGAAATGAATATGTATAAACTTAGTATATACAGAGAGAGCCAAAAAAAATATCGAAACGTCCAGCTCACGGCCTACTACATTAGCTTTTATTTTATTCCATTTTAGGTGGTTCCCCCGTCACAGAGGGATTAGCAGATGGGACGCCGATAAGGCCCCCAACGTGTCGTATAAGATCGACAAGCCCCGATAGCGAGTACCCTCCTTATGCACGGCCTTCTATATCTGTACACCTTTTGTTCACTCGATGACGCGCTTTCTCCCATCCTTTTTATTTCCTTATATGCGTTTTACCGGCTTTCCTTCGACTAATTCCAGCGCCAGATTGGCATCTAGACAGCGATATTTTCGTCGCTAATCTGCCGGCCCAATCTAGCCGTCCATGATTTACCTTCGCAAATTAGAGGAGGCTTTGGCTTTTGTATTTGCGTTTAGTGACTCTCTCTCTACTGTCTATATGCGACATTTCGAATCGATTAAGTCGTAGAGATAATGTAGAGATAACCATACCGCTTTGCTAAATATACAGGGCGGGTTCTGTAATTTTATACATACAGGGCGAGCGAATAAAATCTCTAAATATTTTTTTTTCTATATATACAAATCCCACTTCTGATTCACGTTAAAATTCTCCAATACGCGCGCGTCTCTTTTTCGATTTCGATGGCCAATTAGAGGCGAAAGCAAACAGACTCCGGGACTCCGGGAATCCGGAGCAAATACCCATCTGCATATACATGCTGTGTAGATTATATAGGGAGTTGCGTCACGGGCCGGGAAATTGGCTGGCTCTTAGGCGCTCGCGGAGCCGTTGTAATCGCGGAGCTCGGTGTATATAGAGCGGCATGGAGCGCGGGTCGGGGGTGGGGGAGCTCTAAAATAAACAAGTCATGATTAATTCATAATGTAAACATCGATTGCCGTTGATTCGAATGCTCTTCGGCCACGTCTGCGTTCTGCTATACAGGGCGGCCAACTTTATTAGAGGGTAAAATTTGTAAAGTTGTCGTGACGTCATAGCGTGGGTTTATTGGATGTACTATATGCTAAAAGATGGAGTTTTGTGGTTGTATTAATTTTTTGAACAATATTCAATGCGTTATGATTTGAGAAATTTGAGAGAAATTTGAGAGAAATTTGGGAGAAATTTGGGAGAAATTTGGGAGAAATTTGAGAGAAATTTGAGAGAAATTTGAGAATATTGAGAAATTTGAAAAATTCGAGAAATTGAAGAAATTCGAGAAATTCGAGAAATTCGAGAAATTCGAGAAATTCGAGAAATTCGAGAAATTTGAGAAATTTGAGAGAAATTTGAGAGAAATTTGAGAATATTGAGAAATTTGAGAAATTCGAGAAATTAGAAATTTGAGAGAAATTTGAGAATATTGAGAAATTCGAGAAATTCGAGAAATTCGAGAAATTTGAGAGAAATTTGAGAGAAATTTGAGAGAAATTTGAGAATATTGAGAAATTTGAGAAATTCGAGAAATTTGAGAGAAATTTGAGAGAAATTTGAAAAATTCGAGAAATTGGAGAAATTTGAGAGAAATGTGAGAATATTGAGAAATTTGAAAAATTGAAAAATTTGAAAAATTCCAGAAATTCGGGAAATTCGAGAAATTTGAGAAATTTGAGAGAAATTTGAGAGAAATTTGAGAATATTGAGAATATTGAGAAATTTGAGAAATTTGAAATTTGAAAAATTCGAGAAATTTGAGGAAATTCGAGAAATTCGAGAAATTCGAGAAATTTTGAGAGAAATTTGATTGAGAAATTTGAAAAATTCGAGAAATTCGGGAAATTCGAGAAATTGGAGAAATTTGAGAGAAATTTGAGAGAAATTTGAGAAATTTAAAAAATTAGAAATTTGAGAGAAATTTGAGAATATTGAGAATATTGAGAAATTTGAGAAATTTGAGAAATTTGAAATTTGAAAAATTCGAGAAATTTGAGAAATTCGAGAAATTTGAGAGAAATTTGATTGAGAAATTTGAAAAAATTCGAGAAATTCGAGAAATTGGAGAAATTTGAGAGAAATTTGAGAGAAATTTGAGAAATTTAAAAAATTAGAAATTTGAGAGAAATTTGAGAATATTGAGAATATTGAGAATATTGAGAAATTTGAGAAATTTGAAATTTGAAAAATTCGAGAAATTTGAGAAATTCGAGAAATTTGAGAGAAATTTGATTGAGAAATTTGAAAAATTCGAGAAATTTCGAGAAATTTGATTGAGAAATTTGAAATTTGAAAAATTCGAGAAATTTGAAAAATTCGAGAAATTCGAGAAATTCGAGAAATTTGAGAGAAATTTGATTGAGAAATTTGAAAAATTCGAGAAATTCGGGAAATTCGAGAAATTGGAGAAATTTGAGAGAAATTTGAGAGAAATTTGAGAAATTTAAAAAATTAGAAATTTGAGAGAAATTTGAGAATATTGAGAATATTGAGAAATTTGAAATTTGAAAAATTCGAGAAATTTGAGAAATTCGAGAAATTCGAGAAAATTGAGAGAAATTTGATTGAGAAATTTGAAAAATTCGAGAAATTCGAGAAATTCGAGAAATTGGAGAAATTTGAGAGAAATTTGAGAGAAATTTGAGAAATTTAAAAAATTAGAAATTTGAGAGAAATTTGAGAATATTGAGAATATTGAGAAATTTGAAATTTGAAAAATTCGAGAAATTTGAGAAATTCGAGAAATTTGAGAGAAATTTGATTGAGAAATTTGAAAAATTCGAGAAATTCGAGAAATTCGAGAAATTTGAGAGAAATTTGAGAGAAATTTGAAAAATTCGAGAAATTGGAGAAATTTGAGAGAAATTTGAGAATATTGAGAAATTTGAGAAATTTGAGAAATTTGAAAAAATTCGAGAAATTGGAGAAATTTCAGAAATTTAAAAAAATTGAGAAAATAATTGAAACATTGAAAATTTATGAATATATACAGTATGTCCCTCGACAAATAATCAAAAAATTAATCTAACTAATCGTGACGTCACAATGTAAGTATATTGATCGCACTATATGCAATTTTTACCTAACTATTATTTTTTATTCTTTTATATACAGTATGTCCCCGAAATAAGGTGATTTATAGAGCCTCAAAAATTGCAGTGCATGACGTCACGCAATAAGTTTATCAGACGCGCAAAATACGATCACAAGTGGGATTGGGACATTTTTCTAAGGGTTGTAATAATTTTTAGGGGTGGTTTTTTTTTTCGAATTTCCCTGTAGATGATAAATACAATGACGATTGCGTTGGAGATGAGTTTAGTCGAGACGAAAACCGGCTTGATGGGAAAAATTAAAGGGTGGCATTTCGCTACGGGGTGGGTTTCACCCCTTTTTCCTTTTACCGTGATGAAATATCGATTTTACCTGGCTCGCTCGTCACGATATTATTATTATTACACGTATATATGCTATACGAAATGCTACACATCCCATCCCCGATTTCCTACCCTTCTTCTCTCTTCCCCTCTCTTCACCTACCCCCTTATATTTCGCAGTTCCTGCTGCGCCCTATCCGAGCCATATATAATAACACACAAAAGATATATGTACTATATAAAAAAATATTACTACACCCATCATTATTATTAATCTTTGTGTATGCATCATTCATTATTCACTAATCATCACACCTGCTGCGTGATATTTGTTTTGTAATTAAGACATGCATTAAGGGTAGATTTTATACGCTGATATAAACAGGGTGAGCCAAGCAAATTGTTGACTACTGTGATTCATTTTTTTTATTTGCTCACTGTTTATATTATAATAGTTTAATTTTTCTGTAATGTCATATGTACGGGGTGAGCCATTGAAATGCTTGTTATGAATGAAGGATTTTTTATTTGTTTGGCTCACCCTGTATATTACAAGGTTGCTATTCTTCAGGAAATTCGTATACAGGGTGAGCAAATAAAATTAGAGAGAAATTTGAGAATATTGAGAATATTGAGAATATTGAGAATATTGAGAATATTGAGAATATTAAGAAATTTGAGAAATTTGAGAGAAATTTGAGAGAAATTTGAGAGAAATTTGAGAGAAATTTGAGAGAAATTTGAGAGAAATTTGAGAGAAATTTGAGAGAAATTTGAGAGAAATTTGAGAGAAATTTGAGAGAAATTTGAGAGAAATTTGAGAGAAATTTGAGAGAAATTTGAGAGAAATTTGAGAGAAATTTGAGAGAAATTTGAGAGAAATTTGAGAGAAATTTGAGAGAAATTTGAGAGAAATTTGAGAGAAATTTGAGAGAAATTTGAGAGAAATTTGAGAGAAATTTGAGAGAAATTTGAGAGAAATTTGAGAGAAATTTGAGAGAAATTTGAGAGAAATTTGAGAGAAATTTGAGAGAAATTTGAGAGAAATTTGAGAGAAATTTGAGAGAAATTTGAGAGAAATTTGAGAGAAATTTGAGAGAAATTTGAGAGAAATTTGAGAGAAATTTGAGAGAAATTTGAGAGAAATTTGAGAGAAATTTGAGAGAAATTTGAGAGAAATTTGAGAGAAATTTGAGAGAAATTTGAGAGAAATTTGAGAGAAATTTGAGAGAAATTTGAGAGAAATTTGTGAGAAATTTGAGAGAAATTTGAGAGAAATTTGAGAGAAATTTGAGAGAAATTTGAGAGAAATTTGAGAGAAATTTGAGAGAAATTTGAGAGAAATTTGAGAAAAATTTGCTCACTGTGTGCACATTATAACATTTTAATTTTTCTGTAATGTCATATGTACAGGGTGAGCCATTGAAATGCTTGTTATGAATGAAGGATTTTTTTATTTGTTTGGCTCACCCTGTATATTACAAGGTTGATATTCTTCAGGAAATTCGTATACAGGGTGAGCAAATAAAATTACTATAATATCTTTACGATTTGGTATACAGTAGTCGGTGATTTATTATCATTTATCAAAATATTGTGGGAACATCCTGTATAGATAATGACGAATGAGGTTTACTAATTTTAAAAAGATTCGATTCGTTTCGGTTTTCACGTCACCGTGCCCTTTTTATTATTGACAAATGATCAGAAACGCACCCCGGAAAATTCACCATTAGGTAATTCCTATATTTCATATACGTTTCCCTAAAATAAACAACCCCTAGAATGCATGGCATACTTACATATTATTACAAAGCATCAAGTATAGAAGATTTGACAGATGACAGAGGACATGTGACGCACAACAATAAAGCACACTAGCAAAAACGAAACGTAAATATGTTAGAAATGGGAACGGCACTCTGCGATGGATATTCATTTAAAACTATAATAAAAGTAAAGATAAATAAAGAATTGTATCGAAAATTTTATGATTCACAGAGGGACTAATTTTTAGTTTTTTTTTGACTTTTACTTTGTTATACTGGGTGTTAATAAATAAAGACGTTGATTTACAAAATAAAGACAGATTGTTTGACAGATGAAAAATGACAGGTGACAGATCTATCATCTACATATGCGTTTGTTTTTAATATCGTTGTGGTTCATATATGGATATTTCTCGTATACAGGTGAGAACAAATTTGTTTGCATTATATGATCAATTCTATAAAAGTTGAACAAAGAAAGGTTATATTAAAACACCAGTGGTTAGAGTGAGAAAGTTGCAATCCCCACAGTATCACCGTTTCTTTTTCTTTTAGATGAAACGAACGGAGATTTTGTCTTTCACGGTTATTTGACATTTTTGACACTTTTGACGTTTTGAAAGTCAAAGTTAGTTGAGTTAGTTGAGTTTATAGTTGGTTTATAGTTGAGTTAGTTGAGTTTATAGTTGAGTTAGTTGAGTTTATAGTTGAGTTTATAGTTGAGTTTATAGTTGAGTTTATAGTTGAGTTTATAGTTGAGTTTATAGTTGAGTTTATAGTTGAGTTTATAGTTGAGTTAGTTGAGTTTATAGTTGAGTTAGTTGAGTTTATAGTTGAGTTAGTTGAGTTTATAGTTGAGTTTATAGTTGGGTTAGTTGAGTTTATAGTTGAGTTAGTTGAGTTTATAGTTGAGTTTATAGTTGAGTTAGTTGAGTTTATAGTTGAGTTAGTTATTGAGTTAGTTGAGAATGTTGATAAGTTGATAGAGAGTTGGGACATATGGGAAAACTTGTAGAATTTGGTGGGAAAAATTCTCAAAACTTTAATTCTCATACTCGTTTGAATAGCTCAACTATTATACACACACACAATCGAGCACTTAATAGAGGGTATACAATACACCGAAAATGAACAAATTAATAATTTCTCAAACCGTTCGCACCCCAATAAATAATTATCATCCCCCGCCGCACCCCTCTAAATATTCGACATCCCAATCAACGAATATATTCAAAGTCATCCTCGTATGTAAAATCGATAGCCCCGTCTCTTTTGCTCTCTCGCATGTTCCATGGGCGTCTTTGTCGAGAGACGCGAAAAGGCACCGGAGCGCGACGCCGGCGCCCGGCCGGCCACGCGGCCGCCGCGACGCCCGCCTAACTCCTGCTCTACACGCGCGTATGACGTATGCACGCGCACGTGGCGACGCCCTCTGGCCGCAAATTGTACCCGGCGGGGTTTAGAATGTGATGCAGCGTGAGGGGATTCGTAGTGGTGGAGTCACATTCTAAGCGGTTTGTTTTTTTCGGTTCATTATCCGGTCGCGTGCGCGGTGTTTATGAAATATCACGTGCAATTAGGTTTTTCGGTTTTTATTTTTTTCGGCGCATCGGAAAGTCGGAAATTTGTCAAATATTTGTGAAAATGTCAAAAATGTCAGTTATGGGAACTGTCAAATACATCAGGCTATATCTGAACAATGACAAAAATGTCAAAATTGTTAAGCACACGTCAAAAATTTCAAATATTTATGTGAAAACTGTCAAAATAAATGAATGTCAAAATTTTCAAAAATGTGACGTCAAATATGTCACATACCTATATGTGAAAACTGTCAAATAGCCTATATCAGAAAATTAACAACAATGTCAAATATGACAAAATTGTTAAGCACGTGTCAAAAATGTCAAATATATGTGAAAACTGTCAAACATGTCAAAATTGTTAAGCACGTGTCAAAATGTCAAAATAAATGAATGTCAAAGTTTTAAAAAATGTGACATCAAATATGTCAAATTCCTATATGTGAAAACTGTCAAATAGCCTATATCAGAAAATTAACAACAATGTCAAATATGACAAAATTGTTAAGCACGTGTCAAAAATGTCAAATATATGTGAAAACTGTCAAACATGTCAAAATTGTTAAGCACGTGTCAAAAATGTCAAATATATGTGAAAACTGTCAAACATGTCAAAATTGTTAAGCACGTGTCAAAATGTCAAAATAAATGAATGTCAAAGTTTTAAAAAATGTGACATCAAATATGTCAAATTCCTATATGTGAAAACTGTCAAATAGCCTATATCAGAAAATTAACAACAATGTCAAATATGACAAAATTGTTAAGCACGTGTCAAAAATGTCAAATATATGTGAAAACTGTCAAACATGTCAAAATTGTTAAGCACGTGTCAAAATGTCAAAATAAATGAATGTCAAAGTTTTAAAAAATGTGACATCAAATATGTCAAATTCCTATATGTGAAAACTGTCAAATAGCCTATATCAGAAAATTAACAACAATGTCAAATATGACAAAATTGTTAAGCACGTGTCAAAAATGTCAAATATATGTGAAAACTGTCAAACATGTCAAAATTGTTAAGCACGTGTCAAAAATGTCAAATATATGTGAAAACTGTCAAACATGTCAAAATTGTTAAGCACGTGTCAAAATGTCAAAATAAATGAATGTCAAAGTTTTAAAAAATGTGACATCAAATATGTCAAATTCCTATATGTGAAAACTGTCAAATAGCCTATATCAGAAAATTAACAACAATGTCAAATATGACAAAATTGTTAAGCACGTGTCAAAAATGTCAAATATATGTGAAAACTGTCAAACATGTCAAAATTGTTAAGCACGTGTCAAAATGTCAAAATAAATGAATGTCAAAGTTTTAAAAAATGTGACATCAAATATGTCAAATTCCTATATGTGAAAACTGTCAAATAGCCTATATCTGAAAATTGACAACAATGTCAAACATGTCAAAATTATTGTTAAGCACGTGTCAAAAATGTCAAATACATGTGAAAACTGTCAAAATGAATGAATATCAAACTTTTCAAAAATGTCACATGCTGTCACTTGCTGTCAAATGTTGTCAAAATGCTGTCAGTTTCTTTTTAATAAATTATAATATCCTTTTTGAAGGAACTTTTCGTCGAAGATTTTCGCTGGTTAAATTCGAATTTTCTCGAAAAAAGAGGAAAACCGCGTCGCGTAAAAAGAAATCAAAGCCCTCTTTTCCCTCGGGAAAACCGGGATATAAGGGCATTCGAGTCGAGGTCGCGGTTAATGGAATAATTGAATCCTTGTTTGGTTTGTTAGAAAACTCGATTAGCCCACTAGATATACTAGATAGACATCAGACGAAAAGAAAAATCCCTTTTCACCGAAACACCAAGATTTTTACAAAATTTATATACATATACAGGGTGAGCCAAACAATAAAAAAAATCTTGTATAGGTATACCAAATCGTAAAGATAATATAGTAATTTTATTTGCTCACCCTGTATGTATACGAATTTCCTGAATATAATATACAGGGTGAGCCAAACAATTGAAAATCTTGTATATAGGTCTATGATAAATTTTTTGACATTTGTATCTTCGCTACTGTCAAAATTTGACATCAACCTACTATAAACGCGTTAATTAATTCTCTCATGTCACTACGACAATTTTTGACGTTTGTGCCAACTTCACTCCTGTCAAATATTGACATAAACTCGCTAATGAAATTTTTTCTTTATACTTTACTACCCCAAAATACACATAAAAATATCCAAAACTAAGCATTGAAGTATATACAATTCCTACCAAATGGCCTCTTTCTTCAAACGTTTCCAGCCACTTTTTTTTTTTATAATAATCAATTTTATTGGTCAGGTTAGTCAGAATAAATCGGCCGGAATTGAACCTAAGGAAAATTTAGCGCCCTCTAAACGCTACAGTATCTAAACATGTGGCGCATTCCTTACGCGTCATGGCACTCTTTGTATTTTCCCTGTATAATCGGGATTAAGGGGCTTTAAGGGTTTTTTTTCGGGGACTCCATGGGCGTAGAACAGCGCAAAATTGCGCTAATATTCATACGGGTGGTCTTTTACTAGTTTAGACAGCTACCTACTTGATTTTACAAGCGGCCCTTTACCTATTTGGCCAACAAACAGTTCGATTATTTATAGCACGAGAAGATTATATTCCGGGGATTCACAGGGTTAATAAAATGTTTATTTATGGAGGTACGCCACTGTTCGATTAGAGCGATTATTTCGAGCTCGTTGGCGTCGCGACGCGGCGACATATGCGCCGAAATAATAATAAAAATTATTTTTATTTACTTTTGCGAATTAATGAATCGAAGAAGGCTTAATCGATGCGCTAGCTGGTCGATTTGATAATATACGAGGTGATTAAAAAATGTACTTATATACAGGGTGTGTTCGGTAATTAGTGATACTATATGTGGCTAATTTTATAGATTTTTTTATAAATTTGACCTGTGCAGATCCTTGTAATTAATTTTTTTACAAGCGTTTCCTTAAAGATTTTGAATAGATTTCTGTGGGTAGGCTACTAGGAAGGTCCAAGGTAATTAAATTTGCGTTGAAAAACTCTTAATTACATACAGGGTGTCTATAAAAAATGCGCAAAGTTGAGCTCCAAAAACACCACAACAAATTTCTTCGTAACTCATGCTACACACCCCGTATACACAAAATGCTCATTTCATTAAATTCGTCGTAGAAAAACCACTGTAACACATCCGCATCGTAGGTAATTATCGAAAATACATAAGTCACTATTTTTTTTCTACCATTTGTTGTATAATCAATCAATTAGGGGGAGCTTTCCCGGCCCGCTTGATATCGGGAAATCGCCCGAACAATCATCATTATCGGCGGAAAAGCTCGTGCGACGGCCATTTAACTTTTAGCGTGCGATCTCGCCCGTTTTTTTGTTGTTTTTTTATGTCCTGATAGCTCCTTGGCGTGACCGGCACGCCGGCCGGACGTAATTACCGCCCACCCCCCGTATAATTACCGGCAGACGAGTCAAACTGGTATTGGCGTGTACATGAAACGGTATTTTTTTTGGTATACAGGTTGTCCCAGAAAAAGTGATCGAATCTGTAATTTTTTTATTGGGACACCCTGTATATTTTAGCGTTTTTGGAATCTACTCGACGAGCTGTTTTCAACGAGGGGTCACACTTGGTATTTATTACGAACAATAAAGAATCTATATATTTTTTTGTATAGTTTTTATACAGGGTGGAGTCGAAAAAGTCCTCGAATCTGTACTGTAATAGCATTATTTAGTATACAGGTTGTCCCAGAAAAGTGATAGTTGCCGAATCTGTATTTTTTTTATCGGGACACCCTGTATATTTTAGCGTTTTTGGAATCTACTCGACGAGCTGTTTTCAACGAGGGGTCACACTTGGTATTTATTATGAACAATAAAGAATCTATATATTTTTTTGTATAGTTTTTATACAGGGTGGAGTCGAAAAAGTCCTCGAATCTGTACTGTAATAGCATTATTTAGTATACAGGTTGTCCCAGAAAAGTGATAGTTGCCGAATCTGTATTTTTTTTATCGGGACACCCTGTATATTTTAGCGTTTTTGGAATCTACTCGACGAGCTGTTTTCAACGAGGGGTCACACTTGGTATTTATTACGAACAATAAAGAATCTATATATTTTTTTGTATAATTTTTATACAAGGTGGAGTCGAAAAAGTCCTCGAATCTGTACTGTAATAGCATTATTTAGTATACAGGTTGTCCCAGAAAAGTGATAGTTGTCGAATCTGTGATTTTTTTATTGGGACACCCTGTACATTTTAGCGTTTTTGGAATCTACTCGACGAGCTGTTTGCAACGAGGGGTCACACTTGGTATTTATTATGAACAATAAAGAATCTATATATTTTTTTGTATAATTTTTATACGGGGTGGAGTCGAAAAGTTATCGAATCTGTACTGTAATAGCATTACTATAAGCCTCGCTGTTAATTACAGGGATCAAAGAGGACGAATTTCGTTACTGTATAAAAGGAAAAAGGGGTGGCGAGTGTACGGGGGTCGGTCTAATAGTATCGAACATCTATAAGGGGTGGTAGAAAATTCGATTACCCGAACGCAAAGCACTCTCGATGCGACAATTAGGGAGGACAACAAACGCGATAAGGCTCCTCTTATTAAATTACATCGTCCGAAATGCATCTGTGCATCTCTCTCTTACGCACGCACTATCTTCGTATATAATATACGGGGTGTGCTGCAATTCGGCCTACTATAAATCATTGCTAATAAGCTAGGACAGCGGGACAACCTGTATGTAGAAAGGGTTCCAAAATTGGCTCTAACAGCGTTCGGTATCTTCGCATTATCCCCAGTAATCGAATTGCCACGGTGACTCTTCCAAATTTATATCTGATGGTCAAAATAAAATTACTTAAGTTAATTAAATGAACTATAAGGGACATACTGTATAGCGTATCGATTGTTTTGCTGCATCAAATAAGCGATTTTTTGACGCAAATGTCATATGATGTGTCAAGTGCCAATTGTCAAATGCCAAGTGTCAAATGTCAAGTGTCAAATGTCAAAGTTTTTTTTTTGTTTAGAGGTAGAGATAGTGCGATTATTATTATTATCATAGTAAATAATGTTAGTATGTTTACCATATTGTGTAGTTTTTAACCTGTCGCGTTTCGGTTTGTTTATTTTAGATATTATAGCGATTTTTGAAGAGTGCCATATGATGGCTAAGTACCCGTATCGCGTTTTTATATACCAAAAATACACACTAGATTTATCTATTTTTGTACATAAAATGATTGAGTAAACAATTCGGGATGGTTTGGATTTATAATTCTAGGGGAAACGGTTGGTAACACTGATTTTTTCAAAGATCTAACGAGTTGAAGATTTACTCTTAGAAAATCGCAATTATCTCGAAAACTAATGGAGATAGAAACGCGAAGTTTGTTTTGTGTTGTAGACAAAGAGTTTCCAGACGATTTTTAAAGAATACTTTTTTTTCGAAAAACGCTTCTTTTTCCAGATTTTTGAGTTTTTTTTACGGATCTAATGAAAGGCAGTAATTGTAGCACAACTCGATGAAAAATCGCAATTATCTCGAAAACTAATGGAGATAGAAACGCGAAGTTTGTTTTGTTTTGTAGACAAAGAGTCACCAGACGATTTTTAAAGAATACTTTTTTTTCGAAAATCGCTTCATTTTCGAGATATTTTGAGTTTTTGTTGATGTAATAATATTACAACTTTAGTTTACGAAATTGTAATTATCTCGAAATTTATTTGAGATACAAACGTGCTGTTTGCGTTATTTTGTAGAAAAATCGTTTCTTTATCAGTTTTGGAGAGTCGAAAATTTTCGAAAATCGCTTCATTTTTAAAATATTTTGAGTTTTTGTTCATGTAATAATATTACAACTTTAATTCACAAAATTGTAATTATCTCGAAAATTAATTGAGATAGAAACATCCCCTTCGATTTATTTCACAGAGAAAACATTTCTTTATTCACCCTGTATACAGTGACACACTGATTAATTCGCTCCCGTTTCCCGTTTCTCTCGAAATGAACTAAGTGCAAGTTTCCACTGGGTACAGTGACGTGCCACATAAAGGCCAGGGAGAAACACCCGGGGAAAATGGAGAGAAATATATATAGATATATATTCGGGGTTTGTGCTAAGGGTAGCTTCTTCCTTTTCCACGGCACCCTCGGCGTTTTCCCGCGGAATAAAAGCCCCCCGAGTCCGCTAAAAGCATAACTGTGTATGGAGTAAGTGAATTCGAAGGACATCTGGATTGTTTATGGGGGCATGTGTGGGGGCGAGTGCATCGATGCGATGTAGGGGGAAGCGGGGTGAAAGATTCTTTCATAAAACGTTGGTATTTTTTTTTAAAGTTGGTACATTTAGGTATATATTGTGACATTGCGAAACAAATTCATTGAGCAATTTTTAATTTGTATTTGTGTTGGAAATCGAGCGTTTTTTGAGAATTTTGGATTCTTTCGAATTTGTAGAGAAATATTTTTTCTATAAAATGAGACAAACCGGATGTTTCTATCTCAATTGGTTTTCGAGATAATTGCGATTTTGTCAACTAAACTTGTAATATTATTACATGAACAAAAACTCAAAATATTTTAAAAATGAAGCGATTTTCGAAAATTTTCGACTCTCCAAAAATGATAAAGAAACGATTTTTCTACAAAATAACGCAAACAGCACGTTTGTATCTCAATTAAATTTCGAGATAATTACAATTTTGTGAACTAAAGTTGTAATATTATTACATGAACAAAAACTCAAAATATTTTAAAAATGAAGCGATTTTCGAAAATTTTCGACTCTCCAAAAATGATAAAGAAACGATTTTTCTACAAAATAACGCAAACAGCACGTTTGTATCTCAATTAAATTTCGAGATAATTACAATTTTGTGAACTAAAGTTGTAATATTATTACATGAACAAAGACTCAAAATATTTTAAAAATGAAGCGATTTTCGAAAATTTTCGACCCTCCAAAAATGATAAAGAAACGATTTTTCTACAAAATAACGCAAACAGCACGTTTGTATCTCAATTAAATTTCGAGATAATTACAATTTTGTGAACTAAAGTTGTAATATTATTACATCAACAAAAACTCAAAATATCTCGAAAAAGAAGCGATTTTCGCAAATTTTCGATTCTTCAAAAAAGTTAGAGAAACGTTTTTTCCACAAAATAAAACAAAAACCGCGTTTCTATCTCAAATATTTATCGAGATAATTACGATAATAAAAGGCACTGTAACTAATTTTTGTTATGCGAGGGGGGCGAAGGGGGCTAGCTTAGCTAGTAACTGTAATAATAACAATACTAATTCACAGCGATATCTTATTGGAACATCGGCGATTTTAAAATGAATTCGCTGTATAATTTTCTATCATTATATCCGCCATCTTTCAATCAACCATTGGTTAGGCACGGCATGTGAAAATAAAAAAAAACGAACAACAAAAAACCCGCCTACTTAATAACCAACAATAATCTACATTTCTCGGAAATTACAGTCGGCTGTGGAAGATTTCTTGAAACGCACATACGAGGCTCTTTCAATAATTATTACGGTGTCACGTATTCATAAAACGCCTGGTATATATCGGATTTTTAAATAGAAGAGAGGATATGCATTAGAAGAGAAAGTGCAAGTCACGGCCTGCTTTTAACTAAAAAGGTGCCAGATACGCCGCTAATGCATTCCTCTTTCGGAAGCCCCCTCACCGCCCCCCACGCCGCCCCTCCGCCGCCCCCCTTTCGCGCCTCTTCCCGCCTCCCCGCCGCGTGTTTTACGAGATATGCATCGCTCCTCCCCGAAAAACCATTAGCGTTCGATTTTTGTTTTATTTTTTCGGTTTTTTTTTTTTTTTGTTTTATTATAGTGTAGCGGAGGCTTTTAGCTTTTGTTTCTTCTTCTGCGGCTATTATTACGGTTTTTTTTTTAGTCGATCGTTATCATAGGTGGCTGGCGAGCGTAAAGCGAAAAGGCCGCAAAGTGCACAGCGATCGATTGTAATCGATTTTTTTAATCGATTCATTACTCTGTTAATAGCGCGAGTCGATATAAAATTGCAATTATCTCGAAAACTAATCGAGTTAGAAACTTGAAATTTGTTTTATTTAGTACAAAAATAATTTCCTTACAATTTTTGGAGAATAAAATTTTCGCGAAAATCGCTTCTTTTTCGAGATATTTCGAGATAATTACAATTTTGTGAACTAGAGTTGTAATATTATTACATGAACAAAAACTCAAAATATTTTAAACATGAAGCGATTTTCGAAACTTTGCGACTCTTCAAAAATGATAAAGAAACGATTTTTCTACAAAATAACGCAAACAGCACGTTTGTATCTCAATTAAATTTCGAGATAATTACAATTTTGTGAACTAGAGTTGTAATATTATTACATGAACAAAAACTCAAAATATTTTAAAAATGAAGCGATTTTCGAAAATTTTCGACTCTCCAAAAATGATAAAGAAACGTTTTTTCTACCAAATAACGCAAACAGCACGTTTGTATCTCAATTAAATTTCGAGATAATTACAATTTTGTGAACTAAAGTTGTAATATTATTACATGAACAAAAACTCAAAATATTTTAAAAATGAAGCGATTTTCGAAAATTTTCGACTCTCCAAAAATGATAAAGAAACGATTTTTCTACAAAATAACGCAAACGGCACGTTGCTATCTCAATTAATTTTCGAGATAATTCAAATTTTGTGAACTAAAGTTGTAATATTATTACATGAACAAAAACTCAAAATATTTTAAAAATGAAGCGATTTTCGAAAATTTTTGACTCTCCAAAAATGATAAAGAAACGATTTTTCTACAAAATAACGCAAACAGCACGTTTGTATCTCAATTAATTTTCGAGATAATTACAATTTTGTGAACTAAAGTTGTAATATTATTACATGAACAAAAACTCAAAATATTTTAAAAATGAAGCGATTTTCGAAAATTTTCGACTCTCCAAAAATGATAAAGAAACGATTTTTCTACAAAATAACGCAAACAGCACGTTTGTATCTCAATTAAATTTCGAGATAATTACAATTTTGTGAACTAGAGTTGTAATATTATTACATGAACAAAAACTCAAAATATTTTAAAAATGAAGCGATTTTCGAAAATTTTCGACTCTTCAAAAATGATAAAGAAACGTTTTTTCTACCAAATAACGCAAACAGCATGTTGCTATCTCAATTAATTTTCGAGATAATTCAAATTTTGTGAACTAAAGTTGTAATATTATTACATGAACAAAAACTCAAAATATTTTAAAAATGAAGCGATTTTCGAAAATTTTTGACTCTCCAAAAATGATAAAGAAACGATTTTTCTACAAAATAACGCAAACAGCACGTTTGTATCTCAATTAAATTTCGAGATAATTACAATTTTGTGAACTAGAGTTGTAATATTATTACATGAACAAAAACTCAAAATATTTTAAAAATGAAGCGATTTTCGAAAATTTTCGACTCTCCAAAAATGATAAAGAAACGATTTTTCTACAAAATAACGCAAACGGCACGTTGCTATCTCAATTAATTTTCGAGATAATTCAAATTTTGTGAACTAAAGTTGTAATATTATTACATGAACAAAAACTCAAAATATTTTAAAAATGAAGCGATTTTCGAAAATTTTCGACTCTCCAAAAATGATAAAGAAAAGATTTTTTTAATCGATTCACTACTCTATTAATAGCGCGAGTCGATATAAAATAGCCATTATCTCGAAAACTAAACGAGCTAGAAACTTGAAATTTGTTTCATTGTGTACAAAAAATAATTCCTTACAATTTTTGAAGAATAAAATTTTCGCGAAAATCGCTTCTTTTTCGAGATATTTCGACGCAACTTTTTTACTTCACTTCTGCTATATTATCTCTTATGTTGGCAATAACCCTGTCATTTTAAATGGAACACCCTATATATTTTTGGAAACTACTCGACGAGCTCTTTTCAACGAGGGGTCACATGCCATATTTATTATTCGAATTAAAAAAACTATACAGTGTGTCCCAAATTCTTTAGTATCAATTCGACTACAAAACCTCACCTATTGAACACAGCTCATTCGGAGACCCGAACACGCAATAATATACAGTGTGTCCCATTTAAAATAAACAAAAAAATCACCCTGTATATAGATAATTCATCTGGCGTGTCCGCGGGTTATTCATTAACCCCCACGAACGGTAATTAACACGGAACGTAAAAAGTTACCTATAATAATCCGAGTGGGCTATGGTCATAACTATAACAAAGGGGAATAAATCGCGCAGATGGCCATGGAATATTAAAAAAAACAAAAACCAAAAAAACCATCTGCGCATCATCTCTTCTATGAATCATTTCAGGTGCCTATATTAATTAGTAAATTCTAGTAGGCGATATCGATTCCTTCGGAATACGTATATGCACTTTTTAAAAGCGGTAAAATCAAGCGTGCTTGTTACATTTTTTTTACTAGAATTCGCTATCTTATCAGCAGTGATTTCCTCTATCTAGATCTGGAGAAAACATGGCCCTCTTTGAAAAAACCCCTCAATTTTATCTTATCGATCGCAGTCGGCGCGAAATCAAAGGCGGCTTCGACACAAAAACACTCGAAAAAATCGGCCTACTCGACGCGATAAAATTCCCTTTCGGGAAAATCGAAGCAGGCTGTGCTGATTCGGCTATTTCTGGTCCGATTTTCGCGAAATTTTCAACACGCTGTATATTATCGGAGCGAATGAGTTCGGAATGTTTAATCTAGCGGCCGGGTCGAGGTGAAAAATGTTAACAATTTCCGGGTACAAGCAAAGTCAATTTGCTTCTGTGTAATGGACAGAAGTCACGGCGAAAGGGAAACAAACTGGGACAATTCTGAGTCCCGCGGGACGCTAGATTTAGAAGGTTATTTTTGGATTTTTTTTGTATAGAAAATCAGAAGTGGGATAGGGAATAATTTTTGGGGAATTACTGATTAGGGGACGTCCTGTATATGTACCTAAAATTTTGGGACAGGATTAAAGTTAAAAGAGAGATGGGGTAAAAAAGAGAGGAAAAATTGGAAGTTTTGTATAAAATCAGAAGTGGGATTGATAATAAAGATTGAGAAATAGGATTAGGGGACACTCTGTATATATTAAAAGTTGAAGAATTTGGAAATGAATTAAATTTGAAAAAGAATCTTAAAAAAAAAGTAAGAAAATTGCAATTTTTGTTGAAAATCAGAAGTGGGATTGACAATAAAGATTGAGAAATAGGATTAGGGGACACTCTGTATATATTAAAAGTTGAAGAATTTGGAAATGAATTAAATTTGAAAAAGAATCTTAAAAAAAAAGTAAGAAAATTGCAATTTTTGTTGAAAATCAGAAGTGGGATTGACAATAAAGATTGAGAAATAGGATTAGGGGACACTCTGTATATATTAAAAGTTGAAGAATTTGGAAATGAATTAAATTTGAAAAAGAATCTTAAAAAAAAAGTAAGAAAATTGCAATTTTTGTTGAAAATCAGAAGTGGGATTGACAATAAAGATTGAGAAATAGGATTAGGGGACACTCTGTATATATTAAAAGTTGAAGAATTTGGAAATGAATTAAATTTGAAAAAGAATCTTAAAAAAAAAGTAAGAAAATTGCAATTTTTGTTGAAAATCAGAAGTGGGATTGACAATAAAGATTGAGAAATAGGATTAGGGGACACTCTGTATATATTAAAAGTTGAAGAATTTGGAAATGAATTAAATTTGAAAAAGAATCTTAAAAAAAAAGTAAGAAAATTGCAATTTTTGTTGAAAATCAGAAGTGGGATTGACAATAAAGATTGAGAAATAGGATTAGGGGACACTCTGTATATATTAAAAGTTGAAGAATTTGGAAATGAATTAAATTTGAAAAAGAATCTTAAAAAAAAAGTAAGAAAATTGCAATTTTTGTAGAAAATCAGAAGTGGGATTGACAATAAAGATTGAGAAATAGGATTAGGGGACACTCTGTATATATTAAAAGTTGAAGAATTTGGAAATGAATTAAATTTGAAAAAGAATCTTAAAAAAAAAGTAAGAAAATTGCAATTTTTGTAGAAAATCAGAAGTGGGATTGACAATAAAAATTGAGAAATAGGATTAGGGGACACTCTGTATATATTAAAAGTCGAAGAAATTGGAAAGGAATTAAATTTGAAAATGAATCTTTAGAAAATTGCAATTTTTGTTGAGAATCAGAAGTGGGATTGACAATAAAAATTGAGAAATCTGAATAGGACATCCTGTATATACTTAAAAGTCGAAGAATTTGGAAAAGGAATTAAATTTTAAATAAAATATGTACAAAAAAAGCACTAAAATTGCAATTTTTGTTGAAAATCAGAAGTGGGATTGACAATAAAAATTGAGAAATAGAATTAGGGGACACTCTGTATATATTAAAAGTCGAAGAAATTGGTAAGGAATTAAATTTGAAAAAGAATTTTTAGAAAATTGCAATTTTTGTAGAAAATCAGAAGTGGGATTGACAATAAAAATTGAGAAATAGGATTAGGGGACACTCTGTATATATTAAAAGTCGAAGAAATTGGAAAGGAATTAAATTTGAAAAAGAATCTTAAAAAAAAAGTAAGAAAATTGCAATTTTTGTAGAAAATCAGAAGTGGGATTGACAATAAAAATTGAGAAATAGGATTAGGGGACACTCTGTATATATTAAAAGTCGAAGAAATTGGAAAGGAATTAAATTTGAAAAAGAATCTTCAGAAAATTGCAATTTTTATTGAAAATCAGAAGTGGGATTGACAATAAAAATTGAGAAATCTGAATAAAGGACATCCTGTATATACTCAAATACTCAAAAGTCGAAGAAATTGAAAAGGAATTAAATTTGACAAAGAATCTGTATAAAAAAAGTAAGAAAATTGCAATTTTTGTAGAAAATCAGAAGTGGGATTGACAATAAAAAATGAGAAATCTGAATAGGACATCCTGTATATACTTAAAAGTCGAAAAATTTGGAAAAGGAATTAAATTTGACAAAGAATCTGTACAAAACAAGCCCTAAAATTGCAAATTTCATCAAAAATCAGAAGTGGAATTATTGACCACCCTGTATAGGTATACCTAAACGTCGTCGATTCCGAGTTAGATAGGCGAAATAGTTGGCGTAGAAAAATAAAAATAAAGATAAATTTTCGACAATAAACACGTTTTTCTGGGTATATACCTATCGAACTTTAAGGGTTCTTTTCGAAGGGTCCTCTCTCAGCTGGACATTGTCTTGTCTACAAGTGGAAACGGAAGTCGTTTACATCTTTTTAGGCGCCTACTTTGTTCGCTTTATTGCCCGAAATGTCGCCT
The DNA here is from genome assembly GCA_917563865.1 of Phyllotreta cruciferae. NCBI lineage: Eukaryota > Metazoa > Arthropoda > Insecta > Coleoptera > Chrysomelidae > Phyllotreta > Phyllotreta cruciferae. The sequence goes on along the minus strand of OU830618.1, from coordinate 595,865 downwards.
TTATTTTTATATAGTGTATGGCCTCCTTTACTTCTACATTATTAAATTAGAAGATTAATTTGCGCAAAAAATATTTACCTCTTTTTAGGCTCCTTTAATGTTCATTTATTGTCTAAAAATTGCCCTAAAATTTGCTAGTGTATGGTCTGCTTTATTATGAATTAATTAAATATACTCCTGGAGTATTATTAATTAAGAATAATAATAATTTTTAATGCATATTTATATAGGCACCTATGATGTTCGTTTTTTGACCAAAACTTTTGTAGTGTATGGTCTGCTTTATTATGAAATTATATTAAATATACTTCTAGGACATTATTAAATTAGAATATTAATTTACGAATGAATATCTACATTTTTTAGGCTCCTTTAATGTTCATTTATTGTTTAAAAATTGCCCTAAAATTTGCCAGTGTATGGTCTGCTTTATTATGAATTAATTAAATATACTCCTGGAGTATTATTAATTAAGAATAATAATAATTTTTAATGCATATTTATATAGGCACCTATGATGTTCGTTTTTTGACCAAAACTTTTGTAGTATATGGTCTGCTTTATTATGAAATTATATTAAATATACTTCCAGGACATTATTAAATTAGAATATTAATTCACGAATGAATATCTACATTTTTTAGGCTCCTTTAATGTTCATTTATTGTTTAAAAATTGCCCTAAAATTTGCCAGTGTATGGTCTGCTTTATTATGAAATAATTAAATATACTCCTGGAATATTATTTAATTAGGATATTAATTTAGGAAAAATATATTTGGATCATCCAGCTGGAAGAAACCTACCAAATACTATCTCGTAAAGTGATCCATACACTATAGTACTATATAAAAAATAAAGCTGTCCATACACTATATAAATTAAAAAAATCTATTTTTGTACAAAAATATATTTTTGGATCATCCAGCTGGAAGAAACCTGTACCAAATCCAAATACTATCTCATAAAGTGATCCATACACTATAATATAGTATATAAAAAATAAAGCTTTCCATACACTATATAAATTAAAAAAATCTATTTTTATACAAAAATATATTTTTGGATCATCCAGCTGGAAGAAACCTATACCAAATCCAAATACTATCTCATAAAGTGATCCATACACTATAATATAGTATATAAAAAATAAAGCTATCCATACACTATATAAATTAAAAAAATCTATTTTTATACAAAAATATATTTTTGGATCATCCAGCTGGAAGAAACCTATACCAAATCCAAATACTATCTCATAAAGTGATCCATACACTATAATATAGTATATAAAAAATAAAGCTGTCCATACACTATATAAATTAAAAATATCTATTTTTATACAAAAATATATTTTTGGATCATCCAGCTGGAAGAAACCTATACCAAATCCAAATACTATCTCATAAAGTGATCCATACACTATAATATAGTATATAAAAAATAAAACTGTCCATACACTATATAAATTAAAAAAATCTATTTTTATACAAAAATATATTTTTGGATCATCCAGCTGAAAGAAACCTATACCAAATCCAAATACTATCTCGTAAAGTGATCCATACACTATAATATAGTATATAAAAAATAAAGCTGTCCATACACTATATAAATTAAAAAAATCTATTTTTATACAAAAATATATTTTTGGATCATCCAGCTGAAAGAAACCTATACCAAATCCAAATACTATCTCATAAAGTGATCCATACACTATAATATAGTATATAAAAAATAAAGCTGTCCATACACTAAAAATTAAAAAAAAATCTATTTTTATACAAAAATGTATATTTTTAAAGTTTTTTAATTATCGTACGAAAAAGATTTGTGTTATTTGCTCTTGGTTAAAATGTTTATGTAACATTGAATTGTTTGGTACAAGGTCGTTACTTTAATTATTTATTATCTCTATGGAATAAAAAAAACGATATCTAATTGTTTAGTTAAATAAACAAAATCGATAGCGAATCGATTAAATATCAATTTGTGGAACTTACCTTAAATTTTATGTCGTTATTTTATTAGCTTATTATTATACAGAGTGGCCCTGTCAAGAGTATAATAGTTAAATAATTTGTAGTGACACCCTGTATGTGTTTTGCGTATTAGGTGAAGGGGGGCTGAAAATGAAAAATCTAATGAAATTTCCTAAATTATGTATATATTTACAAATCATGTCATATAGTACATTTATATGTTATTTACAAGTCATTGAATTTTCCTCGATTTTGGCGTAAAAATTGAAATTTTCGAAAAAATTAGAGACATGAAATTCGATTTAACGAAAATTGTACAAACAACGTTTTACGAATTATAATAATTATTATTATTTCAAGTTATACAATTATGTTACAACAGGTTTTTTGTTTTTCTAGATATAAATTTAATGAGTTTGTTTTTAGTTCGATTTTAATTAAAGGGAAAACGTGCGAATTCTATCGAGAAACGGGTTATATAATCGATTTTTATAATCGATTATTGTTTTTTTGCGAGGGACACCCTGTATAAAAATCTTATGGGATATTAAAAAGGGACACGCTGTATAAAAAAAATTTAGTGAATTTGGAAAGTTAAAATATAATCCGTTAATCGATAAAAAAACGCCGAATATATACAAGGTGAGTCAACGAAAACTGTCAAAAAAAAAATCCAAAAATTTTGAAAAAATCGCGAAAAAATAAAGAAAATTTACCTCTATAAAACGCCGAAAAAACGGCACTTCTACGACTTACATTTCTCGAGTTATAAGGCCCCAAAGTCCGCGAAGGGGGTCAATTCAATCCCTGACTCACCCCGTATAAAACCCCGAAAAAAACCCCAAAAAAAAAATATACTAAAGTACCTAAGTAGAAGGCAAACAGGCGGCGGCCAAGCGGCTGACGAGCACCGCCCCCCAATAGCCGGCCAGGTGATGGGGGGCCAGGGGCTAGTTGCCCGTCGGGTGTTAGGGGCTGGCCGGCAGCGATTCGTCGCTATCCAGATACGTGACGTAACTATCCGTACTGTCCGGATGCGTCATCACGTCGGAGGGGGGCGCACCCGGGCCCCCGCCGCCCCCTCCTCCGCCCCCTTGACCCATCAGCGACGGGTGATGGGGCGCCCCGCCGCCCGCCGTCTGACCTATCGAAGGCGGCGGCAGATCGTAACCGTGCATCTGCAACAATGACAATACGAAACGTAAATATTTTTTGTCATCTGTCATCTACCAACTGTCTCCTGTCACTTGTCGACTGTCAAATGTCATCTGTCTTTCTGTCAACTGTCTTTCTGTCAACTGTCTTTCTGTCAACTGTCTTTCTGTCAACTGTCTTTCTGTCAACTGTCTTTCTGTCAACTGTCTTTCTGATATCAACTGTCTTTCTGTCAACTGTCTTTGTGTCAACTGTCTTTCTGATATCAACTGTCTTTCTGTCAACTGTCTTTCTGTCAACTGTCTTTCTGTCAACTGTCTTTCTGTCAACTGTCTTTCTGATATCAACTGTCTTTCTGATATCAACTGTGTTTCTGATGTCAACTGTCTTTCTAATGTCAACTGTCTTTCTAATGTCAACTGTCTTTCTAATGTCAACTGTCTTTCTAATGTCAACTGTCTTTCTGTCAACTGCCTTTCTGTCAACTGTCTTTCTGTCATCTGTCATCTGTCATCTGTCATGCGAGAATAATGTTGTATATACTTGCCTGATTGACGAGTTGCTGGAAGGCGGGCTGATGGGGTTGATCGAGGTCGGCGTGGAGGGCGAAATCGCTGAGGGCCTTCCATGGGGGTTGGTAGGCCTGGACTTCGAGGGGATGGACGCCGATGGGGGAGTCGTGACGTACCGGCGACGACGCCACCATGGGTATGCCTTGCATCGCACCGTAGCCCATCTTTCTGCCGTCCTGTGAATAATACTAGGTTAGGTTAGAGATTTATTTATACATCTAGAATGTTGCCTAAATTGTTGGAAAATATAGTGAGATTCGTCTAGTTGATCTAGGGATTTTTTTTTCTGTTGTAAGAGGTTAGATTTTTATACAAAGACTCGCTTTCGCCTCGGAAAGGGGGCTGCGCTCGCTTTCGCCTCGGAAAGGGGACTGCGCCCACCTTCAATTCAATAATTTTATTTATACGCATATAAGGATCACAACGACGTTGATCTAGTGATTTTTATTTACTTATTGCAAGAAAACTACATATAAAAATTCTCATCCCATTTCCCATTTTTCGCAGTTTTATTATTTGTGTTCGTTTCGTCTGATCGATCCTTCTCCGGCTGTGAAAGCCGCAGAGAGATGCACGGCACGCTCGGATATCGACTCGCCGGTGAAACGACCGGTCGCGGGGTAGGGTAGAGAGGGGCGGGAGAGGGGAAAGGAGCCAGGAGAGTCGCTATTGGCGGAGAGAGAAGGGGGCGGGGCGCTGGCGGTGGACCGCGCCCCCTTTCGGGATGTGAATAGCGATGATGCGGGGAGAGCGGGGCGAGCGGGGAGGTCGGGTAGACGGGTGATCGATAGGGTTCTGCGCGAGCCCCCCGCGGGTGCCCCCGGGGGGATTGTGGACCGGCGCGTCTCGCGGAGATTTTGTTTTCGGGGCTTTTTAAAAGTTGATGGGTGATAATTTGTAGTGGTGTTGGTTGGAAAAGCTGAATTATCTCGATAAGTAATTGAGATGTGATAATGAAAGTTTCGCCGTTTTGTTCAAAAAATGGTTCTCTACAAATTTTGGAGAATGAAAAAATACGAAAATACCACGCATTTTCGAGATATTTTGAGTTTTTTGTCTTAATGCACGTGGAATAAAAATAAATTTCTAATGCTACTCTTTGAAAAGGCTGGATTATCTCGAAAACTAAATAAGATAAAAAATCAAATATCCACCATTTTATTAAAAAAACAATTCTCTACAAGTTTCGAACAATAAAAATTTTTGAAAAATCCGCAAATTTCCCAGATATTTCGACTTTTCTGACCCAATGTGTATGAATCAAATAAAAATTTCTAGTGCTCCTCTTTAAAAAACCTAAATTATCTCGCAAACTACTAGAAATAAAAAAATGAAACTTTCACCACTTTGTGAAAAAAACAATTCTCTACAAATTTCGACGAATAAAAAATTTCCAAAAAACCCCTATTTTCCGAGATATAAGAGGAAACTGGTTAAGTAAGAGATAAATTGCTAGTCTTGCTTTTCACTAGCACTAGCAGTATATCACGCAATCACTAGATCGAAAAAAACAGCCTACTTAGTCAACCTATACATCTCACTATCTCTCTCACCCCTATACAACAAACTTATCCACTTCTCTATCTCTCTAATGGCCTTTTCCCTAACACACACGAAAAAAATCAGTTCAATATAAAAAATTTAACACCAACCTTTTCCTGCTGCATCTGCTGCTTCATCAAGATGGTCTTCTTCTTATCCTTGCACCTCTTATTCTGGAACCACACCCGGATCACCCTGGGCGACAGGCCCGTCATCTCGACCAGTTGCTCCTTCATCAGGGCGTCGGGACGCGGATTGGCCGCGTAACAAGTACGCAAAGTGTGCAACTGTTTCTCGTTGAGTACCGTCCGTACTCGAGTGGGTTTCCCCTCGCTGCCGCCGCCACCGCCGCTCCCGACGCCCGCGCCGCCGCCGGATTTACGCAAACCGCCGCCGCCGCCGCCGCCGCCGCCGCCGCCCTTGTGCGAGCCGCTTTCCGACCCGGAATCTGGAAATTAGATATTATAACGTATTAGTATACGTTGTGTATTTTCGCAGGACAATCTGTATATAAGTGGATAGATATTAAGCTGTTCGGGACATGCTGTATATAGATTATATTTATGGTGCGTTAATTTTAACTGTCATTTCGTCATTTCGTCACAACGTATTAAATGTCATTATAGAAGAAGAAAAACTGTCTACTGTCTTTCTGTCAACTGTCTTTCTGTCAACTGTCTTTCTGTCAACTGACTTTCTGTCAACTGCCTTTCTGTCAACTGACTTTCTGTCAACTGTCTTTCTGTCAACTGTCTTTCTGTCAACTGTCTTTCTGTCAACAGTCTTTCTGTCAACTGTCTTTCTGTCAACTGTCTTTCTTTCAACTGTCTTTCTTTCAACTGTGATTACTGTCAACTGTCTTTCTTTCTGTCAAATGTCTTTCTGCCGACTGTCTTTCTTTCAACTGTCTTTCTTTCTGCCAACTGTCTTTCTGTCAACTGTCTTTCTGTCAACTGTCTTTCTTTCAACTGTGATTACTGTCAACTGTCTTTCTTTCTGTCAAATGTCTTTCTGCCGACTGTCTTTCTGTCAACTGTCTTTCTTTCAACTGTGATTACTGTCAACTGTCTTTCTTTCTGTCAAATGTCTTTCTGCCAACTGTCTTTCTGTCAACTGTCTTTCTTTCAACTGTGATTACTGTCAACTGTCTTTCTTTCTGTCAAATGTCTTTCTGCCGACTGTCTTTCTGTCAACTGTCTTTCTTTCAACTGTGATTACTGTCAACTGTCTTTCTTTCTGTCAAATGTCTTTCTGCCAACTGTCTTTCTGTCAACTGTCTTTCTTTCAACTGTGATTACTGTCAACTGTCTTTCTTTCTGTCAAATGTCTTTCTGCCAACTGTCTTTCTGTCAACTGTGATTACTGTCAACTGTCTTTCTTTCTGTCAAATGTCTTTCTGCCGACTGTCTTTCTGTCAACTGTCTTTCTTTCAACTGTGATTACTGTCAACTGTCTTTCTTTCTGTCAAATGTCTTTCTGCCAACTGTCTTTCTGTCAACTGTCTTTCTTTCAACTGTGATTACTGTCAACTGTCTTTCTTTCTGTCAAATGTCTTTCTGCCGACTGTCTTTCTGTCAACTGTCTTTCTTTCAACTGTGATTACTGTCAACTGTCTTTCTTTCTGTCAAATGTCTTTCTGCCAACTGTCTTTCTGTCAACTGTCTTTCTTTCAACTGTGATTACTGTCAACTGTCTTTCTTTCTGTCAAATGTCTTTCTGCCAACTGTCTTTCTGTCAACTGTGATTACTGTCAACTGTCTTTCTTTCTGTCAAATGTCTTTCTGCCGACTGTCTTTCTGTCAACTGTCTTTCTTTCAACTGTGATTACTGTCAACTGTCTTTCTTTCTGTCAAATGTCTTTCTGCCGACTGTCTTTCTGTCAACTGTCTTTCTTTCAACTGTGATTACTGTCAACTGTCTTTCTTTCTGTCAAATGTCTTTCTGCCAACTGTCTTTCTGTCAACTGTCTTTCTTTCAACTGTGATTACTGTCAACTGTCTTTCTTTCTGTCAAATGTCTTTCTGCCGACTGTCTTTCTGTCAACTGTCTTTCTTTCAACTGTGATTACTGTCAACTGTCTTTCTTTCTGTCAAATGTCTTTCTGCCAACTGTCTTTCTGTCAACTGTCTTTCTTTCAACTGTGATTACTGTCAACTGTCTTTCTTTCTGTCAAATGTCTTTCTGCCAACTGTCTTTCTGTCAACTGTCTTTCTTTCAACTGTCTTTCTTTCAACTGTGATTACTGTCAACTGTCTTTCTTTCTGTCAAATGTCTTTCTGTCAACTGTCTTTCTTTCAACTGTGATTACTGTCAACTGTCTTTCTTTCTGTCAAATGTCTTTCTGCCAATCGTCTTTCTGTCAACAGTCTTTCTTTCAACTATCTTTCTTTCAACTGTGATTACTGTCAACTGTCTTCCTGTCACCTGTCCTTCTGCCAACTGTCAGTTGTTTACTGTTTTCTGTCAACCACCTTCTGTGAACTATCATCTGTCAACTGTCATCTCTTAACTGTCTTCTCTCAATTCTCTTCTGTCAAATGCCCAACAGTCAAATGTCCAACTTTCAAATAGCAAACTGTCAACTGCCCAATTATCAAATGACGATTATGTTCTGTCAACTGTTTTCTGCCTGCTGTCCTCTGTCAACTGTCATCTATCTTCTGTCAACCGTCTTTTCTCAGTAAACCTTCATCTGTCAACAATCTACTGTCAACTGTCAATTGTCTACGAAACTGACATTATTACCAACTGTCAACTGTCATTATAAATTAAATTATCTTTTAATGCATAAAATTCCAAGTAGATACAAAAAAGCTGTTTTTTTTTTTGTTATTTTATTTTAAAAATGTCCATTTCACGGTTGTTTTCTCGTCGGGTTTTTTTTTTCCGTTGGGTACGTGCACCTCGCTCAGAGGTCTTTGAAGTCGCCTTAAGCCCACGGTCAATATTTACCCGGCGAAACGCCTACTCGATATTTACGAAAAAGCGGACGATAAAAAGCCGAAAAGGCGGCCGTGACGCTCTCTTTAAACACTCCAAACGGGTCGCGGTAGGCCGTTTTGTTTTTCTTTTTGTTTTCCCGCGTCCCTACACCGTTCTTCTTCTTTCTTCTCGCTGTCGTCTTCGAATGTTTGTATACGCTTCGCGTTTTGTTTGTGTGGCCGGAAGACCACCTTGGGCGGAGGCCGGCCTGTTTGTTTTCTATCCGCGACTTGTCCTTTTTAATTCATTTATTTTATATTTATGTAGGTATACCTTTTGTATGTGTATCTTAGGCGGCCCTGCTTTCTTCCTCATACACACAACATTTCTTTTCTCAAAATTACTATTTAATCCTCGTATAATACACAAATTCAACGCCATTATTGATCTGTCAATGTCACACAATTCACAACAAGATGGCCGGTTTGTTTACAACATTTCTCTAAATGACAGCAGCAAAAAAATCAAGCTAGCTGGGCTTCCATATGACGTACCCAATTCTCGTCAATAATTAATTATAGAAAAGTCGATGAAAATAATGTCCATTTGCGCCCCCTTTTGGCTCGTTTGAGCAAGGATTAGAGAGCGTCCGAAATATATGCGGGGTGGATTTACCGAAGTGCGAAACGCTGGCCATTCGGGATCAACCGATTAAAGTAGGCTCATGGCTTTTGTGAATATTATAACAAAGCCTACTCTGCGCTAATTCGCCCCCCCGAGCCCGGCACGGCCAACTGATTAGCGATTGCGATTATTTACCGATCGAGTGACCGGCGAAAAGGGAATCGCTAATTAGACGACTAAATCATTGAACAATTCGGTATATATTCAGTCTTGTACATACGTCTTAAATATGAGCAACAAAATGTCAAAATATCATCAAAATGTCAATAATGTCAAATCTGTCAATAATGTCAAAAATGTCAAAAATGTCAAAAATGTCAATAATGTCAAAAATGTCAATAATGTCAAATCTGTCAATAATGTCAAATCTGTTAATAATGTTAAAAATGTCAATAATGTTAAAAATGTCAATAATGTCAATAATGTCAAATCTGTCAATAATGTCAAATCTATCAATAATGTCAAAAATCTGTCAATAATGTCAAATCTGTTAATAATGTTAAAAATGTCAATAATGTTAAAAATGTCAATAATGTCAAATCTGTCAATAATGTCAAATCTATCAATAATGTCAAAAATCTGTCAATAATGTCAAATCTGTCATATGCCAAACTTCTCAAATGTCAAATCTGTCAATAATGTCAAATCTGTCATATGTCAAATCTGTCATATGTCAAATCTGTCATATGTCAAATCTGTCATATCTCAAATCTGTCATGTGTCAAATCTGTCATAAGTCAATTCTGTCATATTTCAAATCTGTTAATAATGTTAAAAATGTCAATAATGTTAAAAATGTCAATAATGTCAAATCTGTCAATAATGTCAAATCTATCAATAATGTCAAAAATCTGTCAATAATGTCAAATCTGTCAATGTCAAATCTGTCATATGCCAAACTTCTCAAATGTCAAATCTGTCAATAATGTCAAATCTGTCATATGTCAAATCTGTCATATGTCAAATCTGTCATATGTCAAATCTGTCATATCTCAAATCTGTCATGTGTCAAATCTGCCATAAGTCAATTCTGTCATATGTCAAATCTGTCATATTTCCTGATGTACTGACCTGACATGCACCCCAATTCGGTGGAGTTGCTGTTGTGATTGTTGTTGCTCAGGCTGGTGTTGTTGTTGCTCTCGGCGGCGGGCGGGAGGTGGGCGCCGGCGGGTGCGGCCGCCGCCGCCGTCGACTTCTCCATGGCGTCGTGGTCCTCCTTGCAGTAGAGGACGCCGCCGTCGCGGAGGGCGAACTCGTCGCCGGGCACCAGTTGGCGGGCGCACGCCCGGCACCTGAAGCACTCGATGTGGTAGATTTTGCTCTTGGCGCGCATCACGAAGTCGCTCTTGCTGAATGACAGGCCGCATTTGTCGCATTTCGTACCAAACAATCTAGAAACATATGAATATTACTACAAATCTAGTGAGCTATGTAGAATACGTCACAAGCCTACTGTGATTATTAATAATATTAACAGTATCTAGTGACCTATGAAGGTATAATAAAAAAGCGTTTTTTACTATACTACAAATAAACTACTAATAATACTACAAATCTAGTGAGCTTCAGAATACGTCACAAGCCTACTGTGATTATTAATAATACTAACAGTATCTAGTGACCTATGAAGGTATAATAAAAAAGCTTTTTTTACTATACTACAAATAAACTACTAATAATACTACAAATCTAGTGAGCTTCAGAATACGTCACAAGCCTACTGTGATTATTAATAATACTAACAGTATCTAGTGACCTATGAAGGTATAATTAAGAAGCTTTTTTTCAACTGAATTAAGCTGTGCCACCCTGTAATTTCACCCTACAGAATCAGAATTCGTAGGTGGGCCATGCACCGGGTGTTTCACATCCACTCGTTTTTCTTCTTCTTCTTCTTTTTCTTCCTTATTTTTTTTTTCATTTATTATGCCAACAAATTGTTTGTACAATACGAGACTTTTTAACCTCTGCAGGTTCGAAAGGATGAGCACCGAAATATCGAATGTCCCCCGTATGTTTACTTAAATCTAACGTGCGGTCGCAGTAGGCGGCTTTCTCCCGTCAATTTCGCCCGTTTTGACACATGACACATGACACGTCCGGTTTTTCTTTTCTATTTACGCTAATTTTGGACCGCTCTACATACAGGGTGGCCATACTTACAGTTTCTACACGTTTTGTAAAGAACAACGATCAGAAGTGAGGTCAGAAATGGGATAAAAAGTGAGACAAAAAATGGGATCAGAAGCGTGACCTATAGTAGAATTAGAAGTGGGATTTGTAGTAGTATCAGAAATGTGGGATTTGTAGTAGGATTAGATGTGAGATCAGAAGTGTTGGATCAGAAGTGGGATTTGTAGTAGTATGAGAAATGTGGGATTTGTAGTAGGATTAGATGTGAGATCAGAAGTGTTAGATCAGAAGTGGGATTTGTAGTAGTATGAGAAATGTGGGATCAAAAATGTGGTATCAGAAATGTGGGATTTGTAGTAGGATTAGATGTGAGATCAGAAGTGTTGGATCAGAAGTGGGATTTGTAGTAGTATGAGAAATGTGGGATCAAAAATGTGGTATCAGAAATGTGGGATTTGTAGTAGGATTAGATGTGAGATCAGAAGTGTTGGATCAGAAGTGGGATTTGTAGTAGTATGAGAAATGTGGGATCAAAAATGTGGTATCAGAAATGTGGGATTTGTAGTAAGATTAGATGTGAGATCAGAAGTGTTGGATCAGAAGTGGGATTTGTAGTAGTATGAGAAATGTGGGATCAAAAATGTGGTATCAGAAATGTGGGATTTGTAGTAAGATTAGATGTGAGATCAGAAGTGTTGGATCAGAAGTGGGATTTGTAGTAGTATGAGAAATGTGGGATCAAAAATGTGGTATCAGAAATGTGAGATTTGTAGTAGGATTAGATGTGAGATCAGAAGTGTTGGATCAGAAGTGGGATTTGTAGCGGGATTTGTAGTAGGATCAGAATCAGAAATGTGGGAACAGAAATGTGGGATCAGAAATGTGGGATTGTAACATGAAGTGGCTGTATGAAGTACCTGACGTAGTCGACTTTGCAGTAGGTCTTGCCGTCTCTGACGAAACAGGTGCAGGACTCGTCGAGGAACCGTTGGCACTCCTGGCATTTGAGACAGGCCGCGTGCCATTCCAGGTCGGGGGCCACCCTCAGGATGTACTGGTCGTGGATTTGGCCCCCGCAGCCCACGCAATGGCTCGTCCGACGGTTTTTTTCTACAAAAAAAAAGAAGAAGAATTAGACAATAAATTCATAAAATTATTACTAATAAAACTGGCCGTATGGCCCTAGACAAGAGGCCTTAGAAACGAGAAGAAAATGAAAAATTAATATTATATAGATACGTTTTGTTGTACCTATATGAGTGTATTGTTTCTCACTTCATCCTACATATAAGAGATACAGCCATCTTTGTCTGATTGGAACTTACAGTAGACTGACGTTTGCATCAATATATTTGACATTTACAAGATTGACACATATAGTATTAAATACATTAAATACATAAGTATAAAAATTGAAAGAAATAAATGATCGCTATCCTTATCTTATCAGAACTTATTCAAGCGAGATTTTGCACCTTGTGAACTCAACTATCTTTACATCCCTCTCTTTCTATTTGGTATCTAAAATATATTCTTCTATTTTACACTGTATATATGATGGCCTTTTACTAGTATAGACATGCAGCTATATGCTACAATCGAGTCCAAACAGTATATATAAACAAAATCGAGTCGGAAGCCGTCTGTAAAAAGGAACAAGCGTAAATATAGAAATTCCATTAGTATTATATATATTCTGGGAGTTATAGTACATTTTCCCAACACGTGTCATCGTCGCATAACCTTAAATCATCAGAGCTAACGGGGCCTGTCACTCGGCTAAATGCATTTTACATTACGCAAATCAAAACATATCGCGGGCATCACACGAGAACATGTTTTTTTTTCTTCGTTTTTTTTTTTAGTTTTATTTTCGCTTTTATTCGAGTTATCTGGTGAAAGATGTTTTATAGAGGAGTAGGCTTTGGATAAATATTTATTTTAGTTGCTAAAACGCGGCGAATTTGTTTGTTTTTGCGGTGTGTAATGGCGGGGTTTTGATGTTTGTGAGATCGATTAATCGATTGTGTAATATAGAATCGATTTTTTGTTTTGGAGGAATGGTGGGTAAGTTTCCTTTTAAATCTCGGAAATTAGGGGGTTTTTCGTAATTTTTTATTCTTTAAAACTTGTAGAGAATTGTTTTTTTAGTATAATGGTGAAAATTTTATTCCTTTATCTCGATTAGTTTTCGAGATAATTCTGGTTATTCAAAGAGTTGCACTAGATTTTTTTTTCATATACATTGATACAAAAAAGTCAAAATATCTCGGAAACTTGTGAGTTTTTTCATATTTTTTATTCTTTAAAACTTGTAGAGAATTGTTTTTTTAGTATATTGGTGAAAATTTCATTTTTTTATCTCTATTAGTTTTCGAGATAATTCAGGTTTTTCAAAGGATTACACTAGAAATTTGTTTTTTTGTGCATCTGCATTAGGACAAAAAAGTCCTATTATCTCAGAAATTTGTGGTTTTTTCGATATTTTTTATTCTCCAAAAGTTGTAGAGAATTGTTTTTTTAGTATAATGGTGAAAATTTCATTTTTTTCTCTCGATTAGTTTTCGAGATAATTCAGGTTTTTCAAAGGATTACACTAGAAATTTGTTTTTTTGTGCATCTGCATTAGGACAAAAAAGTCCTATTATCTCAGAAATTTGTGGTTTTTTCGATATTTTTTATTCTCCAAAAGTTGTAGAGAATTGTTTTTTTAGTATAATGGTGAAAATTTCATTTTTTTATCTCGATTAGTTTTCGAGATAATTCAGGTTTTTCAAATAATTGCGCTAGAAATTTGTTTTTTTTTTATATACATTGATACAAAAAAGTCAAAATATCTCGGAAACTTGTGAATTTTTCCATATTTTTTATTCTTTAAAACTTGTAGGGAATTGTTTATTTAACATAATGGTGAAAATTTTATTCCTTTATACCGATTAGTTTTCGAGATAATTAAGGTTTTTTCAAAAAATAGTACTTACTTGAAATTAGTTTTTTTTTTCATGTGCAATAGGACCAAAAAAATCAAAATATCTCGGAAATTTGTAGTTTTTTCGAAATTTTTTATTCTTCAAAACTTGTAGAGAATCGTTTTGTCAATAAAATGGCGAAGATTCGGTTTACCTATCTCAATTATTCTTCGAGATAACTGATGTTCTTTTATAGATTAGTAAAATTGCAATTTCCTCACGCTGTAATCGATTAATAATCGATTAACACAATCGGTAGATGGTTTAATCGAATCGATAGTAGGTATAGTACAGTATCGAGTTTTTTAACCGAACGTAAAAATATATATTTATACGAGGGGCATATTATAAATCGTCAGTCCATTAGTTTCGGTTCGTCGCCGAAGAACCGATAAATAACGGGCCATTTCTCGCTCGCCGGTTTTATCAATTGGAAAAGAGAATAAACGACGTTATTGGGATTCGATTCGAAAACCCGTTTTCGTACAACTTATTAAGAATCCCATCATTCTGAATCGCTAATCACGAATATTTTTATTATTTTTTAGTATAGAAAAATGTATTTTTTTATACCAACAAAACCGCCATATTTGTTTTAATAGGTAGTTTATTATATATTTATTTGGAGCCGCCCTGTATATAGAGTTTTATCCATGCCTACTGCATTATACAACAACTACACTGTTTATATCGGAAATTTGTGGTTTTTTCGAAAAATTTTATTGTTCATAATTTGTAGAGAATTGATTTTTCTATAAATGGTAGAAATTTGGTTCTATTATCTCGATTAGTTTTCGAGATAATTCAGTTTTTTCAAAGAATAGCATTAGAAATTTGGTTTTTTTTTTTTCAACAAAAAAGTCAAAATAACTCGGAAATATGTGGTTTTTGGGAAATTTTTATTCTTCAAAATTTTTAGAGAATTATTTTTTTAACAAAATGGCGTGAACTGCATTTTTTTATCTCAATTAGTTTTCGAGATAATTCAGTTTTCTTAAAGAATAGCACTGGAAACTTGGTTTTTTTTTTCATATACATTAGGTCTAAAAAATCAAAATATCTCGGAAATTTGTGGTTTTTGGGAAATTTTTTATTCTTCAAAATTTGTAGAGAATCATTTTTTTAACAAAATGGCGTGAACTGCATTTTTCTATCTCAATTAGTTTTCGAGATAAATCAGATTTCTTAAAGAATAGCACTGGAAATTTGTTTTCTTTTTCCATATACATTAGGTCAAAAAACTCAAAATATCTCGGAAATTTGTGGTTTTTTCGAAAATTTCTATTCTTCGAAACTTGCAGAGAATCATTTTTTTAACAAATCCCTAAAAATACCATTTTTGTATCCCAACTAGTTTTCGAGATAATTCACATTTTTCAAAGAACTCATCAATAGCTACTTTATTAAACATTTATTTGTAACCACCCTGTATAAATACGGTTGGGAAACGGGCATAAAAACCGAAAAAAGATCCAAGAGAGAGCCAGTCAGCAGACAGTCGGCCTGGACTACGTGATAAGAGAGGCGCCGCATTTTCATGGCCTTCTTAACGAAAACCGAGCCCACAATTCGACGGATAGACGGGCGTCTGGCCTACTCTGATCCATCCGTCCGATATAATTGTAAATAAATTCAACTATTTAGATACATTTAAATACCTATAATTGACATTTGACAGATGTGACAGATAGCTGAGATAAATACCTACGTCAAAAATTTGTGACGTATGTTAAAAAGTGACAGGAAATGTTACCAAATGTCATTTGGGTTGGTTTCATTAGATGACACAAATGTCAAAATACGTCATTATTTGCATAGGTATCTTTGATGGGTGTCATTCAAAAAACGATTTGACAACTTTGACAGATAGCTGTGATGAAAACGTCAAATTTTAATGAAATAACTGTCACAAAATTTGCATGGGTATCTGTGATCGGTTTATTCATTCAAGAAATTTCATTGAAGACCGAAAAAATGTAGAGGCCTGAGAGAAGTAGTACCTTTTTTTCGAAATAAAAGGTACTTTTGCGGTTGATTTATTAGAGGCGTATATTCTCCTTCGGTCGTTTCGGTATCGACGTTAATCGGGCGACAACTTGTCAGGCGCCAGGCGAGGACAAGTCTCCGTTTCTCTCTGGTTGTAACCCGAAAATCCCACTTCTGATTTTTTTCTAATCCCACTTCTGATTTTACTATTTTCTCTGATAATGCCGCTTGTGGTCATCTGGGAACAGAGGAACTTCGCCATTTTATTGAAAAAATGATTCTCTATAAGTTTAGAAGAATGGAAAATTTGGAAAAATGCGCTAATTTTTGAGATATTTTGAGTTTTTTGTACTAATGTGCAAAAAAAATCAAATGTCTAGTGCTAGTCTTTGAAAAATTTGAATTAGCTCGAAAATTAGTTCAGATAAAAAAAGTAAGTTCCACCATTTTATTGAAAAATCGATTCTGTACAAATTTTGAAGAATAAGAAAATTCGAAAAAAGCACTGGTTTCCGAGATATTTTGACTTTTTCGTCCGAATGTACATGAAAAAAAACCAAATTTCTAGTTCTAATCTTTAAAATAACTGAATTATCTCGAAAACTAATCGAGATAAGAAAACCAAATTTCCACCACTTATAGAAAAACCATTTCTTTACAAATTATGAAGAATAAAAAAAAATTGAAAAAACCACTCATACCGAGATATTTTGACTTTTCCGATCGAATGTACATGAAAAAAAAAACAAATTTCTAGTGCTAATCTTTAAAAAAACTGAATTATCTCGAAAACTAATCGAAATAAGAAAACCAAATTTTTACCACTGATAGAAAAATCAATTCTCTATAAATTATGAAGAATAAAAAAATTTGAAAAAACCACTCATACCGAGATATTTTGACTTTTCCGACCGAATGTACATGAAAAAGAAAACAAATTTCTAGTGCTAATCTTTAAAAAAACTGAATTATCTCGAAAACTAATCGAAATAAGAAAACCAAATTTTTACCACTGATAGAAAAATCAATTCTCTATAAATTATGAAGAATAAAAAAATTCGAAAAAACCACTCGTTTCCGAGATATTTTGACTTTTCCGACCGAATGTACATGAAAAAGAAAACAAATTTCTAGTGCTAATCTTTAAATAAACTGAATTATCTCGAAAACTAATCGAGATAAGAGAACCAAATTTCTACCACTTATAGTAAAATCAATTGTCTACAAATTATGAAGAATAAAAAAATTTGAAAAAACTACTCATAGCGAGATATTTTGACTTTTCCGACCGAATGTACATGAAAAAAAAACAAATTTCTAGTGCTAGTCTTTAAAAAAACTGAATTATCTCGAAAACTAATCGAGATAAGAAAACCAAATTTCTACCACTTATAGAAAAATCAATTCTCTACAAATTTCGAAGAACAAAAATTTCCAAAAAAACCACAAATTTCCTAGATATTTCGACTTCTAATTCCACTACTCTCTTTAATCCCACTTCTGATTTCGCTAACATCATTCCCAATATTTTCTCTGCTATAAAAGCCTTAAAAGTTCATAAAAAAAAAACTATAACCAATCAGTCAACCAGATTAACAAATGACTCATGCAGCTTTATAGATATTTCACTTGTGAACCGGTCAGGATTTGTAAATTTATAATCAGCTGCATTCCGATCATTCCGCCGGCCTCCTTTGACGTGCCTACACCTAAAAGCCCATACACATACAGGATGTCCCCCCAAATTACTCCTAAAATACGCTTAAAAAGAAACAATCCCAATTTTCTGATTCTATTATATACTAGCAATAACATATAGGAAACACCCTGTATATACATATATTCCATATATATACAGGATGTCCCCCAAATTACTCCTAAAATACGCTTAAAAAGACACAATCCCACTTCTGATTCTATTATACACTAGCAATAACATATAGGAAACACCCTGTATATACATATATTCCATATATATACAGGATGTCCCCCAAATTACTCCTAAAATACGCTTAAAAAGACACAATCCCACTTCTGATTCTATTATACACTAGCAATAACATATAGGAAACACCCTGTATATACATATATTCCATATATATACAGGATGTCCCCCAAATTACTCCTAAAATACGCTTAAAAAGACACAATCCCACTTCTGATTCTATTATACACTAGCAATAACATATAGGAAACACCCTGTATATACATATATTCCATATATATACAGGATGTCCCCCAAATTACTCCTAAAATACGCTTAAAAAGACACAATCCCACTTCTGATTCTATTATACACTAGCAATAACATATAGGAAACACCCTGTATATACATATATTCCATATATATACAGGATGTCCCCCAAATTACTCCTAAAATACGCTTAAAAAGACACAATCCCACTTCTGATTCTATAGTAAATACATTAGGAAACACCCTGTATATACAGTAAGTCCATATATATACAGGATGTCCTCCAAATTACTCCGAAAAAGAAGCAAAATCCCACTTCTGATTTTTTTGTGACGTGTTTTTGGAAACACCCTGTATATACGCGGTTATCGCGATATAGTGACTGATGAAGCTCGAAGTAAAATAAAATTAAAAAAGAGATATAAGACGATCGCGGTAGGCGCCGCTATCGAATATATACCCGTCCCGCCGGCCGACGTGTTAAACACGATTTTTTTTTCTTTAATTGTTTTTCGCTAATTGTGAAATGTGCTTTATTCTAGTTTCGTGGCATTTTCGCCTTATCTCTTGCACTATACACAATATACGCGTATTATACGAGGAGCGTTCGATATGTTTGCGAAATGGTGGGATTTTTAAATCAAGTAAGCGGTTAAATGTAGGACCCGTTTTGATGCCGCGGATTATTTTTAATCGACCTTTAAATTATGTTAGTTACCTGTAAGTGACGGTTTAATTATAGGTACATATCACAGCAGGCCGCGGGTTTGCGTATATATAACAATTGAAAATTACGAGTGAGTTGTAGGAAATTGCGCTGGATCATCGTTTCAAATGCGTAATTTGGATTAAATTAAATTAATTAGGGTCAATTAACGGTTGATGTAGTTGTGGGTTATACGGGGGGTGTGCGAAATTTGGAAATCTCGCTGATATGTGGGAAAATGAGCGATTATCTCGGAAACTAGTTGAGATAGAGAAGCCGAAAGTTCGCTGGTTTGTTGGAAAAACGATTGTCTACAAGTTTTGAAGAATGAAAAATTTTGAAAAAACTAGAAATTTTCGAGATATTTTGACTTGTTTGGGCGAATGTATATGGGAAAAAAATTTCTAGTGCTATTCTTTGAAAAATGCGACTTATTTCGAAAATTAATTCAGATGAAAAAATTAAATTTCCGCCATTTTATTGAAAAATCAATTCTCTGCAAGTTTCGAAGAATGAAAAATTTCGAGAAAACTACAAATTTCCGAGATATTTTGACTTTTTTGTTCTAATGTACATGAAGAAAAAAACAAAATTCTAGTGCAATTCTTTGAAAAACCAGAATTATCTCCAAAACTAATCGAGATAAAAAAATGAAATTTTCGCCGTTTTGTTAAAAAACAATTCTCTACAACTTTTGGAGAATAAAAAATATCGAAAAAACCACAAATTTCTGAGATAATAGGACATTTTTGTCCTAATGCAGATGCATAAAAAAACAAATTTCTAGTGTAATCCTTTGAAAAACCAGAATTATCTCCAAAACTAATCTAGATAAAAAAATGGAATTTTCGCCGTTTTGTTAAAAAAACAATTCTCTACAACTTTTGGAAAATAAAAAATATCGAAAAAACCACAAATTTCTGAGATAATAGGACTTTTTTGTCCTAATGCAGATGCATAAATAAAAACAAATTTCTAGTGTAATCCTTTGAAAAACCAGAATTATCTCGAAAACTAATAGAGATAAAAGAATGAGATTTTCACCGATTTGTTAAAAAAACAATTCTCTACGACTTTTGCAGAATAAAAAATATCGAAAAAACCACAAATTTCTGAGATAATAGGACTTTTTTGTCCTAATGCAGATGCATAAAAAAAACAAATTTCTAGTGTAATCCTTTGAAAAACCCGAATTATCTCGAAAACTAATAGAGATAAAAAAATGAAATTTTCACCATTTTATCAAAAAAACAATTCTCTACAACTTTCGCAGAATAAAAAATATCGAAAAAACCACAAATTTCTGAGATAATAGGACTTTTTTGTCCTAATGCAGATGCATAAAAAAAACAAATTTCTAGTGTAATCCTTTGAAAAACCCGAATTATCTCGAAAACTAATAGAGATAAAAAAATGAAATTTTCACCATTTTATCAAAAAAACAATTCTCTACAACTTTCGCAGAATAAAAAATATCGAAAAAACCACAAATTTCTGAGATAATAGGACTTTTTTGTCCTAATGCAGATGCATAAAAAAAACAAATTTCTAGTGTAATCCTTTGAAAAACCCGAATTATCTCGAAAACTAATAGAGATAAAAAAATGAAATTTTCACCATTTTATCAAAAAAACAATTCTCTACAACTTTCGCAGAATAAAAAATATCGAAAAAACCACAAATTTCTGAGATAATAGGACTTTTTTGTCCTAATGCAGATGCATAAAAAAAACAAATTTCTAGTGTAATCCTTTGAAAAACCCGAATTATCTCGAAAACTAATAGAGATAAAAAAATGAAATTTTCACCATTTTATCAAAAAAACAATTCTCTACAACTTTCGCAGAATAAAAAATATCGAAAAAACCACAAATTTCTGAGATAATAGGACTTTTTTGTCCTAATGCAGATGCATAAAAAAACAAATTTCTAGTGTAATCCTTTGAAAAACCCGAATTATCTCGAAAACTAATAGAGATAAAAAAATGAACTTTTCACCATTTTATCAAAAAAACAATTCTCTACAACTTTCGCAGAATAAAAAATATCGAAAAAATCACAAATTTCTGAGATAATAGGACTTTTTTGTCCTAATGCAGATGCATAAAAAAAAACAAATTTCTAGTGTAATCCTTTGAAAAACCCGAATTATCTCGAAAACTAATAGAGATAAAAAAATGAACTTTTCACCATTTTATCAAAAAAACAATTCTCTACAACTTTCGCAGAATAAAAAATATCGAAAAAATCACAAATTTCTGAGATAATAGGACTTTTTTGTCCTAATGCAGATGCATAAAAAAACAAATTTCTAGTGTAATCCTTTGAAAACACCGAATTATCTCGAAAACTAATAGAGATAAAAAAATGAACTTTTCACCATTTTATCAAAAAAAACAATTCTCTACAACTTTCGCAGAATAAAAAATATCTAAAAAACCACAAATTTCCGAGATAGTTTCACTTTTTTGCATTTACTTCCGTTTTTACAAAGTGCTCCAAAAAAATTTTTTACACCCTATATATTTTTCTACAGCATTCAAAATCTAACCACACTTTCCTATTCTATACCTCTCCTAATAACGGCACACAAAAATCATTTTTCCTACATACAGCATGTCCCAAAAAAAAAATTCCCCAAACATTTTTCCACTTCACCCTGTATACAAGGTAGATAAACTAAAAGCGCACGGAACAAGAGCCGACGTTGCTAATGAAGGATAAATAAATGAGCGCCGGCCGAGCGGTTATCTTCTTTATTATTTCACGTTTTTTTTTTATTATTTTTTTTTATTCCGGATTTGTCCAGTTGAAACGCCGACTCTACACACTCCGTACATATACAGGGTGTCAACCAAAAACCCCAATAAATAACCCTTCTATATATCTACACACCAATAATTACATTTAATTTTTGACTAGCCCTCGTATAACACAAATAAGCGCCCCAATCATCAACATATTTAATTTGCTCACCCTATATGAAGCAAAATAAGCATCTTCTTATTATTTTTATACATGTAGGAAGTTTTGCAAGGACACCCTGTATATTTATAAGGCAGTAAATGGTAGATGACCGGTAACCGGTAGCCGGTTAAGGGGCGCGACGGGGGCGCTATTAGCACCCTCGTGTTAAATGCCAGGCAGGCTGTGCTCGGCCCACACAAACACCTCGTATATATTTTATTTATTCCTTATATTTGCCGAACAAACACGAGAAATCGCTATAGATGTGTGTACGGGGTGCGTGTGAAATGTTGTTGGTTGTTTGGTGTGAGTAGTTTTGGGATGCGCCTCGTATATTGGGGATTTGTTGGGGAAATAGTTGAGGTAGATGAAGCGAAAGTACGGTGTTTTGTTGGGAAAAGGATTCTCTACAAGTTTTGGAGAATGAAAAATTTTGGAAAATGTGATAGTTTTGGAGATATTTTGAGTTTTTTGTACTAATGTTATAGGCATAAGAAAATCAAATTTGTAATGCTGGTGTTTGGAAAACTTGAATTATCTCGAAAACTAATTGAGATAAAAAAATGAAGTTTACGCCATTTTGTTAAAAAAATAATTCTCTACAAGTTTCGAAGAATGAAAAATTTTGGAAAAACTGGAAATTTTCGAGATATTTTGACTTTTTTGTGTTAATGCACATAAAAAAACAAATTTCTAGTGCTATTCTTTGAAAAAAAAAACGAATTATCTCGAAAACTAATTTCGATAAAAAAATGAAATTTTCACAGTTTTCTTAAAAAACAATTCTCTACAAGTTTTGAAGAATAAAAAATTTCGAAAAATTCCATAAATTCCGAGATATTTTGACATTTTTGTCTTAATGTAAGTACATATGGACAAAAAACAAATTTCTAGCGTTACTCTATGAAAAACCTGAATTATCTCGAAAACTAATAGAGATAAAAAAATGACATTTTCACTGTTTGTTGAAAAAACAATTCTCTACAAGTTTTGAAGTATAAAAAATTTCGAGAAAACTGCAAATTTCCGAGATATTTTGACTTTTTTGTCCTAATATACATGAAGAAAAAAAAAACAAATTTCCAGTGCTAGTCTTTGAAAAACCTGAATTATCTCCAAAACTAATTTCGATAAGAAAATGAAATTTTGGCAGTTTTCTTACAAAATAATTCTCTACAAGTTTTGAAGAATAAAAAATTTCGAAATAACCACAAAATTCCGAGATATTTTGATCTTTTTGTCCTAATGTACATGAAGAAAAAAACAAAATTCCAGTGCAATTCTTTGAAAAACCAGAATTATCATCAATACTAATCGAGATAAAAAAACAAAATTCACCGTTTTGTCAAAAAAACAATTCTCTACAAGTTTCGCAGAATAAAAAATTTCGAAAAAACCCCAAATTTCCGAGATATTTCGACTATTTTACTGATATTAATCATTTCACTAACTTTAGTATATTAAAAACGTCTCGGGGACATGCTGTATATACAAGTGAAAAGTCGAGAAAGAATATGCGTAAAAGTGCTTAATCTATGTAGTAAATTTTCCTCGATAACAACCTTGGTTTTCTGTAATAATAATCAGGTAGGCGCTGACTCTATTAATTTATTCAATAAAAATCGATAGTAAATATATCGATATATTTGCGCATTCAATCAACATAAATTTGTATAAATAATTACCGGGTAAATTCCTTGTACTTGTAGATAACATCAGTAAAAATTCATTAAATCTATTAGAAATTATTAACTATTAATTTACTTATCGAGTAATTAGTAATTTATTTATTAGTATAGTATAATAGAATCGATTTTATGTATCGATTGTGAAGGAATTTAATAAATCGCGATAAATATATTCATTCGAAATGTTTTTCAAACTGGCTCGTTCGCTTCAAAATCAGAAAATTATGCTAATGTTAAAGTCTGTATCGATTTTAAATCGATTTTTGTTTTGCTCCTTTTTCGATGAATTTTCTCGAATCGATAAAAATAGCATTTTTAAAGCTCGCAGAAAATTATCGAACTAACCCCGTATATTAGTCGAATGTATACCAGGGTGGTTTGATATATTTTTATACATCTAATACTTGAAAATTTTTCGTATCTACCAGGACTTATTAATAATTATCGAAAAAGTGAATTATTATAATTAACATTGCGGTAGGTTTAACGGTTAAAATCGAGGTAGGCATAGGTATAAGAACTTATCTCGTTTATTTTTATTTTTTTGTCGAGATCCCCATAAAACGGGCCATAAATTAGCTAATAAATCGTTGCGTTATTCAAATTGTGCGGATAGTAAAAGAATATAAAAAGACAATAATAAAAATATATAATAAAAAATAATAAAAAATCGGCGACATTCCTTGTGTATAGGAATTTATATGTATAAAATAATACCGTATATAATTGCTAGTTTTAATGTCCTATAAAATGAGCCCCATGTGATAAATGAATTAATAAAAAGATTCGAATTTTTGGAAAAAATGGAATATTAGTCATCGTTTAAAAATAAATATGTTTGGATTTTATTTTTACTGTTTTATGCATAAGAACTGGCGAAAAGGTTGGAAAGGGCGCGTTAGCGAATTGCGAAAAAGAAAGTTTATTTTTCCTATAACTCCGGTAAATGGATTTTCCTGGATATGCGGTTTGCGCGAGGTGATTGGTAATATATTAAAGAATATTTTAGGAAATTTCGAAGAAAATCGCCGGAAGATTTTCGGGGAAAATCCCGAAAAACCCCAAAAATACCCTAAAAATCCGGTTTTTCACGCGGAAGGAAAAGTTTCCGGGTTTCTAAATGTCGATTTTCCGATAGATCTCGTCGAGTTGCGTCGGATAGCGTTTTTTCCCCGATGATTTTCCTTCGCGTACGGCCGTAAAAAGTGAATTATGTCGGTTAGTAGGACTCGCAGAGAGATTGGAAAGGGCGCTAACATATTAGCTAATGCTAATAAATCGCGGGGCAAAATTAAAAAAGCCAAAATACTAATGCACGCCACTATTGTTCATAAATTAAAAACACCCTGTATATGAAAGGCGCCCTTTCTTGGGATTTAAATTAATTAAATTTCCCTGTATAAATGAGTTTTTAATTGGCCCGCCGATCGGCTCATGATACCTCCCTGTTCTCTACGCTATAGGATTTATCTTAATGTTTTCAACAAATTCTTTTGACAAATTTACTATTGTGTTTTTAGAAGTATTTTAAAATATTACACTTTTTTGATGATAGTTTTTATGCTAAAAAAACAATTCTCTACAAGTTTTGAAGAATAAAAAATTTCGAAAAAACCGCAAATATTCGAGAAAATTTGACTTTCTCGTCCTAATGTATATAAAAAAAAACCAAATTTCCAGTGGCTACTCTTTGAAAAACCTGAATTATTTCGAAAACTAATTGAGATATTAAAATGAACTTTTCACCGTTTTGTTAAATAAACAATTATCTACAATTTTTGAAGAATAAAAAATTTCGAAAAATCCACCAAATTTCCGAGATATTTTGAATTTTTTGACCTAATGTACCATGAAAAAAAAACAAGTTTCTAGTGCTATTCTTTAAAAACCTTAATTATCTCGAAAACTAATTTAGATAAAAAATTGATTTTCCGCCATTTTATTGAAAAATCAATTCTCTACAATTTTTGAAGAATAAAAAATTTCGAAAAATCCACCAAATTTCCGAGATATTTTGACTTTTTTGACCTAATGTACCATGAAAAAAAAAACAAGTTTCTAGTGCTATTCTTTAAA
Organism: Phyllotreta cruciferae; assembly: GCA_917563865.1. NCBI lineage: Eukaryota > Metazoa > Arthropoda > Insecta > Coleoptera > Chrysomelidae > Phyllotreta > Phyllotreta cruciferae. Next base: position 570,287 of record OU830618.1, on the reverse strand, counting down.
AACCTTAATTATCTCGAAAACTAATTTAGATAAAAAATTGATTTTCCGCCATTTTATTGAAAAATCAATTCTCTACAATTTTTGAAGAATAAAAAATTTCGAAAAATCCACCAAATTTCCGAGATATTTTGAATTTTTTGACCTAATGTACCATGAAAAAAAAAACAAGTTTCTAGTGCTATTCTTTAAAAACCTTAATTATCTCGAAAACTAATTTAGATAAAAAATTGATTTTCCGCCATTTTATTGAAAAATCAATTCTCTACAATTTTTGAAGAATAAAAAATTTCGAAAAATCCACCAAATTTCCGAGATATTTTGAATTTTTTGACCTAATGTACCATGGAAAAAAAACAAGTTTCTAGTGCTATTCTTTAAAAACCTTAATTATCTCGAAAACTATTTGAGATAAAAAATTGAATTTGCCACCATTTAATTGAAAAATCAATTCTCTACAACTTTTAAAGAAAAAAAAATTTCGAAAAATACCCTAAATTCCGAGATTTAAGATGAATTTTAGTTAAGTATATTTTTAGCATTATTTTCAATTATTACACTTTTTAGACGGTTTTCTTTCATATTTTCTTACGAAAAAATGTTTTAAATTTCTTTCAAAATTTCAATATTTTAATTTCTTCATATCAAAAAAAAAATTAATTCTAAAACAAACATTGTCTTTACCACAGCTACATATACACATACTTTTAAGTGCAAAATTATTACCGCTATCTATTAACTAAATTGCTTATTATTACAACAATTAGCCGCTACAACGCTTTATAGTTCGAAAAAAAATAAATAAAAATTAATAATAATATAGCCTACTCCTTTAAATAATCATTTCAGATAAGCCAACTAGATATATAAACGCACTAATTTAGTGTCAAGTGATTAATGTTCCAGTGAAATGTAGGTGTGATAAAATAAATTGTTTACTCCGAACATATACCATAATTATTATACCTTAAAACAATTATATATTTTAATTATTTTTCGAAAAAAAATAAAATAAAAATAAAAAAAAACTATAAAATAGGCCAGTTTAAAATTTATCTATAGCATAACAAATTATAGAAATTACGGGGTTAATTCAATATGTAATAAATACAGCATCTCTATATACGAGGCTCGCTCAATTAATAATAGAAAACGAATTTTATAATTATTATATACAAGGTTAATTCAATATGTAATAAATTACAACATCTCTATATACGAGGCTCGCTCAATTAATAATAGAAAACGAATTTTATAATTATTATATACAAGGTTAATTCAATATGTAATAAATTACAACATCTCTATATACGAGGCTCGCTCAATTAATAATAGAAAACGAATTTTATAATTATTATATACAAGGTTAATTCAATATTGTAACGCGACCACTACCTAGTCTCGACGCACACCATCCGAACATCGAGTACCGTAACGCACCACCCTCGTGACACTAGTACTCCACCCGGAGAGAGAGGGCGGTAGTTACGCGCCCCGTTAGGCCGCGCGGTCAGACTCTTAATAAGGGCTGGACCGCGACAGACTAGGCAGTTGGGATCTCACTTCAGTCCGACTAAGCTAACCCTCAGTTGCATCCTAGGTGTGGAACAATTGTCGTCGGTTACGCTGAAATCGGCTGTTTTGACTCGTCTCCGCTCTTTTTTCTTCACTGAGCAGTTTGCGTATTTAAATAAAGCCTTGTAAGCATATTCAGTCTTTCACTACCAGGAAACGAACCCCTAAAATTAGTAGCGAAATAAACCCGTTATATATTTGGCGCCCAACGTCGAGGCCTGGAAGTGAGTGATAAGACTAAGAATTTTGCAAACTCGTGCATAACCGATCAGTTTTCAACATTCCGAGAACGCGAAAACAAACCGCCGAGGACATGGCAATAACGGTGGACGTCTTAGAAGCCCTCCTCCGTCGGGTGCAGGAACAGGGTCCGATCCCAGCCACGAAGCACTTCACCCAGTGTACGGCACGCTTCAAAGGGACGTACAGCGTAGAAGCCACGGAGGACTTCATCAACAGTGCCGACTTCTACAAGATCAGCGAGGGGATTAGTGATCAAAACGCTCTCCTAGGCCTGTCGCTCCTACTCGAAGGCCCGGCATTTACCTGGTGGACCGGCGTACGATCGACGGCCATCACCTGGGAGGACGCCAAGCGGATGATCCGGGAAGAGTTCGCCCCGAGACCGCCACCTCACCAAATTTACCAGGACGTATTTAATACCCGTCAGGGGTCCGCTGCGCCTACCGGAGCCTTCATCGCCGAGAAGAGAGCACTCCTGGCTCAGCTGCCAGTGCTACCCAGCGAGGAGGATCAACTTCATATGGTATATGGTCTCCTGAAAGCCATCCTGAGGGAACGGATCCCTCGGGACAGTGTCACCTCGTTCGCCGAACTCTTGACAAAGGCCAGACTAGTTGAAAAACAACAAGCCGAAAAAGAGAATCGACAACACAAACACGTGGATGAGAAGAAACCTCGAGCCCGCTGCGGCTATTGCCAATACCCAGGGCACGACGCCTCTGTATGCCGAAAGAAGGCAGCGGCCAAGGCCCGGGAAGATCCGCCCGCTTCCGAGGGCGCCACCCGGTTGGACAACACCCTCCGCTGCTACGGGTGCCAGAGACCCGGGGTCATCCGCCGGAACTGCCCCAACTGCAACCCGGGGACTCGCGACACCGCTGCATTTTCATTCCTAACGGGCACGGACTATGGACGACCCGCCGTGTCTATCCAAGTAGACGGGAAGAAGGAATCGGCTTTCCTCGACACTGGGGCTAAACAATGTTTAGCCGGCCCGACGCTGGCACACATCCTACATGGATCCGGGAACCCAATCTCCAGGCGACATATGGATATCACCCTGGCAGATGGATCGACCTCTGCGAGGACCGTCGAAGCCATATCCACCGATGTCGTACTGGAAGGACGAAAGATACGGGCCACCTTCCTAGTGTTACCGGACACACCGAATGCCCAGACCCTCTTAGGAATCGACTTCATTCGGGACGCTGGGCTGATCCTCAACTTCAAGGAGCAGAGTTGGGCCTTCCCCGACAGGCCAAATCAAAAAGCCGCGTTTACGCTAAAGGAACCGACCACCACACCGGCACTGGGACAGGTGTATCTCGCTCCTCGACTACAGGCCACGCAGCCGGCCGGAGCACTGACAGCGCAGTACCTAGACTTGGCCACGAAGACGCCTGAGAGGAACGCGCCCCCGCGGCCAGGCGAGACAAGAATGGATACCTTGCCAACACCCACATCCGGGGTACGCGAGCTGGCTCAAGATTGTCCGATACTCCTGAGTCCCCTGCGCGCTACCCCTACAATCCCCATGGAATGCGACAACGAACCCGACCTAGAGGACCATTATGGACCAGAACCGCTCGGCGACAGCATAGGTCGTCGCAGCACCACGCGTCCGTGGAGCATAAACCCGGCCTCCCGCACCGGATACATGTGGGCCGACGCCGAATCCGCGATCTGGGACCTATGGGACGATGACGTCCCCTACGGGGGAACAACTCCATTCGCTGCCATGGACGTACAACTACGCGACGACGAAGGATTACTATTGGATGCACCCCAGAGGCAGCTATTGGACCGTCTCCTCGAGCGCCAGACCGACGTGTTTGCGGAACACGGTCCACCGACGGACCAAATAACTCATAGGATCCTCACCAACGACACCGCGCCCATCAGCTCGCCACCATATAGATTAACCCCCACCCGGAGGGAGTCCCTGGTGCGAGAAATCGAAGAATTAATGGCCCATGAGATCATCACCGAATGCGAAAGCCCATGGTCGGCCCCCACGGTTCTAATAACCAAACCAGGGGGAGGAGCCCGTTTATGCATCGACTACCGCAAGCTGAACGCCGTCACCCCGGCTGACCACTACCCCTTGCCGCGTTTGGAGGACCTCTTGCACTCCACCGGAGGAATTGGATGCATCTCCACTATGGACTTAAGGGCCGGATACTATCAAATTCCGGTACACCCGGAAGATCAGGATAAAACGTGCTTCATCACGCCATTCGGGACTTTCCGATTCCTGCGAATGCCGTTTGGATTACGGAATGCGCCAGCTACCTTCCAGAGGCTGATGGATCGTTTTCGTGCTCAACTACCCTCGCTACGACTATTGGTCTACTTGGATGACCTCATTTTCATATCATCCGACTTCAATGACCACCTTGAGGGCCTAGAGCAAATCTTCGGTAAACTGGAGCAATTTAAACTTCGGCTGAATAGAGGAAAGTGCAAGTTCGCCTGCGCCGAAGCCAAGTACCTGGGTCACCTCATCTCTAATACCGGAATTCGTACCAACCCCGCTAAGGTAGAGGCCATCACGAACATGAAGCCCCCCGCAAATCCAAGACAAGTAAATGCCTTCCTGCAAACCTGCAGCTGGTTTCGTCGATTCATACCGGCGTTTTCCAAACTTGCTCAACCAATCAGCAAACTCACGAGGAAAGCGGCCCCCTGGGAATGGAAGGCGGAACAGGACGAAGCTTTCAACAGCCTAAAGCAAGCTCTGGTCACCGCTCCAATACTCCGACAGGTGGACCACGGCCTACCGTTCACTCTCCGGACCGACGCCAGTTCTTACGCCCTAGGGGCGGCTCTTCTGCAGGGGGAGGGACCAGATGAACGTCCCGTCGAGTACGCCAGTCGACTACTCACCTCTGCTGAAAGAAACTACTCGACCACGGAACGGGAAGCCCTGGCGATTGTATGGGCCGTCGCCAAATTCAGAGGTTACATAGAAGAATCTTCGGTCATCATACTTACGGATCACCAGCCTTTAAAATGGCTAATGTCCCTCAAGACTCCGAGCGGGCGCCTTGCCCGGTGGGCCCTACAACTGCAGCCTTACAACTTACAGATTCAGTACGCCCCCGGAAAAGCCAATGTGGTGGCGGACACTCTATCCCGACCACCTACGGACGCAGAGGAGGGATGCCCGATAGGCATGGTCAGCGTAGATCTACCCAAAGTGGATCCCCGAACATGGAGGACCGAACAACTCGAAGATCCCGAAGTCAAGAAAATTATCGACTGTTTGGAGAAAGGAAAACCAGAAGACAGCGCCCAATGGTCATCCCGAGGATATATCACCTGCCAAGGGGTATTGTATAGATACTCTCCCATGGATGACGTCGAGGATCCACAACTAGTCGTACCAGCCGCCAAACAATCAGAAATCCTGAAGCAATTTCATGATGCCCCACACGCCGGACACTATGGTGTCGACAATACCATAAACAAAATCCAACGATACTTCTACTGGACCGGACTTCGAAAAATCGTCGCCAACTACGTGAAGACCTGCCCCGACTGCCAACGGTACAAAATTTCCAATCGAGTACCCGCCGGACTGCTGCAGACCCCCATAATGCGCCAGAGGTTCGAAGTTATCGCCATGGACCTATTTGGACCCCTTCCCGAAGGACCACAATTCGTCAGCGCCGTCATGCAATGCATTACCCAATGCTTGGACATCGCCCAGGTCTTAACACCGGTGTATCATCCGTCCGCCAACCCAGTGGAGCGAAAGAACCGAGACCTAAAGACGCAACTGTCCATCCTGGTGGGATCCCATCACGATACCTGGCCGAAGATGCTCCCTGCCATTCGTTTTGCCATGAATACTGCCCGATGCCAAGGAACCGGATACAGCCCCGCCTACCTCACCTTTGGACATGAGCTACGCCACCCTTTTGAAGTGATGCACGACTTCCGACACATCGTCCAGCAGGAAACATTCATAGCCGAAGTCACTCCCCGACTCCTACAGATGGGAGACACCCTTCAACAAGCTAGGGACACTTGGGAGAGTCAACAGGACCGCCAAAAGCGTTACGCCGACAACCATCGCCGGCCATCTCCTGAAATAGCCGTCGGCGACTACGTCTGGGTCACGGATCATACGCTGAGCAACAAGCCTAAGAAGTACTCCAAAAAGTTGGCACCCCGTCGAGATGGACCTTACGTGATTGTCAAACAGCACGGACCGTGCTCCTACCAGATCGCCAACCCAGCCACCCCCACGCAGAACATCGGCACTTACCACGTTTCAGCTCTCACGCAGTACCGGCCACCCACGGACCAACAGCCAGAGGACCTTCCAACCCCGGTACAACCTATCAGGAGGAGAGGTCGCCCAAGGAAACTACCAGACTCCACCGCCGCGACGTCGTCCGGAGTCTGAGGGGGAGATTGTAACGCGACCACTACCTAGTCTCGACGCACACCATCCGAACATCGAGTACCGTAACGCACCACCCTCGTGACACTAGTACTCCACCCGGAGAGAGAGGGCGGTAGTTACGCGCCCCGTTAGGCCGCGCGGTCAGACTCTTAATAAGGGCTGGACCGCGACAGACTAGGCAGTTGGGATCTCACTTCAGTCCGACTAAGCTAACCCTCAGTTGCATCCTAGGTGTGGAACAATTGTCGTCGGTTACGCTGAAATCGGCTGTTTTGACTCGTCTCCGCTCTTTTTTCTTCACTGAGCAGTTTGCGTATTTAAATAAAGCCTTGTAAGCATATTCAGTCTTTCACTACCAGGAAACGAACCCCTAAAATTAGTAGCGAAATAAACCCGTTACAATATGTAATAAATTACAACATCTCTATATACGAGGCTCGCTCAATTAATAATAGAAAACGAATTTTATAATTATTATATACAAGGTTAATTCAATATGTAATAAATTACAACATCTCTATATACGAGGCTCGCTCAATTAATAATCGAAAACGAATTTTATAATTATTATATACAAGGTTAATTCAATATGTAATAAATTACAACATCTCTATATACGAGGCTCGCTCAATTAATAATCGAAAACGAATTTTATAATTATTATATACAAGGTTAATTCAATATGTAATGAACCAATTTTATAACAAATATATGTAGATATATATACGAGGGTGGGTCAATAATTTAATGAAAACATGAACTTACTGTTCTGCGATTCCACGGAACAGGAATCGCCGAGGGGATGGGGATTGACCACCAGGCTGGGCTGCACCAACCCCAGCCCCCTGTGATGCATTGGTAACTGGTGCATTGCCAGTCCCCCCGTCTCTGACATCACCATACGAAACACCAGGTATATTACAATACGCCTACTAAGATTTATAACTCAAAATTTTTATATGCACTTTTTTTCTATAATCACTCACTGCGGATATTATCTAGTAGGCGCGTAATGAACTATTAACTATAATTTAATTAAAAATAAAACACTTTGTGTATATATATATAGTATAAATATAGTGGTAGATATTATTTCGGGTGGTTCACACACACACACATACACAAAAAAACTGGTATTAAATAAATAAAGCGCCGCGCGTGCGCGCCACACGAACTCGCGTTTGTCGCTGTTCTTTTTCAATGCATGTAAAAAAGAGTGCGAGAGAGCGCACACACGCTAATATACCGGAGGTTCGTGACAGACTGACGTTAGTTCGGGTTGAATCGGGTTGGCGTTGGCGCGATTCGTTTCGCTATCCCCTCCACGCAGGCGCCGGTTGAGGAGGCCACGCCTACGACGGCGCGATTGGTGCGGGAGAGGGAAGAGGACGGGGCTGGTGGGCGTGGCTGGCGGGATAAAATGGGCGACTGGCCGGTGATTGGTTGGTGTTGGTGAGAGGGAGTGGGGGAGAGAGTCGGGGGTTTCGGGTGAGCTGAGCTGGTGTGTGTGCGTGTCTGTTTCTTTTGTTTGGTCGAGGCGAGATGAGATTTTTGGTGATTGTTTTTTTGGGGGGTTGGATTTTGATTTTTGTAGTTGTAAAATTGATTTTTGGTGTTGATGGAAATAAAATTGGAGGGGTTTTTGTAGTTACCGCAAAAATCAATATTGTAATTTGCTGTAGATGTATAGAAAAGTGTAAATTTGTATGCAATGTGGTTTATAAGGGTGCAATAAAGACAGCTTCTTATAAATCACGCTTGACAAGTTTTCCCTTAAATCTCGGAAATTTGTGGTTTTTTCGAAATTTTTTATTTTCTGAAACTTGTAGAGAATTGTTTTTTTAACAAATCGGTGAAAATCTCATTCTTTTATCTCTATTAGTTTTTGAGATAATTCTGGTTTTTCAAAGGATTGCACTAGAAATTTGTTTTTTTTTTTCGTGCATCTGCATTAGGACAAAAAAGTCCTATTATCTCAGAAATTTGTGGGTTTTTCGATATTTTTTATTTTTCGAAACTTGTAGAGAATTGTTTTTTTAACAAATCGGTGAAAATCTCATTCTTTTATCTCTATTAGTTTTCGAGATAATTCTGGTTTTTCAAAGGATTGCACTAGAAATTTGTTTTTTTTTTTTCGTGCATCTGCATTAGGACAAAAAAGTCCTATTATCTCAGAAATTTGTGGTTTTTTCGATATTTTTTATTCTCCAAAAGTTGTAGAGAATTGTTTTTTTAACAAAACAGCGTAAATTTCATTCTTTTATCTCTATTAGTTTTGGATATAATTCAGATTTTTCAATGAATAGCACTAGAATTTTATTTTTTTCTTCTTCATGTATATTAGAACAAAAAAGTCAAAATATCTCGGAAATTTGTAGTTTCCTCGAAATTTTTTATTCTTCAAAACTTGCAGAGAATTGATTTTTCAATAAAATGGCGGAAATTTAATTTTTTTATCTGAATTAATTTTCGAAATAAGTCGCATTTTTCAAAGAATAGCACTAGATTTTTTTCCATATACACTCGGTCAAACAAGTCAAAATATCTCGAAAATTTGTAGTTTTTTCAAAATTTTTCATTCTTCAAAACTCGTAGAGAATTGTTTTTTCAATAAAATGGAGGCATTTTTGTTTTTCTGTGTCAATTAGTTTTCGAAATAATTGATGTTTTTTTATAAAATAGCGGTATTGCATCTTTCTCACTCTAACAACTGTCATTTCTATATTCAACTCATTTTGAATTGACCATATAATGCAATCAAATTTAACCTCACCTGTATATTTTACAAAACAATTCCCACACCTGCCACAATTCACCTATACCATAATATACAGGGTGTATACTTATCGAATTTATTTTAATAGAATCATCACCCTGTAAATAATCCTGGAAATTCTAAACCTATACATTTACATTTATATTCAACACCCTTCTTGCACCTATACCGGTTATTTTTACCTACCTATATCTTCCATACAGCACACTAGATTCTAGTATAAGTATAGGTATTTACGCGGCGCATCTTTTTGTCCACCCCCCGTATACATTGTTCGAGGGGAATCCTCCGTGCGTTAGGTCTAATGTACCGTGAAATCCTTTTCGGCTTAAAATCACTACCGGACTTTTTCTCTATAGGTACTTAAATACTGTTCGATTTTTTTTACCAGGTTGCGTTATCTTACGCATTACAGTAGCGCCGGTTATAATCCGGGTTCGTACAGTGGCGTGCTGGTTTTAATTTTTTTTGTTCACAGGGTAAAGTGATTTGTTGAAAAAAAAAACAAGAGTGCTAGATTCATTTGTATAGTTGATTATTAATGAAAAAATATGAAATAAATTACGAGGTGAATTACAGTTAGTTAATTAAATTACAATTTTTTCGAAATGGCGTGTCAAAAATGACAAATTTACATGTAAAAAACTTGTAGAATATTCAAAACAATTATTGAAGATGACAGATGACAGGTACAATTTCGTCAAGATGGCGTCTCTCAAAATTATTTATATGGGGTATAAAATGGAATAAAATCGTTGACGATACGCCGCTGTCCGAGGTGTTTTGTGATTCCCCCTAAATATATGGCGGTTGCTCTTTTGTACACGCAACATTTTCCTTTTTATAATGCGATAATAAGGCGGTTTTTAGTTAAAATGTCTGTTGATCGGTGAACTGTCAATTTATTTAAAGCGACGCTAAGTCGAGTCCTCGGCCTTTTGCTCGCCTATTATTCGGATATCTTTTCTTTGCTTTGTATACCGAGAGATTTCGTATTTGTACACAGATAAATAGAATATGTTATATACAGGGTGTCTCAGATAAAAAAGGAGAAAGAGCCGTGTTCCTGACAAGTCAAAGGCAATTAAATGAAAACTTGATAAATAAATTTTATTTTCAGTTTCAGTCACTTTGTGCTTAATAATATTACAATATTATTTCGTTTTTGATGCTTCTGGACAGCTCTTTATTAGGCAATACGATAGAATTCAGCAAAATGGCCTCGGATGGTACACTTACAGAACAACCTGCGGAAAAATAATTCAATTAATTCATCAATTTCATCTCTAAATTTATTGTTACACTGTGTAAATACGTAATCGGTACAAACAAATACTATTCTACTCTGAAATTACACTGAATATACTCTGCTTTGAATCTACTCTGCACTGAATCTGCTCTGAACCCACTCTCTACTCTGCTCTTTATATTCTATGATTCTACACTGAATCTACTCTATTGTACACTGAATTTGCTTTGAATCTACTCTATTCTGTTCTGAATCTATTCTGTTCTGAATCTATTCTGCTTTGAATCTACTCCACTCTGCACTGAATCTGCTCTGAACCCACTCTATTTTGCTCTTTATATTCTATGGTTCTACACTGAATTTACTCCATTCTACACTGAATTTGCTTTGAATCTACTCTAATCTGCACTGAATCTACTCTATTCTGTTCTGAATCTACTCTTTTCTGTTCTGAATCTACTCTATTCTGCACTGAACCTGCTCTGAACCCACTCTATTCTGCTCTTTATATTCTATGATTCTACACTGAATTTACTCCATTCTACACTGAAATTGTTTTGAATCTACTCTAATCTGCACTGAATCTACTCTATTCTGTTCTGAATCTACTATTTTCTGTTTTGAATCTACTCTATTCTGTTCTGAATCTACTCTACTCCATTCTACACTGAATCTACTCTACTCCATTTTACACTGAATCTACTCTACTCCATTTTACACTGAATTTACTCTACTCCATTTTACACTGAATCTACTCTATTCTGTTCTGAATCTACTCTGCTTTGAATGTACTCTACTCTGCACTGAATCTACTCTGAAATTACACTGAATATACTCTGCTTTGAATTTACTCTACTCTGCACTGAATCAACTCTATTCTGTTCTGAATCTACTTTACTCTGCACGGAATCTGCTCTAAATCAACTTTACTCTGCTGTGAATCTACTCTATTCTACACTGAATCTACTTTGAATCTGCACTGAATCAACTCTACTCTATTTTACACTGAATCTACTCTATTCTACACTGAATTTACTCTACTCCATTTTACACTGAATCTACTCCACTCCATTTTACACTGCATCTACTCTACTCTGCTGTGAATCTACTCTATCCTACACTGAATCTGCTCTACTCTAAACTGAATCTACTCTCTACTCTGCTGTGAATCTGCTCCAAATCTACACTAAATCTACTCCATCGCAATCACCACAACTCACCCACGATAGTGATGGAAGGATTCAACCTCCCTTCGTTATTAAACAACGGCGGATTCTCCATCTTGGTGAAAGGCTTATTGGGATCGGGATCCGACGGGGTGCCCTCCACCCTCGTCCACCGCCCCACCTGCGAGCCCCTGCCGATGATGCTGTGCATCACCAGACTGTGATCGCCCACCGACGCCTCCCTCAGCACGATGCTCTCCTTGATGCGCGTCCCGACGCCCACCGTCGCGCCCGGCCCCACGCTCACGTTCGGCCCCAACTGCAACAGGCAACCGGTTACTTCAAATCGCACACATTAATAGACTGCGACTGTGCAGTAATGCAGTACCACGGCTGACGGGTGAACGGCGGCCGTGGGATCGATGTGGACGTCCGGATAGATCGTGCAGGTCTCTCCGGAACCGTCGCCGGACGCGAACCGCAAACGTTCGGGGAATTTGGTTCTGTACAGTTGCAGATAGTGTCGATTCGCGTAGATGGCCGAGCCGGCCGACTTGATTTGCGACCACCAATTGGTGACGGGCAGCACGTAAATTTGGCCGGTGCCCGCCAGAGGCGCTAGTATGTCTTGTTCGAGCTGGATGTAGCCGGGTTCTCGATGGCCGTTCATACAGCCGTTTCTACAATACAAAAAGCGATTATAAATGATTATAAGCGATTAATATATCTACCTGTAGCGTTCTTGTAGCTTGTTATTAACCGTACCGATCGTTTGGAATATCTCCGGGGAACACACGTACACCCCGCAGTTGATCAAAGTGGATACGTACGAACTGGGTTTTTCGACGTAATGCGTCATCTCGTTGGTCTCTTTGTTAGTCACTATACAGCCATAATTCAGCGACTGGTGCCTGGTGGCCTCCGTACCCATTACGGTCACCTAAAACGTATACATCGAGTCTTTCGACAAGTATTTGTAAATCAACGTACTAGAGCTTTTTTTTTCCTGTGGAAATCGTAGAGCTCCTTTAAGGGGAAATCGGAGCACACGTCACCGTTCATCACGAAGAACCCTTCGGGATTCCCGAACCTGATCTGGTCCCGGAAGTGATACAGCCCGCCGGCCGTGCCCAAAGCGGTGAATTCCTGAAGGTACCTAAAACGAACGAAACGTTACACATAAATTCTCCGTTTACTAGATTAATCGTGAATTGTGAATCACAGCTTGCTTGATCGTACGGTTATAATCGTGGCATGGCTTACTTGATGGTGACGTTGTAGAGTTGTTGCATTTCGTTGGCGAACGGTTGTATTTGAGCCGAGGGGTAGAATCCTACGAGAAGGATCTCTTCGAGGCCTTCGTTGGCTACGCATGCTTCGATTAGGTGCTGTACTAGGGGCTGGCCGGCCACCGGGAAGAGGGGCTTGGGGATGTCCAGTGATAGCGGTCGAAATCTAGTGCCTGTGGAATGTCATTGTCAATTTTATGTTGTAAATATGGCTTTGTTCACCTTTTTGGGGGCCTCCGATTAGAATGACGGCTTTTATCATCGTTGTTGTTGGAAAATTCGGTGCGAGTTGAAGTGAATTATCTTCTCATTGACACGTATTAGTTTATTCGTTTCGCGTTGGCTTATCAATTTGTTTATTTGCATTCAAAACAATCACAAATGTCATCTTTGAATTCTACTTCTAATCGATAATCAATTATGGCCTCATTTACAGTGATTATTCGGCTATTATTGCTACAGTAGTCAGAAGTGGCGCTAACTTCACGCCAATTACTTGACAGTTCGATTGAAACTTGAAACAAACGTCAAAAGTTTTCGGTTAGTTTGATTTGATGGCGAAGTTTATTTTTATTTTATCAAAGTGAACAATTTTAATGAATGCATAAATGAAATTATGGCCTCAGTTACAGTGATTATTCGGCTACTATTTCTACAGTAGTCAGAAGTGGCGCTAACTTCACGCCAATTACTTGACAGTTCGATTGAAACTTGAAACAAACGTCAAAAGTTTCCGGTTAGTTTGATTTGATGGCGAAGTTTATTTTTATTTTATCAAAGCGAACAATTTTAATGAATGCATAAATGATATTAACGCGTTTAATAAGTATAAGTAACCTATTCAAACCTAACCTATTAATTTTAAGAATACGTTTACCGATTATAAAAACCATGTAAGTTATGCAGACAACTTTCATTACTGTACTTTACAAACTAATCTATTACAGGGCGGACGAATTAAAGGCTTTATTTAGTAGGCTAGACGATGCCGAAGAACGTGCTAGAGCGCTCAACAAAGAAGTTAAATCGATTATCGAACAAATTGAATCCACGAAAAACCTTTTACTCTTAGGCGTTATCGCAGACAATCCGAAGAGGTAAGAACTCTTAAATACCTGCATATCGAAGCATTACGTGCTATTTTTAGATGCCTGACTGACGGCCCCGCGCCTGCTGAAAATAAAAGGCCAAAAACCAGTTCGGGCTCGTTCAACGAAGAGAACGGCTTCGTGATAGTCTACACAGACGGGGCCTGCGAAAACAACGGCCAGCGCAACGCAAAGGCCGGAATAGGCGTCTGGTTCGGCCACAATCACCCGCTGTAATCACGCAAACAAATCTTTATTTAATACATAATTACGCGTGTATACTTTCAGAAACGTGTCCCGACCGGTTTGCGGCAGAGCCACCAATAACACGGCCGAGATCCAAGCTTGCTTAGAGGCTCTCAAGCTACTCCGTTCGCAAGGTGATTATCCATTTATTTACATTGTTAAATTAATTATTCGTTAATTTAATTACAGGTGTTCGTAAAGTAAACATCTACACCGACTCCCAGTTCACCATAAGCTGCATGACAAACTGGATAAAAAGATGGAAGAGCAACAGCTGGAAAACGGCCAGTGGTAGCGACGTTAAGAATAAAGAAGAATTGCGGAAATTAGACGAAGAAATAGGGAATTTCGAGCAAGTGATTTGGGTGGGTTATCGAAGGACATCCCGTATAATTCGAATACTAGTCTGTTGTAATTTAATAGACGCACGTGGCTGGACACCGCGGCATCGAAGGCAACGAAGAAGCCGACAAGCTGGCCAAAGCCGGAGCCCTAAAATACAAACAACAATAAATCGTACAACAACTTATTTCTACAAACCAAACAAAACATCTCTTTTATCACAACTTAATTTTACATGGATCGAAGCCGGGCGGGTCATTGGGCCTCCTCCAGGGCCGCGCGGCTCTGCGCCATCGGCGACGCCTTGGCCTGGATCTTGCGCTTCACCGGCGCGAAGTACTTGTGGTTCAGCGCCTCCCTGGCGGTGAGGCGCTCCGTGTGATCGATGCGCAGCAGGTTCTCCAGCAGGTGCAGCGAGTGATCGTTGATCAGGTACTCCTGCTCGGTGTGCACGAACCGCTGCCACGACTTCCTCGTGTGCGAGCCCAACGAGCTCTGCAGCTTCTTGTCTATGGCGATGTTGTACTTCGTTAAATAGGCGTTCAGCTCGTTTGTACCTAAAATGGTTGCCATTAAACGGGTGGTTATTACTTCGTTTGTATCTAAAGTTTGGTGTTGTTTTAGTGCATCGTGTTGTTGTTGATCGTACCCAATACTTTAACGATTCTAACTAATTGATCGTAGTTGTCTAATCCGTGGAAGAAGGGCTCCTTGCGGAAGAGCATCGAAGCGAACATGCACCCGAGCGACCACATATCCAGCGAGTAATCGTAGTAGCCGTAGTCTACGAGCAACTCGGGGCCCTTGAAGTACCTGGAGGCTACTCGAACGTTGTACTCCTGGCCTGGATGGTAGAATTCAGCCAAGCCCCAATCGATCAGTCGAATCTTGCAGGTCTTTTGGTCCACTACGATGTTGTGCGGCTTCACATCCCTGTTAACAATCGAGCGACAATGACAATATAGTGAGAGTGTTATAATCGCAGTGACCTGTGCATGATGCCTCTGCTGTGGCAGTAATCCAGCGCCTTGAGGATCTCGTAGAGGTAGTACCGAGTGTCGGCTTCGCTGAGTTTCAAGTAGATGTTTTTGAAGTCCTCGTTGTGGACTAATTGCTCGAAGACTAGAGCTGTGACGTCGGTGTGGGGTACGTTGACAACTGACATGAGTTTGACGATGTTGGTGCCCCCTTTGAGGCAGTCGAGGATCTTGATTTCGCGTTTGATTTTGCGTTTTCTCACCGGTTTGAGCATTTTGACTACCACCGGTTCTTTGCGGTCTTCATGCAGGCCTTCGAAGACTACGCTGTATTTGCCGTGGCCTAGTTTTTTGATCAGGCTGTAGTTGTCTACGTCTTCGTATTGGGGGGTGTAGTTGTCGTATTCGTAGTAGGCGTTGGGTTTGTCCGCTAGCACATCAGAGTAGACTTTGGAGATGGTTTTCACTTGGTTGGTCTTCGAGTCCCTGGAATAAACGAAGATGGTGTTACACTAACAGTGGGTTAGAGTGAGAAAGTTGCAATTTCTAATATGGCGTTCTGTCTTGTTTCTTTATGTGAGAATAATAGGAAGTTGTCTTTGTTGCGCTTATAAATTGCGTGTAATAAACGGTACTTACGAGCAGTCGTCGAAGAAATTGTCCATTTTGTGCCGGTGAAGCGTTGTGATGTGGTGAGTAAATTTGACAAAGTATTGTTGATCGAAATTTGGGTATCGGGGAAATGGCGATTGATCAGTGAGTTAATTTGGGGGGTACGTACATTTTCGATCGTTTTACGACGCGCTTGTGGTCGGTTTTTTCTGTTATTCGGGAGCGAATTTTCGAAATTTGAACTACGCTTGACTTGTAATTTCAAACCATCACGAAACCAGAAAACGACGGAACGGTTTTCGATTAATCGATTCGATGTTGGAGAAGAACGGCGAGATTTTTTGACAGTTGACAGTTGAATCGATTGTAAATCGATCGCTAAAAACTTTTTTTATTGATAAAAAAGCTTATTTAAATAATAATTATTGAGAATTATCAAATGTTTATTATAAAAAATAAGAAGATTATACGAAAATGCGCATATACCCCGTTTACATGAGCATCGAAGCCGGCTTGAATCCCAGATCGATCCTGAGGAAACAATAAACACGGATCGAGTTGATTACTCGACGAAGAAAGAAGATACCGGATCGAGTTGACTCGACGAAGAAAAAGATATCTCGAGTCAATCCCGATCCGATTACTGGATCCAGGATGTAAACGGGGTGTATAAGAAAATCATTCTTCTTTTTTATTAACCCCCATCTTTTTGACACCTGTGTTCTGTCAACAATGTCACTTCATTCGAATTTTTAAAATATGGCCGAATAGTGCTTAGTGTTAATTGTTCATTAATTGGTAGTGCTAGCAGCTGAAGCCTGAGATTGAGAAAAGAAGTATATTAAAAATTCACACATCATTGCTATGAACAATAAGGTAATGATTTTTCAAATTATTTTTATACTTAAACGATTTTTGGCAAACACTATACCGATATTTCTCCTCCGCTTGAACAGTTTATTACAAATTTAGCATTTATAATTCTTTACGCCCGCATGAACTTTGAAATGGCCGTTTGTTTTGAGTGAACGACTTGTAGCAAACTTCGCAAACATTGGCCTTGTTTGACTGTCATTAGCAGCTCAAAATCTCCTACCTGAATCCCTTTTATATCAAAGGCCAGCATTTTATTGCGACTCCTGCAGTACCAAAAATGTTTTTAGGGACAAAATGAAGAGTTTTATTTTTCAAATTATCCTTGCTAGATGTGTATTATTTTTTTGGTTAAAAAATTACCATTAGTAGAATTTGTTGTTTTAATCTGTCCTTAGCCTGTCCAACAACATAGGTATTTACATATACAATAAACTAAAAGTTACAATAAATACTGCTATAGATTGCGAACTGATCAACCCTACTATACAATGCTATAAAAAAATGAAATAAAAAATCAACTAACTAAATTACAAAATTTATACACGGCTTTTTTTTAATTTTATTCAAGGATACTTAGGCGAATACAACGAATTATAGTTTAATATTTATATAATATGTACAAAAAAAAGAAACAATTTGGCGACATTTCATTTCGAGTGTTTTCACATCATATCACTTAAATCGAATTTTAAAAATGTTACGAACATCGCTGCAAACATTTCAACAAGTCATATAATATGCAATAATTAAAAAAAATAAAGTACTTGTTTAAAATGAGTGTAATAAAATAATAATATTTGCAGGGATACTCTATTGAAACACCCCCTATATCAATGTACAGATAACTCATTTATCTGATTATTAATTGTTATCGATTAAATTCAGTTGAATGTTGGACAGAGTGTTAGATAAAAATCGCCAAAAACAAATTCAATTAATGCACTTAAATAAAAAAAACCATTTTCGACGACATTTTCTCCAAACTTTCGATACATCTAAGTAAGCGTAGGCACCAAATAAAAACATTCATTTTGGTACGAATTAGTCTTTTATTATTATTTTTTCTGGTTATTAATTAAACGTCTAGGTGTATGTATAAATCTTAATTTAATGTCATTAAAATTAGCGAGGAAATTATTTAAAAAAAAAAAGAACGTGGAATTTTCCAAACATTTTCGCGGCCCTTTTTCGCGAAAAAGAACACAACAAAAAAAAGAGACAATGCTCGATAAAAATTACGTAATAAATCTTCATACGGGGCGTACACCAATTACTCGCGTTACTTCGAACGATTCGCATACACCCCGTATAATCATTATATACTCACTAAACAAATATGTACATATATTTTTGTTTACCTTAACGACAATACCGATATTACTCTACCGCTTTATGTATAAAAAAAACTCGCTGTCTCTCTCTCTCTCCTGCGTAACTAAACCGAATTCGGGGGAAAACTGGCCGAACTGTTGGAATGTGCCAGGCTGAGCATCGAGCCGGATAAACTCCCATCGTCTTCGTAACTGTTCCTCGACAAATCGTTCAATCCCAACGACATTTCGGCTATAGCCAGAGCGCTATACAAACAACGACAATTAAATTAGTAATATAAATTATACAGGGTGTTAATGAACACTTGTATATTTTTGGATTCTACTCGATGAGCTGATTACAAGGACGGGTTATATTTGGTATTTTGGTCTAATAATAAAGACTATATTGTCCTGAATTGATTCAAATGATCCTAGTCAGTTCTAAAATTGTTCTAGATAGTTCTGAATGATTCTGGATAGTCCTAAAATGTTCTAAGATTGTCCTGAATTGATTCAAATGATCCTACTCAGTTCTAAAATGGTTCTGGATGATTCAAGACAGTTCTAATGCGTTCTGGAACAGTTTAGAGTCACCAAAATTCAAAATTTTGTGATTTTTCAAATGAAAACTTCTAAATAGTCACTCTAAAATTGTTCTGGATAGTTCTGAATGATTCTGGATAGTCCTAAAATGTTCTAAGATTGTCCTGAATTGATTCAAATGATTCTAGTCAGTTCTAAAATGGTTCTAGATGATTCTGGACAGTTCTAATGCGTTCTGGAACAGTTTAGAGTCACCAAAATTCAAAATTTTGTGATTTTTCAAATGAAAACTTCTAAATAGTCCCTCTAAAATTGTTCTGGATAGTTCTGAATGATTCTGGACAGTCCTAAAATGTTCTAAGATTGTCCTGAATTGATTCAAATGAACCAAGTCAGTTCTAAAATGATTCTGGATGATTCTGGACAGTTCTAATGCGTTCTGGAAAAGTTTAGAGTCACCGAAATTCAAAATTTTGTGATTTTTCAAATGAAAACTTCTAAATAGTCGCTCTAAGATTATTCTGGATAGTTCTGAATGATTCTGGATAGTCCTACAATGTTCTAAGATTGTCCTGAATTGATTCAAATGATCCTAGTCAGTTCTAAAATGATTCTGGATGATTCTGGACAGTTCTAATGCGTTCTGGAACAGTTTAGAGTCACCAAAATTCAAAATTTTGTGATTTTTCAAATGAAAACTTCTAAATAGTCGCTCTAAAATTGTTCTGGATAGTTCTGAATTATTCTGGATAGTCCTAAAATGTTCTAAGATTGTCCTGAATTGATTCGAATGATCCTAGTCAGTTCTAAAATGGTTCTGGATTATTCTGGACAGTTCTAGTGCGTTCTGGAACAGTTTAGAGTCACCAAAATTCAAAAATTTGTGATTTTCCAAATAAAAACTTCTAAATAGTCACTCTAAAATTGTTCTGGATAGTTCTGAATGATTCTGGATAGTCCTAAAATGTTCTAAGATTGTCCTGAATTGATTCAAATGAACCTAGTCAGTTCTAAAATGGTTCTAGATGATTCAAGACAGTTCTAATGCGTTCTGGAACAGTTTAGAGCCACCTAAATTCAATATTTAGTGATTTTTGAATAGCTGTATAGCCTTTATTACAAGACCAAGCTACCAAGTATGACCCCTCGTTGTAATCAGCTCTTCGAATAGAACCCAAAAAGCATACAGGGTGTCCCATTTAAAATATCGAAGTCATCTTCACGTCATAATTTAAGACCCTTGTATTGCACCAACCTAAATCCCAACGTAACGGACTCGTCATCGAACTCCTCCAGCTCCTTCTCCTGCTTCTCGTGCAATATCCTTATGCGTTCGCTCCTCTCTTCGATGAACCTCGTATTCTCCGCGCTCATCTACAACGAACCTTCATTAATACCAACGCAATACAACGATTTATAACCAACCTTCTGCTCCAACAGAGCTCGTCTCACAGCCACCCTCTCCTGCAGCTCGTTCTTCTCTCTATCCCTCTGCGCCTGCGCCTGCATCTTATTTTTGCTCTGATACGCGATCAGTATCTCCAATTCGTAGCGCAAACGTTCGCGCATTTGTTGGCATTGCAACTTAAATTAAAAATAAATTTAGCACGTATAAACAATAACGTGTAAAAAAAACCACCCACCTCTTGACTCTCGTCCAATTTAATGCACTGTTTCTGCAACATTTCCGCGATACTTTGCTCGTATTGATCGCCCAACAAAGCTAATTTGCGACGTTGCTCCTCCTTCAACTTCTTAATCACCGCCTTCTGGTTCTCCTTAGGCGTATTGAGGAGTATTTGAGCCTTGAGCGCCTTGTATTGCTTCGTTTGCACCTTGCACGTTTCTCTAAACTGCTTGCGAACTTGCATTTCTTTTTGCTACAAATTAAACAGTCAATTACATATAGTTTGTGCAAAACAAATCTGCACATACTTTCAACGATTTAGGCTGCTGCTTCAGCTCCAAAGCGTGCTTCTTCCTCATCTCTCGCTCCGTCCTCTTCATGTACTCCGCCTGATTGGCCAGCTCCGTATCATGTTGATTCTTCACCTGCTCCTCTCTTAGCGCGTGCACGGCCTTCTGCTGTCTGTACTCCAGCTCCTGCGTTTGCTCGTGGTGGCGCATCAACATCGAGTGGGCCTGCTCCAGCTGGCTCTGGCGCTTGTTCATCTCCTGCCGCAACAGCTCCTGCTCCAGCTGGTGGTAGGCCATCAGCTTTTTTCTGCGGAACTTGCGCAACTCCAGCTCGAGGAACTCCTTTTGGCAGCGCAGCATGCGCTGCTCCTCCTGCGCGTCCACCAGCTTCAGATTGTCCTTGTGGGTTCTACGAAATACAACAAATTAATATTTTTATCGAGTTTATACAATTACGACTAACTGTAAGGTAGCATCTCGTTGTCTCTTGGGCGTAGAATCGTCCTGGGACAGCTCCCTCTTCCACCTCTCCTTATTGGCCTTGTACTCCTTCTTTCTATGGGCATCGAACGCCTTCCTGTCGGCGTCCTGCCTGCCCGATATATCCTTCACCAGCTTCTTCTCGCCGGCCGAATTCTGCTTGTGTTTCCTCTCCAACTCCTGCAGGTGCTTCATCTGCAAACGCTCCAACTCCTTGCTGAAGTTCTGCAACAGGTTCTCGTACTCTTTGTCGAGCTGGTTCTTGTGCGCCTCCATCTCCATCTTGCACTTGTCCTCGAGCTTGAGCAGCGCGCTCTGGTGCTCGCGGCGCATGCGCTTGTAGCCGGACATCTGCTCGTGCATCTCCTCCTGCATGTGCTCCTTCTGCTGCTTGGTGACGATGCTGGTGGTTCTGATTGTGGCGAAGTTGTTGGTGCCGTGGTCCGATAGGGCCGCAGCCACCGGGTGGTTGAGCTGTCTGTGCCGCCTGTTCGTACCGTC
Source organism: Phyllotreta cruciferae (assembly GCA_917563865.1). Taxonomy (NCBI): domain Eukaryota; kingdom Metazoa; phylum Arthropoda; class Insecta; order Coleoptera; family Chrysomelidae; genus Phyllotreta; species Phyllotreta cruciferae. The sequence continues at coordinate 548,683 of OU830618.1, read as the reverse complement.
TTCGCCACCTTCGAAAGATGATCGATCGATTAGTTATGGATAATTGTATCGAGTAGTTCGTTAGTTACCTGCTGGTAGACTGTTAGTGCTGCTAGATTGGCTGCTAGCAGATACTCCTACAGAATGTACGCTTTGCTCAGATGTAACCGAATTGCTCTTCGAACTATCACCGCCGGTGTGCTCGTCCGGAGTATCATCTACATCTTAATATAACAAACAATTCGTTAAATTGGCTACTCTAATTCGAAATAAACTTAAAATTTACCTATGGTACTTTCGGTTTCGCAATTCTCCACCATGAGGATCTTCTTCATCTTGCGGTAGTTCAAATTGTCCAAGTCCCGGACGGCTGCTTTGGTCCGCTGGATCAAATCGATCAGCACGTTGGGCGATCGCGTTCTGGTGATGAATTGGTGGCTCAATAGCCTCGAGGAAGTAGGCCGTTGCAACGTACTTTTCTGCATTAAAACATGCTTTAGAATGCATTTTCTCTACTAGTATAATGTATTATCGTACCTGCAGACAGGCTTCTACGAAGTGTTTAAATATATCAGTCCACACGTCTGCGTATTCCGGTTTAGATAGAGTTGGCGGTTCGTTTTGAGCGATGTGATAGAGCGCCGACATGGCGTTCATATTGAAATATGGCGGTTTCCGTTCGGCCAATTCTATACAGGTGATGCCCAATGACCACACGTCCACTTTGCCATCGTACTGGCCTTCGTCCATCGCCAAAATCACCTAAAACAAAACAGCCAAGTTTAGAGATAAGCAAACCTCAACAAACGGCCTTGCAATCGACGTGTATTCAGCCCCCTATTTTTAATGTTAATCAATTGTTGAGTTTAATCAACGTCGTATCTTTGGCTTTGCAATCAACGTGTATTCAGCACCCTATTTTTAATATTAATCAATCGTTTAATTTAATCAACGTGTATTCAGCACCCTATTTTTAATGTTAATCAATCGTTTAGTTTAATCAACGTCATATCTTTGGCCTTGCAATCAACGTGTATTCAGCACCCTATTTTTAATGTTAATCAATCGTTTAGTTTAATCAATGCCATATCTTTGGCCTTGCAATCAACGTGTATTCAGCACCCTATTTTTAATATTAACCAATCCTTTAATTTAATCAACGTGTATTCAGCACCCTATTTTTAATGTTTAGTTTAACCAACGTCATATCTTTGGCCTTGTATTCAGCGTGTATTCAGCTATTATTACCTCCGGTGCCATCCAATACGGCGTGCCCACGAACGAATTGGCCGGACATTTAATCGAAGCGCTACCGAAATCGGCCAATTTCACCGTACCGTTTTCAGTCAACAGGATATTACCAGCTTTAACATCCCTGAAACACAACAGAAAAATTAATACGCAACTCCAATATGGCATCTAAATCAACCTACCGATGAATCCTGCCTAATTCGTGCAAGTAACTCAGCCCGTGTAGCACCCCATCGCAGATGGCCGCGATCTCGTCTTCCTTCAACGGCCTCTTGTGCACTTCGATGATGTCCGAAGCCGATCCCAAGCAGTACTCCATCACCAGCCAAGCGGTACTATCTCGCAGATAACAACCCTTGTACTCGATCGTATTGGGATGATTCAACTGCTTGAGGAATCGTATCTCCTTCAAGATATCCTGCCACTTCTCGAGGCTCTGCTTGCCCACGTAGGACATCTTCTTCACGGCCACGATTTGTTTGGTGAGCAGGCATCGCGCGTAGTAGACCGCCCCGAAGCTCCCGTGGCCTATCTCCCGCAGGTCCTCGAAGGTCTTCTCCGGGTCGTGCTTGTAGAAGAGGTCCGCGGTGTCGGGGTCGCGCAGGCTGCCCGGCCGCGGCACCGGCGCCATGGCGTCGAGGCGGCGACGCTGCTGCTGGTCCTGCGGCGACGCTATGACGGCATGTTGACTGAAACATTATCGAAAGTTGTATGTACAAAATGCGTTCGAAACGAATAGTAGGTTGTGGAAATTTGACGTTTCGCGAGTTTTATAGAAACTGTCATTTTGACGTATAATTCCACAGCCTACTCTAATGTAATGAAACATACTTTAATTACTGGCCATATTAGTATTGTATTTATGCAGTTACACTACGAATTAATTTAATATAGCGTAATTGAATCGACTATGTATGAATAAATAAATAAACAGAGTAGTAGAAAACAAAAAACTAATACATAATAAAAACTTACACGTAACTTGTGGAGAAAATAAAATGGCCGCCGAAATTCGATTTTGCTGGAAAACACCTTCGCTCAAAGCGCTCTCATCTTGTTTTTTTCTCGCTTTATTTACCGATAATCGGAGCTAATTGGATTAGCTGCTGCACTAATGCACTGATTCCGATCGGAAAGTTCTTTAAATGTGGTTATTTTCGCGTACGAATCCACGGAATACCCGAGATATATGTCACAATAATGCAGATGCAACGGGCGACATAACCTCACAAATTGTCAAATTACATTTCTGGCTGGCTCGGTCGATAACTCGCCTGCTTGATTCGACGATTGTTGGCGCGGGGAGATTTTCGGGGCGATTTTCACGTAATGTACGTACGCGGAAAACGCATCGCGCTGGAAAACGGAGAAATTCAACGAAAATACGAAAAACCCCACCCTGAAAAATAAGTTTCACTTTTCATTTATTTTTTTTTCTTCGCGACTGTCAATGTCAACTGTCAAAACTCTTCTTCTCGCTCGAATGGTTAAGTCATATTTAAAGAAAAAGAAGAATATTATAACCTCGCTTTTATTCGTTATTTTTATTCCGGCGTAGGTGTTTGTAAATACAAATACACACAAAAATGAGGTAAAACAATGCAATTTACACCAAACATTCACTCCTAAATTATCTTATTTCTAGATTAAGCGTAGACGGCCTAATCGTGTACTTCCCCTACGACTACATATACCCCGAACAATACGCCTACATGAGAGAACTAAAAAAAGCCTTAGACGCCAAAGTAATCCAGCAATTATCAACTTATTCGTGACTAATTCGATTCCAATTGCAGGGCCATTGCTTGCTCGAAATGCCTTCGGGCACAGGCAAGACGGTCACCCTTCTTTCGCTGATCGTAGCCTACATGATCGAACACCCCCATCACGTAAGGAAATTAATCTACTGCTCGCGCACTGTACCCGAAATCGAGAAGGTCCTGGAGGAGCTGAAGAAGCTGTACGAGTACTACGAAAAAACGGACGGAGAGTCGCCCAAGCTTACGGGAGTGGTATTATCATCGAGGAAAAACATGTGTATACATCCACAAGTAGATTGTTATTTACGCTTGTATAAACTGTTTAAAAACTCTGTAAATGTTGTAGGTTAGTACCCAAAAAGAGGGTAAAATAGTCGATGGGAAATGCCATGCGTTAACAGCCAGCTACGTTAGAGAAAAGCACTCGTACGATGACACCGTACCGATTTGCCAGTATTACGAAGACTTCAATCTAGACGGCAAAGACTCCATACTACCCTACGGAGTCTACAACATAGACGATTTAAAACAGTACGGGAAAGACCGAAACTGGTGCCCCTACTTCGTATCACGACTAGCCGTAATATCATTCACACGAAAATTACATCGCAGTACTAAAACTGTTCGATTACAGATTACGTACGCTAACATAGTGGTATACAGCTACCACTACCTGCTCGACCCGAAGATAGCCGATGTGGTGTCGAAGGAGCTAGCGAAAGAGTCCGTGGTGATCTTCGACGAAGCCCACAACATAGACAACGTGTGCATCGACGCCATGAGCGTGAAAATCAAGAAGCGCACCATCGAAAAGGCCTCGGCCAACATACAGCTACTCGAAAAAACCATAGCCGAGTAAGCTCGTAACTCATCGATAGCCAATCGAGCTGTACGTGGTTTGTTTAAGGATGCGAGAGGACGATTCGCGGAGGCTGCAGGACGAGTACCAGCGCTTGGTGCAGGGTTTAAAGGACGCGAACGTGGCTAGAGAGACCGATGTGATTCTATCGAACCCGGTGCTGCCCGATGAGATTCTGCAGGAGGCCGTGCCGGGGAATATCCGGAACGCGGAGCATTTCATCAGCTTTTTGAAACGGTTTTTGGAGTACGTGAAAACTCGGTTGAGAGTACAGCACGTTGTTCAAGAATCCCCTGTCGCTTTCCTGAAGGATGTGCAGCAAAAGGTTGTGATCGATTCGAATCGTACAATACTTTAATCGATTCTTTTGTAGGTGTGCATCGAACGCAAGCCGTTGAGATTCTGCGCGGAGCGTTTATCATCGTTGTTAAAAACGTTAGAAATCTCCGATTTGGCCGATTTTAGTCCGATTATATTAATCACGCATTTGGCAACGTTGGTTTCGACATACACCAAAGGATTCACCGTGATCGTAGAGCCCTTCGACGACAAAACCCCCACCGTTTCGAACCCCATACTACACGTATGGTAACCATCAACCCATCTAGTTACCTGCAAACCATTAACTACTCGATTTACAGTTGCTTGGATTCCTCTATAGCAGTCAAACCGGTGTTCGATCGATTCCAAACCGTAGTAATAACATCGGGCACTCTATCACCGATGGACATGTACCCCAAAATACTAAACTTCCGTCCTGTAATCATGTCTTCTTTCACGATGACGCTAGCGAGGCCTTGTTTGTTACCAATGGTACGTTATCCAGCCACTAATTAACAACAAACTAAAGCTCCGTTTGCTACAGATCGTATCGAAAGGCAACGATCAAGTGGCTATATCATCTAGATTCGAGACCAGGGATGACAACGCCGTGATTAGAAACTACGGGCAACTACTAGTAGAGGTAAATAATACTATAAATATTGCGTATTGTATTAACGCCTCGTACGTGTTTAGGTAGCAGCCAATGTACCCGATGGCATCGTGTGCTTCTTCACATCGTACCTCTACTTGGAATCGGTGGTGGCCAGTTGGTACGATCAAGGCGTTATAGACAATCTACAGAGGTATAAATTGCTGTTTATTGAGACTCAAGACTCGGCAGAGACCAGTTTCGCTTTGATGTACTACATTAAAGTACGTAGAGTGATTGTGTTACGAGTAGTGTATACGTAAAGCGAGTTTGTTGTAGGCTTGCGAGTCAGGCAGAGGGGCCGTATTGCTCTCGGTAGCCCGAGGAAAGGTGTCCGAAGGCGTGGATTTCGATCACCATTTGGGCAGGGCCGTGCTAATGTTCGGTATACCGTACGTGTACACCCAATCGAGGATACTCAAAGCTCGATTGGATTATTTGCGCGATCAATTCCAGGTTAGTGCTGGCTGTAAAATGGCGATGGTATCTGATTGTGTTTGTGTAGATAAAAGAGAACGATTTTTTGACCTTCGATGCGATGCGTCACGCAGCCCAATGCGTGGGAAGGGCCATACGAGGGAAGACCGATTACGGCATAATGATATTCGCTGATAAAAGGTTCTCGAGATCCGATAAGAGATCCAAGTTGCCCAAGTGGATTCAGGAGCACTTGAAGGATTCCTATTGTAATTTGTCCACGGAGGAGGCTGTGCAGGTACGTGGATTCTATTACAGGTATCTGTAATAAACGAGTGGTTTTCGTAGATTGCGAAAAGGTGGTTGAGGCAAATGGCGCAGCCTTTTACTAGGGAGGATCAGTTGGGGGTGTCTCTGTTGACTTTGGAGCAATTGAAAGAGCTTGAGGCTAAGAAATTACAGGAGGAGGGTAACGAGAACGAGAATTAGCGTTAGGATTAAGTAGGTTTTTATAATTAATTATAATTTTGTTTGGCTAAATGAGGATTAAATTGCGAATTGTATTTAGCTCTGAAGTTGGCGTTGGTTTCCTTCGGCGTATCTTTTTTCCCATGGAGTTTGTCGAGTAGAGCTTCGGTTCGTAATCTTTCTTCGTTTTCGCGTTTTAATCGTTTCATGCGTAACAATTCGAGCTGTCGACGTTTCTCTGCTTGTTCTGTGTCATCTTCAGAATCGGATTGTCGCGATCGTTTCTTATTTTTGTGCGTTTTATGCGAATTTTCTGCAATCGAGCAACTTCGATTAATCGAAGGCCTCTTCTTTGTATCTACATCAACACGACCGGCGAATTTTCTTATAACATTTAAAGGATCTTCTCTTATTTTACTCTTTAAATTAACTTCAACTTTCTCGTTGGTTCTTTCGGGGGCTACATTATACCAGCTTTTTTTGCCCAAAGCTTCGTTAGTGTCTTGACCGAGGTAAGTTAGGTAGCCAATTTGCTTTTCGTACTTCTCTTTCTCCTCTTTCACCTCTTTCTCGTGCTCTTTGTTGATCTCTTTTTGCTCGGCAACGCCTTCTTCGAGCTCCTCGAAGAAGTTTACGTGTCTCGATGATCCCGCGGGGTCTATCGCAGCAGGCGTGGAATTTGTAGAGGAGCGACTTCGCTTTAATAATAAAGATCGTCTGGCTTCTCGTTCCTAAATAAGAGTTGAATTAGGGAGATTATTGCGAATTTATTAGTAGTTTGTGGCTTACAGCTAGCTTTATACGTTCTTCGATGGCCTTTTCTTCTTCTAAAGCTTTGGCCTCGTCTCGCCTTACTCTCGCTATGTTTTCCCTCGTACGTACGTGCCATCTGAAATCGATTAATTACGTATAAATCTGCGTTTATTGAGCGTTTTGTTACCTTTTTTTCGGTAAAATATTCATTTTTGTATCACCAAATTGACGTTCGCACGAATTGAAGTTGACAGTTGGTAAGTGGCTGAATACACGAGCAGCAAGAGGCCGATAAAAAAGAAGACTGCCGTTGTCAACGTGACCGGTCATGCGCATTGGTAACCGACGCACCTAAGAGGGTAGCCCAGCCTCCATTTTGCGAATTGTGAAACTCAGGTTGTCGACATTTCAGGGGCGAGTAAGTAAATAACAAAATAACCCACTTTTTAAATAACTTCCGCGAGCTCTCGAGGGTAGTTTTACGAATCGTTTAAACTATAAATCACAACTAGAAATTGCGATCAGTACGCAAACAATTCGAATGCTATCGCATATCCCGTTCGAAAATGGATAGCAGAAGTAGCAGAACAATTCCCTTTACTAATAAGCCTAATAACAATGCTAACAGCAGCAACAGATTCGAATCAACAAGTGCACTAAAACCCGGCCGTTTTTGTTAGGTTATGGCCGACCCGGAGCCCCGCATAAAGAACGAGGTGGCGGTGAAGCCCGAGGAGGAGATCATCCAAATCGAGGAGCTGCCCTTCGAGGACGAGGCCCGCCCGAGCGAGACCGTAGTGCTGCGAAACATCGAGCTGGCCGAATCCGCCGCAGAAGGAGGCCAGATCGAGTTCCTCGGCAAGATCATCTCCCAGGCCAACTCCGATGGTAACTTAGAAATCAACACGCTCGAAGAAGATGATGTCATACACACCTACATCATCAGGTAGGTTATTTGCGATTCACTCGAGCATACTAGACTGAACGATTAAATTGGTTATTAAAGCGAGGATAACTACCAAGGGATCGATGGCGAGACGATTATATACGAAGCAGGCGAAGGGGAGAACTCCATCGAGTATTTCATAGAGGACGGCAGCACCGAGTACACCACCGTTATCAACGAAGACTCGGATATGATCGAGTACACCAGCGTAGAGATAATAGACGAAAGCGAGAGCGTGGATGATAAACCGGTGGCTTTGGAGGAAATAGAGGATGATGAAGATGATGATGATGAATCGAACGAAAGAGAGTCGATGGAGGAGGATGATAACGATGATTCGAATTCGGTGTATTACGAGGAAAGGGAGTGGAATGAGAATGAAGAGAGTAGCGATGCTATGGTTATCGATCAAGAAGGGGATAAGGGTGCTGCGGATGTTGTTTTGCAGGAGGTTAAAAAGGAGGAGTATTCGCATTGTGGTATTTGCGAGAAATCGTTCAGAACGCTCGCTGTAAGTATTGCGGGTTTAGTTTAGAAAATTGTAATTATCTCGATGATTAATTGAGGTAGAAATGTGCTGTTTGCGTTATTTTGTAGAAAAATCGTTTTGTTACCGTTTTTGGAGAGGCGAAAATTTTCGAAAATCGCTTAATTTTCGAGATATTTTGAGTTTTTGTTGATGTAATAATATTACGACTTTTGTTCAGAAAATTTGAATTATCTCGAATATTAATTGAGATAGAAACGTGCAGTTTTCATTATTTGGTAGAAAAAACGTTTCTTTATCATTTTTGAAGAGTCGAAAATTTTCGAAAATAGCTCAATTTTCGAGATATTTTGAGTTTTTGTTGATGTAATAATATTGCAACTTTAGTTCACAAAATTTAAATTATCTCGAAATTTAATTGAGATACAAACGTGCTGCTTTCCTTATTTGATAGAAAAAACGTTTCTTTATCATTTTTGAAGAGTCGAAAATTTTCGAAAATCGCTTCATTTTCAAAATATTTTGAGTTTTTGTTCATGCAATAATATTACAACTTTAGTTCACAAAATTTGAATTATCTCGAAACTTAATTGAGATAGCAACGTGCTATTTTCATTATTTGCTAGTAAAAACGTTTCTTTATCATTTTTGAAGAGTCAAAAATTTTCGAAAATCGCTCAATTTACCAAATATTTTCAGTTTTTATCGATGTATTAATATCACGAATTTCATTCCGTAGGGTCTAAAGAGACACGTAACAATCTACCACGAAAAGAAAGAAGACAACGAATTCGACGACCCCCTTTCGTTGGAACTCTGCCCCTGCTGCGGTGAACCATGGGACTCCGCTCATACGGTTATTCAACCACTATTTCAACCTACTAGATTAGCAATCATGTACTCAAACCATTAACCTAATTGAGAATATATTGCTAATTAGTATCATAGTAAACCTCTAATACTAAAGCTCTCTTTGCATTGCAGATAGGAGACTACAAATGCGAGCATTGCGACAAGCTATTCGTGCAAATCAACTTCCTGCAACGCCACAAGAGCATCGAACACCCCACGGTCGAAGACCATTACACTTGCGTAGAATGCAAACGGGAGTTCACCGCGAAATCGGCCATCGTCGATCACATGAAAATCCATCCGGTGAAGAACTTCAAGTGCCTGGACTGCAACAAGGAGTTCTCCAGGAAGTACCACCTGGACAGGCACATCTTCCAGACGGGCTGCATGGGCCAGCCGAGGAAGATGTACGATTGTCGAGTGTGCGATAAGTACTTTACGAGGAAGGACAACCTGGCCGAGCATCTGCGCAACCACGCTGGGCAATCGAAGCAGAAGAAGAAGTACACTTGTCAGTACTGCCAGAAGCAGTGCCAGGGGATTACGTTGTTGAACGTCCACGTTAGGACCCATACTGGTATAATTGTTGTGCGAAAGAGTTTGCGTTGTTGTTAATTTTGTTGTGGTTTTTTTTTTAGGGGATAGGCCTTACCAGTGCGATTTGTGTCCCAAACGGTTCCCTTCGACGGGGGCCATGAAGAAGCATAGGAGGAAGCATACGGGCGAGAAGCCGTACAGTTGCGATCAAGTGAGTTGCGTTGTAAAGTTCGTACGTTCTAAAAAGACAAGTACGTCACGAGCTGGGTTGTTAAAACGTACGCTGAACTTATGTACAGTGTGTCCCATTTTAGGTTGCGATTGGGGGGGTATCTCTCGGTTATTAGATTTGATAGGACATTGCGGTTTTTGCGAAATTGTACTACTTTTTTTTGTCAAACTTACAATGGCACAAACAGATTTTTTAAATCTCTTTTCATTTTTGAGTTACAGGGTGATAATGAAAATTGGGAGTTATTCAGCCACCTCCGTATCTCGTTTGCTATTGAAGATATTTTAAATGTGTAAATTGATTATTATAGATAATTTTACGTTGAATTCAGTGACGTTCTTAGTTTTTTTATGGGGGTTACCATTTCTGAAATATGACACCAACTTGTATTTTTTTTAATGGGACACCCTGTATTTTTATTGGCTATTAAATTTGTAATTTTTTTCTCTTTTTAATGATATGGCACATTCTATATTTTGAATTTTCTTAAAACGATCAAAAAAGAGAAAAACTATTTTATTATAAAAATGGCTAGGGGGCTATGCGGAAAAACAAAAAAATCGTAGAAATGTTTTATTTAATATTCTCAACAACTATTTTTGTTCTAAAAGTATTTTATTTTGGTTTTTCTGCATAGCCCCCTAACCATTTTTCGAATAAAATAGTTTTTCTCTTTTTTGAGCGTTCTAATGAAATTCAAAATATAGAATGCGCCATATCATTAAAAAGAGAAAAAAATTACAAATTTAATAGCCAATAAAAATATAGGGTGTCCCATTAAAAAAATTACAAGTTGGTGTCATATTTCAAAAATGGTAACCCCCATAAAAAAACTAAGAACGCCACTGAATTCTACGTAAAATTATCTATAATAATCAATTTACACATTTAAAATATCTTCAATAGCAAACGATATACGGGGGTGGCTGAATAACTCAGAATTTTCATTATCACCCTATAACTCAAAAATGAAAAGAGATTTAAAAAATCTGTTTGTGCCATTGCAAATTTGACAAAAAAGTAGTAAAGGTTCACGAAAACCGCAATGTCCTATCAAATCTAACAACCAAGATACCACCCAATCGCAACCTAAAATGGGACACACTGTACTACTATACGAAACGACTCACAAACGGCCTCTTACTGTTCCAGTGCCACAGGAAGTTCTCCGCAAAAGAAACGCTAAACCGCCACTACCGCATCCACACGGGAGAGAAACCGCACAGTTGCCAGTTCTGCGGCAAATCTTTCATCCAGCCCTCGCAATTACGAGCCCATATTTTCCATCATACCGGCGAAAACGCCTATACATGCTCTTACTGCGGTAGAGCATTCAATCGCAAATTGAGGCTCACGAATCACATTAAATACATGCACGAAGGGGCCGATCCTTTACCCTGCAGCGTGTGCTCCAAGACGTTCTTCAGAAAAGAGGATGTAGCCAGGCATATGTTGTCTCATACTGGCGAAAGACGTAAGTGTAGTTTAATTTCTTGTATAGTGTGTTGGTTTAAAACGGAGTAGTACGTCACGCGACGGGGTAGTTGCGGCGTTGCCGGATTGTTATCGGTATCGGCTATATTAGGAATTTTAAGGTTGTGGTTATATACAATGGAGAAGACCACGACTTTTTTTTTATTTATTTTTTTTTTTTCAAAACCGTGTGTTCTAAGAAGGCGCGTAATGAAATTTTTAATTTTTTCTGTGGTCAAATAAGGCCGCAATTAATTTTTAAAGTTTGAAAAACGTCACACAATCGTCATACACTCTGCTCCAATCAAAGCGAGAGTTGCAAAGAGAAGTCACATTTAGCAAGGTTGCCACGTTTCCTATTACTCTTCTTTACTCCTGCAAAATGTGCGTTTTTTTGTATATTTATTGCAATAAACATTTTCTGATTTATCCATTTTTTCCATTACCTAATGGATAATTCGATATATTAATATAGAAATAACATCTTCATCTGTATAAATTGTAACCGATTTTCGTGTTAAAAACACAAATAATGGTCCTGAAAAATTTATTTGGCAACATCCTTGTCAACTTCAATATTATCAGTAAAGTGTTTTGTGCCAAAATGCAATTCGTGTAATTTGTTTTGTGCATTTTTCAGAAAAATCTGACAAATGACAGTTTGATTTTTGTTCGTTTGTCTATTCTTTGTTACTGCGTTCGAAAATTCATACTATTTACTTATACAACAAAACGCGAGTGGTTTATGATTGGTCGATAAGGTACGAGTCAAAACCCGAAATTTTTAAATTTCAAAGGGCTATAACTTTTTAATTATAACACATTTTGAGCAACTGAAAACGGTTTTGAGCTCTAATAAATCATTTCTAATCGTCTTCTCCATTGGCTGAATAGCCCCAACAGATGACACATCAGTGTACATACAAACGTCAATGTCAAAAATAAAAAAGAATCTCCGATTACGGATCTGTGTGTTTAAAAGCGACGTTGCCGGATGTAGTAAAATTTCAACGGGAATCATTTCTAATCGTATCTTTTGCCGAAATCCGCCTATCTCACATTTAAATAAGTCGAATAGCGAATATTGCACTATGATTTTTACCGTCGTTTTAGCCTTCAGCTGTGAAGTATGCGGCAAATCGTTCGCCGTTCGTTCGTCGTTGAAAATCCACATGAACACCCATCGGAAGGAGCAGCCGTGCAGCTGCGAGACCTGCGGCAGGGCCTTCATACGCAGGGACTGCCTGATGCGGCACATACGCAGCCGGCACCGCGACGTCCTCGAGGACATCGTGGCCAACGCGGAGAAGAAGCGGCTGCAGGAGCAGCTGCTCACCGCTGCGGCTGCAACTGATAGCGCCGATGAAGCTATGTCGAAGAACGTGGTTTGGAACGAGTTGACTTTAACCGAGTCGATTAAGGAGTTGTTGATGTTGCTGGTGGATGAGGATTGTTTGTTGGAGTTTGGGTATCCCGAGGCGCCGGTTGATAAGGTAGTTTCTTAGATCATACATAAATGGATGCCTCAATACCATAAGAAGTGAATGTACGTCACGGTTCAAACATTTCCAACATGCCTTTTTCACATTATCTCCTTCTGCTTTATAGAATTTCTAATAGCTTTATCTTTGTTTTGGTCAGCTAGTGGAGCATGCGCATTGAAAACTTGAACGTATGAATTAGATAACTGTTTATATCTTGTTGCCAGATTTATTTAGATTTATTATTAATTCAAATATTTTAACACTTTTGAATTATATCTATGTATATTTTTTATCAAAAATTATAATGTTTAAGTTCGTAAATGAAATTTTGATGCATAGATATTTTAACTTTATAATTATTAATAAAAATAGTTAATTCATTATTTATTTTTGGTACAAGATAAAAAGAGAAAAGAAATAGCTTTTAGAAATTTGGCAACGTTGCTACTTTCCAATTCCTAACCTAATCCTAATCTAACCTAACTTTTGCTAACCTCAAAACGTCACGTGTTTGTTTTGATTGTTATTTCTTATTTTTTTATATTTGAATTATTGAATATGGTTACATAAATAAAATTCAAAGTATGAATGTTTAAATTTGGCGCTAATTCTGTATGTCAAATGTATCATAAGATGTCAGTTGACCAAAACAAAGATGGAGCGTTAAGAAACACAACGTGTTAAACAAAGATGTGTAATTAAAGTACGTCTCTGATATGTTGGAACAGAGTTTTTACTTCATCGATGCGTCCATTTATACAGGGTATGTCACGACGAGCTTAAACTATCTGTATATTGGAAAATACTGGGCCGATTTAAATAAAATTTTGTTTGCATATATCATGCAATAAGACGAATCGTTTAAAAATATTTTGACAGTCGTACCACTACCGGTTGTACCGGAAGTGGGCAGTAACTTTGTTATTTTAAATGGAACACCCTGTATATTTTTGCATTTTTAGATTCTACTCGATGAGCTGATTTCAAAGAGGGGTCACACTTGGTATTTTGGTCTTTTAATAAAGGCTATACAGCCACTCAAAAATCACAAAATTTTGATTTTAGGTGGCTCTGAATGCCAAACAATTGAAAATCGAGGAAAACGGCTTACTTGGTCCTATCCTAACTTTTCAAGTACTATTCTATTGACATGATATAAAATGTATACAGGGTGATCAAAAATTTCGAAATTTTTATCAAAAAAATTTTTGTACCCTTAGACAGTACTTGAAAAGTTAGGACAGTACCATGTAAGCCGTTTTTCTCGATTTTCAATTGTTTGGCTTTCAGAGCCACCTAAAATCAAAATTTTGTGATTTTTGAGTGGCTGCATAGCCTTTATTAAAAGACCAAAATACCAAGTGTGACACCTTTTTGTAATCACCTCATCGAGTAGAATCTAAAAATGCAAAAATATACAGGGTGTTCCATTTAAAATAACAAAGTTACTGCCCACTTCCGGCACAACCGGAAGTGGTACGACTGTCAAAATATTTTTAAACGATTCGTCTTATTGCATAATATATGCAAACAAAATTTTATTTAAATCGGCCCAGTATTTTCCAATATACAGATAGTTTAAGATCGTCGTGACATACCCTGTATAAATGGATGCATCGATGAAGTAAAAACTCTGTTTCAACATATCAGAGACGTACTTTAATTACCTATCTTTGTTTAACACGTTGTGTTTCTTAACGCTCCATCTTTGTTTTGGTCAACTGACATCTTACGATACATTTGACATACAGAATTAGCGCCAAATTTAAACATTCATACTTTGAATTTTATTTGTGTAACCATATTCAATAATTCAAATATAAAAAAATAAGAAATAACAATCAAAACAAACACGTGACGTTTTGAAGTTAGTAAAAGTTAGGTTAGATTAGGATTAGGTTAGGAATTGGAAAGTAGCAACGTTGCCAAATTTCTAAAATCTATTTCTTTTCTCTTTTTATCTTGTACCAAAAATAAATAACGGATTAACTATTTTTATTAATAATTATAAAGTTAAAATATCTATACATCAAAATTTCATTTACGAACTTAAACATTACAATTTTTGATAAAGAATATTACATATGTAGATATAATTCAAAAGTGTTAAAATATTTGAATTAATAATAAATCTAGATAAATCTGGCAACAAGATATATTTAAACAGTTATCTAATTCATACGTTCAAGTTTTCAATGCGCATGCTCCATTAGCTGACCAAAACAAAGATAAAGCTATTAGAAATTCTATAAAACAGAAGGAGATAATGTGAAAAAGGCACGTTGGAAATGTTGGAACCGTGACGTACATTCAGTTCTTATGGTATTGAGGCATCCATTTATATATAATCTAAGGGTATTTTGCTGTGTGGGTGTACTGGTAGTTTGTTTAAAATTGGTGTATTTGTAGGTTTTGGATAGCGTGATAGCTAAATGTGGGCACAAGCCGGCTTCCGAGGAGGATTTCGATTATATCGGGAGGATTCGGGAGAATGCTAAGTTGTTGTTTACTGTTGTAATCGATGACGAGGCCGTTAAAGAGTTGCTGAATAACCAAACGGTGGACGAAGTGATTTTGCACGTATTAAAGTTGGCGAAGAAGCAGTCGAGCAGTAGTTGAAATGGGCCTTATTATGTACGTTATTTGGTTTGTAGATTTCTGGTTTTTACAATGTTTTTTTTTCTTTTCGGTATCAGAGGAATTATATTATATAAATTATATAAAAATATTGGTGATTTATTTTGTCCTTTCGCCTATTAATTTGTTAAACGCGGTGTGTTTGAAAAGTATTTATTTATTCGACCTAACGAGGGGTATAAAAAATATGTACAGTGTGTCCTGTACTACTTTTTTGTCAAACTTGCAATGGCACAAACAGATTTTTTATATCTCTTTTCATTTTTGAGTTACAGGGCGATAATGAAAATTCTGAGTTATTCAGCCACCCCCGTATCTCGTTTGCTATTGAAGATATTTTAAATGTGTAAATTGATTGTTATAGATAATTTTACGTAGAATTCAGTGACGTTCTTAGTTTTTTTATGGGGGTTACCATTTCTGAAATATGACACCAACTTGTAATTTTTTTAATGGGACACCCTGTATTTTTATTGCCTATTAAATTTGTAATTTTTTTCTCTTTTTAATGATATGGCGCATTCTATATTTTGAATTTCATTAAAACGCTCAAAAAAGAGAAAAACTATTTTATTCGAAAAATGGTTAGGGGGCTATGCAGAAAAACCAAAATAAATTACTTTAGAACAAAAATAGTTGTTGAGAATATTAAATAAAACATTTCTACGATTTTTTTGTTTTTCCGCATAGCCCCCTAACCATTTTTATAATAAAATAATTTTTCTCTTTTTTGAGCGTTTTAAGAAAATTCAAAATATAGAATGTGCCATATCATTAAAAAGAGAAAAAAATACAAATTTAATAGGCAATAAAAATACAGGGTGTCCCATTAAAAAAATTACAAGTTTGTGTCATATTTCAGAAATGGTATCCCCCATAAAAAAACTAAGAACGTCACTGAATTCTACGTAAAATTATCTATAATAATCAATTTACACATTTAAAATATCTTCAATAGCAAACGAGATACGGGGGTGGCTGAATTAGTCAGAATTTTCATTATCACCCTGTAACTCAAAAATGAAAAGAGATTTAAAAAAATCTGTTTGTGCCATTGTAAATTTGACAAAAAAGTAGTAGATAGGTTCACGAAAACCGCAATGTCCTATCAAGTCTAATAACCAAGATATATCTTGGTCGCGACCAAAATGGGACACATAAATCTATCTACTATTTATACTATATAAATAGTTAATAAAACTATTTTTAATTAGCTCGCAAATTGTGGTAAAAATATTCTGCTATTCGGTATAGTTTCTTGCAAATGCTTCAAAATTAGTTCTTTAACTAATAAGTTAAATAATAATAATTAGATGGCGCCACCGGTTTTGCAAAAGCTTATAAATAGACAAATTTAGTGCCGGAGCGCTCAGTAACTCCTCTGCCATGGTGAGGGAATGTTGCTCTTCTTCATGATCAAATCACACGATAATTAATATAGTAAAAGTAGAATTCTCTGTTTTAATCTTCTCATCAAATGTAACTAATTCTACATATTACTGGACCCATCCACCATCCCCGGCCGCCTTCCCTACCACCTACCTTACTTAAGTAACTTACTCATACGATACCGTGGGCGAGATATAAGCATTCTTTTAATGCGCCATCTAGCGGTAGTTTTCCGAACTACGATTTTTTACCACATTTTATTGCTATCCAATGCCTATAAAGCTGTAACTGACACAATCATTTACTCGACACAATCATTTACTCATTTAATTCCAAATTAACTTAAATCCCAAGAAAGGGCGTATGGTAACTAAATAAAAGTACATAAATTCATACAAATAATAATATATTTATCAAAACATACGAAATTGAATACAAATCTGTACGTACATCAATAGATTAATATCGTTATTCGATCATGCTAATTTCTTCGGCTAAATTAGCCGAATTCCCAATCAATAAATAAATTAAAAAAATAGATTATTACACAACTAAACGATTCTCGCGATGTGCGTATATTCATTCTCATTTCGTTTGGGGCACCACTGGTATTTTGAAATTGATGTATTCGTGGCTATCGGGAGTGTTCGAGCCGATGTTCATGTATTCGTTGCTCGAGGTTTTCACCGAATCCCCCATACCTGTTCGATAAATATTAAATTATGTAGTTAATACAAATCGATTAAGAGGGAGCATTTATATGACTATACCTGGTATTGGTAATCCACAGGGAGGGAACTCGATGTAGAATTCGTTGCGAATGTTGAGAGTACTCGGGCGGTTTACCGGCTTCTCCTGTAAGGTAAAATAGTGAATTATATATACAGTGTGTCTACGTAAGTGCGCACCATATGGGAAACTTTTTTATTGATAATATTACGAAAAAAAGTTATTCTTCATAAAAAGTTCTGTATTGTGTAAAAATTAAAATGCAATCATCAGATATTAAAAATTTTCAGTCGTATACGGGGGTTTGTCAAAAAATGTGATTTTTGCCCAAGAGTAAAGTACCTTTATTTTTGACAATATGAAAAATTATTATAAAGAAAAAATGTTTAGAATTAAAAAAAAACTTTCAAATATTCAATATTGTTTATTTATAAAAATATTTTTTTCGACATTTTTTCTTGAAAAAATTTCGCGAAAATGTTGAAAATTTAAGTTTGCACTTTTTTGCATAATTAATTTAGGATGCACCGGCATTTTTTAAAAGTAGTACCGGATTTCACATTTCATTTTCCAAAGTTTTCACAGAGAAAATGTAAAAAAAATATTTTTATAAATAAACAATATTGAATATTTTAAAGGTTATTTTTAATTCTAAACATTTTTTCTTTATAATAATTTTTGATATTTTCAAAAATAAAGGTACTTTACTCTTGGACAAAAATCACATTTTTTGACAAACCCCCGTATACGACTGAAAATTTTTAATATCTGTTAGTTGTATTTTAGTTTTTACACAAAGCAGAACTTTTGTGCGCCACCCTGTATATGAATCTTACCTCTATAGTTTCGAATGTATGCTTCGTAGGCAACACCTTCAAAGGCTTCGGTGCAGGCACAGTATTGTAATTCAACTCCAGCACCGCCTTGTTCAATTTAAGTCGAAACTCGTCCTCTGAACCGCTATTCAAACAGACCTAAAACCAAACCGCGGCCTCTTACTTATAAACACAACCGACCAATCCTATACAGGGTGTTATTTAATAACATGCTAATACTTAAGGGGGTGATTCTTGGACCCATTTTAAGAAAAAAACTTCATATAAACCTATGTCCTAAACTTCTTAACTTTTGAGATACGGGGTATTAAAGTTTTAAGAAAAAAAAAAACAATTTTTTACTGTCATTTTCATACCACTTAAAATATTTTTATGAAATTTGGTGTACGGCGTTTATGCATTAAAGAGCATTTTTTGACCCGAAAATCTTTTTTTTATTTCTAACAGTGGCGTCCCTACTGGACTCGGACTAGATATTTTTGAATAAAAAAGTGATACGCCACTGCTATCTCTTAAAATCAAAATTATTTTTCGAATTCTCGTTCAATTTAGAACAAATTCGATTTCTTGACTTTTTTTCGTACAACTCACCGTTTCGCTAAAAAAAAAATAAATTCATTCATTTGCATCTCCCTGGACCTGGACGAATGACGACCCAAAAACGATTTATCTAACTCTGAACAATAATTTATTTAAACGGATAACTTTTAAACGTTGAAATTATGAAATTAAAGTAAAATAAAGAAATAATTTAAATCAGGTGTTGGAAATGTCCGCCGAAAGTGGTATGAAAATGACAGTAAAAAATTGTTTTTTTTTCTCAAAACTTTAACACCCCGTATCTCAAAAGTTAAGAAGTTTAGGACATAGGTGTATATGAAGTTTTTTTCTTAAAATGCGTCCAAGAATCACCCCCTTAAGTATTAGCATGTTATTAAATAACACCCTGTATACTACCCTCTTACCGTCCTATCCTCGTTATCGGACAAGGTCCCGCTATCGCCCAAACTGCACCCGCTGGCCGTGCTGATGCGCCCCGACGAGCCCGAGCTGGAGGTGCTCAGGCTGCTGATGGGGCGGGCGTCGCCGCCGCCGCCGCGGCGCTTGCTCTTCTCCTCTTTGGGCTTGAACAGCTTGCGCATGCGCTCGAACGGCGTGGACTTCCTCTCGCCGCCCGCCGCGGCCTTCAACTTGTTCTGGATGCGCTCGTACTCCGCTCGCATTTCGTGCAGCTGGCGCTGTTTCTCGCGAAAGGACTTTTGCACGTCGTTGCGTCGCTTCCACTCCTCTACCAGCCGTTCGGCTTGCGATATCGAGTGGATGTTGTTCTGAAAATTGACAATTTAATAGATTTTAAATGGGACGCGCTGTATATCTTTGCGTTTTTGTATTCTACTCGATGAGCTGATTTCAACGAGGGGACACACTTGGTATGTTGGTCTCATAATAAAGTGTATACAGCCACTTTAACTTGTAGTGTATTTAGTCGCTGTATACACTTTTTTATGAGACCATTATATAAAGTGTGACCCATTTTTAGATTCTACTAGACGAGCTGATTTCAAAAAAGGGTTACACTTGATATATTGGTCTCATAATAAAGGCTGTACAGCCACTCAAAAGTTTGAAGTGAATAAATGTCATGTTTAGTGGCTGTATATTCTTTATTATGAGACCAACATATAAAGTATGGCCCATTTTTGGATTCTACTCGATGAGCTGATTTCAACGAGTGGTCACACTTGGTATCTTGGACTCATAATAAAGGCTGTACAGCCACTCAAAAATCGCAAAATTTTGATTTTAGGTGGCTCTGAATTCCAAACTTTTCAAGTACTACGTGACACACCCTGGTACTTTGGTCTCATAATAAAGATTATACAGATTAATTCTAAAAATTTGTCAATTTTTCAAATGAAAAGTTCTAAATAGTCGCTCTAAAATTGTTCTGGATAGTTCTGAATGATTCTGGATAGTCCTAAAACGTTCTAAGATTGTCCTGAATTGATTCAAATGATCCTAGTCAGTTCTAAAATGGTTCTAGATGATTCAAGACAGTTCTAATGCGTTCTGGAACAGTTTAGAGTCACCAAAATTCAAAATTTTGTGATTTTTCAAATAAAAACTTCTAAATAGTCACTCTAAAATTGTTCTGGATAGTTCTGAATGATTCTGGATAGTCCTAAAATGTTCTAAGATTGTCCTGAATTGATTCAAATGATCCTAGTCAGTTCTAAAATGGTTCTAGATGATTCAAAACAGTTCTAATGCGTTCTAGAACAGTTTAGAGTCACCAAAATTCAAAATTTTGTGATTTTTCAAATGAAAACTTCTAAATAGTCACTCTAAAATTGTTCTGGATAGTTCTGAATGATTCTGGATAGTCCTAAAATGTTCTAAGATTGTCCTGAATTGATTCAAATGATTCTAGTCAGTTCTAAAATAGTTCTAGATGATTCAAGACAGTTCTAATGCGTTCTGGAACAGTTTAGAGTCACCAAAATTCAAAATTTTGTGATTTTTCAAATGAAAACTTCTAAATAGTCACCCCAAAATTGTTCTAGATAGTTCTGAATGATTCTGAATAGTCCCAAAATGTTCTAAGATTGTCTTGAATTGATTCAAATGATCCTAGTCAGTTCAAAAATGGTTCTAGATGATTCTGGACAGTTCTAATGCGTTCTGGAACAGTTTAGAGTCACCAAAATTCAAAATTTTGTGATTTTTCAAATGAAAACTTCTAAATAGTCACCCCAAAATTGTTCTGGATAGTTCTAGTTTATCCTGAACCGTCCCAAGTAGTCTTGAATTTGTTCTAAATGTTTCGATACTGTTCTAACTGGTTCTAAGAGCATCCTGAACTGTTTCGAATGGTTCTAATGAACTCTAAAACGGTTCTAAAATGGTTCTGGACTATTCTAAACGATTCTGGACAGTTCTACAATAATCTAAGATTATCCTAAATTGTTTAAAATGATCCTAAAATGGTTCTAGATGATTCGATACAGTTCTAATACGTTCTGGAACAGTTTAGAATCTTCTAAATTTTGTGATCTTTAAGTGGCTGCGTAGCTTTTATTATAAGACCAAGATACCAAGTGTGACCCCTCGTTGAAATCAGCTCATCGAATAGAATCTAAAAACGCATAAATATACAGGTTGTCCCATTTAAAATAACGAAGTAACGGTCAACTTCTCGACAACACTGTTTATTTGCAACACTATTTTGCACAAACTATACCTTAAAATCGTTGATTATTTCCGCCAGTTCCTTCTGCACTTTATCTTCGAGCTCGACCTGCTCTTGCGGCTTTTTATTGATGGCTTGTTTGGGAATTAATTCGGATATTTGAGCCTGAGGGGTGTCTTCCAGTTTTAGCCCGGTTTTAGCCCCCTCGGGGGTGTGCATGGGGATGTACAAACTCGACGACCATTGCTTATTAGTAGGGGTGACCGGGGCGGTTATTACCGGTTTAGGGGCCGGGCACAGTTTGTAGAATTCTTGTATTGTTTTGGGTACCATGTACCCTTCATCGTCTGTAAATTATTATTACAAAATTAATACTTATACAATCAATATAGTAATGGAAATTTGTATATTACCAGTATCCCGGGATTTAGTAGTTTCCGTAATTTCCTTTAATCTAGCATACATGCTGGTAAACTCATTGATATTCTACAAAAAAAAAACAAACAATTATTTGAATCTATATAACTAAATTTGTACAGGGTGTGTCACGTAGAGGGTCCATTAAAATTTGTATACAATATTTGTCGAAACGCTGGATTCAATGAAAATATTTTCAACTAATCTTATTTGTAACTTTCTTATTTTAAATGGAACACCCTGTATATTTTTGCATTTTTAGATTCTACTCGATGAGCTGATTTCAACGAGGGGTCACACTTGGTATCTTGGTCTCGTAATAAAGGCTGTACAGCCACTCAAAAGTTTGAAATGAATAAATGTACCTATTTAATGGCTGTATATTCTTTAATATGAGACCAAAACATAAAGTGTGACCCATTTTTAGATTCTACTCGATGAGCTGATTTCAACGAGGGATCACACTTGGTATTTTGGTCTCATAATAAAGGCTGTACAGCCACTCAAAAGTTTGAAATGAATAAATATATTTAGTGGCTGTATATTCTATAATATGAGACCAAAATATAAAGTGTGACCCATTTTTGGATTCTACTCGATGAGCTGATTTCAACGAGGTGTCACACTTGGTATATTGGCCTTATAATAAAGGCTGTACAGCCACTCAAAAGTTTGGAGTGAATAAATATATTTAATGGCTGTATATTCTTTAATATGAGACCAAAATATAAAGTGTGAAGCATTTTTGGATTCTACTCGACGAGCTGATTTCAACGAGGGGTCACACTTGGTATATTGGTCTCATAATAAAGGCTGCACAGCCACTCAAAAGTTTGAAGTGAATAAATATATTTAATGGCTGTATATTCTTTAATATGAGACCAAAATATAAAGTGTGACCCATTTTTAGATTCTACTCGATGAGCTGATTTCAACGAGGGATCACACTTGGTATATTGGTCTCGTAATAAAGGCTGTACAGCCACTCAAAAGTTTGGAGTGAATAAATATATTTAATGGCTGTATATTCTTTAATATGAGACAAAAATATAAAGTGTGACCCATTTTTGGATTCTACTCGACGAGCTGATTTCAACGAGGGGTCACACTTGGTATCTTGGCCTTATAATAAAGGCTGTACAGCCACTCAAAAGTTTGGAGTGAATAAATATATTTAATGGCTGTATATTCTTTAATATGAGACCAAAATATAAAGTGTGACCCATTTTTGGATTCTACTCGACGAGCTGATTTCAACGAGGGGTCACACTTGGTATCTTGGCCTTATAATAAAGGCTGTACAGCCACTCAAAAGTTTGGAGTGAATAAATATATTTAATGGCTGTATATTCTTTAATATGAGACCAAAATATAAAGTGTGACCCATTTTTGGATTCTACTCGACGAGCTGATTTCAACGAGGGGTCACACTTGGTATCTTGGCCTTATAATAAAGGCTGTACAGGCCACTCAAAAGTTTGAAGTGAATAAATATATTTAATGGATGTATATTCTTTTTATATGAGACCAAAATATAAAGAGTGACCCATTTTTAGATTCTACTCGATGAGCTGATTTCAACGAGGGGTCACACTTGGTATATTGGTCTCATAATAAAGGCTGTACAGCCATTCAAAAGTTTGAAATGAATAAATATATTTAGTTGCTGTATATTCTTTAATATGAGACCAAAACATAAAGTGTGACCCATTTTTAGATTCTACTCGATGAGCTGATTTCAACGAGTGGTCACACTTGATATGTTGGTCTCATAATAAAGGCTATACAGCCACTCAAAAACCGCAAAAATTTGATTTTAGGTGGCTCTGAATGCCAAACTTTTCAAGTACTACGTGACACACCCTGTATAAATAATCCTCTCACCATAAATCCCTTAAACATGGCGCCCAATTCCGAAAACCCATTGGCCTCCGCCATCTCGGCCGGCGTCATATCGTAGATGTTCCTAATATCGTAGGCGGCGTCCGCCCCGGGACACTCCAGTAGCTGCATGGCCAGCTTTTCGAGGCCGAATTTAGCAGCGAAATGCAACAGCGTGGGGAACTCCTCGTGGCTGTGCTTGTGGCCTTGTACCCCTACGGCATACCGCGATTGACAACCGTTGAGCAGATCGAAGTGCGCCGGAAGATTCTTCTGGAAATTGTGCACCAGCCAGGTGTCTAGATGGTCTTTGTCGAAAGGGCTGAAACCCACGGCCTGGAAATAATGGTTATTCAGCCACGTTTCGAATCTCTTTTGGCGCGCTAACTTCTTAGATTCATATATAAATGGATGAAAATATATAAGAAAATGGAAGAAAATATAAACCGGAGAAAATTGCAAATATCTCCAAAACGGTGCGTCGTTCGAAAAAAACGCAAGAACACTTTTTTGTTCTGAAAAGCATGGAGCATCGAATAACATTACTGTTATTTGCAAAAAAGTCAGTGGCGTAAAGGATTTTTTTAAAAAAGGGCAATGGCATACCCATATCTCCGCCACTGGTTTTTGTAATTTATCACCATATTCCCTAAATCATGAAGGATCCTTAGCTTATCCTGTGTGCCAAATTTAAATTTTTTCCAAGCAGCCGTTTTGGCAATATTCAAAATAATACATATTTTTTTTTAATTTCAACACCCTGTATCTCGAAAACAAACCTTTCCCGGCTATATAAGTATTGAGAAATTATCATTATTTTAACGTTATCCATCATTTCCTAAAGTTATGCCATTATAAACTGGACCACCCTGTATAAATGGATGCATCGATGAAGTAAAAACTCTGTTTCAACATATCAGAGACGTACTTTAATTACCTATCTTTGTTTAACATGTTGTGTTTCTTAACGCTCCATCTTTGTTTTGGTCAACTGACATCTTATGATACATTTGACATACAGAATTAGCGCCAACTTTAAACATTCATACTTTGAATTTTATTTCTGTAACCATATTCAATAATTCAAATATAAAAAAATAAGAAATAACAATCAAAACAAACACGTGACGTTTTGAGGTTAGTAAAAGTTAGGTTAGATTAGGATTAGGTTAGGAATTAGAAAGTAGCAACGTTGCCAAATTTCTAAAAGCTATTTCTTTTCTCTTTTTATCTTGTACCAAATATAAATAATGAATTAACTATTTTTATTAATAATTGTAAAGTTAAAATATCTATACATCAAAATTTCATTTACGAACTTAAACATTATAATTTTTGATAAAGAATATTACATAGATATAATTCAAAAGTGTTAAAATATTTGAATTAATAATAAATCTAGATAAATTTGGCAACAAGATATATTTAAACAGTTATCTAATTCATACGTTCAAGTTTTCAATGCGCATGCTCCATTAGCTGACCAAAACAAAGACAAAGCTATTAGAAATTCTATAAAGCAGAAGGAGATAATGTGAAAAAGGCATGTTGGAAATGTTGGAACCGTGACGTACATTCACTTCTTATGGTATTGAGGCATCCATTTATGTATGATCTAAGGCTAACCTGGCACATGAAATCCACAGGGTTGTTGACACTCCTCAGTAACTGATCTAGTTCTCTTAGCTTGCTTTCGCATTTGATCGGCCTGCTGCCTATGATGCTGCCGTTCTTCTCCACCAGCACATTGACAATCACAGTGACCTGTGCCAGAGCTTCTGGCATCCAGAATTTCATGACGTAGGGATTGCGACGTTTCACCGATTTGATCTCGTGTAATTCCCCGTTCCTCTCCACCGATATCTTCACGATGTCCTCCTTCTGAAGAGGGTAGGTCAGCAGCACCGAAACGCTGTTTTGGCCCTGTTAAACAACGCCGCAATTAAACTCTATTCCAACTAAAATGAGAATTTGGTGATATTCCTGTCTTTTCCACGCAGATCAAAATTTCCCTAGTGTCAATGTTAATTCTCCCATTCGACTAGGGGAATTTTACGGCGCGCGGTTGAAATCTTAGATTTTGAAGATGCGCTGTTGCCATATGCCTTTGCAAATTTCAGTCACATGTATCTAGCTATTTAAAAAATCGTATAATATTCAACTAATATAATACTCGCAAGCTCATATTGTCATGCTAATCGTCTTTTTATTGTTTAAATTCCTCTATTTACAACTTTTTTCATTTGTAAACATAACCTTCAAATAACCATATAACCTGAAAATCAGTAATAGACAGGATTTCAATTGCAAACCGGCAACGTTGGGATCGTAACCTCGTTTTAAATTTGTCATTTTAGTTGGAATAGAGTTTAAGTTGTTAATTTGCAACTGTTATTTCGTAACAGTTACTATATAAGTTAGTTCCCACCTCTATACCAAACGTCAAAATGTTAATAAATTTGACGTTTAATGGAAGTGGCTATTCGACCAATTGGGGGTACTGTAAACTCTATTCCAACTAAAATGAGAATTTGGTGATATTCCTGTCTTTTCCACGCAGATCAAAATTTCCCTAGTGTCAATGTTAATTCGCCCATTCGACTAGGGGAATTTTACGGCGCGCGGTTGAAATCTTTGATTTTGAAGATACGCTGTTGCCATATGCCTTTGCAAATTTCAGTCACAAAATCGCGCTCGTTGTAGTTAACTCGTTAACCTACAATTTGCTAATTTTGTGATTTTTAAAAGGCGATTTTGGCCTCTTTTTATTGTTTAAATTCCTCTATTTACAACTTTTTTCATTTGTAAACATTGAAAGTAAACATAACCTTCAAATAACCATATAACCTGAAAATCAGTAATAGACAGGATTTCAATGGAGAAGACCACGATGTGAGATATGCGGATTTCGGCAAAAGATACGATTAGAAATGATTCCCGTTGAAATTTTACTACATCCGGCAACATCGCTTTTAAACACACAGATCCGTAATCGGAGATTCTTTTTTATTTTTGACATTGACGTTTGTATGTACACTGATGTTGTGTCATCTGCTGGGGCTATTCAGCCAATGGAGAAGACGATTAGAAATGATTTATTAGAGCTCAAAACCGTTTTCAGTTGCTCAAAATGTGTTATAATTAAAAAGTTATAGCCCTTTGAAATTTAAAAATTTCGGGTTTTGACTCATACCTTATCGACCAATCATAAACCACTCGCGTTTTGTTGTATAAGTAAATAGTATGAATTTTCGAACGCAGTAACAAAGAATAGACAAACGAACAAAAATCAAACTGTCATTTGTCAGATTTTTCTGAAAAATGCACAAAACAAATTAAACGAATTGCATTTTGGCACAAAACACTTTACTGATATTATTGACGTTGACAAGAATGTTGCCAAATAAATTTTTCAGGACCATTATTTGTGTTTTTAACACGAAAATCGGTTACAATTTATACAGATGAAGATGTTATTTCTATATTAATATATCGAATTATCCATTAGATAATGAAAGAAATGGATAAATCAGAAAATGTTTATTGCAATAAATATACAAAAAAACGCACATTTTGCAGGAGTAAAGAAGAGTAATAGGAAACGTGGCAACCTTGCTAAATGTGACGTCTCTTTGCAACTCTCGCTTTGATTGGAGCAGAGCGTATGACGATTGTGTGACGTTTTTCAAACTTTAAAAATGAATTGCGGCCTTATTTGGCCACAGAAAAAAAATAAAAATTTCATTACGCGCCTTCTTAGAACACAAGGTTTTGAAAAAATAAATTAAAAAAAAAGTCGTGGTCTTCTCCGTTGCAAACCGGCAACGTTGGGATCGTAACCTCGTTTTAAATTTGCCATTTTAGTTGGAATAGAGTTTACCACAAATTTGATCGATTTAAATAGCAATTACCTGGCGAATTTTCTTGGGGGTGACCGAGAAGCAGGCCTTCTCCTGCGAGCTGGCGGAGATCTGCTGCTTCCACACGCGCGACAACACCGCCATGGCCTGCCCGAGGAACTCCTTGGTGAAGTTCTCGTCCTGGTCCTGGCCGACGCCGCGGCGTTGCCACTGCTGGTAGGTCGGCAGCGCCGTCCGGTGGGCCTCGCCCAGGTCCTCGTCGGCGACGCCCAGCAGCAGGGCCAGCGTCCTGTCGGCGAGGAAGACCTTGCCCAGGGAGGCGGCGCAGGAGGCGGGGCGCTCGGCCACGAAGTCCAGGAAACTCGGACAGACGACCACGAGTTGTAGCTTGACGGAGGAGGTTTTCGCCAGGAGGTCCTTCAGTTCGTCGTCGGTTTTCGAGAGGATGTCCTCCGATGAGTTGCATTGGATTCTGGAAGGTTTCGGACGTTAAAAATATACAAGTGGCAACGGTGTAGATGTCGCGAAATTTGGTTAGATGTGGCAACAGTGTAGATGTTTCAGTATGGCTGGGGAATTTAGTGTAGATGTGGCAACAGTGGTTAATGAAATTTGGGAAGTTGGTAGTGGGAATTACAGTACGAATTTTTGGGTATATTTGGGGAATTTAGTGTAGAGTTGGTAGTATGTAATAGAGTTTGTTTATATTTGGCAACAGTGTAGATGTATATGCATTGCTAGGGAAATTAGTTTAGATGTGGCAACAGTGGTTAGTAAATTTTTGAAATTTGGTTAGATGGTTAGTAAATTTGGGGAATTTATTGAGAGTTGGTAGTAGTGACTATAATAGGGTTTTTTTGAAAATTTGTTTAGATGAGGCAACACTGTATAAGTATCTATATGGCTAGGGAAATTAGTGTATATGTGGCAACAGTGGTTAGTAAATTTGGGGAATTTATTGAGAGTTGGTAGTAGTGACTATAATAGGTTTTTTTTGAAAATTTGTTTAGATGAGGCAACACTGTATAAGTATCTATATGGCTAGGGAAATTAGTGTATATGTGGCAACAGTGGTTAGTAAATTTGGGGAATTTATTGAGAGTTGGTAGTAGTGACTATAATAGGTTTTTTTTGAAAATTTGTTTAGATGAGGCAACACTGTATAAGTATCTATATGGCTAGGGAAATTAGTGTATATGTGGCAACAGTGGTTAGTAAATTTGGGGAATTTATTGAGAGTTGGTAGTAGTGACTATAATAGGTTTTTTTTGAAAATTTGTTTAGATGAGGCAACACTGTATAAGTATCTATATGGCTAGGGAAATTAGTGTATATGTGGCAACAGTGGTTAGTAAATTTGGGGAATTTATTGAGAGTTGGTAGTAGTGACTATAATAGGTTTTTTTTGAAAATTTGTTTAGATGAGGCAACACTGTATAAGTATCTATATGGCTAGGGAAATTAGTGTACATGTGGCAACAGTGGTTAGTAAATTTGGGGAATTTATTGAGAGTTGGTAGTAGTGACTATAATAGGTTTTTTTGAAAATTTATTTAGATGAGGCAACACTGTATAAGTATCTATATGGCTAGGGAAATTAGTGTATATGTGGCAACAGTGGTTAGTAAATTTGGGGAATTTATTGAGAGTTGGTAGTAGTGACTATAATAGGGTTTTTTTGAAAATTTGTTTAGATGAGGCAACACTGTATAAGTATCTATATGGCTAGGGAAATTAGTGTATATGTGGCAACAGTGGTTAGTAAATTTGGGGAATTTATTGAGAGTTGGTAGTAGTGACTATAATAGGGTTTTTTTGAAAATTTGTTTAGATGAGGCAACACTGTATAAGTATCTATATGGCTAGGGAAATTAGTGTATATGTGGCAACAGTGGTTAGTAAATTTGGGGAATTTATTGAGAGTTGGTAGTAGTGACTATAATAGGGTTTTTTTGAAAATTTGTTTAGATGAGGCAACACTGTATAAGTATCTATATGGCTAGGGAAATTAGTGTATATGTGGCAACAGTGGTTAGTAAATTTGGGGAATTTATTGAGAGTTGGTAGTAGTGACTATAATAGGGTTTTTTTGAAAATTTGTTTAGATGAGGCAACACTGTATAAGTATCTATATGGCTAGGGAAATTAGTGTATATGTGGCAACAGTGGTTAGTAAATTTGGGGAATTTATTGAGAGTTGGTAGTAGTGACTATAATAGGGTTTTTTGAAAATTTGTTTAGACGAGGCAACACTGTAGAAGTATCTATATGGCTAGGGAAATTAGTGTAGATGTGGCAACAGTGGTTATTAAGTTTTAGGGAATTTAATGTGGTGTTGGTAATTATAGTATGGTTTTTTTGGGTATTTTCTTGGCAGTTTTTTTAATGTGGCAACAGTGTAGATATATCTGTATCGATAGGGAAATTAGTGTACATGTGACAACAATGGTTAGTAAATTTTGAGGAATTTAGTGTACAGTTGGTAGTAGTGATTCTAGTACGGTTTTTTTTGTAGGTTATTTCTTGGAAATTTGGTTAGATTGTTAGTAAATTTGGGGAATTTATAGAGAGTTGGTAGTAGTGACAATATAATAGGGTTTTTTGAAAATTTGTTTAGATGAGGCAACACTGTAGAAGTATCTATATGGCTAGGGAAATTAGTTTAGATGTGGCAACAGTGGTTATTAAGTTTTAGGGAATTTAATGTGGTGTTGGTAATTATAGTATGGTTTTTTTGGGTATTTTCTTGGCAGTTTTTTTAATGTGGCAACAGTGTAGATATATCTGTATCGATAGGGAAATTAGTGTACATGTGGCAACAATGGTTAGTAAATTTTGAGGAATTTAGTGTACAGTTGGTAGTAGTGATTTTAATTGTGACATACTTGAAGGGTTTCCTGTTGGCGTGTTTGCTGATTTGTTGAAAGTAGGTGGTGAAATAGTCGACCCACAGTGTTGCCGCTTCGCTGCTTTTCAACCAAACGATCAGTATGTCGTCCATATTTTGGTTCCTGGATGATCCTGCAAGGCGAAAAAAATCCGAGATTTAGGGAAATACCATAACACTCTACTAACACGTGTATTGGCAACATTGCTCGATATATTACCTCAAAAAAAAAACAACAAATAATCGGGGTAAATCAACTCGATGTAATTATACACAACAATCTCGTTGAAAGTTCAAATTCCACAAACTCCATCGGACATTATCTCACAATATATCAAACTTAAAATCCCCAATAATCAAAGCCAACTAGACCACTCGAACGTACACTAAAAAAAACACTCACTAGACCGAAGGGATTTTATTTATTTTATCGCTCGACGATACACCAGTAATAAAATTCGGTATAGTTTCCAGCTCGTGAACGGGGGGAGTACAAAGGACCGCGTTGTTCACTCTCTTGCGTTGTCGTTGTACCGGCCTCTCGAAGATCAAGGATCACACGATTCTAGCGACAAATGATCCGTTGCGTCCGCGGGCGAAAGGGGGAGCTGCGATCGGCTGCCGCCGGTACTCGACCGCTTTTTACGCGACTCCGCGACGCGAATAGAATTTTAATCGGTACACAAAGGCCCCGATGGAATAGTCCGGGGATAGGGCGATTTCGATTTTTTTTTGGGCGAATTTGACCGGGCTATTTATCCGGCGCGATGGTCGCAGAGTTTTAGTTTTTTGGTATTTGTCCCCCTGACTATATGCGTACATTTCAATAGTCAGGGAGAATTTGTTGTTTTAATAAAAATTGATGTAATAGTGCAGGGGAATTCGACGAATTGTTCGACCAACGCGTTTGTTTAATTGTATGAATATATAATTTTAAAATACTACCCGAAGGAATATTACGGGTGTATTTCGATTTGTTTTTTTTTAGTCGAATTTGACCGGGCTATTTATCCGGCGCGATGGTCGCAGAGTTTTAGTTTTTTGGTATTTGTCCCCCTGACTATATGCGTACATTTCAATAGTCAGGGAGAATTTGTTGTTTTAAAGAAAAATTGATGTAATAGTGCAGGAGAATTCGACGAATTGTTCCACCAACGCGTTTGTTTAATTTTACCCAAATGGAATTGGAATAGCCCGGTGGTATTCAATTTGTTTCTTTTTTTTACCGATTTTGACCGGGCTATTTGCACGAATTTAATTTTTTTGGTATCTATCCCCCTGACTATACAAAAACTTCAATAGTCAGGGAGAATATATCGCTTTTTTTTTTAAATCTTTTATGAAATAGTGCAGGAGAATTCGATGAATTGTTCGACCAACGCGTTTGTTTCATTTTACGCAAATGGAATTGGAATAGCCCGGTGGTATTCAATTTATTTCTTTTTTTACCGAATTTGACCGGTTTATTTGCACGAATTTAATTTTTTTGGTATCTATCGCCCTGACTATACAAAAACTTCAATAGTCAGGGAGAATATATCGCTTTTTTTTAATATTTTATGAAATAGTGCGGGCGAATTCGTCAATTTTTTCGACCAACGCGTTCGTTTAATTTTACGCAAATAGAATTGGAATAGCCCGGTGGTATTCAATTTATTTCTTTTTTTTACCGAATTTGACGGGTCTATTTGCACGAATTTAATTTTTTTGTATCTATCCCCCTGACTATACAAAAACTTCAATAGTCAGGGAGCCTATGTAGCTTTTTTTTTAATTTTTTATGTAATAGTGCGGGCGAATTCGTCGATTTTTTCGACCAACGCGTTTGTTTCATTTTACGCAAATGGAATTGGAATAGCCCGGTGGTATTCAATTTATTTCTTTTTTTTACCGAATTTGACGGGTCTATTTGCACGAATTTAATTTTTTTGTATCTATCCCCCTGACTATACAAAAACTTCAATAGTCAGGGAGCCTATGTAGCTTTTTTTTTAATTTTTTATGTAATAGTGCGGGCGAATTCGTCGATTTTTTCGACCAACGCGTTTGTTTCATTTTACGCAAATGGAATTGGAATAGCCCGGTGGTATTCAATTTATTTCTTTTTTTTACCGAATTTGACGGGTCTATTTGCACGAATTTAATTTTTTTGGTATCTATCCCCCTGACTATACAAAAACTTCAATAGTCAGGGAGAATATATCGCTTTTTTTTTAATATTTTATGAAATAGTGCGGGCGAATTCGTCGATTTTTTCGACCAACGCGTTCGTTTAATTTTACGCAAATAGAATTGGAATAGCCCGGTGGTATTCAATTTATTTCTTTTTTTTACCGAATTTGACGGGTCTATTTGCACGAATTTTATTTTTTTGGTATCTATCCCCCTGACTATACAAAAACTTCAATAGTCAGGGAGAATATATCGCTTTTTTTTTAATATTTTATGAAATAGTGCGGGCGAATTCGTCGATTTTTTCGACCAACGCGTTCGTTTAATTTTACGCAAATAGAATTGGAATAGCCCGGTGGTATTCAATTTATTTCTTTTTTTTACCGAATTTGACGGGTCTATTTGTACGAATTTAATTTTTTTGTATCTATCCCCCTGACTATACAAAAACTTCAATAGTCAGGGAGCCTATGTAGCTTTTTTTTTAATTTTTTATGTAATAGTGCGAGCGTATTCGTCGATTTTTTCGACCAAACGCGTCTGTTTGTTTATTATTTTTTTTAGGAGGATTTCAGCAGGTAGATGGCGAGACACGCATGAAATATTAATCAATTTCGATGCGTATCGACCGGCGCATAAATAATATTGTTTAGGTACCCGTTCCGGGAAGCCTACTCCGACGTTTGAATGACAATAGAGATCCCTCGTTTCTATGGCGACTCGATCGCATCTTATGTAAATATATTTAAAAACGAACAAAAATATTTTCTATACTATACATTCTTAATTAGTTAGATTTTTACGAGTGTGCCTTGACACGAATTCCCGAATATTTATAAACAGAATTTAGCGCTCGCTGAATGGATTTTAGAGGAAAAAATTCCCACCCGAAACCCAATACGTCACCAATATTCCAGGTATTGGAGAGCCCCCTGTACAAAGAAAACCAAATGTCGAGGAGTGGACCAACTGCACGAATAATTTAAATAATAATAATAACGCAAATAATCTGTATAAAGTTACCAACACAAAGATTATTACAAACTAAAAAAAAAAAAAAAATAATTAATCTTTAGGATTATTTTAGCGAACGTTTGACCAGTAGGCGCACGATTCACGAAACGCCAATCTCCGAACATACTACCTAAATAATATAATCTGGGATTTAAAAGATGTTCTCCAGATGTAAAGTGGACCATCTGCATTCGACTTGACAGTGACCTGTTTCGTCGGAGGTTTTGTTCGCCTCATTCTAATTCATAGATTATATATATACAGGGTGTGTACGATAAGTCGACGACAAGGTGACTCATTATTCGAACGCTCCTTGTATATTATTTACAGGGCGTGTACGATAAGTTGCTGATAAAACTGGTTAGGCGATTTCTCGAACGCTCCTTGTATATCATATACAGGGTGTGCACGATAAGTCGACGACAAGGTGATTTATTCATCGAACGCTCCTTGTATATTACTTACAGGGTGTGTACGATAAGTTGTTTACAAAACTAGTCAGGTGATTTCTCGAACGCTCCTTGTATATCATATACAGGGTGTGTCCGATAAGTTGCTGACAAAATTGGCCAGGTGATTCCTCGAATGCTCCTTGTATATCATATATAGGGTGTGTACGATAAGTTGCTGACAAAATTGGCCAGGTGATTCCTCGAATGCTCCTTGTATATCATATATAGGGTGTGTACGATAAGTCGACGACAAGGTGATTTATTCCTCGAACGCTCCTTGTATATTACTTACAGGGTGTGTACGATAAGTTGTTTACAAAACTAGTCAGGTGATTTCTCGAACGCTCCTTGTATATCATATACAGGGTGTGTCCGATAAGTTGCTGACAAAATTGGCCAGGTGATTCCTCGAATGCTCCTTGTATATCATATATAGGGTGTGTACGATAAGTCGACAACAAGGTGATTTATTCCTCGATCGCTCCTTGTATATTATTTACAGGGTGTGTACGATAAGTTGTTTACAAAACTAGTCAGGTGATTTCTCGAATGCTCCTTGTATATCATATATAGGGTGTGTACGATAAGTCGACAACAAGGTGATTTATTCCTCGATCGCTCCTTGTATATTATTTACAGGGTGTGTACGATAAGTTGTTTACAAAACTAGTCAGGTGATTCCTCGAACGCTCCTTGTATATTATTTACAGGGTGTGTACGATAAGTTTCTGACAAAATTGGCCAGGTGATTCCTCGAACGCTCCTTGTATATCATATACAGGGTGTGTACGATAAGTCGACGACAAGGTGATTTATTACTCGAACGCTCCTTGTATATTATTTACGGGGTGTGTACGATAAGTTGCTGACAAAATTGGCCAGGTGAATTCTTGAATGCTCCTTGTATATCATATATAGGGTGTGTACGATATGTTGTTGGACAGAATGGGATAGGTGATTCCCCCAAAGGCCTCTTACTTACTAGTGCAAATAATTAATGGTATAGCCATTTCAATTGCGTAATTGTTCTTGTCAATAAATAACTGTGAATTAGTCTATATAATGATAATAATTTGGAGACGAAAAAGGCGTTGTTCGAGTACTAAAATATCAAGTAGGCACTCTATTCTACGGAAATGGCGTTTCCGCTATTGACGCATGACAATTTTACGGAAATAAATCCCATTACCGGTTCATTGAAATTCAACGCCTTCTCGATAATATCCACCGAATTAAATCTAATAACTGTCAAGTCAACTTATGCGTATATACCAAATTCGACCGCACTAACAAACCTCCTTATAGCACGGGAAAATTATCAAAAATTTTCGACTCACCTCTGGCGCACTTGAAGCACCTCTTCCTCGGATAGGAGGCGTGCCGGATGGCGTGATCGTCCAAATCCCCCTCGAAATCGCCGCCCCCCAACGGGAAATCCTCCTTGAAACCCGCCGCCGCCGCCTCCTCGTTTTTCCTCACAGCAAAAGTCCCTATGGAATGCCGCCTGCGAGCGCCCCCTTGCGCCCCCGACAATCCCGGAAAATTGTGATACCTATATAAACAATCAAAACGAAAATATGACATATGACAGGAGACAAATGACAGCTGTCAAATGAACGATATAGAAATTACAGGTAAGGTGTCAAATGACGGCTGATGTCAAAGAAAAATTGACATGTGACAGATGACAGCTAGGAAATGACGTATGATAAATGGCGGATAAAGTGACAGTTGACAGATGGTGTTTACCTGACGGTTTCCTTGTCGATGAAAACTTCGTCTTCTGACAGATCGTCGGCGGCGTCGAATAAGGACCGGGCTTCGTCGGAGGCGGCCATGAATTCGGATTTGTCGCCCTTCAGAGAGCCGGCCCTGCTCGGGGGGTTGTTTTTCGACGATAAATCGGGGGCGATGTCGCTCGATCTCGGCTCGCCCATGATCAGCAGGCTCTTGTTCGAATCCGCCGAATTCGTACTTAGAGATCTAGCGCGCCATGTAAATTGTATATAGTAAGTAGGCTTAGAGAAGCTGTCAAAACTGTCATTATATTTGTCAAATTTACTCGGAACTGTCATAATTGTCATAACTGTCAAAATTGTCATTAACTGTCAAACTTGTCAAAAAAAATAGTATTTACCTGAGGTACATTCGTTTGTTTCTGCACCAGCCCTTGCCCTTCGGGGGGGTGAATTGTCTTTGGAGCAGGGCGAAGTCGTCTTCGGATTCTTCGGTTTTGGCGACGGAAAAATACGAGGGGTTGTCTGAAAATAACGCCATGAATAAATGTATCGGTGTTGCCGGGTCTATACAAAATTATCCAAGGTGAATAATCTGCGATGCGGCAATAATATTATTTTCGCAATTAATCGACCGGTAATTAGAATTTTAATCGGTAATTAAACGGGTGATTCACATGCAGTTTGTTTACTGATCTGTTTTGAAATGGCTCCGATAAACGTATTTACGAGATTAAATTGAGCTGTATTTAGAGATAACCACATGAAGTTGCGAATAAGAATTTTTCCAAACAAGCGCCCGGACTATAAATCAATTTAATAGTGCGGGCGCTTCATGCATAATTTAATACTGGTATACTCACCGAAGTCCATTATATGCATGCGGGATAATACTTTTATTGAATCTTCTTCCACTGTTCCCTCTCAATACGTGACTAGAAAAAGTCAACTGTCATTTCCTCTTCTTCTTTTTTTTCTTCTTCTTCGAGATCGAAATAGGAAACGGGAAATCGTATACGTACGCACTTCTGCAAAGCAACGATTTGAATTTTTTAATAGGATATTTCACCGAGAGCCATAAAAAAAACCGCCTAGAATTTCTAATGTAAATTATTTACGATTCTGAGTGTGTTCACCTTTCCATATACCATTTCCTCTCCCGTTAGAACCACAGGAAGACTTTATATTACGAAAATAAACGATTTTATTCGTGATTTTATCAAACACTCTTGTTGTACATTTATTTATGACAGATGATAAATGACAGCTGTCTTTTGACAGATGACAAATTTGATACATGACAGCTGTCTTTTGACAGACGACAGATTTGATAAATGACAGTTATCTTTTGACAGACGAAAGATGGTATATCGACAGATGATAGATGACAGATGACAGATTTGATAAATGACAGCCGTCTTTTGGCAGACGAAAGATGTATTTTTTACAGATGATAGATGACAGCTGTCTTTTGACAGATGACAGATTTGATAAATGACAGCTGTCTTTTGGCAGACGAAAGATGCATTTTTGACAGATGGTAGATGACAGCTGTCTTTTGACAGATGACAGATTTCATAAATGACAGCTGTCTTTTGGCAGACGAAAGATGGTATATCGACAGATGATAGATGACAGATGACAGATTTGATAAATGACAGCTGTCTTTTGGCAGACGAAAGATGGTATATCGACAGATGATAGATGACAGATGATAGATTTGATAAATGACAGCTGTCTTTTGGCAGACGAAAGATGTATTTTTTACAGATGATAGATGACAGCTGTCTTTTGACAGATGACAGATTTCATAAATGACAGGTCTTTTGGCAGACGAAAGATGTATTTTTGACAGATGATCGATGACAGCTGACTTTTGACAAGTGACATTTAGATGAAAAATTTATCACGGAGAATCGATTTTTTTTTTTGGGATAAACGTACACGCGGCGTGGCACGTGCGCTTCGAAGAAAAATCCAATTAACACGTCGAAAGATCTCGACTTCCTCGCGAGTTTTTAATATAACACGCAACCTACGGTGTTTATTTTCTTACGCACATCCGCCCGCGTATACGAGCAGATGTTTCCATTTTCTTAAATTCTTTCATTCATCTCCAAAACATACACATTCGAATCACCCCTCGTATAATTTACAGTCTCGGTCAAAAGTAATGAACACCCCCCGTAAATATTGCATCGTGAAAGATAATTAATATAAAGCGAATACACTAGAATTTAGTGCCATTAAATATGTAATTCCCCCAAAATAAACAAAACGCTCAATACTTTTGACCAAGGCTGTACGTTCATTGATGATTATTACGCGTATAATTTTACTAGACGAGAAGACCTAAATAGAAATTTTTAGTGGTAATTTTAGCGAGTCGTTTTATGCATAAAGCGTGCGTATAAATGGCCCTTTTGACGCCGAAATACAGAGTGTCAATTAAACCGGTACAGCGCGTTTCCTGCGCGTGCAATTTAAATTCCCGTTTCGCCGGCGAGGAAATTTATTTTTCCTCCTGCGCCTGCTGCTAAAATTACCCCTTTAATCCCGCGATTGTAGCTCGCATACAGGCGGCCGTGGAAACACAACAAAATGGCCGCCGACTTCCCCGTGATTCCCCCGCGGCAGGCAACGTGTTAAAACAGCTCCCGACGGCACAGATTCGAATCCAATTAAATTAAAACGACCGCAAACGGGTCTCGGTAAGTGCATAAATATTCAGGAAATGTCGCTTTAGGTCCTCGACAACGTCCAGTTGGTTTTATTAAATACATTGTAACACCAAAATCGAGATATAATGAGACGTACGATGAATACGAAATCGTATTTAAATTTTCTAAATTGAATCCTTAATGCGGTCCTGTAGTGAAATGTAAACAAAGCGACAGGGGTGTACTACCGGGGGGGTGCAAAAAATACTTTTAATAATGAAAGTTGCGTGTGTATACAGGGTGATTCTAAATCTAAATAGCGTTGGAGTAAAAGATGAATAAAAAATAATTTTGGCGCGTTGCCTGGCGGAGGGAAATGTAGCGTTTCTGGCGAGTCGCAGCGGGCGTAAAATAAACAGGAAGTCTTTAATAAAACGGAATGAATGGAAGGCGAATCTTGAATGAAATTAAATTCGAATTGGTATCTGGTTCGTATATACAAATTTCGAAACCCCCCTCGTAGTTCTAGATACGGGCGTATACGAATCGAGCGCCCCTCGTAGGTGTTTTATGCAACTTCCAGCGCCGCCCCCGTATGGTTAATTGCACTTTTCGATTTTCCGAGAAACGTATATCAGGGGGGGTTATTTTCGTTTGTGTTTCTGCGCTATGATACAGCAGTTTCTATTTCCGAGTTTCCTGTTTACGTTTCTGTCAGGAATCGACAATTAAATCGAATTTTACATCCGATTTGCTGCTCGCATCGCACCGGCCATGACATTTGCAAAGGTAGATTCGTTTGTGATAAATTTAATCAATTTAATTTAAGGCGAACGCGAGGCGTCGAGACGCCCGATAAATATTTACAATAACAGATATATTCGGATTAAACACTTACCTTGAGCGAATAAACAACTTGTAAGTTTAGAATTTTTTTCCACTACACTGACATTTGTAAATGTCGTTTTTTGACAGATCGAAGAAGGCGATAAAAAATGGTCGCTTCAGTAGGAGTTGCGCGTCACTTATTACACCCGCACACTCGACGTTTCGACGCACACTGAATTAACATTTAAAAATAAATCCCGCTTCAGGGAAATTCTAACGCCCCAGAGGGCGCTGTCGATGTTTCGAAAATGACAACTGGAATGTATGCAACACGTTTTACATCTAAACTCTATTCCAACTAAAATGACAAATTTAATAAAACGAGGTTACGATCCCAACGTTGCCGGTTTGCAATTGAAATCCTGTCTATTACTGATTTTCAGGTTATATGGTTATTTGAAGGTTATGTTTTCTTTCAATGTTTACAAATGAAAAAAGTTGTAAATAGAGGAATTTAAACAATAAAAAGAGGATTATGATGACAATATGAGCTTGAATATTATACGATTTTTTAAATATTTAAATATTTAAATAAACAACGAGCGAGATTTTTTGACTGAAATTTGCAAAGGCATAATATGGCAACAGCGCATCTTCAAAATCAAAGATTTCAACCGCGCGCCGTAAAATTCCCCTAGTCGAATGGGCGAATTAACATTGACACTAGGGAAATTTTGATCTGCGTGGAAAAGACAGGAATATCACCAAATTCTCATTTTAGTTGGAATAGAGTTTAGTGGCTGGATGCTTAATTCGTTCGAGGCCACGAAAAGTGAAGAATGACAGTTGGCGACTCAAATGACGTTTCAAAATAATTGTAAATAGAAAGCATATGTTTGTGCAAATTTAAGAGAAAAATGGATGAACAAAACATTCCCATCGACATCAACACGACGAAGCTACTAGATTGGCTCATCAGCAGGCGACATGTGAAAACCGACTGGCAAAACAACGTGCTAAAAATCCGCGAAAAAATCAACAACGCCATACAAGACATGCCAGCCCACGAAGGCATCATAAAACTCCTCTCGGGCCAGCACATAAACTACTTCCACTGCTTAAAAATCATAGAAATCCTTAGAGAAACCGAAGCCGACTCGAAAAACCTGTTCGGCCGGTACGGCTCCCAGCGCATGAAAGACTGGCAAGACGTGGTGGCCTCTTACCGAAAGGACAACGTCTACCTGGCGGAAGCGGCCCAGCTGCTCATACGCAACGCCAGCTACGAAATCCCCAGCCTACGCAAGCAGGTGCAGAAGCTGGAACAAGGCCAGCTGGAGTGCGAGAAGAAAATCAAAGATTACACCAAAACCGAGAACTCCATGCTCAAGGAGTTCAAACAATCCTGCGAACAGTTGGGCATCGAAGGCGAGAAGATTAAACCCGAGCTGCTGCGATTGCTCAAAGATCTACCGGAGACCTATCGCAGGATATCGGAGAAGATACAAATCGTACAACCAGCGCTAGAATTATACAACGAATTCAACAAATATCTATCCGGTAAAGCCAATGATATCTCCACGTTGCCTTTACTGGAGTATCTCATTAGGAACGGTAATACTACTTTATACGAGTACACGTACGGCGAGAAGCCCATCGACATCGAAGAGCAAGCCATGGAGGTATCAGAAGACGACAATTCCTCTTCTAATCTAGGCGATATCGACTTCGGGGCTGATGTCAACACGGACAACGGCTCCAGCATAGACTTCGGGGACGATTTAAACGACGAGCAAAACATCGATTGGGGTGCCCAGCAAGAGGACGGCTTCGAAATGGTCTCGCACGCCGACATAAACCTAGAAGAATCCGGCATAGTAGTAGAAAAGACCGGCATAGACGGGGGCACAGCCCGCGGCGAAGAAGCCCTAACTATACTCGACAACCCCAAGACGCAGGAACAAATCGTAAACAGCCTCATGGAGCTCAGCTCGTTCACCAAAATGAGATTATACGAGATGATGAACGACAGCGACATGCTGGCCATGTCTCAACTACAAGACGCCCCTACTATACTACAAATGCAAACCGTAGAGTCTGTTACGATGCTCAACGATTGCATACAAGTGGCCCTCGAGTTGCTAACGAACAAAAGAATCCAGCATTTGCACAACATCAAGCACTCGCCGAAGTACGTGGATATATTGACGGGTAATTTGAACCAGAAATTGTCCATCGTGGAGAAGATGGCGGCCTACAAGGCGGCGCTGGAGGAGAAGATCGTGAGCTTGCGTAAAGAGGCCAATGCGATCGATCCGGTCATCGATACGCTGATCGAAACCACCAAGGTGCTACAAAAGGAGATCCAAGGGGACATATCTGGAAAATACAAAGGGAGAATCGTGAATATAGTAGGCGGCGTAAACGCGTTGTAAAGTGCTTGCGAACGGGGGCTTCGAAGGTTAATTGAACATGGAAAAACTGTACATAAAAAATAAAAAAGATTTTTAAATTAATTGCACATTCACTCGTCGAATACTAGAATAGTATCGCCGTCCTCGACCGAATAGTACGACAGCTCTTTGAGCTCGTCGCGCAGCTCGATTCGTATGTCCGGCTGGGCGGCGCTCGCGTAGATCAAGGTAGGCCGATTGCCGAGCTTGAAGGCCTTCTGGATGAGCAGCACCAGTTTCTGGATCAGCAAGTTCTGCGGCAGGTTCTTCACTAACACTCTGTCGTCGCATCGGAACGTCAGCCGGAGCAGCGACGATTTGATTATGTTGGGTTTGGATGTCAGTTCGGATTCCTCCGGTAGGCCGTGCACTGGAATTTCGATCGTATGAGATTAATAGTGCGGGAAAATTGCGGTTAATTACTTTCGATTAGTTCGGTGAATCTGTTATGTTCGTCTAAAAATCTACGTTTGTCTTCTTCATTATCGCATTTGATCCATTCTAAAGCGTGTTTTTTGATGTAATCGTACTCGGCTCCTCTTCGTTCGTCGTCTCTAATTTGCCTACCGTTGTAATTCTACAACATAACGAATTAATACACGACATTTCCCGTACTATTAACGTACTTTCAACGTTTTTATTCTCGCTATAATAATTTGCTCTCGTGTAGCTGGCTTTTCTAAATCTAGTACGGGATTCTTCAAGAATCTGAGTTGCGTAAGGTTCTCTAATTTATTCAATTCGCCCACGGAACGCCACTGAAACGAATTAGAGTAGTTAATGTAGTAATTACACATCAATTTATTACCTCTGATATTAAGTTATTGTTGATATTTAGGGTTTCGAGGTTCCTGAAACACCGATCACGATTGTCGAAATAAATACTTTCTAATCGGGTGTTTTCTATAGTGAGATGCTCGAGGGATTCTATTACAGACAGATTTATTATCTCGGACCAATGTTTGATGTCGTTGCCTTCTAGATCCAGGTATTTCAATCTTTTGAAGTTGTGATCGGATTTCACCGATAGATTGGTTACGTGATTGTAAGGCACTCGGAGCTCCTCGATGTCGGGGAATATGGCCGAAATGGCCTCGATTTGTTGGAATTCCAGCTCCATGAAGCCGCATATTAACACAGTTATGTTCGGGAAGGTGGGCGTGTTGATGCTGTCCGGCATCGAGAGCAAATTTTCACTACAAATCGGGTAAAATTGTGTAGTTCGAGTATCTTCGAGGGTGTTTTATTACCTTAGATTTAACCAGTAGAGGTGTTTTAATTGGGAGCATATGTCGAACACGTCGCTCCAATTCGATAATAAATTCTTCGATAAATCGATTTCTCTGATGTTCGTGCACAAGTCGCCTACTTCGCCTATCCAGCTGACATTTTGAAGCCTTACGTTCACTATATGAAGCGAACACAAATCTCTAAAACACAAACAATTCAATAACCAATAATTCTAGTTTATTATAAAAGTACCGTTGTTTCTCCGCGACCTGTTCGAACCCGACAAACTCCAAAAACGGGGCATTGATTTGCTGTTGGAACTTCAACAGCTCCTTTTTGGATTCTTTCTCGATGGCTTCATCGCATTTGTGTCCGTATTTCGATTGGATAGCATCCAGCAAGCTTTGCCCGAAGTGCACCTTCTCCGGCCGGACCAACGAGCCAGACTTCGGTAATCTAAAAAACCCATCGTACAATTCTATTCGCTATAAATTAGCAGTAATAAATACCTTGTGTAGAAATAGCGTACGCCATTGACGCACCCGTCGTGCTTCCCACGGGCCTCGTCATCCCAATCGACGCCCAACCAGGTGCCTGGATACCCGTCGACGAGGCCTACATATTTTATCGTACCGAAACACCCGCCGCAGTCTACTCTTTTGCCGATTTCTCGCTCGGTACCCGACGACTGGGCTACCATCACACTGTCCAGGGCAATTTTTGTTTGCTGCAAATCAATCGCCTAAAATTGTTGATTTATTTGACGTTTGCTCAAAACTAACCTAAAAAATTCTTCTTTTTTTACCTATTTGATAGTTGTCGTATTTGATAGGTCGAGACATGCAGGCTTTATTACTGAATATTTAATATTATGCTCTTAAAAAACAGGAATTTTGATTTGATATAAATCAATTGCACGAAAATTGTGGATTTATTTAACTTTTGCTCGAAACCAAATTAAAAAATTCTGCTTCTTTTTACTTAGTTGACAGTTGACTTTAGCGAGAACGCTGCTACACTTTTTTACTAATCTTTTAATAACTATTGCTCTTAAAAGACAGTAATTTTGATTTGATACGAATCAATTGCAAGAAAATTGCGGATTTATTTGTTTAAACTAACCTTAAAATGTCTGCTACTTTTTTTACGAATTTGACAGTTGACGTATGTCATTCATAACTTCATAAAACAAGGAGATAATTATGGATTGAAAATGAATTTGCCACACTTTTTAACTAATCATTTGTTAAGTATTAGTGGTAAATAAAAAACAAGGGAAGATTACGTACATAACGCTCAATTACCCCGTTTAC
The DNA here is from genome assembly GCA_917563865.1 of Phyllotreta cruciferae. Classification (NCBI taxonomy): domain Eukaryota; kingdom Metazoa; phylum Arthropoda; class Insecta; order Coleoptera; family Chrysomelidae; genus Phyllotreta; species Phyllotreta cruciferae. The sequence goes on along the minus strand of OU830618.1, from coordinate 504,528 downwards.
ATGTGAGATCGAAGCCGGCTTGGATTCCAAATCGATCCTGAATAAGCACTAAACACGGATCAAGTTGATTACTCGACGAAGAGAAAAGATACCGGATCGAGTTGACTCGACGAGGAAAAAGATATCTCGAGTCAATCCCGATCCGATCACTGGATCCCGCATGTAAATGGCTTGACGTTTGACGTTTCTTCTGCTCAACAGGTGGCCTTTAACAACGCGGTATACAGTAATCTTGATTATAGCTTACGAAAAAGAGAAGAACAATTGAACTGTCAGAAACGTCACCCGTTCAAATGACACTCTCATTGGTATTTGTTATCGGAAAATTTTCAAGTCGCTAAAAAAAAACCCAATAAAAACACGCCGTTCGCACCGAATTGCAAAAGACACACGAATCGACAGCATTCATGGGAAATTTCCAGAACGTAACGTAACTCCATTTCAAATTCGTCATAACCTAGCTTTATAAATTCCGTGAGAATGTACGCGCTGGTCAGGTCGCCCCGCTCGCCGGCGGCCCCCTTCAAACTACTCGAATGTAAGTCACAACTCCCCTTTGCGAGGTTATGTTATGTAATTCACTGTCATTGTACCCGTAGATTGTCTCCGGCACCGCCTCCACCAGCCCCCCTGCGCGTGCTACGCCAGCCTCCTCCGAGGGCCCCATCTAGTGCACACCAAACGAACCTTCATTATAAACTCGCATCACAACTACAACACCACCCGAAGCCTATCGTTGACACCCCTCCGCTTCGACAAGGAACCCCTAAAACCCTCCTCGAAGGTGGAGGAAACCGTACAAGAACTCAAAAAGAAAGAAGAAGAAGAGAAAACGAAAACCAAAGCCGTCAGCACGGTAACGAAGAAGCCTCTGGGGCAGAGGATATGGGCCGAGCTGGTGCACTACTACCACGGCTTCCGGCTGCTCTTCATCGACGTAAAGATCTCCTCGAAACTAGTATACAGGGTGTTGCAGGGGAAGACGCTGTCCAGGCGCGAGTACCGATTGCTATCCAGAACCGTCGGGGATTTGTTTCGACTCGTACCGTTCTCCGTGTTCATCGTGGTGCCCTTCATGGAGTTCCTCTTACCGTTCTTCATCAAGTTCTTCCCCGGCATGTTACCGTCTACATTCCAAACGGCCAAAGAGAAGGAAGACAAGCTGAAGCAGAAGCTTAAAATACAGTTAGAAATGGCGAAGTTTCTGCAGGGTACTTTAGACGAAATGGCTGTACAGCACAAAGATCGAAGCTCGGACAAAGCTAAGGAGTTTGTCAATTGGTTCAACAAAGTACGAACATCCGGTACGTGTAAATTAATTACATAATTTGTAAGTAACACGAGTATATTTGTAGGTGAGCACGTATCAACGGAGGAGATTATGAAGTTCGCAAAGCTATTTCAAGATGAGATAACCTTAGATTCCTTAACTAGAAGCCAATTGATAGCCCTATGTAGAGTACTCGAAGTGCAAACTTTAGGTACGACCAACTTCCTGCGATTCCAGTTGAGGATGAAGCTGCGATCGTTGGCAGCAGACGATAAGATGATACAAAAAGAAGGCGTAGAGACACTGACATTGTCCGAAGTACAACAAGCTTGCAGGTGTGTTCGATTCACTGTTCGATATAGCGCGTTTTAATACTCCGATACATTCGTAGAGCCAGAGGTATGCGAGCGTACGGTTTGAGCGACGAGAGGCTTCGCGTTCAATTAAACCAATGGTTGGATTTGAGCCTCAACAAAAAGGTGCCCCCGTCGCTACTGCTCCTATCCAGAGCCCTGATGCTACCGGAAACGATACCAACGAGCGATCAACTCAAAGCCACTATATCGGCTCTTCCGGAGACTGTAGTGAAGCAAACCCAAGCCGCTATCGGCGAAAAAGAGGGCAAAATCGACAACAAAGTCAGAGCCGATTTGCTCAAAGAGGAAGAGAAGAAAATTAGGGAGGAGCGCGAAGAGCACCGCGTGGAGAAGAAGAAAATCGACGATAAAGAGCAACTCATCGATAAAGCACCGGTTATATCGGCCAGCAGTACGCCGGAATTGAAGCAGGATGCGAGCAAAAAGGACGAGAACCTCCAATCGAAGGACTTCGAGATGATCGAGAACGCCATAGACACCGTCTCCAGGGACAAGAAGATGATCGTGGAGAAGGGCGAGATCCAGGAGCTCAAAGCGGAGATGAGCGACTACCAAGAAGACGTGGACGAGCTGCAGAAAGCGGTGGCTGCGCAGCCCAAACCCGAGATAAAAGAGACCAAAGCCGCTAAACGATTGTTCAAGAGCGTTAATCGTATTATCAATAAGCTGGATAAGGTGTTGGTGGATTTGGAGGCGAAAGAGAAGAAGCTCAAGGCCGAGTTGGAAGCCGATAAAACGGATAAGAAGAGGGAAGAGTTGTTGAAGATTGATGATATTATTGCGGCTATCAATAAGATCAAAGGCGTTACGGATAAGAGTAAAATCGAGAAGATTAAATCGGTGTTGAAGAAGATCGATGACGATAAAGACGGGTCGATTAAAGTTGAGGATGTTTTAAGGGTATGTTTAGATTGTTAGTGTACAGGGCTTTATATGGTAACCGGTCATTTAGAAGTATTTTGGTTTTATTAGGTGGCTGTAACTTCGTTGTTTTTGTGGGACATCGTGTATATTTTTGCATTTTTAGATTCTACTCGATGAGCTGATTCCAAAAAGGGGTCACACTTGGTATCTTGGTCTTATAATAAAGGCTGTACAGCCACTCAAAAGTTTGAAGTGAATGTACCTATTTAGTGGCTGTATATTCTTTATTATGAGACCAATATATAAAGTGTGACCTATTTTTAGATTCTACTCGATGAGCTGATTTCAAAAAGAGGTTACACTTCTAGTTCTAATGCGTTCTGGAACAGTTTAGAGTCACCAAAATTCAAAATTTTGTGATTTTTCAAATGAAAACTTCTAAATAGTCACTCTAAAATTGTTCTCGATAGTTCTGAATGATTCTGGATAGTCCTAAAATGTTCTAAGATTGTCCTGAATTGATTCAAATGATTCTAGTCAGTTCTAAAATAGTTCTAGATGATTCAAGACAGTTCTAATGCGTTCTGGAACAGTTTAGAGTCACCAAAATTCAAAATTTTGTGATTTTTCAAATGAAAACTTCTAAATAGTCACTCTAAAATTGTTCTGGACAGTTCTGAATGATTCTGGATAGTCCTAAAATGTTCAAAATTGTCCTGAATTGATTCAAATGATTCTAGTCAGTTCTAAAATAGTTCTAGATGATTCAAGACAGTTCTAATGCGTTCTGGAACAGTTTAGAGTCACCAAAATTCAAAATTTTGTGATTTTTCAAATGAAAACTTCTAAATAGTCACTCTAAAATTGTTCTGGACAGTTCTGAATGATTCTGGATAGTCCTAAAATGTTCAAAATTGTCCTGAATTGATTCAAATGATTCTAGTCAGTTCTAAAATGGTTCTAGATGATTCAAGACAGTTCTAATGCGTTCTGAATCAGTTTAGAGTCACCAAAATTCAAAATTTTGTGATTTTTCAAATGAAAACTTCTAAATAGTCACTCTAAAATTGTTCTCGATAGTTCTGAATGATTCTGGATAGTCCTAAAATGTTCTAAGATTGTCCTGAATTGATTCAAATGATTCTAGTCAGTTCTAAAATAGTTCTAGATGATTCAAGACAGTTCTAATGCGTTCTGGAACAGTTTAGAGTCACCAAAATTCAAAATTTTGTGATTTTTCAAATGAAAACTTCTAAATAGTCACTCTAAAATTGTTCTGGACAGTTCTGAATGATTCTGGATAGTCCTAAAATGTTCAAAATTGTCCTGAATTGATTCAAATGATTCTAGTCAGTTCTAAAATAGTTCTAGATGATTCAAGACAGTTCTAATGCGTTCTGGAACAGTTTAGAGTCACCAAAATTCAAAATTTTGTGATTTTTCAAATGAAAACTTCTAAATAGTCACTCTAAAATTGTTCTGGACAGTTCTGAATGATTCTGGATAGTCCTAAAATGTTCAAAATTGTCCTGAATTGATTCAAATGATTCTAGTCAGTTCTAAAATGGTTCTAGATGATTCAAGACAGTTCTAATGCGTTCTGAATCAGTTTAGAGTCACCAAAATTCAAAATTTTGTGATTTTTCAAATGAAAACTTCTAAATAGTCACTCTAAAATTGTTCTGGACAGTTCTGAACGATTCTGGATAGTCCTAAAATGTTCTAAGATTGTCCTGAATTGATTCAAATGATTCTAGTCAGTTCTAAAATAGTTCTAGATGATTCAAGACAGTTCTAATGCGTTCTGGAACAGTTTAGAGTCACCAAAATTCAAAATTTTGTGATTTTTCAAATGAAAACTTCTAAATAGTCACTCTAAAATTGTTCTGGACAGTTCTGAATGATTCTGGATAGTCCTAAAATGTTCAAAATTGTCCTGAATTGATTCAAATGATTCTAGTCAGTTCTAAAATGGTTCTAGATGATTCAAGACAGTTCTAATGCGTTCTGAATCAGTTTAGAGTCACCAAAATTCAAAATTTTGTGATTTTTCAAATGAAAACTTCTAAATAGTCACTCTAAAATTGTTCTGGATAGTTCTGAATGATTCTGGATAGTCCTAAAATGTTCAAAATTGTCCTGAATTGATTCAAATGATTCTAGTCAGTTCTAAAATGGTTCTAGATGATTCAAGACAGTTCTAATGCGTTCTGAATCAGTTTAGAGTCACCAAAATTCAAAATTTTGTGATTTTTCAAATGAAAACTTCTAAATAGTCACTCTAAAATTGTTCTGGACAGTTCTGAACGATTCTGGATAGTCCTAAAATGTTCTAAGATTGTCCTGAATTGATTCAAATGATTCTAGTCAGTTCTAAAATAGTTCTAGATGATTCAAGACAGTTCTAATGCGTTCTGGAACAGTTTAGAGTCACCAAAATTCAAAATTTTGTGATTTTTCAAATGAAAACTTCTAAATAGTCACTCTAAAATTGTTCTGGACAGTTCTGAATGATTCTGGATAGTCCTAAAATGTTCAAAATTGTCCTGAATTGATTCAAATGATTCTAGTCAGTTCTAAAATGGTTCTAGATGATTCAAGACAGTTCTAATGCGTTCTGAATCAGTTTAGAGTCACCAAAATTCAAAATTTTGTGATTTTTCAAATGAAAACTTCTAAATAGTCACTCTAAAATTGTTCTGGACAGTTCTGAACGATTCTGGATAGTCCTAAAATGTTCTAAGATTGTCCTGAATTGATTCAAATGATTCTAGTCAGTTCTAAAATAGTTCTAGATGATTCAAGACAGTTCTAATGCGTTCTGGAACAGTTTAGAGTCACCAAAATTCAAAATTTTGTGATTTTTCAAATGAAAACTTCTAAATAGTCACTCTAAAATTGTTCTGGACAGTTCTGAATGATTCTGGATAGTCCTAAAATGTTCAAAATTGTCCTGAATTGATTCAAATGATTCTAGTCAGTTCTAAAATGGTTCTAGATGATTCAAGACAGTTCTAATGCGTTCTGAATCAGTTTAGAGTCACCAAAATTCAAAATTTTGTGATTTTTCAAATGAAAACTTCTAAATAGTCACTCTAAAATTGTTCTGGATAGTTCTGAATGATTCTGGATAGTCCTAAAATGTTCAAAATTGTCCTGAATTGATTCAAATGATTCTAGTCAGTTCTAAAATGGTTCTAGATGATTCAAGACAGTTCTAATGCGTTCTGAATCAGTTTAGAGTCACCAAAATTCAAAATTTTGTGATTTTTCAAATGAAAACTTCTAAATAGTCACTCTAAAATTGTTCTGGACAGTTCTGAATGATTCTGGATAGTCCTAAAATGTTCAAAATTGTCCTGAATTGATTCAAATGATTCTAGTCAGTTCTAAAATAGTTCTAGATGATTCAAGACAGTTCTAATGCGTTCTGAATCAGTTTAGAGTCACCAAAATTCAAAATTTTGTGATTTTTCAAATGAAAACTTCTAAATAGTCACTCTAAAATTGTTCTGGATAGTTCTGAATGATTCTGGATAGTCCTAAAATGTTCTAAGATTGTCCTGAATTGATTCAAATGATTCTAGTCAGTTCTAAAATAGTTCTAGATGATTCAAGACAGTTCTAATGCGTTCTGGAACAGTTTAGAGTCACCAAAATTCAAAATTTTGTGATTTTTCAAATGAAAACTTCTAAATAGTCACTCTAAAATTGTTCTTGATAGTCCTAAAATGTTCTAAGATTGTCCTGAATTGATTCAAATGATTCTAGTCAGTTCTAAAATGGTTCTAGATGATTCTGGACAGTTCTACTGCGTTCTGGAACAGTTTAGAGCCACCAAAATTCAAAATTTTGTGGTTTTTCAGTGGCTACATAGCCTTTATTAAGAGACCAACATATAAAGTGTGACCCATTTTTAGATTCTACTCGATGAGCCGACTCCAAAAAGGTGTCACACTTGATATATTGGTCTCATAACAAAAAGTATATACAGCAACATATACAGAATGTCCCATTTAAAATAACGAAATACTTCCAATGAACAGTCGCCGAGAAAAGCCCCTGTATACAGATTATTAATTTATTATTGATGTACAATATTTAATTTTCTTGTAGGTGATAGAAATAATCGGCAAAGAGAACGTGAACTTGAGCCCGAAGCAAATCGACGAGCTGATCGATTTGATCGACAAAGAGGAGATACTGGAGGTGGAGGACAAGATCCTGAAGGCGTTGCAAAAGGAGAAGGAGGCCAAAGGGGCGAGCGATGAGAAGAAGGGAGATGGCTGCGGCGGGGCCTCCGGCGGCTCGAAGGATCCCCCGAAGGGTTGCAGCGACTCGGGGGAGAATAAGAAAACGAATCCGGGGGATGATGGGGGTGTAAAAACGCCCCCGCCGCCTCCCGGCGGGGTCGATAAGAACAAGAACAATTCGAAGATGCTTTAATTTTGAAGACATTTACACACACGATTTAGTTGAGACTTGTGTATTTAGCGTACTGATTGTGACAGATTAAATTATATTTTATTGTACAGGTTGTAAAAAAATCGATAAAAAAAAGTAACGAAAACTCGTGAACCATTTAAGAAATAGTATTTTTTTAATTATTACTTGTGATTTTTACTAATAATTACGGTTTAATGCTGCACAGGTGTATTTATTATTATTATTTCGAACGAACTTGTTTGTTTTTTTAGTATGTAGTTTGTTGGGGAATTGTTCGAAACGGGTGGTAGGATAAACTAAAACATTAAAAAAAAAATAAACTAATTCGGTGCTAATTTAAATAGTTTACGAATAAATTGATATTTTCGTAAATAAATGTAATTACTTACCTCGAACGTTTAATTGTAATTGTACCTGATGATTCTATCTAGTTGGCTTTAACATTGACACCAGCCGTCTAGATAGCGAGAGAAACGTTCCCGAGTGAAAAAAAAGGAATAAAAACGAGATGAAATCGTAATAAACATTTTCTTATTCAAACCTATAATTCTTACACAATATACATAGTACAAAAAACTATTTGGGCCTCGTGAGTAGGCAATTAAAAAGGAAAACATAAAATATATTCATTACTGTACAAAAATCTATACGCTACTGTACATTACCGCAAAAAGCAAATAAATAATTTGTCCTTCCAAACAATATACAATATATGCAGATTGATAAACGATATATCTTAGAAGATTTACAAAAAAATCGATTTCGAAATTAAAACGAAAAACGTCCGTTTTAGGAACGGGGGCGGCGTTGACCTACACAAGCCGCCTCCATAATTAAACTAATATTAAAGTCGGGTAAAAAATAGTCAAATTCGTCGTTGTAAAGTAAGAGTAACGTTACAATTTTAACCCCGAAGAATGCGCAACTATTTCTGCGCATATAAAGAATCCAGGCAGCTTTGAATTAATTCCAAAGCGCTGTTGCCAAATTTTCCAGTAATGAATTTTCATTGGATTATTAAGTAAATAATAATGAGTAATGAATAATTCAATTTTCATTCAATAGTTTTTAATTTTTCCCTAAATCAAATAAAACAAAAAATACGTGGCAACAGCGCCTCTCGAATTCGTTCAAAGGTTTCAAAACCACTTGATTATGTAGGTGCGCAGAAGTGGCGCACTCTTGCGGCTTAAAATTGCAACTTTACCAAAGTAAGAAACAAATCGAGATCATTTTCATCAAATTCACCACGTAAACAACATCATCACTTTTTCACTCAAAACGACCACCCTTCGGCTTGCAGCGAAACAGTCTTTCATCCCCCAAATCTTTGTTTTTTTCTTAATTAAAAATTGAATTGGCACTTCGAAATAGCACTTTGAAAATGTTCCTTTTTAATCGTTTCCATTTCGTAAAACGTTCGCGTAAACCTAACACTCTTCTATTTAGTTTTTTTTTATTTAAAGACATTTTTATTAACCCACATCGAATACTGAATAGCAGATCGCTAAAAATACCACATTAGAATTTATTCATTTTTTTTCCTTAAATTCTTTTAACAACAGGCACAGTATACAAATAGTTACGAAATAACGACCGGCATTTTGTTTCATAAATTAAATGCGCGACAACAATCGAGAATTATTTGTATCGAATAAATTGCGTTAGAAAAAAGTGTACTTACATTACTGTAGAAGAATCATGCCATTTTGATTTTTTTAAATCTGTCAATTGGATTTTCCAGTGTGACCAACACAATTACAATTTTTTGCAAAGAGAACCAATAAAATTTGGAAAAAGTAACTATAAATTATCAATCTTTTTAAATATGAATATTAATAATAACTTGCATGTTTATTAGTAAAAAAAATAGTCCACCAGTTGTTTCTATATTTAAATGACAGATTAGAAAAAATCAATATAGCCTACTACGCTCCTGTCTCGCATTATTTATTCGAGTCTTCTTTAATGATTTTGTTGTTAATTGAATAAATAATTTTCAATATTTTAAAAAGTCACAATAACTTCACTTATTTTCAGCATTTAAATGAATAATTATATCGAATAAATAATAATAATCATGTATGTAGTAGAATCAAGCCATTTTCATCTTTTAAATCTGTCAAACTGTCAATTGCAATTTCCAGTGTGACCAACACAAATACATTTATTTTTTCTAAAAGAACCAATAAAATTTAGTTCAAATAATTAATTTAAATATGAACATTAATATTAATACGCAAGTTTATTATTAATAATAAAAAATAAGTCACTATTTGTTTCGATAATTAAATGACAGATTAGAAAAAATGAGCATAGCCTACTACGCTCCTGTCACGTATTATTTATTCGATTCTACTTTAATGACACTTGTTAATTGAATAAAAAAACTTTACTATAGTACATTTTTCGGTATTTAAAACGTCGAAAAACACAAAATAATTCCACAACGATCGTTATCGCGCGAATTAATTACAAAATAAAACAGAAGACGAGAGTGTAAATAGAACAAACGTAACAGTACGTGGGGGAACCACCCCCTGTCACCTGTCACTAGTCTCTACGTACAGGAAGTTAAACCGTGCATATTCAGCATTTAAAAAAAAACTCATTTGACAAAAAAAAATAATAAAACAAACAAAAAAAAATCATTACAACTTAAATAACAGTCTCAAAAAACTCGTTTTTCTTTACACCTATGTACACGTGGGAGAGAAGAAACGCAACAATCAATTCATCACACTCGTTTTCATATAACCTTCGCGTCCCGTCCGACGCCGCCTTCGATCGCACGCCAAAGTCCCGGGGACGAAAATATCACACGATCGCATCGAATTTTACAACAAAATAACGCGCAAACAAGAAAAACAGAAATCGTATCACAATGAAATTCAGACGAACGTCCGACGCCGCTTCGACGAAGCCTTCCACCAGGTTCTCCAACAGCCACCTAGCGAAGTCCACCGGCCTTCCACTAGGTTCTCCGACAGCCACCCGGGGGAGACCGAACAACAACAAACCGCGCTATCACAATGAAATATTTCAGGTGGCAGTAGCCTCGTTAGAGTCCGATTTGCCCGAATGTTCGGCTTCGTTCGAAGAGGCCCCCGCGGCGCCGTTGCTGACGCTCCCGCAGCTGCTGCTGCCGCTGCTCGTCGAAGAAGTCTCCTCCTTCTCGCACTTGGCGCTCAACTGCCCGCTGATGATCGAACTGAGCGTGGAGAGGGCGTCCTTCACGGCGTGATAGATGATGTTCTTGATCTGCAGCTTGTCCTCGTGGTTCGAGTGGGTGTCGCTGAGGTCGCGAAACTCCTGCGTGAGGTGGAAGCAATGGGACACGTTCTCCGGCGACACGAAGTCCTCGGCGACTTTGATGCAATTGTGGAGGTTGCGCACCTGGTGGGGCGCGCCCGCCGGTATGAAAACGGCGTCGCCTTTGCATTGCACTATGGCGTAGCCCTCCACGCCGTACTCCTTGTAGAGCCGCTCGCGCAGCGGCCCGTCCAGGTAGCAACTTTGGTCGTGTATGGGGTCGTTGTGGGGCTCTAATCTACCCCCTTTTTCCACCACCACTTTATTCAACAAATCCCTGATTTTATCGGCATCGCGAGCGTTGTATATGTGCCACAGAGCGCCGGGCAGTTCGCCTTTATCGCGCACCCGCCTCCTGGTGAGGATGTCGCAACCGGCTTCATCGATGGCCCTGAAGGCCTCTTTAATATGCTCGTCGGTGTCGGCGTCCTTGGGTATCCCCACGTACACCATCACATTCACGGCGTCGGAAATATCCAAGTGTAAGTTAGTGGTGCCTTTGCTGGGATGCAACGCCGAGCCGTAGGCGTTGTACATCTTGGGCCCCAGGTCGGGCCGTACGAAGCACTCCGGCAGCCGGCTCGCTAAGTTCAATCTGCCGGTGCGGTGGGTGTACTCGCTCAACGGCAGCACCTTCATCAAATCCGAGTACCTGGTGGGCAGCATCTCCGCGAAGTCCTCGCCGGGCGGCCAGTCTTTTAGTTTCAACAACATGGGCTGGCCCCTGTCGTCCTTCAGGCGCTTGCCGAAGTGGTCGAAGCCCTCCCAGAACTTGCGCATGGGCTGGTTGGGCACCACTTTGCCCGTCATGCAGTTCACCAGGTCGTTCTTCTCGTCGCCGAAGTCGCGCGCGAAGGCCTCCGGGTGCCACAGATCCGTGTCGATGTGCCGCGTTATGTCGCTCACTATCACCGGCTGGCCGCGCTTCCATTGGTCCTGGAAAATCTTGTAGTTTTCCTTGCAAGTGGGGTCGCTCAATCTCAACAGTTTCCCGTCGCACAGCCAGCTGTGAGGAGCGTTCGGGTAGAGGGTTTTGCTCTCCGTCAACGTCATAATTCTGATGGGTAGTTGCACGCGGCCTTTGCCCTGCCAGTTGTACCGCCTGATGAAGTGCTTGAGCTCGTTCTTGGGCTCCGAGGGGGTTTCTACGGTCTTCTGGGGGACGTTGTCTTCGATGACGCTGGAGATGACGTCGTCGAGATCGGCGGGTTTGGTGGGCTGGGCGGGTTTCTTTTTCGGTTCGTTTTTGGCGGCTGACGTGGGGGAGGCGGCTCGAGAACCGTTCGGTTTGTGCGACGGCCTGATGAGGAGTTCTCGCAGGGTCGAGAAGTTGCCTTCGTCTTCGCTGCTGCTGCCCCCGCCGGGTTCTTTCTTCACCTCGTTTCTCTCCGTACTCGAATCTACGGAAACATCAATAATTAAATCAACAATTAACTTAAACTACTACTACTCACCTTCTTCATCTTTGAACTCCTTTTTAGTACCGTTAATTTTATCGCCCAGTATAGACCTCACGATATCCCTGACTTGTTGGCTGTTGTTCTTATTGGGCGAAGACTCCTTGGCCGCCGAACAACCGCAGAATTGTTCTATGCTCCACAGATCTCGCATCTCGTGCACCATCTTGCCCAATTTGTTCAACGAATCGCCCGCTATGATCTGCGTGAGCATCAGCTTCTCCTGCTCGTGGACTTGTCGGTTGGTGCACAACAGCCACGAGTACTCGTCGCGGTCCTTGTTGGCCTCGCCCCATACTTTCATCGCGCCACGTTTTCGACTCTATATGGGGAATTTTGAAGGAGATTTAGTGGTGCATTTAGCGCTATATTTAGTGCTATTTACCTTGTAGCAATCTATGCAAACGACGAAACCGCATTTGCCGCAGGCCCAGTGGAAATTGAAGAGGGTGGTTTCGCAAACGTCGCACATTTCTCGAACGCCCTGTACAACTCGCTTCCAAGCCACAACTTTTTCTGTAATCAATAAAAGAAAATTATTAAGGGAATTGTGCTGTTAGAAGAAAGAAGAAGTATTTTTAGGGTGCTGAATACACAATTAATACAATGCCAAGGATTCGATTTTTCAGATGAAAATTGCCCTGGAAACGTTCTAGATTTTTTTAATTTATCTTAGACAGTTACAAAAAGTTCTGAATTTGTTTTAAATGATTTCAAACAGTTCAAAATGGTTCTAAGATCGTCCTGAACTAATTCAAATGGTCCTAGCCTGTTCTAAACGATTCTGAACCGCTTTAAAATCGTCCTGAACTAATTCAAATGGTCCTAGCCTGTTCTAAACGATTCTGAACCGCTTTAAGATCGTCCTGAACTAATTCAAATTGTCCTAGCCTGTTCTAAACGATTCTGAACCGCTTTAAGATCGTCCTGAACTAATTCAAATTGTCCTAGCCTGTTCTAAACGATTCTGAACCGCTTTAAGATCGTCCTGAACTAATTCAAATTGTCCTAGCCTGTTCTAAACGATTCTGAACCGCTTTAAGATCGTCCTGAACTAATTCAAATTGTCCTAGCCTGTTCTAAACGATTCTGAACCGCTTTAAGATCGTCCTGAACTAATTCAAATTGTCCTAGCCTGTTCTAAACGATTCTGAACCGCTTTAAGATCGTCCTGAACTAATTCAAATTGTCCTAGCCTGTTCTAAACGATTCTGAACCGCTTTAAAATCGTCCTGAACTAATTCAAATTGTCCTAGCCTGTTCTAAACGATTCTGAACCGCTTTAAGATCGTCCTGAACTAATTCAAATTGTCCTAGCCTGTTCTAAACGATTCTGAACCGCTTTAAGATCGTCCTGAACTAATTCAAATTGTCCTAGCCTGTTCTAAACGATTCTGAACCGCTTTAAGATCGTCCTGAATTAATTCAAATTGTCCTAGCCTGTTCTAAACGATTCTGAACCGCTTTAAGATCGTCCTGAACTAATTCAAATGGTCCTAGCCTGTTCTAAACGATTCTGAACCGCTTTAAGATCGTCCTGAACTAATTCAAATTGTCCTAGCCTGTTCTAAACGATTCTGAACCGCTTTAAGATCGTCCTGAACTAATTCAAATGGTCCTAGCCTGTTCTAAACGATTCTGAACCGCTTTAAGATCGTCCTGAACTAATTCAAATTGTCCTAGCCTGTTCTAAACGATTCTGAACCGCTTTAAGATCGTCCTGAACTAATTCAAATTGTCCTAGCCTGTTCTAAATGATCCTGAACCACTTTAAGATCGTCCTGAACTAATTCAAATGGTCCTAGCCTGTCATAAATGATTCTGAACCGTTTTAAGATCGTCCTGAACTAATTCAAATGGTCCTAGCCTGTCATAAATGATTCTGAACCGTTTTAAGATCGTCCTGAACTAATTCAAATTGTCCTAGCCTGTTCTAAATGATCCTGAACCGCTTTAAAATCGTCCTGAACTAATTCAAATGGTCCTAGCCTGTCATAAATGATTCTGAACCGTTTTAAGATCGTCCTGAACTAATTCAAATTGTCCTAGCCTGTTCTAAACGATTCTGAACCGCTTTAAAATCGTCCTGAACTAATTCAAATGGTCCTAGCCTGTCATAAATGATTCTGAACCGTTTTAAGATCGTCCTGAACTAATTCAAATTGTCCTAGCCTGTTCTAAACGATTCTGAACCGCTTTAAAATCGTCCTGAACTAATTCAAATGGTCCTAGCCTGTCATAAATGATTCTGAACCGCTTTAAGATCGTCCTGGAACGATATCTAAGGGTTCTAATTGGTTGGAGATCATTTTAAATGTACCTTCCGATAGATGTTCAGCGTTCGCTTCCTTTTCCTGTACTAACAAATCACAAAAATGATCTCCCACTTGTTTGAGAAGAAACCTCGACGTTTCCAGATCCAAGTCGGCCGGGGGATTATCCGAATTGGGCAGCCACAATCGTATGTCATCCTGTCACAAAAAAAAAAATTGATGAATAATGAATAAATAGATGATGATGATGACAATAATAAAACAAGTGGGACGAACGGCCCAGTGCGCCGTAGAGAGACTTCTAACTAATGTAACGTTAAGTTTTTTTTTTTTTTTTTTTTTTTTTTTTTTTTTTTTTTTTTTTTTTTTTTTTTTTTTTTTTTTTTTTTTTTTTTGAAACGGGAGAGGTTTGAGACTATGCTGAATCGAATGCCGTTGTCCGTTTGTCTCTATCTATAACCGTTTAGCCGCTGAAACTCGCGACAGACGGACGGACGGACGGACGGACGACAAAGCCAGATCATAAGACTTCGTTTTCGAAAAATTCGAAGAATTTTCCGTTGTTAGAAGTCTAATAATGGGATGATTATTATTTTATACAGTGGCGTAGCAAGTGCTTTTTGCAAGGCTGTGCGCCACTGGGATTTAGGAGTACCTTCTGTGAGGGGCTAGAGAGACCTCTTCTATGGCCTTGTGGGGCCCCTCTAGCACCTTTTGTGGGCTTATAGATTGTTACGCCACTGATTTTATATAAAATTACTAACCTCCATGGCGTCTTTATGAGGATCAGAAAACCCAGCGATGGCCAATTGCCCGTTTTTCGTGTACCTCAACCGTCTAAAAGCGTAAAACCTGCAAAATATATTGGGCATGTTCTTCGACCGTTGATTGGGCGTCCACCGGCACTCCCTGCACTTGGCCAATTTGGGCGCCACCTCGAAGCAGGGCCCGTCCTGCAGGAAGCTCTCGCCGGTCTTCTTCAGCTGCCCGACGGGCGGCTTGCGAAAGGGATCCCGCGGAGGCGGCGGCGGCGTCGCCTCCTCCTTGCTCTTTTTCGCGCGCGGCTCCTCGCCGCCGGGCTTATCGTTTTTTGAGGCTCCCGCCGCCGCGCCGCCGCCGGCGCTTCCGCCGCCGCCGCCCCCCTTCGGTTTTCGGCCGCGCTTTCGGTGCTGTTGCTGCTGCTGCTGCTGGGGCTGGTGCTGCGAGGACGATTTCCTGGCGGGCGTTGAGCCGCTCGCTCCTGTACAATGATTAATAAATTGATTAATGTTGTAATGGAGAAGACCGCGACTTTTTTTTTAATTTTTTTTTGCAAAATTGTGTGTTCTAAGAAGGCGCGTAATGAAATTTTTATTTTTTTCTGTGGCCAAATAAGGCCGCAATTAATTTTTAAAGTTTGTAAAACGTCACATAATCGTCATACGCTCTGCTCCAATCAAAGCGAGAGTTGCAAAGAGACGTCACATTTAGCAAGGTTGCCACGTTTCCTATTACTCTTCTTTACTCCTGCAAAATGTGCGTTTTTTTGTATATTTATTGCAATAAACATTTTCTGATTTATCCATTTCTTTCATTATCTAATGGATAATTCGATATATTAATATAGAAATAACATCTTCATCTGTATAAATTGTAACTGATTTTCGTGTTAAAAACACAAATAATGGCCCTGAAAAATTTATTTGGCAACATTCTTGTCAACGTCAATATTATTAGTAAAGTGTTTTGTGCCTAACTGCAATTCGTGTAATTTGTTTTGTGCATTTTTCAGAAAAATCTGACAAATGACAGTTTGATTTTTGTTCGTTTGTCTATTCTTTGTTACTGCGTTAGAAAATTCATACTATTTACTTATACAACAAAACGTGAGTGGTTTATGATTGGTCGATAAGGTACGAGTCAAAACCCGAAATTTTTAAATTTCAAAGGGCTATATCTTTTTAATTATAACACATTTCGAGCAACTGAAAACGGTTTTGAGCTCTAATAAATCATTTCTAATCGTATCTTTTGCTGAAATCCGCATAAACTCTATTCCAACTAAAATGAGAATTTGGTGATAATCCTGTCTTTTTCACGCAGATCAAAATTTCCCTAGTGTCAATGTTAATTCTCCCATTCGACTAGGGGAATTTTACGGCGCGCGATTGAAATCTTAGATTTTGAAGATACGCTGTTGTCATATGCCTTTGCAAATTTCAGTCACATGTATCTAGATATTTAAAAAATCGTATAATATTCAACTAATATAATACTCGCAAGCTCATATTGTCATTCTAATCCTCTTTTTATTGTTTAAATTCCTCTATTTACAACTTTTTTCATTTGTAAACATAACCTTCAAATAACCATATAACCTGAAAATCAGTAATAGACAGGATTTCAATTGCAAACCGGCAACGTTGGGATCGTAACCTCGTTTTAAATTTGTCATTTTAGTTGGAATAGAGTCTATCTCACATCGTGGTCTTCTCCATTGGGAGAGAGAAAGAGAGAGAGTGATATCGCACCTGAATCGCTGTCCTTGTCGCTTCCCGTCTCCTTCTCGCTGTCGCTGCCGCTCTCGCT
Source organism: Phyllotreta cruciferae (assembly GCA_917563865.1). Classification (NCBI taxonomy): domain Eukaryota; kingdom Metazoa; phylum Arthropoda; class Insecta; order Coleoptera; family Chrysomelidae; genus Phyllotreta; species Phyllotreta cruciferae. The sequence goes on along the minus strand of OU830618.1, from coordinate 487,961 downwards.
CGCCGCCGGCGTCGCACTGCTGGCTTGATGGGGCCCGCCGCTGCTGCTGTTGTTGCTGCTGCTGCTCTTCCTTTGCTGCAGCTTCTTGCTGCTGTTGTCGTCGACGGCCTTTTTCATCGCGGACCCCCCGCCTTTTTTTCGCTTCACCTTCGGAGGCTTCCGCTTCGGCGGCGACTTCCTGCCGCCACCGCCAGCGCCGCCTCCCTTCTCCTGATCGCTACTCGACGAATCGTCGTTGTTCTTCACATCACCGTTGATCACTTCCTTCTTACGATTCGCTTTGTTATTATTCGCGTAATGCTTCATTTTATTTATACTGTTCACCGCCATTGAACCCACAGAATGTATCGAATTCACCGGAGTAGTACCGCCGCTAGTACACGCATCTTTAACCGCATTACTACCGCCCCCGATAGGCGGCGTAGTAGACTTTATATTCAACGGTAACGTCACGCAACTACCCGAACCCACCACCCCCGTCGTGTCTTCGAGGTCCTCGCCCGTATGCCGCTGCAGCCAGGCCTTCTTCAGATGCCTGACGGGGTAGCTGCCGCTGCTGGGGGCCTTCGCCGCCGGCCCGGGGCTGTTGCTCTTCTCCGAGTCGATCACGCTGGGCGCCACTTTGCCGGGCGTGCCGGGCGGCTCGCCGTCCGCCGGGCCCGGCGTCACGCTGGCCGGCGGCGTCGGCGCCGGGCTGCCCGTCAGCGAGGCGGAGCGCGGCCGCGGCGGCGGCGTCACCGTCGCACTGACCTCCCCTTCAGGATGCGACGAACCGTGCGGTGTCCTGTACGAGTTCACCACGGTGGTGATGGCGGTGGCGGCGGCACTCGCGATCAACGGGCTCGGCTCGCTGACGCGCGATAACTGCGCAGGCGGCGGCGGTGCCGTCGTCTCGATTTTGCGCTTTTTCGCGTCCAAACAAAGCGCCGGATCGGTGGCGGTGGCTTTGCGTTTGGGCGACTGGGAGCGGTTGTTCGAGCCGATGCCCAAATCGAGCGGTTGGCTTTGGACGGCGGCTGGCGAGTAGTGCGACCTTGCGGCGGGCGTAGGCGGCGAGGCGGCGCTTCCCGGCGCCACCAACTTCACCGACAATCCGCTGGGGACGTAGCCGCCGCCTGCGACGGGCGGCTTGGAGCGCTCGAAGCGGTCCATCACGCTGGAGGGCGTCTGGCTGTGGGCCGGCGGCGGCAGGCAGCTGATCACCGCCGGCGGTTGGTTGTGCGGCGGGTGGTACTGCGAGACTTGCTGGTAGGGTGACGGCGATATCGACGCTCCTATCAGTGAAGGCGGCGGTTTCGACGTCAGTGGTATGGGGGAGGCGTTGTCGTGACTAGAGCGGTCCCGGGGAGGCGGCGCGCCGCTTCCGCTCACTAGATGCGGTTTGCCGAAGATCTGGTGAGGCGCCGGGCTGCTTACTTTCGGCTTGGAGTTCACCACCGCCGGAGGGGGCGCCGAGGATATCGTGTAGCCCGCCGTCGTGAACGCATAATTCGCTTTTGCTACAAAAAAATTGCAAATTTTACATTAATAAAACTGTTCACAAACTATTAGTATCTAATAATCCCTAAAATGACCGATTTCACCAACCTAATTTCTCTACTAAGTAATTCCTATACTATCCTAACTTTAGGTACTTCCTAACACCTTTTAGTATTACTTAGAGCACGGTGAAACGCAAACCGTACATTAGGACTTCCTAAATCCTATTTAACCGTTACCTAACTTTAAGAATTCCTTAGTGAAATTGCAATCTTTAGTGAATTCACAAAGTATTCGTATCTAATAATCCCTGAAATGACCCATTTCACCAACCTAATTTCTCTACTAAGTAATTCCTATACTATCCTAACTTTAGGTACTTCCTAACACCTTTTAGTATTACTTAGAGCACGGTGAAACTCAAACCGTACTTAAGAACTTCCTAAATCCTATTTAACCGTTACCTAACTCTAAGAATTCCTTAGTGAAATCGCAATCTTTAGTGAATTCACAAAGTATTAATATCTAATATAATAATCCCTAAAATGACCCATTTCACAAACCTAATTTGTCTACTAAGTAATTCCTATACTATCCTAACTTTAGGTACTTCCTAACACCTTTTAGTATTACTTAGAGCACGGTGAAACTCAAACCGTACTTAAGAACTTCCTAAATCCTATTTAACCGTTACCTAACTCTAAGAATTCCTTAGTGAAATCGCAATCTTTAGTGAATTCACAAAGTATTAATATCTAATATAATAATCCCTAAAATGACCCATTTTACCAACCTAATTTCTCTACTAAGTAATTCCTAAGACATGAAGTACCTACTATCCTAACTTAAGGTACTTCCTAAATCCCATTTAGCCGTTACCTAACCCTAAGAATTCCTTAGTGAAATCGCAATCTTTAGTGAATTCACAAAGTATTAATATCTAATATAATAATCCCTAAAATGACCCATTTTACCAACCTAATTTCTCTACTAAGTAATTCCTAAGACATGAAGTACCTACTATCCTAACTTAAGGTACTTCCTAAATCCCATTTAGCCGTTACCTAACCCTAAGAATTCCTTAGTGAAATCGCAATCTTTAGTGAATTCACAAAGTATTAATATCTAATATAATAATCCCTAAAATGACCCATTTTACCAACCTAATTTCTCTACTAAGTAATTCCTAAGACATGAAGTACCTACTATCCTAACTTAAGGTACTTCCTAAATCCCATTTAGCCGTTACCTAACCCTAAGAATTCCTTAGTGAAATCGCAATCTTTAGTGAATTCACAAAGTATTAGTATCTAATAATCCCTAAAATGACCCATTTCACCAACCTAATTTCTCTACTAAGCAATTCCTAAGGCATGAAGTACCTACTATCCTAACTTAAGGTACTTCCTAAATCCCATTTAACCGTTACCTAACTCTAAAAATTCCTTAGCGAAATCGCACACAAGCATTTCAAACAACGTACCAGCCTGTTGGTAAACATCGCCGCCGCCCCTATACCTCAAATCGGGCGAATGATGGGGCGGGTGCTGGTGCGGGCTCTGCCGCTGGTGCTGGTGATGCCCGCCGCCCTGCCTGTGATGCCCGCCGCTCGCCTTGCCCAAATTCTGCGCCTCGACGACGTGGTGATGCTGCGCGGCGGGGGCGGCGTGCGAGAGATGGTGCGGCGACTGGCTGGGGCTCCTGTAATCGTACATGCTCTTCGCCGCCGCCCCGGGGTTCTGGTAGTGCCCCAGCATCTCGCCCCTCAATTTGGGACTGGGGGAATGGGCGAGGGACACCCCGCCGCGTTGGGCGTCCAAATGATGCGGGTTCTTCACCTCGTGCTTCACTATCACCGAGTTCTTCATCTCGTTTCGATCGTCCCTGTGCAGCGAATCGGTCTTGGTGACCACCAAACCGCCGGCGGCGGCGGTTTTGTGCATCTCGGTTTTAATCTTTGGTTCGAAGAAGCTGTTTTGGACCTGGTGCGAGGGGTAGCCGTACATGTTGGGATCGCTTTTGGGCATCTGGTGCACCGATATGGAGGGCGGGATTTTTTCAGTAGCTTTAGAGACGCGGCTGTGGGCCGGCGGCGGCGGGTAGTCCGCCTTCGAGGGGGCGTTGGCGGCGCGCTGGACGGCGTAGTAGGCGCGGTGGTCTCGATTGTCGCGCACCGCAGCCATGTGGACTCGATGGTACATGTCTTCGGCCCGCTTGCGCTCCTCTTCGGCCATCATGGGCGGCCTGCCGCCGCCTTGTGACGCGGCTTTACCGCCTCCTATCGGGTTCCAAGTCTACAACGTAATTGATTTTATTGCATTAATTCGCTTACGTAAATAAATCGATAAATTACCTTCGATTGAAACGCTCTAAGAGACTTCTCGAAATGATTATGTATCGCCTGATCCAAACTCTCCTTCTCCTCCTTCTCCCGTTTCTCCCTCTCCCTTTCGATCTTCTCCCTTTCCATTTTCTCCCGCTCCTGCTTATCCCGCTCCTTCTGCTTCTCCATCTCCTGGTTCTGGCGCTCCCTGTACAACCGCTCCTGGCGCTCCCTGTCCTGCAGGTGCTCCCTCACCAGCGCCTCCTCGCCGCCGCCGGCCTGGTGGGCGGCGAGCACGTGCGCCGGCACGCCGTAGGCGGGATGCGGCCGCTGGCCCGACTTCCACAGCATGTCGGTGAACTGGGCGGCGGCGCCGGGGTGGTGGTAGATCGAGTGCGAGGCGGCGGCGAGGTGCGGGTGGTGGCCGGCGAGCGCCGGCACGTGGGAGGTCATGAGGGAGGCGGGCACGACGGGGTAGGCGCCCGACAGGGCCGCCGCCGGATGGCCGGCGACCGATGCGACTGAGGTGGGGGGCGGCGGGCCGGCTGCAGCGCTGGCTGGCGTGTTGGAGTGTGACATTAGTAGCGTCTGGAATGCAGAAAAAAAATTAATATTATTTCTATTATGCAGATTATTTTCGGTTTGAATTGGGTTAAGTTAAATATCTCAGTAGTTTTTGTAATATCATTATTTATCAGATAATACATGCTGTGTGGATATTGGAGCATCATCGATTGATGTTATCGGAGCAAAAAGAAAATGTGTAGTATACAGGGTGTCTCAAAATTTCCCAAAATGCTATGCAGCCACTCAAAAATTACAAATTTCGAATTTTGGTGACTCTAAACTGTTCTAGAAGGCATTAGAACTGTCTTGAATTATCTAGAACCATCTTAGAACTGACTAAGATCATTTGAATCAATTCAGGATAATCTTAGAACATTTTAGGACTATCCAGAATCATTTAGAACAGTCCAGAACCATTTAGAACCGTTTTAGAGTTCACTAGAACCATTTGAAACAGTTCAGGATGCTCTTAGAACCATTTAGAACAGTATAAAATCATTTAGAACAATTTCAGAACTATTTGGAACGGTCCAGGATAAACTAGAACTATCCAGAACAATTTTAGAGTGACTATTTAGAAATTTTCATTTGAAAAATCGACACATTTTTAGAATTAGTCTGCATTAGAACTGTCCTGAATCATCTAGAACCATTTTAGAACTGACTAGGATCATTTGAATCAATTCAGGATAATCGTAGAACATTTTAGGATTGTCCAGAATCATTTAGAACAGTCCAGAACCATTTAGAACCGTTTTAGAGTTCACTAGAACCATTTGAAACAGTTCAGGATGCTCTTAGAACCATTTAGAACAGTATAAAATCATTTAGAACAATTTCAGAACTATTTGGAACGGTCCAGGGTAAACTAGAACTATCCAGAACAATTTTAGAGTGACTATTTAGAAATTTTCATTTGAAAAATCGACACATTTTTAGAATTAGTCTGCATTAGAACTGTCCTGAATCATCTAGAACCATTTTAGAACTGACTAGGATCATTTGAATCAATTCAGGATAATCGTAGAACATTTTAGGATTGTCCAGAATCATTTAGAACAGTCCAGAATCATTTAGAACAGTCCAGAACCATTTAGAACCGTTTTAGAGTTCACTAGAACCATTTGAAACAGTTCAGGATGCTCTTAGAACCATTTAGAACAGTATAAAATCATTTAGAACAATTTCAGAACTATTTGGAACGGTCCAGGGTAAACTAGAACTATCCAGAACAATTTTAGAGTGACTATTTAGAAATTTTCATTTGAAAAATCGACACATTTTTAGAATTAGTCTGCATTAGAACTGTCCTGAATCATCTAGAACCATTTTAGAACTGACTAGGATCATTTGAATCAATTCAGGATAATCGTAGAACATTTTAGGATTGTCCAGAATCATTTAGAACAGTCCAGAATCATTTAGAACAGTCCAGAACCATTTAGAACCGTTTTAGAGTTCACTAGAACCATTTGAAACAGTTCAGGATGCTCTTAGAACCATTTAGAACAGTATAAAATCATTTAGAACAATTTCAGAACTATTTGGAACGGTCCAGGGTAAACTAGAACTATCCAGAACAATTTTAGAGTGACTATTTAGAAATTTTCATTTGAAAAATCGACACATTTTTAGAATTAGTCTGCATTAGAACTGTCCTGAATCATCTAAAACCATTTTAGAACTGACTAGAATCATTTGAATCAATTCAGGACAATCTTAGAACATTTTAGGACTATCCAGAATCATTCAGAACTATCCAGAACAATTTTAGAGTGACTATTTAGAAGTTTTCATTTGAAAAATCGATCAAATTTTAGAATTAGTCTGTGTAGTCTTTATTATGAAACCAAAATATCAAATGCTATCCCTTTTTATAATCAGCTAATCAAGTAGAATCTAAAAAAGTTACTTCGTTATTTTAAATGAGACAACCTGTATATTTGCATTTCTGGATTCTACTCGATGAGCTGATTACAACGAGGTGCCACACTTGATATCTTGGTCTCTTAACAAGGGCTATGCAGCCACTCAAAAACCACAAAATATTGAATTTAGTAACTTCATTATTTTAAATGAGACACCCTGTACAGGAAGCAGGAAGACAGGCAAACATCGAGTACCTGATGCTGAACGCTGTGTATGTGCCGAACATGCGGCTCTTCGAGCAACAGGTTTGGATCTCTCCAGACCCTTACCGGCTCGCTTGCTTCGTGGTGTCTTTCGTGGTGTCTCTGTTGAATTGAAGATGCCGACGAACTTGCTGGGATATACAATGGTGACCTACAACAAATTACATAACAAAAAATTAGATACAAAAATTTAGCGAGATGTATACAGGGTGAGTCATTCCGGAATATTGCAGGTGAATTCAAAATCTAACAAATATTGAGGTATTGTTTCAAAATTGCAACAGCCTGTACATGCCTAATTAATTTTAGAATATATCCACATTAGACTTTATTAATTTGCATTAAAAAAATTCGCAATTTTTGTAAAATTGTGCTTGTTATGGAGCAACTTTGTTAGGACTTAGAGTCACTCTAAACGCGTCTTTAACGTTAAAATGGGGCGCTGAATACAGGCCATAGTTGTTAGGGAGTATAGAGTCGCTCTAAACGCGTCTTTAACGTTAAAATGGGGTAGGGAATACGTGTAGAGAATAGAGAATAATCATAGTGACCTGTTTCGTAAGGTCTGGTGGGCGGTGGCCGGCGACGACGACGTCGATGACGACGACGACGACGAAGAGGCGGCGACGGCGACGGCGTTGTTGTCGTTGCCGCCGTTGCTCGACGACGACGACGAGGAGGCGATGGGTTCGTCGGTGGAGCTCAGGGCGCTCGATCGAGAACCAGACCGCTCATCGCCGCTACTGATGCACGAGGAACGCAACGAACTCACGCCCGAATCGCTGCGATCGTCCTGCTGGTGCTGGTGCTGGTGGTGGTGGTGGTGGTGGTGATAGCGCAACAACAGACCGCATCCCTGTTGTGATGATGATGACGCCGACGATGATGATGCTCCGTCCTGTAGGGGTCCAACGACGCCGCCGCCGACGATGTCCATTCTGTTGACGACGTAGGGGGAAGGCGAAGACGACACCGACGGTACGTCATCGTCACCTAAATAAAAACAAAAACGCAATACAATTATTCTAACTAGATTACTCTTTGGATTTATTGAAGGTTTAAGGGGTTATATATAGTTATGATTTAAAACAAAAATGATTTTGAATTATTGCATTTTTGAAAAACGGCTTGACATTTCAAAGTTTTTTTTGATTCTATAATATACAGAACATTTGGGGCTACAATATACCAGAATTTTATAAGTCATTTTTCGTGAAAACGGTTCACTTTATGGAAATTCAACAAATATACTTTTTTTATGTAGAAAACTTCATTTTTTCATATTCTTTAAACAAATTAATTAAAAAGTTTAAAATAAAAAAGTTAGGTTAGAATTACCCAACGACTACCCCATTTTAACCCACCCCTGGACAACTTTTTTGACCCAATGGAGAAGACCACGATGTGAGATAGGCGGATTTCGGCAAAAGATACGATTAGAAATGATTTATTAAAGCTGAAAACCGTTTTCAGTAGCTCGAAATGTGTTATAATTAAAAAGATATAGCCCTTTGAAATTTAAAAATTTCGGGTTTTGACTCGTACCTTATCAACCAATCATGAACCACTCACGTTTTGTTGTATAAGTAAATAGTATGAATTTTCGAACGCAGTAACAAAGAATAGACAAACGAACAAAAATCAAACTGTCATTTGTCAGATTTTTCTGAAAATTGCACAAAACAAATTACACGAATTGCAGTTAGGCACAAAACACTTTACTGATAATATTGACGTTGACAAGAATGTTGCCAAATAAATTTTTCAGCACCATTATTTGTGTTTTTAACACGAAAATCGGTTACAATTTATAAAGATGAAGATGTTATTTCTATATTAATATATCGAATTATCCTTTAGATAATGGAAGAAATGGATAAATCAGAAAATGTTTATTGCAATAAATATACAAAAAAACGCACATTTTGCAGGAGTAAAGAAGAGTAATAGGAAACGTGGCAACCTTGCTAAATGTGACGTCTCTTTGCAACTCTCGCTTTGATTGGAGCAGAGCGTATGACGATTGTGTGACGTTTTTCAAACTTTAAAAATTAATTGCGGCCTTATTTGGCCACAGAAAAAAATAAAAATTTCATTACGCGCCATCTTAGAACACACGGTTTAAATAAAAAATAAATTAAAAAAAAAGTCGCGGTCTTCTCCATTATATGTTGCCATAAGACATTAAATTTGTTTAGTATGTGTACCAAATTTCATAATTACACCTCCAATATTAATAAAATTAACTCTTAAGAATCCATCTTTAACACCCTGTATACAGACAACCAAGGACATTTCGAAAAAAATGACATTTAAGTTTTTTTGTCAAATTTTGAGGTTCTCTACATGCTCCCAAAGTTTGACCAGAAACACCCTGTATAACCCCTTTTAATACCCACAGTCTTCTTCTGGTAAGAAGATAGTACCTCTAATAGAGCAATTCCCTTGCTCCACGGTTCTATTCGACGTTATATTCGTCCCGGTTTGAGCCACAATCACGCAATCCTGCTCCTCCTCGTCGCTACCATTCAAATCGCCTTTCACCGCTCGGTGGGCGTTCGCGCTGCGCATAGATCCCGCGCGGGCATCGTCGCCGCGACTCGGCGCCGGGCTCAGCACCGTCGCGACGCCATCGCGCCTCCTCGTCCCTCCTCCCTTGTCGCTCCTGCGATGGCGGTGGCGATGATGAGGCTCTACCTCGACCACTTCCTGCAGGACCTTCTTTCGCTTGGCGTGGCGGTGCCGGTGGCGGTGGAGGCGGCTCCTGCGGTCGTTCTCTAAGTCCTCCTCGGAGGCGAAAGCTGGGTGGGCTCTTCTACGTGTCCTTGCTGCAATTAAAAGAGTGAATTGTATAGTAAAATAATGTTGATATTTTGGTGTAGAATAAAAGGTAGGGGTAAGATAGGGGAAGTAAATAATATGTGACGACATTAGTGACGTGCATCGAACTTTGTTTTGCACAAACTATATGTAAAAATCGATTTTTACGGCGGCCTGGGGGAGAAAACTGTTGGGGAAAACCGGCGGGGTAAGCGCTTTTGGCCGGGATTTGGCTGATTTTCGCTGAGGGAGCGCAAATAAAGCGATTTTTTTTATTATGCTTCGGCAATTCGGGGGAATCGGGGCGGGATAAAAATAAAAAAAATGGGCTCCGGAATTAAACGGTTCTCGGCGTAATAGGGTCGATTACACGGCGCTGATAAGATAAACGAATTAATTAATTCGTTTATTTATAGAATAATCGTATTATCGAATTTAATTTTTATGTAAATAACCCGCAACAAAAATTTATTATCAAGTAGGTTGGATTGAAATTGAGCAATAAATGCAAACATTAAACACACAACATGATAAAGAGTGCATTAAATTTAGAGAAAAACTTGTATACATCTCAGATGTTATTTTCTACATTATGCAACGTGCAATTAATTAAATATTTACCCATTAGAAGCGCAATTATAATTACACACTCTATATGCAAAAGTAAAAATAAAACGAACGTTAAAATACCGTTTTTTCGTCCATAATAAATAACAAAAAATCGTTTTACGATCCATAAAAATACGGAAAAGGCGTGCTTATTAAAAATTCCTAAGCGATTCTAAAAATAAACGCACCTGTTTCGATTTAACCGAATGGTTAAACACACAAAAAAATCAACAACAGAACCGTATTGAATACAAATTTTAATTATTCATTCATCGACTTTTAAACGATTCATTAATAGAGGCAATAAAAACCAAGGTCAAACTCATTTACTCGCCTTACTTAACAAGAAAATCATTTTTTTATAATTACAACATAAATATTCTACACGAAACAAACGTGGAGTTAGCTACTTGTTAAAATCTAGTAGCCAAATGTCACAAAGTTAGCTGTCAATTTTAATGAATTTTCCAGCATTATCACAATTATTTTATTTAAAATCAGGGCCGAGTACGGTCCTGTAACGGGATAACAACGTGAAGTTAGCTACTTGTTAAATCTAGTAGCCAAATGTCACAAAGTTATCTGTCAATTTTAATGAATTTTCTAGCATTATTACAAATATTTAATACAATTAGAGCCGAGTACGGTCCTGTAACGGGATAACAACGTGAAGTTAGCTACTTGTTAAATCTAGTAGCCGAATGTCAAAAAGTTATCTATCAATTTTAATGAATTTTCCAGCATTATTACAAATATTTTATTTAAAATCAGGGCTGAGTACGGTCCTGTAACGGGATAACAACGTGAAGTTAGCTACTAGTAGCCAAATGTCACAAAGTTATCTGTCAATTTTAAAAAAATTTCAACGTGTATTTAAAACAATTATTTTGCAAAATGAATTGGGGCCGAGTACGGTCCTGCGATGGCAGGGGGGCCGCTGCGGAGACGTGAAAGTTTCGTTGGAGAGAAGAAAAAAAAACCGGTCGGGTTCTCGCTCATTATCGGATGCGATGAATAATTTAGAATGAAAATGAAAATGTTTATTTATCGATTACGGCGGGCATAAATAAATAAATAATTAAAACGGATGCGAGGGAACACAACATGTGTAAATAACGTGGATTTACTAATCAAATAGGTAACTAGATTAAGATCGATTGAATGGAAACGCGATCGATTGACATGAATAACCTACTCGATTTTGATTGATAAATTGTTTAAGTACCACTTAAAACGTTATCGCATGTTTCTTAATAATAATGAATTGTAATTTTTGGGTAATAATTGTGTTTGTATAATAAAACAGTGTATACTTACTAAATAATACTCTAAATTTGATTTTAATTTGTTATGAAGTGACAGGTGTAAATAGGATTAGTTTTTGTTCTTTTTTCCATTATTGCACGATTTTGATTAAAAATTCAACTACAAAAACTTGATGATAAACATTATAAACAAAACTACATAATTATACTACTCGAAATATATCGGATGGCAAAGTTATTCGATAATAAACAATTTGCACTAAACACATCCGCCATGTCAATTCCCAGACACGGCCCCCTCGCTATTTTTTCGCCTAAAAAAAAACGCAACTGTCAAATCAACCACCAACCGGCCTTTGACTATGCGAAAAAAGGGTAATTCTAACTACACGTATTCAAATCCAAAATTTAAATTGTTAATTCAATTCGCGCGTTCCACGAACCGCTAGATAGGTAGGTTAGGCAGTTTCGCCTCGCAATCCCAACGAGCCATTTCCAGTAATAAGCGATTCAATTTCGTTGTTCTACCGAACCACAAAAGACCACAGCACGAACGCACAGAAGATATTAGAGCAGGAGAGAGAGAGACGGAAAATCATCATCATCGTAATCATCTCAGTGTCACGCAATACCTTTCAACCGAAAGAGGTCAGTGACTGCATTCATTCTCCAAACTATACAATACACAACACATATTCACACACACATTACACACACACACACACACAATCGAGTTGGCGTTGGCCGCGCGGTGTCGCCCCCTCGCGGCGAAACGGCCCAACTAACCAGAACGCTCCCGTGCGATGCGGACGCACAACTTACGAGGAAACAAAACCGATTCACGACCCCGATTAATCGTTATTTACGAACTTTTATCTGTTTACGTTAGCGTTTGGTGGATACAAAAAAAAAGAGTCGTTATCTAACCTAAAAACTGGCCGCCCTCTAGCCCGTTATCAGCCCGAGAGAGCGTATTAATAAATCGCTTTGTGTGCAGCAGAACGCGACCTAAAACTAACGAGTATACGGTTAACTAGAAACTCGCTTACTTTGTGATTTTATAGGAGCATATGGCCGATTAATCCGAGTGCACTTTCACAACCAACTCGACACTCTCGCGGCTCACTTCGATTTTGCTGGTCGCTTCGCGGTTATCGCGGGCGGCGGCGGACGATTTCGCCGGCTCGTTTCGCACGGTCCAGAAGGCGTCGCGGTGGCGAATTCGCCCCGGAAAATCGCAACTAACAATGTACCGAATGTCCTTGAAACGCGGACGGGCCCGGCGTGACGCAGCGCGCTCTTCGATCTCTCGAGAAACACTAAAAAACTTCGGTAAAGTCGAACGGGCGGCCGAGCGGCGACGAAGGCGGCCGAAGCGACGCGCCGGAACCGTTCGGGAACTCGACGAGCGAACGCCAGCAACAAGTTGACTGATATTTTATTAGCTTTTTTCGCCTCTCTTCTCGTCTCGTTGTATTTTGAATAATAACGTCGTTTTGTGGAAGAACGAGTTTCGATCCGGTCGGCTGTTTTTTTCGCTTTTAATCCACGCATAAATTGCGACAAACGAACGCACCCGGCAGGTGACAGGTGACCGCAGAACGAAAAACTATTAATATCGCATTTCGCATTTCTCGTTTAGAATTAACAACTAATACTCAAAATCCAACAACTAATCAACAAACGTTCATTAAAACAATAATCTAATTAAAATAATCTTATATCAAAGCGAATTAATCACAGAACGCAAAACGTGACAATGACAAAAAGTCACATGTCACATTTTCCGTAATGTCGAAACAGGTGAATTGCATCGAAACAAAAACAATTCCGAAAACATCGCGTCGAGGCGAGCCGGTTTATCGCCGTTGTAATTCCCATTATCTCGCGAATTCCTCGACGATAACGCGGGATCGCTCCGAATCAGTAATTAATCTCCATTTAATTGCGAAAATCGTAGAAATTGCGGCTAGGCGACCGAGCGCCGTGCGAACGCGGCGAATTTCGAGTCGACCTTGGAGTGTCCTCTGCGGGAATACGGACGGAATGAAATGTAAAAACCGTTTCCAATCTCGTCTCGGGCCCCGGTTAGTGCCAGCCCGTCTATTTATTTTATTTAACACCGTGCGTATTTAATTTGTACTAATTTTTTTAGCAAATATTTCGCTTATCAATTAGCTGTCACCTGTCAATTTTTTTATGAACCTACTTTATTACAACAATACAAATAAAATTGAATATTTTCAATACATCTCGACTAATTAAAGGTTATTTTTGAGTTTATTTATATAATTTAATACTATATTTAGCTTATTCGTGCTAATTTTATTTGTACATATTTCGCATTTTAATTAGCTGTCACCTGTCAATTTTTTTGTCATAAATTTTTTACACAGGGTCGGCTCAAGGGGTAAGCATAAAATTTTTTTGGGACAAATTCGTACATTTCAAATATCTCTGCTCGATTTAAATTAATTCCAGGCGTATTTAGAGCAAATTTTAACGAGCCGCCATTTCCAATTAATTAATCGATTCGAAATGTAACACAACAGGGCCGGTTCAAGGCGCGAATAAACATTTTTTTTTCGTATAATTTCGCCGATAAATGAACCGATAAATTCGTACTCGCGTTAATGCGAGCCGAGCATGCGAAATACGCAATCTATTGTCGTTTATTTTATTCTATATGTACATTTTTTTACGTTCAAGGCTCACTCGGACCAGTCATGAAAACTTTCCATCAAGCCACACACAACGCCAGTAAAAAATGTGTAGTTAATGGCGTAAAAATCGCACGCAAACGCTGAAAATGCGCCATTACCGGGTCATTTTGTGAGCAAAAACGAGAAATTTGAGCACGAAATTTAGTGAAAAGTTAAAGAGAATTCTTCTTTTTTTTTTAATAATTAATAGAGGCCTTTGTGGTGGAAGTTGTGCGGCCGGTCGTGACGCAATCAACCCGCCAACTACGACAAAAAATATTCCTCGGTTTAATGTGCAGCAACTTTAACTTTAACCTCCAGATAACCTCTAGTAAATGTTGTTTTCAATGGAAAATACACCGAAATCGATAACGGAACACTTGAACTTTCTAATAAAAAAAACATTATCGTATGTTATATACCGAATTGTAACGTTTTTTTTTATGTATAGGATAAATATAATCGAGCGTGGAATATTTCAACGATCGGTATGCATTGTGCTCGTGCTTTTTTGTATTAAAGTAGGTACATTAAAAATTATCTTGTTTGTTTTGTGAGCGAGATTTGGGAATTGAATGGCGCGGGAATTTGCGTCAATTTGGCCAATTTTTGGTGATCAAATAAACACATAATATGAATAATTATTGTGTTGACTTTGTATAAAGAATAAAAAAATTGTACCATCCGTGTAGAAGTGGAAATTTGTATGTGGTATGAGTTGAATAAAGATAGGTTGTTGAAATAACGGTGGTTAGAGTGAGAAAGTTGCAATACCAATGTTCTATGAAAATAACTTCAATTACCTCGAAAACTAGTTGAGATAGAAAGATGAAATATTCGCCATTTTATTGAAAAAACAATTCTTTGCAAGTTTTGAAGAATAAAAAATTTCGAAAAAAACGCAAATTTCCGAGATATTTCGACTTTTTTGAACTCGAAAGGAAAAATAAATTTCTAGCGCTATTCTTTAAAAAACCCGAGTTATCTCGAAAAATAATTGAGATAAAAAAATAAAATTACCACCATATTATTAAAAAAACAATTCTCTACAAATTTTGAAGAATAAAAAATTTCGAAAAATATCCCTATTTCCGAGATTTAAGGGGAAACTTGCTCTTTCTGTTAAATTATATCTAACTCTATCCCTTTCCATCATATGGGATCAATGGAAGCTGTCCTTGTTGCACCCATATTATTGCCTATACAAACTTGCACTAGCCTGTATACACATAATAGAAATTTCATCTTATTTGGACGAGATCCAACAAAGAAAAAAGTCCTCTCGAATATTTGAATAGTTTAATTTTTGTGGGTCAAGCAAGCCGATTTCGCGACGACTGCCAAAATGCATTTCGAATTTACCGTCTATTTCACCGCTATTTTTAGACTTCTAACGCGTCGCCTCGGCGATAATTGATCGTTTTCGTTTTTAGACCAATATCCCAAACCAAACTAACCCACTTTGACCCGAAATTCGTATTTACAAAACGATAAAACTACCAAAATCCCACTTCTGATTTCGCCTACTAGATTAATCCTCTCGCCAAACGACACGTCAAAAACGTCAAATGTCAATATGAACTGTCATTTACTTCCCTTATGTGATCCAGTTACCTGTCAAACTTTTATTAATCAGTGCTGCCAACGCAAATTCGAATCGTTACCAACTTCGAAAAAAAAAAATAACTGTCTTGTTGTGCTCTCGTATTAAAATGGTAAAAAAAAGTGAATTTGGCTGGGAAATTCGTGGGGTTTTCGCAGCGCAGAAGAAGAAGAATAAAAAAGAAGAAGAGGTAAATGCACTTGGTGGACTTCGCCTGTTCGGTTATCGACCCAATTCAGCTCGTGCAAGGCGCAATTCAGAAGTGGGACAAGCGGGAAAAACGCATTTCCCGGTTCGTTTTCGCGAAAATCTCCGACTGAGAACTGTTTTCTTTTTATGCGCGATTTAGTGATTATTTTCCCCGTCGTTGGGCGTTTGTTTATCGGGGCTTTCGGGCCGGTACACGAAAAATAAACGGCCCGGCGTAAAAATAGCGGGCGGCTGGAAATAGAACAGGATGTAAATTAACCGCGGGAGTATACTGAGAGGGAAAAAAAACCGCAAAATATTTGGAAAATTCGTGCGTAAATGACGAATGAACTCTGCCGCGAAGTAGGCTGGGAGCCAAAAACAACTTTTACGATTAAATTTTTCGACGCATTTCATTGGAAAATTACGATTTTTGTCGCTCAGAAAATGTACAGTTTTCCCGAAAATAATGTCAATGTGACAACTGTGTTAATAGCAGTGTTGCTATTTAAAATTATCCCCATCAGGTCTTACAATGCAATTATACAGGTACAAATTTGTTTGCAATTTGATCAATTTTATGAGTTGAACAAAGAAAGATAAAATAACAGTGGTTAGAGTGAGAAAGTTGCAATTCCACTATTCTTTTAAAAAAAATCAATTATCTCCAAAACCAATTGAGATAGAAAAACCAAAACTCCAGTATTTTATTGAAAAAACAATTCTCTGCAATTTTTGAAGAATAAAAAATTTCGAAAAAACCATAAATTTCCGAGATGTTTTGACTTTTTTGCCACATGAAAAAAAAACAATTTCTAGTGCTATTGTTTGAAAAACATGAATTATCTCGAAAGCCAATTGAGATAAAAATATTATATTATCACCATATTATGGAAAAAACAATTCTCTACAAATTTTGAAGAATAAAAAATTTCGAAAAAACCGCAAATTTCCGAGATATTTCGACTTTTTTGAACTCGAAAGGAAAAATAAATTTCTAGCGCTATTCTTTAAAAAACCTCAATTATCTCGAAAAGTAATTGAGATATAAAGGTGAAATATTCGCCATTTTATTGAAAAAACAATTCTCTGCAAGTTTTGAAGAATAAAAAATTTCGAAAAAACGACAAATTTCAGAGATATTTTTACTTTTTTGCCACATGAAAAAAAAAACAAATTTCTAGTGCTATTGTTTGAAAAATCTGAATTATCTCGAAAACCAATTCAGATAAAAAATCAAAATTTTCACCATTTTATTAAAAAAACAATTATCTACAAATTTTGAAGAATAAAAAATTTCGAAAAATACCAAAATTCCCGAGATTTTATAAGAATAAACTTACCAAGCGTTAATCAAATCGTAACCCTTTCTTTTTCCTTCATACAAGACTAATGACATCTGTCTTTATTGCACAAATACACCATATGTACAAAAAAAAATCAGTGCACAGTGTTGCCGATACGACACCATTTTCCCAGTCCCCGGGGAGAATTGCAAAACAAACTTTCCACCTTTACACCTGTAATAACTCTTTCTCTAAGTATTTCCGTAACGAATTAAAATAAAAACAACAAACCAACCGAACGCTTTTCCCAGAAAACGACAACGAAAACAAACGGTCGGAGAATCCCGGGATATAAATAATAATCTCGTTTTTGAAATATGCGAGAGCGCGAACGATCCCTGGACAGTTTCCAAAATAGTTCTACGTTTTTTATTTATTATATTTTCCCAATTTTATTCTATTTATTCTCCCAAAACGCAAGGTAATCGCGCCGCCTCCCACGTATTATTTTACATTTTCCTCGAATTTCCCCAGCACAGGCATGGCAAGCTTGATTTACGCACAGACATTTTTTGTTTCACTACACGACCTTGCTCCCACTTCCTTACACGCTTTTATTACATTACATTACATTACATTACATGCATTTCTACAGGGTGGCCCCAACAATACCACCAATATTTTGGGACACTCTCTACAGACGAAGAACTGTCAAATGTCAAAATGAGCTGTCAAATGTCAAAATGAGCTGTCAAATGTCAAAATGAGCTGTCAAATGTCAATATGAACTGTCAAATGTCAATATGAACTGTCAGATTTCTATATGAAATGAAATTAATGAATTTAGTTGTTGTATTTTTTTTGTATTACGTTATTTGGGACTTAAGTAGAAATTAATGCGTATACGGCTCGTTAAGGAAACCGAATGATACGTAAACAATTAAAAAAAAATCTTTATTTATGACTAATTAAGTGAGTAAAATGGAAAACAAAGTAATTCAAGGTAACGTGTATATAACGAGAATGAAAAAATTTATTAACGTTTGTATTGGCGGTTAATAAATGAATATATAGTGTAGATTTCGCAAAAATAATGTACCGTTAACTAAACTTTCGTTAATTTATTTAAGCCTTCGCGATCGCCGTGCGTCCGCTATTTTCGTATATTATTAACCTTAAACGTTCGATTTAAATTCCACTTTTTACCGTTAAAAATCGATTTTCGATTTAGTTTCGATTGAATTCCAAATCAAAAAAAATATAACGATCCCCAAAAGTTCAATGGCATTCCTAACATATACGTCAAACGTCATTAAACGTCAAATGTCATCAGAACAAAACAAATCTGACAGTTTATCAGCTTAGCCGGCCATTTTTAAAATCGCTCGCCTACTCGACGAATATTTGCTGAACAGAATAAAAAAATCGCAATCAATTCGCATTGATAAAAAAAGGTCAAAATAGTAATGTGTACATTCAACGTTTCCTGTTCGAAAATACCGCTGATACATCCATTATTCATTCGTTCGATTACTACACCAGAACCGAACGAATCGATCGCAGAACGCAAACAAACCCGCATCATTTTTCCACAAATTCAACTGTCAAATGTCTATAAGAACTGTCAAAAATCAATGTGAACTGTCAAATGTCTATATGAACTGTCAAATGTAAATGTGAACTGTCAAATGTCAATAAGACCTGTCAAACAAAAACTCGTTATGTAGGTATAAGTAGGCTTAGTTTGATCGACATTTTGTTACGCGAGCGATCGATTAACGCGTATTTTTCGCTCCTTTGTTTCGCATTTTTTATTGTTTCAATGAATTGTGCATTGTAAACCGAGCCGGCTGCGATTCGAGCGAAAAATATTTTCGAAAAGGACACGTTTGTTTTTTATCCGTACGAACGTGTCGCGTTGCGGTCGTTAATATATTTTTTTTGTTTTTTTTTCGGTATCGATTCGAATTGCACGGAATCGCCGTTAACAATCGAGTAGGCGTGGAAATGTCAAATTTTTGTTCACTATTGCCAACACATAACAGTAGGCTTTGTATCAAGCGTCATTTAGTGGAATAATTGACGTAAGCTGTCAAATGTCATTGTAAAAAAATGTCTATGTGCAACAATTAATCGATTGCTATAAAAAAAATCGATGATTCACTCTATAGTGTCAAACAAAGGTCACCAAATCAGGTGCGCTATGAAATTAAAATTAAAAAAAAAAACACAAACGCATACACAAAACATAAAAATTGCGAAAACGTTTACGTATTTATTTATAGATCGTAGGTAGCTGTGTGTGTGTGTGTATTATAAATTGGAGACCCGGAAGTCCAACGATGAGGCGGCCATCGCGGATTCATTCGCGTTGCGTTAACGTATTTGATTTGTTGATTATTATGACGCAGCAAGCCGTGAGCCATAACCTACTTTAATGTCAGCCGGTTCGGTAATTGTTTTATTCACCTCTGGCCTTTCGCGGATTAGTCACGGCTCTACGGACGGATCACGTGACGCGACTGGAAAATATCATTTATAATATCATACCAAACCATTGCCTACCTAAGTATGTATACGTACCGGATATTACGTGCACGTCAATCACGTTATTATCATATTTATCGTCGTTATTTTTAACTACACGAAAGCGGTCGATAAATTTTATTTTATTTTATTTTTTTAATCGGTTTTTGCTTTGTTTACTGTATATAGAAGCTGCTGGAGAAAGTTGTTTGGATAGCTTAGTTGAAATTTGACGTTTATGACAAGTTTGGCATTTGACAGCTCAATTTGACATTTGACAGTTTACATTGACAGTTCAATTTGACATTGGACAGTTTACATTGACAGTTCATATTGAAATTTGACAGTTCGTATTGACATTTGACAGAATACTTAATAAAATTTTGCTCGTTTTATAATTGTTATTAGTTAAACAAGTAGGCTTAGGATTCGACAACTTTGATCAATTATTCTTATTATTGCGCAATTTGCGCAATTTATGCTAAAACGATTCGGTTAGACTTGGACGTGAAACTTTGTTTAAACAATTAACAACAATTAAACGTATAATGAACATTTTACATGCAATTAGAAAATTAAAAAAAAAACAACAACCTTATTAAATATCGATAAGGAATAAATCGTGAGAGTATACAACGGAAATTAATGGCGCTTTTAGTGTAAACAAAACGTTCAAGACCTTGCGCATACATAAATATATATCACTGAATATATCGAATTAACCCCGTAAATAGCTCAATATATTATACGAGGCACGATCGATAATTTTAATCCCAATTTAATTCCTTCGAGCTTCTACAAAAAGCACCTAAATATATCGAATTAACCCCGTAAACAGCTCGATTGATAATACGAGGTATGATCGATATTTTTTACCCCATTTTCTTCCATTCAAGCTTCTACAAATCACCTAAATATATCGAATTAACCTCGTAAATAGCTCGATGTATTATACGGGGTATGATTAATATTTTTTACCCCATTTTCTTCCATTCAAGCTTCTACAAAGCGCCTAAATATATCGAATTAACCTCGTAAATAGCTCGATTGATTATACGGGGTATGATCAATATTTTTACCCCATTTTCTTCCATTCAAGCTTCTACAAAGCATCTAAATATATCGAATCAACCTCGTAAAAAGCTCGATTGATTATACGAGGTATGATCAATATTTTTCAACCCATTTTCTTTCATTCAAGCTTCTACAAAGCACTTAAATATATCGAATCAACCTCGTAAACAGCTCGATTGATTATACGAGGTATGATCAATATTTTTCAACCCATTTTCTTTCATTCAAGCTTCTACAAAGCACTTAAATATATCGAATCAACCTCGTAAACAGCTCGATTGATTATACGAGGTATGATCAATATTTTTCAACCCATTTTCTTTCATTCAAGCTTCTACAAAGCACTTAAATATATCGAATCAACCTCGTAAACAGCTCGATTGATTATACGAGGTATGATCAATATTTTTCAACCCATTTTCTTTCATTCAAGCTTCTACAAAAAGCACCTAAATATATCGAATTAACCCCGTAAACAGCTCGATTGATTATACGAGGTATGATCAATATTTTTCAACCCATTTTCTTTCATTCAAGCTTCTACAAAGCACTTAAATATATCGAATCAACCTCGTAAACAGCTCGATTGATTATACGAGGTATGATCAATATTTTTTACCCCATTTTCTTCCATTCAAGCTTCTACATATCACTTAAATATATCGAATTAACCTCGTAAATAGCTCGATGTATTATACGGGGTATGATTAATATTTTTCAACCCATTTTCTTTCATTCAAGCTTCTACAAAAAGCACCTAAATATATCGAATTAACCCCGTAAACAGCTCGATTGATTATACGAGGTATGATCAATATTTTTCAACCCATTTTCTTTCATTCAAGCTTCTACAAAGCACTTAAATATATCGAATCAACCTCGTAAACAGCTCGATTGATTATACGAGGTATGATCAATATTTTTTATCCCATTTTCTTCCATTCAAGCTTCTGCAAAGCACCTAAATATATCGAACGAACCCCGTAAAATCGCCACTCTATATCTACGGGGAGCGATCGATATATTTCGTACCCAAACAACCATTTAAAAACAAATCGTTAATCGACGATTATTAAACTGTTATTTCGAATCGCATACGAGCGAGTACCAGCGCACAGCAAACGCACGTTCGACCTCTAAGCGACCTCCAAATCCGGTATCCAATGCACCGAGCGTTCGTTTCGATTCGACCATGTTTTATTTATTTTTTTTCTCCTCTCTACTTCTTCCAATTGTAATGTGACACACATTATTAACTCGACGAAATACTACGTGTATACGCGCCGCGTATCGCGGATAATTTCACCGGCGGGCTCTAGATCGCATGTAAATAAATGCGAAACGGACAAAACGATCATGGCGTACGCGATAACGAAAGTAAACAAGAATCTAATACTATGCCGGTGCGATGATGATAAATGGAAAAAATATTATCGTAGATATCGCGAATTATTTACATTGTAAATTCGATGATGTTATACGAACGTAACCTCGCCCGATAAACGATAATAATAATTGTAATTTCATTGTTTTTTTTTGTATGTGTGTGCGTAGAGATTAAAAATAGCCGAGCAATGATTATTTATGAGAAATTTATCTGTAAATGCGCTTAATAAACTCGCTAATTACCTTCGAATTTCGATTAGAAACAATTTTTTTTTTGCTAATGTGACTGGATAATTTAACACGTCAAAGGTCAATATATAAAATTGTCGCTTGTCAATAATTTGTCAATAATTAGAAGAAGAATGATTAGGGGGGAAATGATCGGTTTTGTAGTGTTTAGGAAAACCGATAAGTAAAAGGCCAATTTGGCAGAAAAATCATCCAATTACGTCAAGTTGGCATCATCCATTGTGTTTCGTACAATGAACAATGATTCGGTTTCTCAAATATCATCTTCACGCGAACGATTTTATGTTTTTCAAGGTTTTTAACCTTAACTGCACACCTAACTGCTTTCTATACCGAGGCGGAGGCCAGGAAGCCGGCGAAATTCCCGTACAAAATTTCCACCTATTACGATTATAATTATTGACAGCCAGTGCTACCAATATAGATTGTTTATTTTTTTATTTTACAATCCTACCAACTCCAACTTTTGACAATTCGTTCTACCAAATTCATCTGACATCTGACAGTTCACATTGATATTTGACAGTTCATATAGACAATTAAGGTTTATATTAACATTTGACAGTTCACATTTGACATTTGACAGTTTATTTAGACGTTTCACAGTTCATATTCGGCCATTTCACAGTTCATTTAGACATCTGACAGTTCAAATAGACAGTTGACAGTTCACATTGATATTTGACAGTTCATATAGACAATTAAGGTTTATATTAACATTTGACAGTTCATATTTGACATTTGACAGTTTATTTAGACGTTTCACAGTTCATATTCGGCCATTTCACAGTTCATTTAGACATCTGACAGTTCATATAGACAGTTGACAGTTCACATTGATATTTGACAGTTCATATAGACAATTAAGGTTTATATTAACATTTGACAGTTCATATTCGGCCATTTCACAGTTCATTTAGACATCTGACAGTTCATATAGACAGTTGACAGTTCACATTGATATTTGACAGTTCATATAGACAATTAAGGTTTATATTAACATTTGACAGTTCATATTCGGCCATTTCACAGTTCATTTAGACATCTGACAGTTCATATAGACAGTTGACAGTTCAGATAAATATTTCACCGTTCATACTGACATTTCACAGTTCACATTAACAAATGACAGTTCACATTGACATCTGACAGTTCTTATAGACATTTGACAGTACATATTGAAGTTTCACATACATTTCCTGTTCGAATTTCGCTTAAATTAGCGACAGCCAGTGCTACCAATATAGATTTTTTTAAATTTTACAATCTTGCCAACTTGAATTTCCGTGCAACTAGATTTAGACAATTCGTCCTGTAAACTAGATGTAAATAGATTAAAGTTGGTAGACCTGTAAAGAAGCCATCTTACGATCGAAGGTCACTATGAACACCATTCATTAATATAAATAAATTAAAATAAATAAAAAAAAAATTATCAATGCCAATGGAATATTGCGAATTATTATCACAAACTTGTTTATCCGCTTATCGATCGCCATAACAACTTTCTCGTCAATAAATAAATCAATAATAGCGCTAATAATAAATCGCCCGGTGGTTACGTCAACAATCGATTAATCGATTCTACGTGTACATTTCCCGCTGTTATCACCGCGATTGTTCGATAATATAATAAATAAACCGTACGGGATTCGTTCGAATTAATCGAATTAGCAATTCAAATTCGCCTCGATTCGGGACAAACTCCACAGCGCGCCTTGATCGATCAATTAATTAGGAAAAATGCAACGCGCACGGAAAGAGAAAGTTCCTCCTTTACGGAGTAGGCCGTGTAATAATCGATTTTAATTGCTCGCACTTACGCGGGAGCGGTAGTGCCGATAATTAGCCGAGAATTTTTTTAACTAACTGTATAATTAATTGCGAAAAAATCGTATGCCCAACCAGCGTGTAAAGCCGGAATTTTTAATTAAAAAAAAAATATTTCGTATTACATTGTAATTAGTTACAGTTTATTTTTTATAATATTTGTGCAACGAGTTTCTTTCCTATCTGGGTCAATATCAATTCAAGTATGAACGAGCAACAGAGACAGACTTAGCTCATAATCTCGTAAATGTCATTATTGACAGCAACTGTCATTCGCCAGAAATACATCAATATTTGACAGAAGACCTAATTATTTGACAGAAGACACAATTATTTGACAGAAGACTTCATTATTTGATAGAAATTCGTCAATATTTGACAGAAGACCTAATTATTTGACAGCCGAGGTCATTATTTGACAGCAGACTTCAATATTTGACAGAAATACGTCATTACTTGACAGTAAACGTCATTATTCACCAGAAATACATCAATATTTGACAGAAGACCTAATTATTTGACAGAAGACTTCATTATTTGATAGAAATTCGTCAATATTTGACAGAAGACCTAATTATTTGACAGTCGAGGTCATTATTTGACAGCAGACTTCAATATTTTAACAGAAATACGTCATTACTTGACAGTAAACGTCATTATTCACCAGAAATACATCAATATTTGACAGAAGACCTAATTATTTGACAGTAGACACAATTATTTGACAGAAGACTTCATTATTTGATAGAAATTCGTCAATATTTGACAGAAGACCTAATTATTTGACAGAAGACACAATTATTTGACAGAAGACTTCATTATTTGATAGAAATACATCAATATTTGACAGAAGACCTAATTATTTGACAGAAGACACAATTATTTGACAGAAGACTTCATTATTTGATAGAAATACATCAATATTTGACAGAAGACCTAATTATTTGACAGAAGACTTCATTATTTGATAGAAATTCGTCAATATTTGACAGAAGACCTAATTATTTGACAGAAGACCTAATTATTTGACAGAAGACCTAATTATTTGACAGTCGAGGTCATTATTTGACAGCAGACTTCAATATTTTAACAGAAATACGTCATTACTTGACAGTAAGCGTCATTTTTCACCAGAAATACATCATTATTTGATAGAAGACGTCATTATTTGACAGCAGACTTCAATATTTGACAGAAATACGTCATTACTTGACAGTAAGCGTCATTTTTCACCAGAAATACATCATTATTTGATAGAAGACGTCATTATTTGACAGCAGACTTCAATATTTGACAGAAATACGTCATTACTTGACAGTAAGCGTCATTTTTCACCAGAAATACATCATTATTTGATAGAAGACGTCATTATTTGACAGCAGACTTCAATATTTGACAGAAATACGTCATTACTTGACAGTAAGCGTCATTATTCACCAGAAATACATCATTATTTGATAGAAGACGTCATTATTTGACAGCAGACTTCAATATTTGACAGAAATACGTCATTACTTGACAGTAAGCGTCATTTTTCACCAGAAATACATCATTATTTGATAGAAGACGTCATTATTTGACAGCAGACTTCAATATTTGACAGAAATACGTCATTACTTGACAGTAAGCGTCATTTTTCACCAGAAATACATCATTATTTGATAGAAGACGTCATTATTTGACAGCAGACTTCAATATTTGACAGAAATACGTCATTACTTGACAGTAAGCGTCATTTTTCACCAGAAATACATCATTATTTGATACAAGACGTCATTATTTGACAGCAATAGTTGCTGTCAACTGTCTTTCTGATGTCAACTGTCTTTCAGATGTCAACTGTCTTTCTGATGTCAACTGTTTTTCTGATGTCAACTGTCTTTCAGATGTCAACTGTCTTTCTGATTTCGACTGTCTTTCTTAGACAGTTAGTGGACATTTGACGTGAAGAAACGTCAACGTCACTTCGATATACAAAGGCGAGATATCGATGTGGGAAGAGAGTTTAATATTCTACAAATTCATTCGTATAGTAGCGTTCGGCTTTAAATCGTATCGGAGCAGTTCGCTCTTTAAAAAGTCCTCCTCCGTTACGACATCAATCCATCCTGCAGCAACGAACGCAGTCCCCCCCCCCCCCCCCACCACTCCATCTACTCTATACCAGTGCATCGCATTGTGTCGTATACTATACCTATAGGTATTATTATTATTATTATTATCAAAGGCGATCGGGTCTGTGTGTACGCCTGCATAGCATAGCATGCCGTGGAATAACACGGCACAGCCGCCTGCCATTATTCTCCATCTATCTATCTATCCCGTCGAGGAGCGCCCCCGCCTTCGCCCCGTTCTCATTTTATTCGCTTTGTTCGTTTTCGCTACACCGAACACGCTCCGTGTACGTACGTCTCCGAGAAATTATTTATAGATATACGTATATACGTATGTATGTAGCGTATATATAGGGAAGAGAAATTGTTCATTTCGTTTCGTTTTATCAGCATTACAGGGATCTGTAAAAAATTTTTTGTCCCATTTTTCAATGATTGCAAAAAAACTGTCAATTGCTAAGACTGTCCACTGTCAAAAGTGTCAAGTGTCAAAATTGTCAGATGTCAACTATCGACTGTCATTTGTCAACTATAGACTCTCAATAGACAGTTATCAACAATTGACTGTCGACTCTATCTTTCTGTCAAATGTCTTTATGATTTCAACTGTCTTTATGATTTCAACTGTCTTTATGATTTCAACTGTCTTTCTGATTTCAACTGTCTTTCAGATGTCAACTGTCTTTTTGATTTCAACTGTCTTTCTGATTTCAACTGTCTTTCAGATTTCAACTGTCTTTAAGATTCAACTGTCTTTCAGATGTCAACTGTCTTTCAGATGTCAACTGTCTTTCAGATTTCAACTGTCTTTTTGATTTCAACTGTCTTTCTGATTTCAACTGTCTTTTTGATTTCAACTGTCTTTCTGATTTCAACTGTCTTTTTGATTTCAACTGTCTTTCTGATTTCAACTGTCTTTCTGATTTCAACTGTCTTTCAGATTTCAACTATCTTTCAGATGTCAACTGTCTTTCTGATTTCAACTGTCTTTCTGATTTCAACTGTCTTTCTGCTTTCAACTGTCTTTCTGCTTTCAACTGTCTTTCAGATGTCAACTGTCTTTTTGATTTCAACTGTCTTTCAGATTTCAACTGTCTTTCAGATTTCAACTGTCTTTCAGATGTCAACTGTCTTTCTGATTTCAACTGTCTTTCTGATTTCAACTGTCTTTCTGATTTCAACTGTCTTTCTGATTTCAACTATCTTTCAGATGTCAACTGTCTTTCTGATTTCAACTGTCTTTCTGATTTCAACTGTCTTTCTGATTTCAACTGTCTTTCTGATTTCAACTGTCTTTCTGCTTTCAACTGTCTTTCAGATGTCAACTGTCTTTTTGATTTCAACTGTCTTTCAGATTTCAACTGTCTTTCAGATTTCAACTGTCTTTCAGATGTCAACTGTCTTTCTGATTTCAACTGTCTTTCTGATTTCAACTGTCTTTCTGCTTTCAACTGTCTTTCAGATGTCAACTGTCTTTTTGATTTCAACTGTCTTTCAGATTTCAACTGTCTTTTTGATTTCAACTGTCTTTCTGATTTCAACTGTCTTTCTGATTTCAACTGTCTTTCTGATTTCAACTGTCTTTCTGCTTTCAACTGTCTTTCAGATGTCAACTGTCTTTTTGATTTCAACTGTCTTTCAGATTTCAACTGTCTTTTTGATTTCAACTGTCTTTCTGATTTCAACTGTCTTTTTGATTTCAACTGTCTTTCTGATTTCAACTGTCTTTCTGCTTTCAACTGTCTTTCAGATGTCAACTGTCTTTTTGATTTCAACTGTCTTTCAGATTTCAACTGTCTTTTTGATTTCAACTGTCTTTCTGATTTCAACTGTCTTTTTGATTTCAACTGCAGGTGACAGCTGATGAACAACGTCAAAATGGCGGATAACGCGTGATTTTTGTGTATGTATATTGACTTTTGACATAAGTGAGTTTTTGCATCAAAATGGCGGACGTTTATGAATGATTTACTCAATAAAATGTTTGACCTTACCTTTCAGTTTATCGAATAAACGCCAATTGGATAAATGTATACCTACTGTAATATTTTTAACGATCTAGCAGGCACGCGATAAAGCTTTTGTTTTCCCGATGATAAACGATTTCCTATTCGGTATGTTTATTTCTATTTCGGTGCCATCGTATAATTATCTCGTTCGGTATTCGTAATGTAATAATAATAAATAATAATTGTTATTGTGACGTCGTTCGTTCGAGACTATATACACTAGGTCATAGACTTTTTAATGGGTTTATTTCGGCTGGCTCGCTCACTCGATTATAATTATTTATTTATCGCTATCGTTCGCTCATTCGCCGCCACAGGACGATTTATTAAGGTCGCACAAAATCGCTCATTTATTTATTTATTTATCTATACAACATTTTAAATTACACAGAGAAAATCGCAGTGAGCTTATACACACGACATTTGACATATGACAAATATGTCACTTAATGTCTTAACAAAATGACAAATGACATCTGTGACAGGTAACTTCCTAACTTTCCCCTATAGTACCCTAAATATTCAACCCCTATATTATTTCACCCCGTTTAAAATTCCACTTCCCCCTACCCCTTTGAATCGATGACATTGATGCATCGCATAGCATCGCGCCCCGACGCCATATAGCATAGTCAATGACGTTACGTCCTTGCCGGGCGAAAGGGGGGCGAAGGGGGGCGAGCGACGGGGGTGGGTTTTTCCACCCCCTTCGCCCGGTTTAGTCGGTTGCCTAGCGATCCCGCGGGGCTCGATACGCGAGCGTGTTCCTCGCTCTGTCTCTGTCCGTCTCTCGACGAAAGAGAGAGAGAGAGAGACGAGTTGTGTTTAGGAAGCGTCGCGACGTCGACCTTCGTTTTCCGTTCGTTTCGTCTTTTTTTGGTACGCGTGCGGGTCGTTGTAGCTGTCTTTGTTTCGTGATGAAGAGAGGGGTTGTTTTGTATAGGGGATGGTTTTCGCGTACCTACAACCCCCCGGTCGGTATTGCGTAATAAGCGTAATTGTTTAGGAGTCGCCGCCGCCGTCTAGATCCGGATTCCGTTGAGAGATAAATTGTTTATTTTGCGTAGTTGGCCTTGGGCGAGAATTTCGGGGGTGGGGGAGGTTTCGAGATTTGATCAGAAGTTACTTTTTTGAAATGTCAATAAAAACGAAACTATCGCAGATATCGCTATAATTCTTTTTTCCCCTTGTACCTAGATCAACTCATCCATTTTTTTTTCACCCAATTTCGAAAATTACATCTGTCAAATGTCACTACCTATTAATATTATTTCCTAACTAATACACAACAATTAATCATTTATTACTCTTTATACAGTGTGTCCACTTAAGTTCGCACCATATGGGAAACTTTTTTATTGTTAATAATGCGAAAAAAAGTTATTTTTTATAAAAAGTTCTGTATTGTGTAAAAACTAAAATGCAATCATCAGATATTAAAAATTTTCAGTCGTATACGGGGGTTTGTCAAAAAATGTGATTTTTGCTCAAGAGTAAAGTACCTTTATTTTTGAAAATATCAAAAATTATTATAAAGAAAAAATGTTTAGAATTAAAAATAACCTCCAAATATTCAATATTGTTTATTTATAAAAATATTTTTTTTACATTTTCTCTGTGAAAACTTTGGAAAATGAAATGTGAAATCCGGTACTACTTTTAAAAAATGCCGGTGCATCCTAAATTAATTATGCAAAAAAGTGCAAACTTAAATTTTCAACATTTTCACGAAATTTTTTTAAAAAAAATATTTTTGTAAATAAACAATATTGAATATTTGAAAGTTATTTTTAATTCTAAACATTTTTTCTTTATAATAATTTTTGATATTTTCAAAAATAAAGGTACTTTACTCTTGAGCAAAAATCACATTTTTTGACAAACCCCCGTATACGACTGAAAATTTTTAATATCTGATGATTGCATTTTAGTTTTTACACAATACAGAACTTTTTATAAAAAATAACTTTTTTTCGCATTATTAACAATAAAAAAGTTTCCCATATGGTGCGAACTTAAGTGGACACACTGTATATACATATCTCGACATTAGTCTATCCTATTCTCTCAATTTCTCTCTCTCTACTCCCCCCTCCACCACGCACAGCCTCCTACTTTACTCTTTATCTCGGTTAAACGACGTCTCGCGACTAATTGACTTCCTACTTTCCCGCCAGAACTTTAATAGTGTTTGCCGCGTCTCTCCCCCGATGGGGGGTTGGAGGGTTGGCGGGGGAATTGGGGTTGTCTTTTGGAGAATTCGAAACTTCCTCGACGGGCAAAAGGTCGCGTGTCGGAGAGACGCAGCGGCGTCGCGACGCCTCTAATTGAGCGGTGATTATAGGGGATATATTTTGATGATTGAATGGAGAAAATCGTTTGTTTTTTTATTACCGGGTAACTCGATTTACTTTACCCAGAAAGCCATTAAATGCGCCACTTTCCCCTCCCTTCAAAAGCGGTGCATAAGATGCGTGTTGCATGCATAAACATGCAGACCAGCCAGACGGATATATTCGTATAAAAAGATGCACCTGCCTCGTAAAAACCGGGGCGGCCAAGAAAATTCCAAACAGAAACCGCATTTGTACTACCTACCCTAATCCCCTCGTATAGAATTCTATTCACAACTTAAATAACCTGCCCTGGAGGTCGTTTTAAGGGTATTGTACATTATGCACCCTATTATAAACGTTC
The DNA here is from genome assembly GCA_917563865.1 of Phyllotreta cruciferae. Taxonomy (NCBI): domain Eukaryota; kingdom Metazoa; phylum Arthropoda; class Insecta; order Coleoptera; family Chrysomelidae; genus Phyllotreta; species Phyllotreta cruciferae. Next base: position 457,101 of record OU830618.1, on the reverse strand, counting down.
ACCTGTCGATTTCGCATGGCACGGTGCGATTTTCACGAAATTAAATTGTAAAAACTGTCAAATATCAAAATTGTCAACTGTCAAAATTGTCAGCTGTCAGATGTCAACAATCGACTGTCACTTGTCAATGTCATATATCAACTAAAAAATGTTGACAGTTATCAAGAATCGCCTGTCACACATCAACAATTGACAGTTATCAACGATTTAAACTCGCTTAATTGCATTTCAGCGATATTTGTTGTTAATTTCCTGTTACTTATTCTTTTTTTATATGTCAGAATTGTCAACTGTCAGATGTCAATGTCATATATCACCTAAAAACTGTTGACAGTTATCAAGAATCGCCTGTCACAAATCAACAATTGACAGTTATCAACGATTTAAACTCGCTTAATTGCATTTCAGCGATATTTGTTGTTAATTTCCTGTTACTTATTCTTTTTTTATATGTCAGAATTGTCAACTGTCAGATGTCAATGTCATATATCAACTAAAAACTGTTGACAGTTATCAAGAATCGCCTGTCACAAATCAACAATTGACAGTTATCAACGATTTAAACTCGCTTAATTGCATTTCAGCGATATTTGTTGTTAATTTCTGGTTATTTATAACCGTTTTTTGGAGGTATGTGGTTGATTTTGGTATACAATATATCGGGTGCTCCTCGTATAACGTTTTGTTTTTTTTTTGGTGCAGAACATATCGAGCGTGCCTCGTATGAGGTTCATCTGTCGCCTCCCCGACGAGCAGCTGTCGCGATTTTTTCAGAAGTGGGATTATTAAACTATTTTCAGAAGTGGGATAAACTATCTCGTTGACAATCGACGGCCGTTTGAGATAAATATTATAACTACTGCTATTAATTAAATAGTACAGTTAGTTTCTAGTCTACGCCGGGTTTCTGCCTTCCTATTCCTCTTTTTTTTATTCGTCTCTTTCGTAATGTAGGCAACGCTTATTATATTATACAAGCATAGTTGGCGTTGCCGGCTTTCCGTCTCTTTCACTCCCGCGCTTCTCCTATGCGTTCCGTCTCTCTCCGGCCCGACGAACCCGAACGAATACGTCAATTATGATATCGGATGCATTTTGAATAGCTAACGGTAAGAACTGGCTCTCGCTCTCTCTCTCGCCTTCTCTCTCGCTCGCGCGGCTTTACCGCGTACGTCCGTCTCGCTCTCTCCGCGCCTTTCTCGCGCCCAAGTACCGTCGTCGAGTCGCGTTGGCGCGAGAATCGTGATCGAACTATTAAATTAAAATAAACGACAACGAAAAAAAAGTACCCACGGCCGTACTCAGACGATGAGAAAGAAAGATTTTACGAAACCTGTTAGATTCGGACCAGTTAAAACATGCTTAAACCGGCGATTTTGCCATCGTCTAGCGACAATTGACAGTTGATAACTGACAGATGACAGTTGACAACTGACAGATGACAGGTGAAATCAGAAAGACAGTTGACATCTGAAAGATAGTTGACATCTGAAAGACAGTTGAAATCAAAAAGACAGTTGACATCTGAAAGACAGTTGACATCTGAAAGACAGTTGACATCTGAAAGACAGTTGACATCTGAAAGATAGTTGACATCTGAAAGACAGTTGAAATCAAAAAGACAGTTGACATCTGAAAGACGGTTGACATCTGAAAGACAGTTGAAATCAGAAAGACATGTCATCGCCACAAAATCAACGCATATTCTCCCCATTGTCGCGGCACTATCCGCCATTTAATCTTCCCTCAGCGTTCACTTGTCATTTTCCATCAACTGTCATCTGTCATCGCTCACGAAATCAACCCAATCTCCTCATTATCGCGCCATTTTAACCTTCCCTCAGCTGTCACTTGTCATTTTCAATCAACTGTCATCTGTCATCGCTCACGAAATCAACCCAATCTCCTCATTATCGCGCCATTTTAACCTTCCCTCAGCTGTCACCTGTCACTTCATCCATCAACTGTCACCTGTCATCGCCACAAAATCAACGCATATATTCTCCCCATTGTCGCGGAACTATCCGCCATTTTAACCTTCCCTCAGCTGTCATCAGTCACTTCATCCATCAACTGTCAGCTGTCATCGCCCATGAAATCAACCCATTCTCCTCATTATCGCGCCATTTGAACCTTCCCTCAGCTGTCACCTGTCATTTTCCATCAACTGTCATCTGTCATCTCCCACGAAATCAACCCATTCTCCTCATATGGCGCCAATTTCCTCCATTTTTACCTCCCCTCAACTGTCACCTGTCATCGCCCACGAAATCAACCCATTCTCCTCATAATCGCGCCATTTTAACCTTCCCTCAGCTGTCACCTGTCATTTCATCCATCAACTGTCACCTGTCATTTCATCCATCAACTGTCACCTGTCAGCGCGACAAAATGTCCCTCTCTCTCTCTCTCTCTACGCCCTCATATAAGCAGATTGCCATTTTATCGCCCATAAACAAACTAGTCATGTGTATCTACGATTTGTATGTGTATACCTAAATAAGTATGTGAACGTTTGTGCGAGTTGGCTGTTGCCCGAACGCCCTTCAAATGACCTTTCGAGAGCGAGCGGCAGCGGCAGCGCTTCCATTCTATTTCGGAGAGCGGACGAGCGAAAAGCGGCGAGAGCGGGAGCGAGAGAGAGGGCGCGAGGGAGAAAGCGGCGGGCGAGAGGAGGACGGGAACGTTCAACCGTGAATGGCCGGTTAACGGTTCGACAGACATTACGTTCTAAAAAAGGTTACTTGGTGGTGTTTTTTTTTTTGTTTTCGTTGTTTTGTGTCGAAGCGTTTACAACACACAAAGAACCTGTTGTTTACCTTAACGATATTACCTGGTCGGTTTCGTGTTCTTCGCGTTTTATAACTACATAGTTGGAATTTCGACGTTATCAATTATTCCATCAGGTCTTTTGTTCGGTTATATGTCAAACGTCAAATGTCACAAGTCAAATGTCAAACGTCAAAATGTGACACATGTGTTGAAATGTCACTTGAAGTATTTTGACGTATGTACAATGTCATGCCAGGTGTAATGTCATCATTTGTACTAGTTTTGACGTTTCGTCAGTGTTGCCAAATTAGGAAAATAAAATAAAATTTCCACTTTTTTTCATCACTTTAATTCGTTTCTCTTCAGCTGATAAAAAACCTAATGTGTAAGTCAAATGTCAAAATGTGACACATGTCAAAAACATGTTATTAACTGTCACTCGAAGTATTTTGACAGCCCGAATAGCCATATAGAAGATGAGGCCTCAATCAAGTTTTTCGTAAGTAAAATGTTTTGACATTGTTGCCAAACTTGCAAAATATAATAAAATGTCCCTTTATTTCGCTTCTCTTCATGTCAAATGTCAAAACGTCAAAATGTGACACATGTGTCGAAATGTCACTTGAAGTATTTTGACGCATGTACAATGTCATGTCAGGTGAAATGTCATTTGTACTATTTTTGACGTTTCGTCAGTGTTGCCAAATTCGGAAAATAAAATAAAATTTCCCCTTTTTTCATCCCTTTAATTCGTTTCTCTTCAGGTGATAAAAAACATAATGTGCAAGTCAAATGTCAAAATGTGACACATGTCAAAAACATGTTATTAACTGTCACTCGAAGTATTTTGACAGCCCGAGAAGATGAGGCCTCAATCAGAGAAAGAAGAAATATTTTTTCGTAAGTAAAATGTTTCGACAGTGTTGCCAAACTTGCAAAACATAATAAAATTTCCCCTTTCCTTATCTATCAACTCATTACAAAAAAAAAAGACAACTTTCATCCCTTTATTTCGCTTCTCTTCGGCTGATAAAAAAGTTATCTCCTCTACGAGGGTAGCGAAATTACTTACCAACCCCCGCTCCCCTCTCGTATAAACCTCCCCTCCGTTTCCATCGCACCCTTTGATGTTCGCCTGACCCAACAATCACCCCAGCACGAACAAGGGCTGCGTTTATCCCTCTTATTTTATCACAGTTTTTTAAACTGTCGTAGAAAAAATACGCTATGTTACTAGTCCTTAATCAACCTTGAACGCGAGCAATAAAAAAGGTAGCAAACGAGATAAAAAGAGAAGAAGGCTTTTTTTGCGCGTTTCGTGTCCGCCATTTTCGGAAATTACGGGTGTTTACGTTCGGCGTTCGAGAAATAAATCGCCGGTGATTCACCGGCAAAGGAATTTTCTACCTGCCCGGCGCAGGACCGGCCCGGCAACGTTTCGCAAAAATCCAATCAAGCAGGCGTCCCGGCGCATCAAACGAGCTAGTTGGCTGTTCGCCCGAATACGCACAGTCCACGGATAACTAGCAGATAGATAATCAAGTAGGCGTCGAATTCTATAGTAACTTTTTGTGTGGCAACACGCAAAATGGCGGCCAACCCTGTACCGGTTTCGTTTCGTTTTAATCGTCCTTTTCGCCAGTTTTATTTCTCCGGTCGTTAAAACGTCTGCGTTCCAGTTCGAGGTTGTTTTTGTTTTCGCGGAGGGTACGGGGGAAAATTCTCCAGGGTATTTACACGAATCGTAAATAATGTTACTCGTTTTGCGCGCCATCTTAGATTCCTAGATGCATTTTTCATTGTCCTAGTCCTAGAGGAATGAGGTTGGCAACGCGATCGAAAGTAGGTTGGCAATAAGTCGACATTTGACAGTTGACATTTGACAGTTGACATTTGACATTTGACAGTCGACAAATTACGAGTTACCAACTGTCTAATTGCATAAAAATAATAACAAATGAGCGAATTACGGACATCCCGTTGGATTCGTTTGTTTTTTTTTTGGTATATAATTTTAATCCGAATCGTCCGAGATTCCAAATAACCGGTTATACAGGATGTTGCGAGTATTTTACCACATCCTGCGCATTTATGTTAATTCGACTTCCTTCAGGTTATCAATTATAAAACGAGATTACTTCGATTCGCGTTATATATCCGCCATATTGGCGCTTAATTGTGACATTAATGACAGTTCGCGTTAGACGACTAGATTAGGTCGATTGTCAGTTCACTTTTGTTGGCGTGACAGTTGATGGAAAAGCAACTTGATTTTTGTTGCGTACGACGTCACACGATGACGTCACAGGGCAGTTTATAGGAGATTGAGCAATCCTTTGGGACTTTTTGCTATTTGAGCGTTGTAGAAAAAAAAATCTGGTTTTGGAACGATGAAAAAAAAATGTATAGAGTAACGAAATTAGAAATCTGGTTCAGTGAACTCCGGGCGATCGTAGCTGGCGTAGAAAATCGATTTTTTTTCGCCGCCTATTCGATTTAATTCGGCCGGTTTTCACCTTGAGTCGATACGTATGCGCGCAGCGGGCGAAATAAATAAATAAATAAATAAATAAATAAAAAATGTTAATGGTCTCCAACGCCGGCTACGATGGGCATGAATAATGCATGGGTTACGAAACCGTTCGCGATGTATTCGCCATTTTCGAAGGAACGGTTTCACCTTGGGTTATTTCGTCGAATCCACGCGAATTCGCCATAAATTGATCTTTATTAATGGCCGTAAACAAACCGCACGTTGCCAGGATTCCGGCAGGATTTAACCAGGATAAAACACTATGCTTCCTGGTGTGCATCAAACCCAATAGTTTCTGGAATAGCGTACCTATTTCTAGTATATAGGGATCCTTTAGAGATCCTTTAAAGAGTCCTTGGAGTGCTTAGATAGTTCCTTATGATCCTTGTAATACAAGGTCCTAAATCCTTCAATTTGTGACAATAAATGGTCCTTTTTATAAGCTAGTTCCTGGTCCATTGAACCTATACAAGGTCCAGAATTCTTCAATTTGTAACAACAAATGGTCCCTTTCATCAGTAATTCCTGTTCATTTGAGCCTACAAGGTCCTAAATTCTTCAATTTGTAATAACAAATGGTCCCTTTGATCACTAATTCCTGTTCATTTGAGCCTACAAGGTCCTAAATTCTTCAATTTGTGACAAAATATGGTCCTTTTGATTACTAATTCCTGTTTATTTGAGCCTACAAGGTCCTAAATTCTTCAATTTGTGATAACAAATGGTCCCTTTGATCACTAATTCCTGTTCATTTGAGCCTACAAGGTCCTAAATTCTTCAATTTGTAATAACAAATGGTCCCTTTGATCACTAATTCCTGTTCATTTGAGCCTACAAGGTCCTAAATTCTTCAATTTGTAATAACAAATGGTCCCTTTGATCACTAATTCCTGTTCATTTGAGCCTACAAGGTCCTAAATTCTTCAATTTGTGACAAAATATGGTCCTTTTGATTACTAATTCCTGTTTATTTGAGCCTACAAGGTCCTAAATTCTTCAATTTGTGATAACAAATGGTCCCTTTGATCACTAATTCCTGTTCATTTGAGCCTACAAGGTCCTAAATTCTTCAATTTGTAATAACAAATGGTCCCTTTGATCACTAATTCCTGTTCATTTGAGCCTACAAGGTCCTAAATTCTTCAATTTGTAATAACAAATGGTCCCTTTGATCACTAATTCCTGTTCATTTGAGCCTACAAGGTCCTAAATTCTTCAATTTGTGACAAAATATGGTCCTTTTGATTACTAATTCCTGTTTATTTGAGCCTACAAGGTCCTAAATTCTTCATTTTTTGACAACAAATGGTCCTTTTTATCAGCTAGTTCCTGGTCCAGTGAACCTATGTAATAATACAAGGTCCAGAATTCTTCAATTTGTGACAAAATATGGTCCTTTTTATCAGCTAGTTCCTAGTCCATTGAACCTATACAAGGTCCAGAATTCTTCAATTTGTGACTACATATGGTCCTTTTAATGCTACTTCCTGGTCCTTCGACAGTTAATTACAGTACCAGGACCTTTTCCATTGAACATTATGATCCTTTGGGCAACATATGAGGGATATAAAACGCCTCAAACGAGCTCATTTAAAAGTTTTTTTTTCTACAGGACCAACATATGGTCCTTTTAATGTCGGCTAGTTCGTAGATAAAATCTCGGCGTTTCCGAGAAAGGAACAAAAAAAAAAATCTGATGGTAACTTATACGTTATTTGGAACATGTGGAATAATCAAGCAGGCCGAGGAATGCGGTTCTTTTCACCCGACCCGTATAGGTACTCACTCGCCCGGTACTCACTCGCCCGGTAGAGAACCAGTTTTTCTGATATACCCACTGTTATATTATTACACTATTTTTTTTTCTTCGAGCGAATTAACTAACGATCCTTGAAATATAATAGTAGTACTATTAATAGTAGATCGAATTTTACCATGTTTGTTTTAATAAGAAAAATTTTTTTAAAGGGTTGTTAAGTGATTTTAGGGGTGCGTTCATTAAATAAATGCGTATATAACTGTTCATTTTGTAATAGCATAACAATTCTTTTTTTTTAATCTAATAGCATCGCTATACCGTGAGTAATTGATCCAAGGTTATCCATTTGTAATTGTTATTCTGCAATTGGAATTCGATAAATATTATTATTCCATTCAACATCAAGGTTCTAATTTTATTCAAGCGATTGCTGCCCGAAAGAATCGAACCAATTCCCCCAAATCAATTTAGAAAACACCCGTTAATTCCTCCGTAAGTTTCAAACAAGGAACAAACCAATTTCCCATGGGATCAAAATGACAAAAAATAGTTTCCCATGTGTCCAAAAGAATAAACTAATTCCCCCAAACCAGCTGGAAGAAACTCATTAATTTTCCCATGAGTTCAAAAGAACAAACCAATTTTCCCACGAGTTCAAAAGAACAAACCAATAACAACAAAAGTAATTCCCCAAACCAACGTAGAAAAACCACGTAAATTCCTCTACAAGTTCAAAGGAACAAACCAATTTCCCATGGGATCAAAAGGACTAAAATTAGTTTCTCATGTGTCCAAAAGAATAAACTAATTCCCCCAAACCAGCTGGATGAAATCCATTAATTTTCCCATGAGTTCAAAGGAACAAACCAATTTCCCATGGGATCAAAAACAAATAAAATGGTTTTTTTATGCGTTGAAAAGAATAAACTAATTTCCCCAAACCAACGTAGAAAAACCACGTAAATTCCTCTACAAATTCAAATGAACAAACCAATTTCCCATGGGATCAAATAACAAAAAAGTGTTTTTTTATGCGTTGAAAAGAATAAACTAATTTCCCCAAACCAACGTAGAAAAACCACGTAAATTCCTCTACAAATTCAAATGAACAAACCAATTTCCCATGGGATCAAATAACAAAAAAGTGTTTTTTTATGCGTTGAAAAGAATAAACTAATTTCCCCAAACCAACGTAGAAAAACCACGTAAATTCCTCTACAAATTCAAATGAACAAACCAATTTCCCATGGGATCAAATAACAAAAAAGTGTTTTTTTATGCGTTGAAAAGAATAAACTAATTTCCCCAAACCAACGTAGAAAAACCACGTAAATTCCTCTACAAATTCAAATGAACAAACCAATTTCCCATGGGATCAAATAACAAAAAAGTGTTTTTTTATGCGTTGAAAAGAATAAACTAATTTCCCCAAACCAACGTAGAAAAACCACGTAAATTCCTCTACAAATTCAAATGAACAAACCAATTTCCCATGGGATCAAATAACAAAAAAGTGTTTTTTTATGCGTTGAAAAGAATAAACTAATTTCCCCAAACCAACGTAGAAAAACCACGTAAATTCCTCTACAAATTCAAATGAACAAACCAATTTCCCATGGGATCAAATAACAAAAAAGTGTTTTTTTATGCGTTGAAAAGAATAAACTAATTTCCCCAAACCAACGTAGAAAAACCACGTAAATTCCTCTACAAATTCAAATGAACAAACCAATTTCCCATGGGATCAAATAACAAAAAAGTGTTTTTTTATGCGTTGAAAAGAATAAACTAATTTCCCCAAACCAACGTAGAAAAACCACGTAAATTCCTCTACAAATTCAAATGAACAAACCAATTTCCCATGGGATCAAATAACAAAAAAGTGTTTTTTTATGCGTTGAAAAGAATAAACTAATTTCCCCAAACCAACGTAGAAAAACCACGTAAATTCCTCTACAAATTCAAATGAACAAACCAATTTCCCATGGGATCAAATAACAAAAAAGTGTTTTTTTATGCGTTGAAAAGAATAAACTAATTTCCCCAAACCAACGTAGAAAAACCACGTAAATTCCTCTACAAATTCAAATGAACAAACCAATTTCCCATGGGATCAAATAACAAAAAAGTGTTTTTTTATGCGTTGAAAAGAATAAACTAATTTCCCCAAACCAACGTAGAAAAACCACGTAAATTCCTCTACAAATTCAAATGAACAAACCAATTTCCCATGGGATCAAATAACAAAAAAGTGTTTTTTTATGCGTTGAAAAGAATAAACTAATTTCCCCAAACCAACGTAGAAAAACCACGTAAATTCCTCTACAAATTCAAATGAACAAACCAATTTCCCATGGGATCAAATAACAAATAAAATGTTTTTTTTTATGTGTTGAAAAGAATAAACTAATTTCCCCAAACCAACGTAGAAAAACCACGTAAATTCCTCTACAAGTTCAAAGGAACAAACCAATTTCCCATGGGATCAAAAGGACAAAAATTAGTATCTCATATGTTCAAAAAGAATAAAATAATTCCCCCAAACCAGCTGGAAGAAATCCATTAATTTTCCCATGAGTTCAAAAGAACAAACCAAAAAAAAAAACAATAATTCCCCAAATCAACTTAGGAGAACCACAATAATTTTCCCACGAGTTCAAAAGAACAAACCAATTTCCCATGGGATCAAAAGTACAAAAATTACTTTCTCATACGTCCAAAAAAAAACAAACTAAATCCCCAAACCATATGGAAGAGCCCACATCAATTCCTCACACCTTTTCAAAGGACTAAACCAATTCCTCAAGGCCTCACAAGGACAAAAAAATACTTTCTCATTTCTTCAAAAAAACCAACCAATTCCCACTACTTCAAAACACAAAACCAAGCCTACTCTGACCAAAAAAAAATCACATCCCCTAACACCCCTCTCCCATCTCTCTCCCTCTCACACCATACACAGAGTCCATCTCAAACAGACTCCCATGCACCAGCAATTCTTTCACCTCACAAATACATTACGTAACGATGACGTAATCGATTTATTAAACGTACGCGCACATATAGGCTGTTCCGGTCCTGGAGCGTATGCGGTCGACCGGATCGCAGCGGTCCGTGCAATTGCGAGCCGAGCTCGCATACATTTGTTTACCAATCAAACGGGCCATGAATTATTCATTGCGCCGATATACGCCGGGACGAATATGCATGCATATTTATGCGACAGTGAGGGAGCGGCGAGCGGGGGAAGTACTTGCTAATCGAGCAGATATTAAGGATATATCCTTTTAAAAATCGATGTATAAAAAGGACGAAAATCGTCCATATATATATAGTGAATTTCCCCGTTCCTCAAAGGACTAATTATATGCTAGATATAACGCTATAAACGGGACAATTCACCTACTATTTAGAGAGCGAACGTTTGAACTACAATAGCGCATTTGCACCCCTTATACTCTCCTTCTACCGCCCCCTTAAACTGAAATGGGGGTTATCGATTAATGATTAGCTCGCGTTATCCTGCATAAACATCGTCCCGAAAAATAAAAAGGACCTGCTCCTTTTTGTGTTTTTATCGTTCGCTTTATCCCGGCAATATCCTTTCCAATTAAATTAAATCCGGCATATAATGAATCATATAATGTAGCAAGAAGCATATAATGAAGATATAAGAGCATATAATGACGTAAGAAGAGCATATAATGATGCATATAATGAAGATATAAGAGCATATAATGACGTAAGAAGAGCATATAATGATGCATATAATGAAGTAAGAAAAGCATATAATTAAGATGTAAGAGCATATAATGATGCATATAATGAAGTGAGAAGCATATAACGAAGTAAATAGCATATAATGAAGCATAATATGATGTAAAAAATGAAGATCGAGTATAAAGGGGGGGAATCCCCGATCGAGTTCTGCGCCCCTGGTCAGTTGTCGGTCGTAAAACCCGCCAACTCGATCGCATTGTTTGCGAATCATCGGCGAATTTTCATTGTGTTATTGTTGTACGTGTGTGTGTGTGTGTGTGTGTGTGTATGGGCACCTATATGTACGTGTAAGTCTCTCTTTCTCTCTCTCTCTCTCTCTCTCACTCTGTGCGCCGCCTACTCATCTCTTTGTGTCGTTCGGCGTTCCGATGCGTCTGAATAGCCGAAGAGGCAGAGGCCGTATAGAGTGCAGGACGGATAGACGGCGAGCGGCGCGAGTGGGAGAGGGATAGAGAGCTCTATCGATTGTTGGAAAAGGTCATCGCTTCGTCGATTCGGATTTTCGGTTTCTTTTAGAAACTCGATCGTCTAATGTTCAGCGGGAGACGAAATCGCGTCAAGTAGGCGAATAAGGATATGAATTGTTGTCGTTCGAATCGAGTCGCCCGGGGCGGGGATGAATTGTTTAGTTTCGTGAGTTAAGAGTGGAATTCAAGCGATGCTTGTTGATTTTCGGTGCATGAATTGTCAAGGGATGAATTATTAAGGGATGAATTATGGAGGTATGAATTGCCACGGTATGAATTGTCAGAGGATGAATTGTCAAGGTATGAATTATCAGGGTATGAATTGTTAGGGTATGATTTGTCAGGGGATGAATTATTAAGAGACGAATTATGGAAGTATGAATTGTCAAGGTATGAATTGTCAAGGTATGAATTATCAGGGTATGAATTGTTAGGGAATGAATTGTCAGGGGATGAATTGTCAGGGGATGCATTATTAAGAGACGAATTATGGAAGTATGAATTGTCAAGGTATGAATTGTCTGCAAGGTATGAATTGTCTGCAAGGTATGAATTATCAGGGTATGAATTGTTAGGGTATGAATTGTCAGGGGATGAATTATTAAGAGACGAATTATGGAAGTATGAATTGTCAAGGTATGAATTATCAGGGTATGAATTGTTAGGGTATGAATTGTCAGGGGATGAATTATTAAGGGACGAATTATGGAAGTATGAATTGTCAAGGTATGAATTGTCTGCAAGGTATGAATTATCAGGGTATGAATTGTTGGGGTATGAATTGTCAGGGGATGCATTATTAAGAGACGAATTATGGAAGTATGAATTGTCAAGGTATGAATTATCAGGGTATGAATTGTTAGGGTATGAATTGTCAGGGGATGAATTATTAAGGGACGAATTATGGAAGTATGAATTGCCAAGGTATGAATTGTCTGCAAGGTATGAATTGTCAAGGTATGAATTAACAGGGTATGAATTGTTAGGGTATGAATTATCAGGGTATGAATTATCAGGGTATGAATTATCAGGGTATGAATTATCAGGGTATGAATTGTTAGGGAATGAATTGTCAGGGGATGAATTATTAAGGGACGAATTATGGAAGTATGAATTGTCAAGGTATGAATTGTCTGCAAGGTATGAATTATCAGGGTATGAATTGTTAGGGTATGAATTGTCAGGGTATGAATTATTAAGGGACGAATTATGGAAGTATGAATTGCCAAGGTATGAATTGTCTGCAAGGTATGAATTGTCAAGGTATGAATTAACAGGGTATGAATTGTTAGGGTATGAATTGTCAGGGGATGAATTGTCATGGGGTGAGTTATCAGGGGATGAATTACCAGGGTATGAATTGTCAGAGGATGAATTATCAAGGTATGAATTATCAGGGGATAATAAATAATCGTCATATATAATTGAGGCAATTTAAATTCGATCACGTTGTAAAATAATTTAAGGTCGAAACAATTTCGAGGTTATGGCAGGCTTTCGTAAAAATTTATTTCACTTTCCTTCCGACTCGCTCGCTCGCCAGCTCTCTCACCGGTCCGTTGATTTCGTATAAATTACGTATTATTACGTACACATTTATATATATACATTTTTTTTTAATTGTAGGTATATATACCCAGTTCAAAACCGATCGCTGCTGCTCGCTTTCACCGCCTTTACAGCGATAATACATCCAGCAAGCCGAGCACAGAACCGAACCCGTCAACAATTTCGCCACGTTTCTTTCGCTTCATGACATTTGACGTACGACAAATGACAGTTGACATACGACAAACTGACAGTTGACATACCACAAACAGACAGTTGACATACGACAACAGACAGTTGACATATACGACAACTGACAGTTGACATATACGACAAATGACAGTTGACATACGTAAACAGACATTTGACGTTTGCGACAAGTGACAATTGGTCGTGTTTACGTAGTCGAGTTGGCGTATAAAAAATATAGGGGTCAAGCGACCGGCGGGGAAATTACGGCCGGGCGTCGCGAGATTAAATTTCATGAATTACGACGACGCGCGCGATATACGAGAGAGGATACAGGATGGATAATTGGTGGAAATTACGGCACCCAGAGAGAGACCCGCTATCTAGATTATAAACGCGGTCTCGGAGCGAAACGAAACGAGAGAGAACCGCGAGAAGGTCAATTGGAGGTCAGATCGGTATGTGTATATAGGAAAAACTCGACGGGAGAGAGAAATATAGCGCGAAAAATAACGAGAGGGAGAGAGAGAGAGGCGAAAAAGAGGAGCTCTCCCAGGGTGTCTTGATATACACGATGAAAACAACACATGTCATATTGTTAGGTAATAGATAAGTCGTTTAAATTCGATTTGGTTGTTTATTTTATCAAGTAACCCGTTTAACTTACAGCAGAGGTCTCCACCGCTGCGTGAGCTCGATAGAAAAACGCCATCAAGCCAGCGCATCTTTTATCTGTCATTTATGTCAAACGTCAATTCTCCTCTACGTCAAATGTCAATAATTCTCCATGCCAAATGTCAACGATCTTTTAGGTCAAATGTCAACGATCATTTATGTCAATTGTCAAACTGAATTAGCAAGATTCAAAAGACGCATTATAGTGAGAAACTTCATTGTGTCATTTTTCAATGGTAATGCGATAATAATGAATAGATTGGCGATTGTTTTCTTACCTTTTTCAGATGTATCATCAGTAGTAATTCCTGCAGGATGGGGAGCGGTCGTCCTGCAACCGTACCGCCTCGAATCGAATCCTCTGACGAAGCGATTCTGCCAACAAAAGAAAAACATAAAACGAATAAAAACAAAACACACACAAAAAAAGAAGAAGAAGTTGAACAACAAATCGATTCTCGTTACTTTTCATAACGCTTTCGTACGCACGCATTTAGCGGATAGAGCGCCCCCGGCGTAACGAATTATTTCCGTTTATTTCTTTCTATTTTTTTTTTTTTTTAGCAACCCCCGGAAAATCTAATTATCCCCCGTTCCCTTTTCGCCGGCCGTTCGCCAAAGACTTTTCCCGTTTTTCGCCTCGTTTACTCGGCCAAACCCATTCCAGCGCGATAACTTCTGCTTCTGATGAATCGCTCTCTCAAACGTCACCCGTCAAACGACAAATGTCTACTGTCATACGTCAAACGCCTACTGTCAACTGTCCTCTGTCAACTGTCATCTGTCCACTGTCAACTGTCCATTGTCAACTAGATAATATCGAATGTTCAAACGAGCTTTTTCCCCTCGTTTTCGGGTCACGTTTGGAGGAAATTGGAGTTTCCCTGTCTGTCTACCAACTAGGTATATGTAAAAAACTAATAAAATTCACGAGGCGGCGCTGGAAGGAATCGGGAGAGCGATAGAGAGAGAGAGAACGGGATAACGGAAGTAAAGTGACAATATAATACATTTCGGGGTACATATTAGGGGAAACGTTCGGCATGTTAAAACCGGTTTTCCCTGATGAAAATTCCCGAAACGTCGAGTTGAATGGTCGCAGGCAATTTCGTCCTTGTCTATTTACTCGATCGTAATCAATTAGGTTAGAAAAAGAAAACAAAGATAAACGATGACAGTTGGTTATTGTTTTGTACGTTTTTATATTGAAAGTTGGTCACATTGGAAATTAACAGTTGGTAACAATGTAAATACTGGACTAATTGATAGAGAGATAGATAGATGAGAAAGAGAGATAGATGAGACATAGATAGATGAGAGATAGATAGATGAAAGATAGATAGATGAGAGAAAGACAGATGAGAGAAAGATAGATGAGAGGTAGATAGATGAAAAATAGATAGATGAGAGAAAGATAGATGAGAGACAGATAGATGAGAGATAGATAGATGAATGACAGATTAATGAGAGATAGGTAGATGAGAGAAAGATAGATGAAAGACAGATTAATGAGAGATAGATAGATGAAAGATAGATAGATGAGAGAAAGATAGATGAGAGACAGATAGATGAGAGAAAGATAGATGAATGACAGATAAATGAGAGATAGATAGATGAGAGGTAGATAGATGAAAGATAGATAGATGAGAGAAAGATAGATGAGAGGTAGATAGATGAAAGATAGATAGATGAGAGGTAGATAGATGAGAGACAGATAGATGAGAGAAAGATAGATGAGAGGTAGATAGATGAAAGATAGATAGATGAGAGAAAGATAGATGAGAGACAGATAGATGAGAGAAAGATAGATGAAAGACAGATAAATGAGAGATAGATAGATGAGAGAAAGATAGATGAGAGACAGATAGATGAGAGAAAGATAGATGAAAGACAGATAAATGAGAGATAGATAGATGAGAGAAAGATAAATGAAATCAGCCACATCAGTTGGTAACATTGGAAATATTGGACAAATTGATGAAGCGAATTTTAGCATATTAAAAAGAAGTTGGTAACAATGAAATTTGACATGTATAAACAATCGATTCCCCTATATACGTTTTAATTTGTTTATAAATGTAAAATGCATAATTTACGATAATAAAGTTTGTTGTTAAACGTGCTTTATTTACACGAGTATATTTACATTAATAATGTCTCTAACAGATGATTATAATGATTACAATATCATTTGAAAAGTTGATAAGAATTATTGCTAGTTCAACTTTATTTTATGCGTTTAGTTGCACAAACAACACGAAATTATCGCGGTGAAACGAAGGTCACGAAATTCCCATTAAATAAACAATTCCCACCGCATAAAATACTTAATTACAGCAAAATCAATCGGCGGGAATTACCTAAAAAGGCCCTCACCAATCACCGGAGGATTATCATCAATTCCTACATATACCCAGCGCAATTTACATCGACCCGACAAAGACCGACAAATCCAGTTTAGCCAACCGTTCAACCGGTTACGTCAAGTTTCTTTTTTTCCCCAACCTCTCCCGCTCGGAATTTACCTATAAGGAAACCCGTTCCGCATCGGCTCGCAAAGAGAAATCACCGATCATAATTCATCCACCATTTTGCGCACAAAAACCCCGCACGGAATCCACCGCCTCCTAGACGAACGCTCCAATACACCCGGCCATTTTGTCGCATCTATCGCTACACCTGTGCCTGTAGCGCGTCGCCATTTTACCACACTAAAAACCAAAGCCAACTTACTTCCAACGAAACGTCACTCCGACCTGTCAACACCACTCGTTTGGGGCAATCTCCTCACACCCACAACAACAACAAACAAACAAAAACAAACCAACAAACAACAACCCACTAGAAAAAATCGAAAATCGATCAGATTAGGATGAAAAAACCACTCCGAGCAACCGCCCCGAACGTTACACAGCACTCAACGCCAACTAGTCCAACTGCACTGATACGAATGCGGGTACGAAATACAAACGGGCTCGGAATTCGAAATCCATCGGGGCGCCGAAACGCGTTCAAACTGGTGCACGGGCGGCGGAACAAAGGCGAGTCCTACGCGCTGCACCGCAAAGCCCCCCCCGGACGCGAGAGAATCTAGACGGCGGAGAGAGAAGCGTCGCCTTCTGGTGCACTGGTCTCTCGTTCTCCGTCCGACGCGGCGGGCCGGCGCGGAGAGCGGCCGGAGGCGGGAGGGCGCAGGCGCGGCCTACTAGAGGGGCGGCTTTGCGCTAGGGAAGCTACAAAAATGGACCTGGTGGATGAACGCTTCAAAAGTGTTGTAGTAGGCTGTTTGGTTTTGGTAGAATTGGAATGGTTGGCTTGTGGTTAGGTAGGTTTTGGAAAGACGAATTCAATGGTACCCATGAAGATGGGTTTCGGAGTTAATCAAGGCTTATAAGTGCTCAAATGAGTGGGAAAGGGGACACAGTCCCCTTTCTATCCTCTTTGAGATCGTGTGTAGCGCTGGAGAAGATGGACCTGGTGGAGTGGATGAACGCTTCAAAGAGTAGTAGTAGGCTGTTTGGTTTTGGTAGAATTGGAATGGTTGGCTTGTGGTTAGGTAGGTTTTGGAAAGACGATTTCAATGGTACTCATGAAGATGGGTTTCGGGGCTAATCAAGGCTTATAAGTGCTCAAATGAGTGGGAAAGGGGGCGCAGCCCCCCTTCTAATCTTGTTTAAGATCGTGTGTAGCGCTGGAAATGATTGACCTGGTGGAGTGGATGAACGCTTCAAAAAGTAGTAGTAGGCTGTTTGGTTTTGGTAGAATTGGAATGGTTGACTTGTGGTTAGGTAGGTTTTGGAAAGACGAATTCAATGGTACCCATGAAGATGGGTTTCGGGGTTAATCAAGGCTTATAAGTGCTCAAATGAGTGGGAAAGGGGGCTTAGTCCCCTTTCTAATCCTTTTTGAGTTTGTGTGTAGCGCTGGAGATGATGGACATGGTAGAGTGGATGAACGCTTCAAAGAGTGGTAGTAGGCTGTTTGGTTTTGGTAGAATTGGAATGGTTGACTTGTGGTTAGCTAGGTTTTGGAAAGACGATTTCAATGATACCCATGAAGGTGGGTTTCAGGGCTAATCAAGGCTTAAAAGTGCTCAAATGAGTGGGAAAGGGGGCTTAGTCCCCTTTCTAATCCTTTTTGAGTTTGTGTGTAGCGCTGGAGATGATGGACATGGTAGAGTGGATGAACGCTCCAAAGAGTAGTAGTAGGCTGTTGGTTTTTGGTATAATTGGAATAGTTGACTTGTGGTTAGGTAGGTTTTGGAAAGACGATTTCAATGATACCCATGAAGGTGGGTTTCAGGGCTAATCAAGGCTTAAAAGTGCTCGAATGAGTGGGAAAGGGGGCGCAGCCCCCTTTCTAATCTTCTTTGAGGTCGTGTGTAGCGCTGGAGAAGATGGACCTGGTGGAGTAGATGAAGCATTAGAAGACGATTTCAAAGATACCCATGAAGATTGGTTTTATGTGGAATTGGAGCTAGCTAGACCTGGTAGAGTGGATGAAGCGTTAGAAGACGATTTCAAAGATACCCATGTAGATGTTTTTTTATAGACTCAGTATAGTTCATTTCTGGTTAGGTATTCTTCATTCTTCATGTAACAAGACCAATATGAAGAAGATCTAAAACCATCTTCAATAATTTTATTGCTCAACAAATTCAACACTTTCCACAGCAACCCTTTTTAAACCCCC
This sequence comes from Phyllotreta cruciferae, assembly GCA_917563865.1. NCBI lineage: Eukaryota > Metazoa > Arthropoda > Insecta > Coleoptera > Chrysomelidae > Phyllotreta > Phyllotreta cruciferae. The sequence goes on along the minus strand of OU830618.1, from coordinate 438,686 downwards.
TCATTGAATCCATCAGCTTTAAACTCTCCTTCAAACGCACCCCAAATCCCATCTCTCTTCCACTCACACACACACACACACACTCCTCACGTCTCTCTCTCTCTACACCACCCGAAAAAAAACCACTCGATGTCGTCCATCCCTTTTCCTCTCCACTTAACATAACGTATTTTATCTCTCTCCTTCCTCTACCTTTTCGCCCTGCACACGCAAACTCACGCATACATGCGAGCCGGTCAGTTGCATATACACAACATTCTACCTGCCGCGTTCTCGAATCGCAGAGGGCCTTGACCCTACGTCATCTCCGCCACGCCGGTGTCGCTCCCAAAAAGGGAGATATCGCTACACAAAAGGCATATTCGCATGATGAAAATAATGATGATTGCAACAAAACGAATAGAGAAAGATGTACTAAGATGAGAGCGAGAAGTTGCTCTATATAAGAAACACATCGTAGAAGGCTTGTGGTAGAATTTTAGTTGAAATAGAAGAGAGTAGTCTACTAGATGAAGAAGAATCTGGTTGATGGAGAGGAAATTGTTGATGAAGGTTCCAGCATTGGAGGAAGAATTACGTTTGGAATAGTTTTAGATAAGGACAAAATTAGTGAGGAAGAATGATAGGTAGTCTTTTTTGCAATCAAGATTAAACTTCGTCATGGCCATCTGAGATCCTAAGCAAAGTTAGCAACGCAAACTTCTATCTAGTCATCTAGTTTTTTAGTTGAAATAGAAGAGAGTAGTCTACTAGATGGAGAAGAATCTGGTTGATGGAGAGGAAATTGTTGATGAAGGTTCCAGCATTGGAGGAAGAATTACGTTTGGAATAGTTTTAGATAAGGACAAAATTAGTGAGGAAGAATGATAGGTAGTCTTTTTTGCAATCAAGATTAAACTTCGTCATGGCCATCTGAGATCCTAAGCAAAGTTAGCAACGCAAACTTCTATCTAGTCATCTAGTTTTTTAGTTGAAATAGAAGAGAGTAGTCTACTAGATGGAGAAGAATCTGGTTGATGGAGAGGAAATTGTTGATGAAGGTTCCAGCATTGGAGGAAGAATTACGTTTGGAATAGTTTTAGATAAGGACAAAATTAGTGAGGAAGAATGATAGGTAGTTTTTTTTGCAATCAAGATTAAACTTCGTCATGGCCATCTGAGATCCTAAGCAAAGTTAGCAACGCAAACTTCTATCTAGTCATCTAGTTTTTTAGTTGAAATAGAAGAGAGTAGTCTACTAGATGGAGAAGAATCTGGTTGATGGAGAGGAAATTGTTGATGAAGGTTCCAGCATTGGAGGAAGAATTATGTTTGGAATAGTTCTAGATAAAGACAAAATTAGTGAGGAAGAATGATAGGTAGTTTTTTTGCAATCAAGATTAAACTTCGTCATGGCCATCTGAGATCCTAAGCAAAGTTAGCAACGCAAACTTCTATCTAGTCATCTAGTTTTTTAGTTGAAATAGAAGAGAGTAGTCTACTAGATGGAAAAGAATCTGGTGGATGGAGAGGAAATTGTTGATGAAGGTTCCAGCATTGGAGGAAGAATTACGTTTGGAATAGTTTTAGATAAGGACAAAATTAGTGAGGAAGAATGATAGGTAGTTTTTTTTGCAATCAAGATTAAACTTCGTCATGGCCATCTGAGATCCTAAGCAAATTTAGCAACGCAAACTTCTATCTAGTCATCTAGTTTTTTAGTTGAAATAGAAGAGAGTAGTCTACTAGATGGAGAAGAATCTGGTTGATGGAGAGGAAATTGTTGATGAAGGTTCCAGCATTGGAGGAAGAATTACGTTTGGAATAGTTTTAGATAAGGACAAAATTAGTGAGGAAGAATGATAGGTAGTTTTTTTTGCAATCAAGATTAAACTTCGTCATGGCCATCTGAGATCCTAAGCAAATTTAGCAACGCAAACTTCTATCTAGCCATCTAGTTTTCCATTAGTTCACTCTACTCCAGTAAACAAAAGAAAACTATTCACCAGTTGATTCTTCTCCAATAGCTTCTTCTTTTCCAAAATCTTCCCCAAACAAACTCTCTTCAATCCATCTAGATTCCCTTCCAAATTCCCCAATTTCCCCCAGCACACCTAGACCCTCCCGCCGGTTTAAAATAGGACTAATGCATCAGGAATCGACGTAGCGATAAGGGGGCCGAAGGGGCCCAGCCGCCTCGATTTATCTACCTACGCGCCGACACGCGCCCGTCCCCGTCCGCCGCCCCCCCGGGGGCAGCCCGCGCGACTCCGGCGCTTCGACCTCCAAGCGACATTGCAGCGCGGCGGCGGACGGGGGGCGGCTAGCTGGTCTCGGTTTCTCTTTCCCGGAGTTCCGGAAAAACGGGAAACGGGACGCAAAAACAACAACAATAACAAGTTTTCGCCGGCGATTAGACACTGATGGAGGTTCTATTTTTGTACGCCTACTTCGCGGTTTTTGGTTTTTGTTGCGTCATGATGTAGAAAACTGGAGTGGGTTGCTTGATGTAGCGATGGGTAAAGTAAAAATTGGGAAGATGATAGAAAAGAATTTATTGGAGAGATCTCCTGATGAGGAACTCAAACTAGACGAAGATTTCAAAGCCATCTGTACAGTTCAAAAACGTACCGGTTCTCGATCATTCCGACCGGTTTTATTAAAGGGGAACATACAGGGCGATGTTGATACATTTTTTTCCATCATTTCTTTCACTTTAAAGTCTCTTCTATACCATTAAAGCGATTCTTCGAAATGGAATAAAGGCGAAACAGGTAGAATACGAAAACACTTTGCCTAGTCATCTGTTAACCGTACGAGCGTGACTAATCCTCGTCCCTTCTCTCTTTGTCCTTCCTCCTTTTCCAATAGAAAAGAGACACCAATAATAATAAATCAATCTAAAGGAAACGCTGTATAAGATGGTTTCTAATAGAGTAATTAATTATAACAATTGATGGTGTATATACAGGGTGAATAAGTTATAAAGAGGTGAATTGTCTACTCTAATTATAGAGGGTGTTGGGGTACTTACCGGAGGTTCGTTTTGTGGTATAACCGAAGATCTGGATCTCCTGGGGGTTATGCCGACTTCTTCGCCTCGCATGATCGATTCGACGACTGTAAAAGTTGATAAAATCGAGTTGTAAATGACGGTTTTTCTTTGATATCTCGGAAGCGTTTCGAGATACGATAAAATTCTATTAGGGTTATTTAAAGATAAAGACTTTTTCTACAACTTTTGTTTGAAACTTTGTTTTCTAGCCTTTGAAACTACCGAGATAGACAAATTCAAAGTTTGATCTGTGGTTATTGAAGGAGAATTTCGTAAATTGTAAATATCTCGAAAAATTAATGAGATAAGAAAAAACTTTATAAAGCAAAATCAAAGGTAATAATATGCTCTGCAACTTTTATTTGAAACTTTTATTTCTAAACTTTAAAGCTACCGAGATAGAAGATTCCAAAGTTTGTTCCACGTAAATTGAAGGAAAATTTTACAAATGGCAAATATCTCGAAAAATTAATGAGATACGAAAAAACTCTATAAAGCTAAATCAAAGGCAATAATATTCTCTCCAACTTTTATACGAAACATTTTTTTCTAAACTTAAAAGTTTCCGAGATAGAAGATTCCCAAGTTTGGTCCATGTTCATTGAACGAGAATTTTACAAATGGCAAATATCTCGAAAAATTAATGAGTTACGAGAAAACTTTATAAAGCTAAATCAAAGGTAATAATACGCTCTACAACTTTTATTTGAAACATTTTTTTCTAAACTTAAAAGTTACCGAGATAGAAGATTCCCAAGTTTGTTCCACGTTCATTGAACGAGAATTTTACAAATGGCAAATATCTCGAAAAATTAATGAGTTACGAAAAAACTTTATAAAGCTAAATCAAAGGTAATAAAATGCTCTACAACTTTCCCATGAAACTTTTTCCTCCAACTCCACTCACTACCGACATGCGCGACTCCAAACTACGATTAACGTAAAAACGCGAGTCCCGACAACTTTACATCGACCCGAAGATTTCAAAACAACACGCCAAGTTGTTACACAAGTTTTCGACAACAAACCCCCCGACCGAACTTCTTTCATGCAATTATTCCGGTCGAGCCGCTTACCCGGAAAACTTTACCCCGGATACTTTACTTTTAATATTCATCCCTTCTCCCTGTACACACCGCCGGCTCCAACTTTTACTTTAAATTAGTTCCCGGCGAGTTTCGCCTTCGCAACCAAAGTTTTTACAACTCAACTTTTCCAATAGATTTTCCCTCCCGCCCGGCGAGTTTTTCCATCATAACGTCGAAGTTTTATTAACGCGGTTAGGCGACGGTTTCTGCCGCTTTTTTTTCGGGGTTATATAGAGACAGAACTTCATTCGAAACTTTCGGGTTAATTACGGGAAGTGAAACGATGAAGTTTAAGAAGTTATATACGAAAAAATAAATCAAAGTTACTCACCCCCGTCGCCGATGAGACGCATTTGGACCAACGTCGGGTCCACATTGTGCACCTCCAGCACCGTATCGTCCGTCACTGTCAGGTCCTGTTGGAAGATAAAGAGAAAAGAACGAATAAATGGTGGTCGAAAAAAAATCCCTAAATCTGGGAAAATTGTGCTAAATTTGGCAACGCTGCATTGGCGAAAAATATCTTGAATCTAGGGAAATTGTGCTAAATTTGGCAACGCTGCATTGGCGAAAAATATCTTGAATCTAGGGAAATTGTGCTAAATTTGGCAACGCTGTATTGGCGAAAAATATCTTGAATCTAGGGAAATTGCGCTAAATTTGGCAACGCTGTATTGGCGAAAAATATGTTGAATCTAGGGAAATTGTGCTAAATTTGGCAACGCTGTATGGGAGAAACTATCTTCAATCTAGGGAAATTGTGCTAAATTTGGCAACGCTGTATTGGCGAAAAATATCTTGAATCTAGGGAAATTGTGCTAAATTTGGCAATGCTGTATTGGCGAAAAATATCTTGAATATAGGGAAATTGTGCTAAATTTGGCAACGCTGTATTGGCGAAAAATATCTTGAATCTAGGGAAATTGTGCTAAATTTGGCAATGCTGTATTGGCGAAAAATATCTTGAATCTAGGGAAATTGTGCTAAATTTGGCAACGCTGTATGGGAGAAACTATCTTCAATCTAGGGAAATTGTGCTAAATTTGGCAACGCTGTATTGGCGAAAAATATCTTGAATCTAGGGAAATTGCGCTAAATTTGGCAATGCTGTATTGGCGAAAAATATCTTGAATCTAGGGAAATTGTGCTAAATTTGGCAACGCTGTATTGGCGAAAAATATCTTGAATCTAGGAAAATTGTGCTAAATTTGGCAACGCTGTATTGACGAGAAAATCCAAAAATTTAGGAAAATTGTGCCAAATTTGGCAACATTAGATTTGTGGAAAAATCCAAGAATCTGGGGAAATTGTGCTAAAATTGGCAAAGCTGTATTGGCGAAAAAATCCCTGAATCTTAGGAAATTTCCCTAAAATTGGCAACATTCTAGTTACACGAAAAATCCCTAAATGTACTTAAATTTTGCTAAACTTGACAACTCTGTATTAGCGAAAAATATCTTGAATCTAGGGAAATTGTGCTAAATTTGGCAACGCTGTATTGGCGAAAAAATCCCTAAATCTAGGGAAATTGTACTAAAAACTTGACGCCTTCGAATTGACAAAGACAATCCATTCATCAGGTCAACTAGGCTAAAATGGCCTCCGGGCGAAATTTTCGACAAGACAAATGAGATTTGATAAACTTCCCCATAAACTCCCCCCCATTCCCCTCGGCCCCGCCGCTGACTCGAAAACTCAACTCCCAAACTCTCCGCAACTATCTCCATTAAAACAAAGTTCGATAGCGTGCGCTATTTCCGAAGCGGGGCGAAGTTTTTCCGACGCACCCCGCTCCCCCCCACGCTCCCCTTGGAAACTTTCCTAATGAATTCGACTGCGGGAAACTCTCTTCTCTGGCGGGAGTTTCGCCAAACGGGAATTTATATCTGCTTTACATCTCGCCAGACTTTGCTCGGGTTTCGTTCGCTTTTTTCGCTGTTTGTTTGTTTTTTTCGGAGTAAACTCGTCCCGGGGGAGTTGCGGGAGTTTTCGTTTTCTATCTAGCGGGCGGCGCAACCTTGAAATGGGGGGAAGTTCGAATCGGAGATAGAGTGTAATTAATTTCGATTTACGAGGCGTTTTAATGGCGAATTTCGAGAAGTTGGGGGGAGTTTGGAAAAAATTTAATGCGGTAACTTACAAAGTGATTCTATTAGCTGCAACTTTCGTACGAAACTTTTTTTTCTAAATCCAATATTTACTGTGGTAATCAACTTCAAAGTTTCTTCAACCTTTATTCACTAACTATATTGACACTAACCAATTATCTTCAATATCTCGAAAAATATACGAGATACGATAAAACTCCATAAAGGTTTTTTGAAGATAATGAATTACTCAACAACTTTTATTTCAAACTTTTTTTTATAAACTTTAAAGTTACTGAGATAAACAATTTCAAAGTTTGTTCCACGTTCATTCAATAATAATCCCGGCGTTGTCAAATTTTGTTAAATATCTCGAAAAATCATAGAGATACGACAAAACTCCATTAAGCTTTTTTAAAGGCAATAAACCACTCTACAACTTTTATCCGAACAATTTTACCCCCAAACCCACCCTTTCCAGGATACGCGCAAAACTAACTACCAACGAACAAATAAACAATCAAAAATTTCTCTTCAATCGCCCGAATCGACCCCGCACCGCCGTCCGGACCGCCCCCACAGTGCGCCCGCCATTACCGGGTGGGGGCGGGCGGAAAACGTCGAAACACAGTTTCCCGAGAGCTCCCGGCCCTCCGCTTCGAAATTATGCAAACAACGTCGTGTGTATGCGGAACTCACCGGCACGAAAATAAATTATAAACCGAGGTCAGAGCCAGTTTTCCGGAAATTCCAGGAAACTCAAATATCCAGAAAATAACCCAAATATCCAGAAAAACCTAAATATCCAGTAAAACCCTAAATATCCAGAAAACCCCAAATATACAGAAAAAACCCAAATATCCAGAAAAAAAACCCAAAAATCCAGAAAATCTAATACTGACCCCAGTAGCTTCGTTGTGGCCGATTATCACGGCCGTATACCATTGGGTGGTGCCCTCGGCGCGGTACACCTCCACCCTGTAGCCCAACAGGACGCTGGGCGTCGTCAGCAGGATGCTCTGGCCGTCCTGGTGCTCCTTCCAGCGTTTCACGGCCGCCTCGACTTCGGGGTAGCCGCGCGAGCCCGGCAACGCTGTATCCCACTTCTGAAACCGGTACCAAGTACATGAGACACCTGGTGGAGTTTGATGGAGAGCTGGTGGAGAGAAGAAGGAGATGGAAGAAGGAAGAGACCTGGAGGGGAGCTGCAGGAGGCGGAAGAAGGGGACCTGGTGGAGATTTGTAGAAAAGGGATGGTTTGGAAGTTGGGAAATCGTATATATACAGACCTGGTGGGGCTTCAAACGGGCGTAGTCTTCGAAGGCTAGCTTCCTATCCAGCAGAAACTCCACGGGCAAAAGGTCGCCGGGCAGGTCTAGCTTCGATACCAACGGTGAAAAAGTCTGCAACAAAATTTACCAAATTTTGCTGGTAGTACCAAAATAGTACCATAATTTCAAAGAGTACCAAAATAGTACCATAATTTCAAAGAGTACCAAAATGGTACGATAATTTCAAAGAGTACCAATGGTACCAACTTCATAGAGTACCAATTAATGGTACCAACTTCAAATCTTCGAACCAATGTCCGATTAGCGAAATTACGCAATCGATTCTCGTAAGAATCGATTTAAAAAAAAATCGCTCAAGGTTGAATCGATTGTGCGCGCGTTTTAAATGAGAATTCGACGGGTCGTCGACTCCTCGCTGGGACGCTGGACAATTTAAATTTATTAAAGCGATAAATGGTAAGTAAGTAAAGCGAGTTTTACGCAGAAACGACCGGTTTTCCGTAACCTTGGCCAACTTTGTTCGAATCGATTCTACAGCTCATTTAATATATGGTACCACTTAAATTGCTATATCTAATGTAATATTCTATTAGAGATCATTATTAAAGGTATTTATATCAATTTCTGTGGGTTCAAAAATTCGGTACTACTTGGTACTACTTTGGTACTACTTGTTAAAAACAACTTGGTGGTTCTACTATCATAATGACAAAGCAAAAGTATCTTTTGAAGACAACAAAACAATCAAAAAAAAAAATCAAGCATGTAGAGCACAGGTACTACTTGAGACATAATTAGTACTTAATAAGCACGTTTGTAATACTAGTAGAAACTTCTACATCAATATTTCACCTCTCATCACTCAATATTCAATCGAATACAATAACAGTACCATTGTAGTACTGTTTAGTACCACTTAAGAGTCGACCAAAACCTCTACTAAAAACTTCCAACTAACCAAAATTCCAGTACAAAAAACTAAAATTAGATGGAGTATTAGGTACTTACCAGAGCGGGCCAGAGTACCGTCTCGCCGGCGGTACCGAACGGGTCCTTACGACGCGCCCATACCAACCCCCTTTCGACCATAAACACGTCGAAGAGACCATCTTTGCGTACCGCGACCCATTCGCGGCGTTGCCATTCCGAATCATCGTACTCCACCAGCACCTGCAATTATATCAAACAGAAAAAAAATCAACCATAGCTGTGACAGTATTTATATGTCAAGTAGTAGTGACGTCATCGAGCCGTCTATAGCCAATCAAAATGCTCGATTTTATTGAGTTTGTTACCGGCCAATGAGAGATCTTGACGAGTAATTGATTGAGTTTTGTGAATATAAAAAAAGAAGAAATTTTCCACGCGCATGCTAGATTGTTTATGTGATTTTTTTCAGCGGGCCATTAGGGCGAGTACGGTGCTGGTAATGTTTGTGCGGAAATGGAAAAAGGAATGTGCAGAGGTTATCCGGGGTTTTCCCGGCTTTTCCTCGCCCCGGAAATGGGTCAAAGTTGCCGGAAGATTTTTATTAGAGTCGATAGAGCGTATGCGTACGTGTTTGCGCTCGCCGAAAAGCAATTAAAAAAGGAAACGGTCCGCGGGGGTAGGTAGTTTTCCGCCGAAGGAAAATCGACCCGTTTTCCCCCGGATATGTCCAATTAACGTTTGTCGACAATGAAAGAAAAATTGGCCAAAAAGAATTCCAACGGATCGCGGGAGGCTATATGAAACAATATATTGAATTACAACAATTTTCATAGCCTTCTAAATAATCTGCAAACAGTATATATCACTCCACATGACATTAAGGAAGGCTATGACAATTTCCCACAAAATCCCTAAATTTAGAGAAATTTGATTAAACTTGGCAACAGTGGATTTACGAAAGACATCCCTAAATCTAGAGGAATTTGATTAAACTTGGCAACAGTGGATTTATGAAAGAAATCCCTAAATCTAGGTAAATTGTATTAAACTTGGCAACAGTGGATTTACGAAAGAAATCCCTAAATCTAGAGGAATTTGATTAAACTTGGCAACAGTGGATTTACGAAAGAAATCCCTGAATCTAGAGGAATTTGATTAAATTCGGCAACAGTGGATTTACAAAAGAAATCCCTAAGTCTAGGTAAATTTTATTAAACTTGGCAACAGTGCATTTACAAAAGAAATCCCCAAGTCTAGAGAAATTTTATTAAACTTGGCAACAGTGGATTTACAAAAGAAATCCCCAAGTCTAGAGAAATTTTATTAAACTTGGCAACAGTGGATTTACGAAAGAAATCCCTAAGTCTAGGTAAATTTTATTAAACTTGGCAACAGTGGATTTACAAAAGAAATCCCCAAGTCTAGAGAAATTTTATTAAACTTGGCAACAGTGGATTTACGAAAGACATCCCTAAATCTAGAGGAATTTGATTAAACTTGGCAACAGTGGATTTATGAAAGAAATCCCTAAATCTAGGTAAATTGTATTAAACTTGGCAACAGTGGATTTACGAAAGAAATCCCTAAATCTAGAGGAATTTGATTAAACTTGGCAACAGTGGATTTACGAAAGAAATCCCTGAATCTAGAGGAATTTGATTAAATTCGGCAACAGTGGATTTACAAAAGAAATCCCTAAGTCTAGGTAAATTTTATTAAACTTGGCAACAGTGGATTTACGAAAGACATCCCTAAATCTAGAGGAATTTGATTAAACTTGGCAACAGTGGATTTATGAAAGAAATCCCTAAATCTAGGTAAATTGTATTAAACTTGGCAACAGTGGATTTACGAAAGAAATCCCTAAATCTAGAGGAATTTGATTAAACTTGGCAACAGTGGATTTACGAAAGAAATCCCTGAATCTAGAGGAATTTGATTAAATTCGGCAACAGTGGATTTACAAAAGAAATCCCTAAGTCTAGGTAAATTTTATTAAACTTGGCAACAGTGCATTTACAAAAGAAATCCCCAAGTCTAGAGAAATTTTATTAAACTTGGCAACAGTGGATTTACAAAAGAAATCCCCAAGCCTAGAGAAATTTTATTAAAATTGGCAACAGTGGATTTACGAAAGAAATCCCTAAGTCTAGGTAAATTTTATTAAACTTGGCAACAGTGCATTTACAAAAGAAATCCCCAAGTCTAGAGAAATTTTATTAAACTTGGCAACAGTGGATTTACGAAAGACATCCCTAAATCTAGAGGAATTTGATTAAACTTGGCAACAGTGGATTTATGAAAGAAATCCCTAAATCTAGGTAAATTGTATTAAACTTGGCAACAGTGGATTTACGAAAGAAATCCCTAAATCTAGAGGAATTTGATTAAACTTGGCAACAGTGGATTTACGAAAGAAATCCCTAAGTCTAGGTAAATTTTATTAAACTTGGCAACAGTGGATTTACAAAAGAAATCCCTAAGTCTAGGTAAGTAATACTAAACTTGGCAACAGTGGATAGACAATTTCCCCTGTTACTGGCCTTTTACTTCGCACACGTTCCAATTCAAATTTCCCTTCGATCCGGCCCTGTCCCGTTCGGGAAACGGCCACTCGAAATCGAAACGAAACAGAACCCTCTACGATGCTTCTCGGTATACTAACATCCCTTTATTTTATTTTATTTTTTGCCTCCACCCGACCCGAACGCAACCCGAATGCAACGCGAGCTCCCAAAGGTCGAACCAAAGTCAAACGCAACAATCGATTATCAATCGATTCGCGACGCGCCATCCGAACCTGAACCGGTCTACGAACGCATCCCGACCGGTTTCTCGGCACCGCCGGTACTACCATCTGTTCGCCGCCACAACGATTCAAAATTTCCCCGAAACCGCGACAAACTCGCCGACCCGGCAACGCTGTTAGCTATAAACTCCCCAAAACCCCGACAAAGCCAACGAACCGGCAACGCCGTAAGACAGGCGAGAAAAAAAAGGCGCCAACCGAGCTTCCCGCCATCTCCGCCGAGCGGCGCTAGCTGCCGGCGCTTCCAGCCCGCCAATATGGCCGCCGCGTCGAGGCTCCGCCCCCCCCGCGGCCGCGGCCTACTAGACCAGTCGATCGAGCACGTGCCCGGCACCTTCCGCCGCCTCCTACGCATCACAATACACCGTTACTATGGAAACTGTAACTGTTTACCAACAACGGCGGCCATCTTTGTTGTTTATTGGGAATTAGAGCGATATAATCGCGTTATTTACGTTATTATACCGCACAATGACGCCATCTGTGATCCGGGAAAGCGTGACTGCGTAATCGTAGCGCAAGTGGCCTTGTTTTCGTGGCTGCATAACGAGGTCCACAGCCTACTACATAGCGTGTGTATTTCGTATTAGAAATTCCGGTACTACCTAATCGAGTTGGCTTAGGAAATTTCAACGATATGTGCGTATAGGTGCTATCAATTGTGGTACTACTTGGAGATTACTTTGAGAATATTTTGTTTATAGTACCGTTAGGAAGGCTTTAAGATTGCGTCAAAATTGGATCAGTAAATGGGTCGATACATGTAGGTACTACTCTAAAGTGAGTACCTACAATAGTGGAGCAGGTTTCGACACGTTTGGGGTACTCGTCGGAGAGAAGTGAAAGTACCTACGCGATGTATTTATATATATACACGCTAAAAGAACGGAGATTTGCGTTAAAAGTGGTACCGTAGGCGAAGGTGATCGCGTGAGTACGAGTAAAAGGAAAATGCCAAGGTGAAATAGTACTGTCGTAATGGCGAGGACACGTGCAGAAGACGATTCTCGCAGTATCTAGTAGCCCTTGGAATAATTGCGGTACTACCAAAAGTAGTCCAAATGTGATAAATTTAAAGCTCATCTAGTAGCCCTTGGAATAATTGCGGTACTACCAAAAGTAGTCCAAATGTGATAAATTTAAAGCTCATCTAGTAGCCCTTGGAATCGTGACTGAATACATAAAAAATGAAAATCCTTCACCAGTACTACCAAAAGTACTCCAATTGTACCGCCTTCCTAAGATAGCAAATTTCCAAATTACAAATAGTAGGCATATTATATCACGGCCATCTCTAATTGTTTCTCGACTCCCATCCCTTACAAGGAAACATCCCCTTTAAGAGCCGTAACTGGAAACGGGTTTTTCCTGGAAAACGCGGAATCATCTGGAACTCAATATATACCCCTCTCTTTTATCGACCCTCTGGAATAGTTTCCAGTTTCTGGAACGAAAGCGTAAACACTACATCCGGTCCCCAAGGACGCGTTTCTGATCCTGTCGCGTCCCGACTGGGAATTTAAAGTTTTCGTCCCTTTCCAGGCCTATCGGCCGTTTCCTGGATGGAGCCGTTTTGGAGAAAAGAACGAACCGGTTTAATAGCGAAGGGCTCTAATTAGAGCCGAGCATCTCTGGATATTAGTCTGGAAACTGTTTAGCAGTTACGCCTAATTGCGACCCTCCCTAAGGGGGATAGCGCCTGGAACCATTCCAGGAAAATTTGATCCAGTTTTTGCGCGGTTATTTAGATGAAGATTAATAGACTGTAGTCCTCGTTTCTCCACGATAATTCTCGATAATGAGCCATCTTGAGTCTAATGACCAGTCTGGATAGAAGGCCCGCCTGGATAATTATCTCACTTGATTAGAAAAAAATATATATATGACGAAAATCCATCCAGAAGAACCACCCTGAGCCGGATCGTTAGAGCGTAGCGGCGAAAATCTCCATTTAAATGAGGAAACTGCAAATGGAAAACGCCTGGATACTATTCCAGAAATGCCCGGAGGCGAGGGGACAATGACGCAGGACCGGAATTCGTGTTTACGTGCTCAATAGGTATAACTTATCAATGAATAACCTAATATAGTTCAAAAAGTACTTTTCCAGAAATTTCCAGATTTTTCCAGATTTTTCCAGAAATATCTACAATTCGCATTTCTATTTTCTATTGGATTAATAAGAGTGTAAGAGAGCGATCGCTCTTTAAATTGGAAAAGTTCATCCGTGAATTTCCTGGATGGAGCTGGCCCTTCCAACTCTACACGCGCATCCAGAACGGTACATCGGCTTGAATTTCCACTGCTGGAATTCGGGGCGAGAAATAAAGGAGGCGGGCGAGAGCGGTGGCGGGACGGGGGCGGCGGGTGAATATATCCAGAAAGAGCGTTGAGGTTCGTTAGGCGAGAAAACGACCGCCGATCCAGTTTCCAGTTTTTCACAAAAATGGAAAAAATTTCCAGAAGTACATACCTTTTAGAGGATTTTTCTAGTTTTCCAGAAAAATTTAATCCATTGGTACTCTCCCTTAGCTTCATTTGAAACTCTCCGAAGAGTACCCACACCTTTCCAGAACTCCATTTCCTGGATGTAGATTGATTTTCGACTAATCAGATGACCCACAGGTGTTTTGATTTTTAATAACATTTGATCGGTACAGCGCACACCTTGACCCAGAGTACCATTTCATAAATTAAGTAGTACCGCAAAGTTCTTGACACCGAAACGCCGTATAAAAATCGGTTCCTAATAGGAAGAGGCCATTACGAAATATCCAAAGATTTCGAATTTATTAATCTCGATTATAACTTTCACTTGTTGCATTATTAGGTAGTACTGTTAGTACTGTATTGTTTGTTTTAGTATAGCAGGCTGTGTCTCCTAAATTCCTCATTTCATCGGTATATCTAGTGACCTAGTATTATAACGAAACGTTAATTAATCTAGTAGTACTACCTAGATAGCCTTGATACGAAAGATGGCGACCTTGTTGTTGTTTTGGTACTACCTAAAACGATCTAAGTAGGCGAATTTTGTGACTAAAATTATCGAAAAATTTCCCGAAATGTAAAATACACAAAAGTACCAATTAGTACCGTTATTATGACGCGGTGAAAGTGAACGTGTATAGCAAAGGCCGGTCGATGACCTTCGCGCGATGTCCGTTAAAAACGAATTATAAAAAGAAGAAGAAGAAAAAATTTAACGTGGTAGTACCGGAGAGAAAATGCGAGCTTTCTAACAGGTCGTACCGAAACTTGCTGTGAAGTCGAGCAAAAAAATAGTAGGGACAAATTGGTGGAAATTAATGGTGAAAAATCGGTACTACCCCCGGTTGAACGGTGACCTAGTTTCGGTGAAAACGGTACTACATCAGGATGCGAAAAGTACCGAGAGAATGATATGACAGTAACCTTAAAACCTCGATTACTAAAGTTATGTAACTGTAAACAAACTGTAACCGAGTTAATTCCGCGGGAAAAACTGAATTATCTCGAAAACTAATTGTGATAAAAAAATGAAATTTTCACCATATTATTGAAAAAAGAATTCTCTACGAATTTTGAAGAATAAAAAATTTCGAAAAAACCACTAATTTTCGAGTAATTTTTACTTTTTTGTAAATGAAAAAAACAAACCAAATTTCTTATAGTGCTATTCTTTCTTAATTATCTCGAAAACTAATTGAGATAAAAAAATGACATTTTCACCATTTTGTTAAAAAAACAATTCTCTACAAATTTTGAAGAATAAAAAATTTCGAAAAATCCACACATTTCCGAGTTATTTAGACTTTTTTGTACCTGCATGAAAAAAAAACAAATCTACATTTTTCACCCTGAAGATGAACCTTTCGAAACGTCGACTTTTCCACCACAAACCCTCACCTGCAAATCCTCGTCGGCGACGTCCCGGTGCGTCGCGGCGCGCACGACGCCGCTCCTCCAGCCCCACTCGCCCAATTTCCCGGATTTTCCTCCACCTTCGACCCCCAAAGACACGAACCTCTTGCCCGCTATCTCCTCGCGAGTCTCGCGACACTTGCCCGACATTTACCGCGACACTACGTCACCGATTTTCCGCATTTTCCCACATGGAAAACCTCCCGAATTTTCCTGTTCCGCGCGCGATATCGCGATGGGTTTTCTCGAGGTCTACGTGCGACGCATGGCCGCTGTGATTGCGATTGAGCGCGGCCGTTCGCCCGTCGAGTTGGCCGTGCCGCGGCGTTGCCAAGCCCTACAAAAAATACGCGGCTTTGGGGAATTTTGCCTAAGCTGCGCCGCGATCGGTGCGCTGTGGAAGGTTACGCGTTGTTGCCATATCGGGGAATGTATTCGGAAATAGTTGTTATACAGGGTGTCTCAGAAAGAGTATACTATAGAAAAATCGTTAATTATCTCGAAAACTAATTGAGATAGAAAAATCGAAACTCCGCCATTTTGTTGAAAAAACAATTCTCTACAAGTTTTAAAGAGCAAAAAATTCTGAAAAAACCACAAATTTCCGAGATATTTTGACTTTTTGGTCCTAATGTAGAAGAAAAAAAAAACAAATTTCAAGTGCTATTCTTAGAAAAACCTGAATTATCTCGAAAACTAATAGAGATAAAAAAATAAAATTTTCACCAATTTATCAAAAAAACAATTCTCTACAAGTTTTGAAGAATAAAAAATTTCGAAAAAACCACTAATTTCCGAGAAATTTTGACTTTTTTGTCATAATGTAGAAGAAAAAAATTTCAAATTTCAAGTGCTATTCTTTAAAAAAACCTGAATTATCTCGAAAAATGATCGCGATAAAAAAATGAAATTTTCACCAATTTATCAAAAAAACAATTCTCTACAAGTTTTGAAGAATAAAAAATTTCGAAAAAACCACTAATTTCTGAGATATTTTGACTTTTTTGTCATAATGTAGAAGAAAAAAAAAACAAATTTCAAGTGCTATTCTTAGAAAAACCTGAATTATCTCGAAAACTAATAGAGATAAAAAAATAAAATTTTCACCAATTTATCAAAAAAACAATTCTCTACAAGTTTTGAAGAATAAAAAATTTCGAAAAAACCACTAATTTCCGAGAAATTTTGACTTTTTTGTCATAATGTAGAAGAAAAAAATTTCAAATTTCAAGTGCTATTCTTTAAAAAAACCTGAATTATCTCGAAAAATGATCGCGATAAAAAAATAAAATTTTCACCAATATATCAAAAAACCAATTCCCTACAAGTTTTGAAGAATAAAAAATTTCGGAAAAAACACAAATTTCCGAGATATTTTGACTTTTTGGTCCTAATGTAGAAGAAAAAAATTTCAAATTTTAAGTGCTATTCTTTAAAAAACCCGAATTATCTCGAAAACTAATTGAGATAAAAAAATAAAATTTTCACCAATTTATCAAAAAAACAATTCCCTACAAATTTTAAAAAATAAAAAATTTTGAAAATACCACAAATTTCCAAGATTTCAGGGAAAACTTGTTAAACAGGAATTAAATTGTAATTCGTTCTTTCTCCCTTTATATAGAAATTCTCTTTATTATCCATCACTTTATTCAAAATTACAACCCCGTAAATAACCTGAGACACCCCGTACAAACATCCACTAACATTCCCGTCAACCGGCAACGTAGCCACAACGCTACACACTCGCCCAACAGCGTTGCCAACTCGTCTCAAAAATCCAGCCACCTGGCACTTTTTTATACTCAACTCTCGCTCGACTCGCGCGCGAATGACAGACGATGAGGAGGCGATGTGGCAACGGCGCTTCGCGAGGACGTCAAGATGTCGGCGAGCGAACGAAACGGTGACAATGTTGGTTTACAATTCGTGCGATTTTTCGATATTTTAACGTGAAAAGTGGTCCGAGTGAAAACAGGGCTGGAAAAGCGGGGAAATTTAAACGATTTTAATTGGATTTTAGCGGGAGGACAATGATATCGGCCATTTTATCCAGATTAGTTATGTAAGTTGATTCGATTTTTATTGTGTACAATAACAACATGTAATTTGTTTTGATGATAAGTGAAAATGCGTAGTGAAAATCCGTTGAATTTTGGGGAAAAAGCGAGTTGAAATGAGTCATTTTGCGAACAAAAAACCAGTTTACTAGATGCTCTTGGGTTGATTCGTGAGCCTTATATGGTAGCAAATTTGTGCAATTAGTAGATAAAAATGCGTTAAATTTCACTTAAAAAATGTACAAATATTACAAAACTTACCTAATTAGTCGAATTAATCCAATTATTGCACAGGAAACGCTTAAAAAAACGTTTTACACAACAATTTAAACGGATTAATTTGTATTTTTTTATAACAACGAAACGTCAACTGTCAATATGTCAATATGTCAAAATGTCATTTTTTTCGAATCGATTCTACTTTTTTATTAACAATATTATTATAATTAGCTATAATATTAAATAAATGCAATAAAAACTTACCAATTTTGAAAAACTAAACCATTTATCATATAAATCACTCGAAAAAACACCCTAAACAACATTCACACTTAAATGCCAAATGTCAATGTCTAATCGATTTTATTTTTCTACCAGCATTAATAATCGAAAAAAATGCGGAAAATAATTTCAATAAAGGAAACGTGTAAATTTATTTAAATAAAACCAAATGCGTAGTGTAAACAAACAGAAATATTAATTATCAAACGTCAACGACCGATTCGCCGCACAATCGATTTATTGTTGACAGTAGCATCGATTATAATCGATTATAAAACCAGATAAAACCGAAATATAATTCGAATTTTAGTAAATAAATATACAAGGCGTTTTAAAAAAAACATTCTATTCATTTATTTGTATATTTATTCCATTACCATAGCATTTTTTCGAATAAATAATGCACTCGAGAGCCAACTTCACGTCACGGCCAACTCGACGCTACCCACAAACGAAAATAAACACTATACGAGGGGCGTACGGTATGTTTAGTATTTCTAATTATAAACCGAGCGTTTTAAAAACAGTATCTACAAATATTTCCTCGAGCGAAGATGTCTCAGAGGGAAAAGCCGCAAATTCGCTTCACCATCTTCTGGAACGGGCAAATCGTCGTGATTTACATTTGACGCCATGTTGTACGAGGGTCAGTCGATAAGTAAGTGCATTCCAACGCCGACTTGGTTTCGAATTTAATCTAAATTTAGTCGCAGAGGGCCGGGTGTTCCGCGTTTTAAATCACAATGGATACCCGCCCAGAAATAGAATCGGATCGATGCACTTTGAAAACGGCTCGCTGGCCATCCGCCCGTCTAGTATAAACAATTGATTCGTAGAAAATGGCGGTTATTATGCGTTGTTTGTTGTGGATTTGACGCGTCAAAATGTTGAATAATTTGACGTTGTGCGCCCGTTTGGCCGCCATTTTGCTCGCCGTCGGCTTGTTTTGCCACAAAACGGTGACTTATTTCGTGTTCTATCCCTTTTTCAGATTGCTATTCGGCACCCTCTATCCCGCCTACGCTTCCTACAAGGCTGTGAGAACCAAGAACGTCAAGGAATACGTGAGTTTTTACAATTTTTAACTATCATTATTAAGAGTGCCATGGAACGCGCCAATTTCACGAAATTTTCCACATTTCCAGGTGAAATGGATGATGTACTGGATAGTATTCGCTCTTTTCACCTGCGTGGAAACCTTCACCGACGTCTTTCTCAGTTGGTAAGCCATCAAATCCATTTATTTGACAGATGACAAATGACAGATGTAATGACAGCTGAAGTAACAGATGACGTACGACTAGTGGCAGTTGACAGATGACTAGTGACAGATAACAGATTATTTTGGAAGATGACAGATGATTTCTGAAAATGACAGATGATTGTAGAAGATGGATGATTAGTGTAAGATAGATGACATATGTCTAGTGGCAGGTAATTACTGACAGATGACAGATGACTAGGTGACAGGTGACTAGATGATGAAAACTGACGCTCCTGACTTAATACTCCGTACAGCAAAAGATCATCAAACATGGCGTCGAAGTGACGTTTGTAATTTGACAGTACTGACACTAAATTGACATATTTTGACGTCAAAATGGCGGCTTATAATTTAAAGCGTCTTTCGCAGGTTTCCATTTTATTATGAAATAAAAATCGTGATCGTCATTTGGCTGCTGTCGCCCGCCACAAAAGGCTCCAGTATTTTGTACCGGAAATTCGTCCATCCGACGCTCAGTTCCCGCGAGCAAGTACGTACAGGCGTACCAATCGCGTAAAAATTTTATCACTAAATTTTATTCTATTAACCCAGGAAATAGACGATTACATCAACAAGGCCAAGGAGCAGAGCTACAGGCAAGTCCTGGACATCGGCTCCAAAGGCGTATCGGCCCTCATGCAAACGGCCATCAAAGTAAGTTGACACTTGACACATGACACATGTCACACTTTTATGCATGCCGCTTTAATTTATTTTCGCTTATAACTCGCTTTTTAAACGGAGAGAACGCCGACAATCAACTCTGTCAAACGTCAACTGTCAAATTGTGAAAAGTGACGTTTAACATTGGCATGCTTAATTCCAGTCGGTGACGCAATTACCGGTGGCGCTGGCGTTGCTGAATCAGGAGCAATTGGTGAAGGAGGCGGCGCCCGCCGCCCCCCGTGACCAAACCGACGCTTTGGCGGAGATAATGGAGTACTCCAGCGATGAAGAGGCGGACGCGGGGGCGGCGAAACGGCCTCCCTTGGACGAATTTGTCGACGACCTGGCGCCCGAAGAGTCGAGGGCCCAGAAGGGTCGCGGCAGAAGGCGAAAGGAAGAGGCCAAGGCCACGGCGCAGACGCGCAAAAGCACCAGGAAAATCAAGCAGGCCAAATCGGAGACTGACATGTTTGAATTGAGCGATTGATTGATGGTTTTTTTGTTTTTTTTTTCGTTTCGATCTGCGCATGATGTACTGATGATTTATTGTATACTATACACGATATTTTTAAAATGTTTTTAAATAAATTTGGTAGTTTTTTTTATATAATTTTGCATTCGTTTTTTATTTCGGTTGCTAGTTGGAGTAGTTGAATTGTAATGGAATGACAGATGACAGATGACCAATGACAGATGGCTAATGACAGATGATTAATGACAGGTGACAAATGACAGATGATTAATGGCAAATGACAGATGACAAGTGACAGGTGACAAATGACAGACTAGTGGCAGATGACAGGTAACTTTTTTAAATATTTGGTTGGTAGTTTTTTTTATAATTTGCAATCGTTTTTTTAATTCGGTTGATGCCAGTTGGATTAAATGACTTGTAGGTTACTTAGTAAAAGTCCAATAAGCAAAAACCGATTTTCTTCTTTTTTAAAGCGCATTTGTGATATTAATGTCAATTACAATTTTTTTTTTTAAATGAACCAATTACAAGTTTTATTTTAACACATCACAAATACACTAACTGGATGTGCACAGCTTCTTAACCGCTCAAATTCGCTAAAACACTCACCAAGCAAAAGGCCACTACACCTACCAACAAAAAAAAAACGAAGAAGATTCGTGCAAAAATAACCGTACAAATTCCAGGGCGGCGGCGGTTTGGTGAACCAGCTGCGCAAGAGCTACAGCCTCGGCGATCTGACGGACGCCGCGGCGCTGGACGAGGCGCCGGCGCAGGCGGTAGGAGGCGTGCGCCGCCGCCGCAGCCCGCTGCGCTCCGCCTCCACGACGGCGGTGTACTTCGCGGAGGCGGAGGCCGGGCAGCCGCGGGCGCCCAGCGACGTGTCCTCGTCGGGGTACTCCAGCGGCGAGGGGCTGGGGGCGAGAGGCGGCGGCCAGCGGGCCGGGTCGCTCACCAGGTCCAAGTCCACGCGGGTGACTAGGTCTAGTGTGCCAAGGAAAGTCGGTGCCGGTGACGTACGTACCATGTTTGTTTAGTGGTTTTCTACATTCGAAGTTTGAGCGAAAAGTCGAATTATCTCGGAAATTAGAGGTTTTTTCGGAATTTTTTGTTCTTTGAAACTTGTAGAGAATTGTTTTTTTGATAAAATGGTGAAAATTTTATTTTTTTATCTCGATTAGTTTTCGAGATAATTCATGTTTTTCTAAGAATAGCAATTTAAATTTGGTTTTTTTTATTCTACATTAGTACAAATAAGTTCAAATATTTCGGAAATTTGAGGTATTTTCGAAATTTTTTATTCTTTAAAAATTGAAGAGAATTGTTTTTTTGATAAAATGGTGAAAATTTAATTTTTTTATCTCGATTAGTTTTTTGAGATAATTCAGGTTTTTCTAAGAATAGCAATTGAAATTTGGTTTTTTTTCTACATTTGTACAAATAAGTTCAAATATTTCGGAAATTTGAGGTTTTTTCGAAATTTTTTATTCTTTAAAAATTGAAGAGAATTGTTTTTTTGATAAAATGGTGAAAATTTTATTTTTTTATCTCGATTAGTTTTCGAGATAATTCAGGTTTTTCTAAGAATAACAATTGAAATTTGGTTTTTTTTATTCTACATTAGTTTAAATACTTCGGAAATTTGAGGTTTTTTTGAAATTTTTTATTCTTCAAAACTTGTAGAGAATTGTTTTTTAACCAAACAGTGAAAAATTGATTTTTTTATCTCGATTAGTTTTCGAGATAATTCCAGTTTTTCTAAGAATAGCAATTGAAATTTGTTTTTTTTTATTCTACATTAGGACCAAAAAGTCAAAACATCTCGGAAATTTGCAGTTTTTTCGAAATTTTTTATTCTCCAAAAGTTGCAAAGAATTGTTTTTTCAACAAAATGGCAGAGTTTCGTTTTTTTTATCTCCATTAGTTTTCGAGATAATCCAGGTTTTTCTAAGAACAGCACTAGAAATTTATTTAAGCGCCTTGTTCACTCGTGTACCACAGCCACATCATTAGAGTGAAGTTTGCTACAAATGGCAAAAAGTATGTTGGCAATGCTAGTTTCACTATATACATCTTTCTTCTTCTTCTTCGCCCCCTCAAGGCCTCAGATACTGTGGCTATTCGCCCTAATTACGAAATTATTGGCCTCAACTAACAAGCCTATTCAACCACAAATACATTTGACAGTTTTGACACTTAAATGGCTATCATTAAACCTCAAATACTGTCACCAATTACACTGTTGCCAACATCAAACAAATATCTAACTAAATGGCCTCTTACATATCAGTTATCTACGTGTTCAAAGGACAGCGACGAAAACGACGAGTACGACTCAAGGATAGTCTTCCAATCGTCCTCGAGCGAAGAGGCGGAATTCTTCGACGCCGCCGACGCTGCCCCCGCTCAGGTACTAAACGCAAGCACGGCGGCGCCGCCGCGCGCCGGCCGGTACAACAAGCGCAGGGCGCCGCCCCCGCCGCCGCCCCCCGTCAAAGCGACGCTGGTGCTGAGGCCGGGCCGCGTGAGAACCGTGGAGGCCTCCGAGCGTAAGGAGGTTTTCTTGAACGCGCCGCCGGCGGCGGCGCCGCGCCGGCGCTCTTTCTCCAGGCTGAGTAGGCTGGGGTTCCCCGACTTGTCGTCGAGTGATGACGATTTGAGCCGGTGGAGGGCGCCGCCGGCGTCGCCGGCGGCTATCAGGAGGCTGGTTGTGCTCAGAAGAGGCGGTCGCAGCGATGAATGATGATTTGATGATGATGAAAAGGCATGAGGATTGCGAACATTAACGATTGATGTGAACACTAACGATTTTTCAGGCTTCTTGCGTTCGTGCAGATGGCGTTGATTTTTGGGATTTTTCGGTGATCTAGAGTTCACTGGATCTAGTGGTAGTGTGAAAAACGCATGCGCACTGTATGCAGGTTAAATTGGAGGGAATTTGGTCTATGGGTGCGACAAAGAAAGATGATATTAGTCTCGTGTGAAGGATAAAGAAAGACTTACAATTTGAATACCACTTAACAAGTTTCTGCTTATCTCGGAAATTGGGGGATTTTTCGAAATTTTTTATTCTTTAAAAATTGTAGAGAATTGGTTTTTTGATAAACCGGTGAAAATTTCATTTTATTATCTCAATTAGTTTTCGAGATAATTCAGGTTTTTTGAAGAAGATCACTAGAAATTTGTGCTGTTTTTTTTGTACATTACTTCAAAAAAGTCAAAGTGTCTCGGAAATTTGTAGTTTTTTCGAATTTTTTTATTCTTCAAAAATTGTAGAGAATTGTTTTTTACTAAAATGGGGAAAATTTAAATTTTTTATCTCAATTAGTTTTCGAGATAATTCAGGTTTTTTAAAGAATAGCACTTGAAATTTGTTTTTTTTTCTTCTACATTAGGGCAAAAAAGCCAAAATAACTCGGAAATTTGTGATTTTTTTGATATTTTTTGTTCTTCAAAATTTGTAGAGAATTGTTTTTTCAACTAATTGGTGAAAATTTAATTTTTTATCTCAATTAGTTTTCGAGATAATTCAGGTTTTTTAAAGAATAGCACTTGAAATTTGTTTTTTTTTCTTCTACATTAGGGCAAAAAAGTCAAAATATCTCGGAAATTTGTGATTTTTTTGATATTTTTTGTTCTTCAAAATTTGTAGAGAATTGTTTTTTCAACTAATTGGTGAAAATTTAATTTTTTATCTCAATTAGTTTTCGAGATAATTCAGGTTTTTTAAAGAATAGCACTTGAAATTTGTTTTTTTTTTCTTCTACATTAGGGCAAAAAAGTCAAAATATCTCGGAAATTTGTGATTTTTTCGAAATTTTTTATTCTTCAAAATTTGTTGAGAATTGTTTTTTCAACTAATTGGTGAAAATTTAATTTTTTATCTCAATTAGTTTTCGAGATAATTCAGGTTTTTTAAAGAATAGCACTTGAAATTTATTTTTTTTTCTTCTACATTAGGGCAAAAAAGTCAAAATTACTCGGAAATTTGTGATTTTTTTGATATTTTTTGTTCTTCAAAATTTGTAGAGAATTGTTTTTTCAACTAATTGGTGAAAATTTAATTTTTTATCTCAATTAGTTTTCGAGATAATTCAGGTTTTTTAAAGAATAGCACTTGAAATTTGTTTTTTTTTTCTTCTACATTAGGGCAAAAAAGTCAAAATATCTCGGAAATTTGTGATTTTTTCGAAATTTTTTATTCTTCAAAATTTGTAGATAATTGTGTTTTCAACAAATTGGTGAAAATTTAATTTTTTTATCTCAATTAGTTTTCGAGATAATTGACGTTTATTTTACAGAATAGAGGTATTGCAACTTTCTCACTCTAACAACTGTTATTTCAATACTCTTTCTTTGTTCAACTCATAGAAACAAATTCGCACTTACCTGTATACATGCCTCTCTTTAATACCGCACGAATTCGATATACAGGGTGTCGTAATAACCTCTTCTTCTTTTTATTGGAACACCCTGTACTCCTCAATAACATTGACAGCTAAAAACTTATAGCAAGCTCAAAATAATCCTGTGATAACATCACTTATATTTTGACGTATACGTCAAAATGGCATTGTGACAGTTTGATTTGATATTAACGCACAACTTACTGCGATTAACCGGAGAATTTGATTCGATTTTCTTCTTTTTTCTTTATAGGAAACCGCGACTTTGCCTCGGCTCAAGAAGGGCGCCAAAAAGAAAACCCTCTAGGACCTCCATCTTGGCAACTATGTGATGAACTAGTTTAGAATATTTTATAAAATCGAATTATTTATTATTAAGTTTTTAAGCTTTAAATTAATTCACCCGTTGCTGTTTTATCGTATATCATCAATTCGTAATTAATTCGGGTGGCTTTAACGAGAAGTTGGCCATGAAATACGTTGGCCGCCATGATTGTATCAGCATTGCCAACTTCTCGATATTTTTTACGGGTCACCCGGTAGAAAGGGCCGTCTTGTAAGCGATTGATTTGTTTTATAATCGATTGAAAAATCGATAATGTTGTGCCAATCGATTTTAATCGACGCGAGTAGTTTATCGAATGTTTGTATATGTATTCTACATATCAAGTGTGCGTGGAAATCGTTGTGAAATAGGGATGCGAAATAATCGATTCTTTAAAAATACGAATCGATTAATCGATTTAAATTCGCATATCCCTATCGAAAAGTGTCCCTCCAAAATAATTTACTTAATCAAATTTGTTATCATACGTTTAGAATTCGAAGAGTTTATTATTAATCTATAATTATATTCGATATTGTATTATTTATTATTAATTGTTCGTGTTAATTAAGTATTAATTTGGTGCTCAAAAACGACCGAAAAAAATATTATATATTCCAATCATATGCTCATCTCATGCCAAAGACTGTTAATTCTCTCAGCTACCGCTTTGACGTTTGACAACTGACAGCAAATGACATTTGACGCGTCACCATTTTGACAGTTGACATATTTGACAATTGACAGTTGACAATAAACTCGTAAAACTGTATTTTTTTGCTTGCTTTTTTTTGAGTTTATTTCCCCCGCCCGAGCGAATAAAACGAAATAAAAATTTCAAATAAACTTGTATTATTTGATATGACTCACAATTAACGAATATCAAACATTGATAATAATTAGATTATCCATCATCAGGGATTTAATTTTTATTACAAACATTTTCGTAAATTTGTCAATGTGTAGAGCACAAGCGAGTTTAATAATAATAATAATAATAATAATATGAATATGTGTGGAAAAAGTCGCGAAAAATCAAGTAGTCTAGTTACAGTTTTTCTTTTGTTACTTTACATCAGACTTTATGTGTTTGTTTTTTTTAATGGAACAGTTTTTAATCTGAGATTAGTTTATCACAATTCGTCCTTTCCTCCCCACAGTGGCCTCATCTGTTGAGTGAATTCAGCCACGGAAAAAGCGCGCGAAATTCGAAAAAATTTTTAGTATTAGTAGTAGAAATACGCACAGACATTTTTTAGCAGCCGTCCTTGTTCAACACGTATTAATTCCTATGTACACACTTCCGGATATGTTTCTTCCAAAACGAAAAAAATACATACAGGGCGGGTCAAGCTTAACGGGAAAAATTGGGACAACCTGTATACCATACACACAAAAATCTCCTACCCTACCCCATTAAGCGCGACTCACCCTGTATATATCGCATTATAAAATTACTCTAAGTGGTAACAATCGATTAATAATCGATTAAACAATCGATTCTACTGGATGCCCTCCACGTAGGCCGTGTCATCCAGCGTGTGCAGCCAATTGAATATCATCATGTTCCTCTCGTACTTCGACAAGGGTTTGCCCCTCTCCCTTTCCACGTCCCTTATGGTCAAGGGTAGGTTCTTCCCCGCCCTTTGCTTGGCCACCCTCAAAATGGCGGCGTTTCCGGGCGTCCCCGTGGGGCTTTTGCTCGGCGTGGGGCTCGAACCTGCCAACAAAAAAGCCTCCGGTTAAGCCAAAACAAGCGTTTCGAAAAAGCACCGGGAAGTGGAGATTATCCGCTGAAGATGCTCCCCACCAGCACCAGGTGCTGGTGCGAATTAAGTCGTGAACACTAAAGAGAAGCTTTCGGTCATCTAAATGAGGTAATTACGTTGGGTTGTTGAGGTTGTTTGGGTCATTTGGCTATGGAGATGAGTTCACCAGGTGGTTAATTTGATAGCCAAGTTGGTGTTTGGGAGTTCTCTAGGTGCAATAAATGCTAATAGAGTAACAATGGGACTGTATTGGCTGATAAATTGAACAAATCTTGGCTGTTTGGGTCATTTGGCTATGGAGATGAGTTCACCAGGTGGTTAATTTGATAGCCACATTGGTGTTTGGGAGTTCTCTAGGTGCAATAAATGCTAATAGAGTAACAATGGGACTGTATTGGCTGATAAATTGAACAAATCTTGGTGGTTTGGGTCATTTGGCTATGGAGATGAGTTCACCAGGTGGTTAATTTGATAGCCAAGTTGGTGTTTGGGAGTTCTCTAGGTGCAATAGATGCTAATAAAGTAACAATGGGACTGTATTGGCTGAAAAATTGAACAAATCTTGGTGGTTTGGGTCATTTGCCTATGGAGATGAGTTCACCAGGTGGTTAATTTGATAGCCATGTTGGTGTTTGGGAGTTCTCTAGGTGCAATAAATGCTAATAAAGTAACAATGGGACTGTATTGGCTGATAAATTGAACAAATCTTGATGGTTTGGGTCATTTGCCTATGGAGATGAGTTCACCAGGTGGTTAATTTGATAGCCATGTTGGTGTTTGGGAGTTCTCTAGGTGCAATAAATGCTAATAGAGTAACAATGGGACTGTATTGGCTGATAAATTGAACAAATCTTGGTGGTTTGGGTAATTTGCCTACGGAGATGAGTTCACCAGGTGATCAGTTGGTCAATTATCTAGGTTAAAATGCTGTTTGGGACATCTCTAGAGCAAACTAATGATTGCTCAAAAGTATTTTTGGTGATGGAGCACCAGGAGGTAACCTCTAACCTGGCACAGTCAGCCTGGAAGGAGCAGCCTGGTGGTGATCCCTGCAAGATTCCCCAGGAGTCATCTCCAATCTGTCCAAATTGAACTCGCTCTGCGACAACCTCTCGATGGCCTTGTACGTGGTCAACAACCGCCTCCTGATGTAGTTCTGGCGCACCTGCAACACCGCGAAACCGCCATTACAAAAACCGCCCCCGACGCCGCCGCCGGCTCGCATCACCTTCTTGTTCACGGACCTGATGAAATCGGCGGCCGTGAAGACGGGCGGCGGCGGCGTGGAGCCGGCCGGCGGCGCATTTGCGCCGCCCCCGCCTCCCGACTGGCCGCCGTGCGGCGACGGCAGCTGCGACGTGGAGGCGACGTCGCCGACGGCCACCCACGTGGAGCAGGAGCGCGACGTCTGGTCGAGCCGCGCGTGCTCCAGGAGGTAGCCCGACCGCTGGAGGGAGTTGAGCGCCAGCTCGGAGACGGCCTGGCGCAGGCGGCGGCGCGCCTCCTCCGGCGACGGCAGCTGGCTGATGTCCGACGTGCTGAAGCTCTTCTGCAGCCCCACGGCGCTGGAGAGGGCGGCGCAGCTGCGGATCAGTTCGGTCTCCTCTTCGAACCAGAGGATCTCCGGGATGTCCGCCGGTCTGTAATGTACGAAAATTGAGTTCGGGAGCACCTGGGGGCGATAAACCCTCGAAGATGGTGTCCATGTTCGAGCACCAGGTCACCTGGTGATTGTGAAACGTGTGAAGATGTCGCTCAAAAGTAGATTTCTCGAAGACTAAGCTTAATAGATTCGATAATAATATTTGGAAGATATGCACCAGGTGGTGTTGATCTCTTTGGAGAAGATGTCGTAACTGATTATGAAACGTGTCGAAAAAGTAGATTTCTCGCACACTAATTGATTCCAAAATGAACGTTTTTTTTATAAAATATCCACCAGGTGGTGATAACCTCTCTGGAGAAGATGTCGTAACTGATTATGAAACGTGTCGAAAAAGTAGATTTCTCGCACACTAATTGATTCAATAATGAACGTTTTTTTTATAAAATATGCACCAGGTGGTGATAACCTCTCTGGAGAAGGTGTCGTAACTGATTATGAAACGTGTCGAAAAAGTAGATTTCTCGCACACTAATTGATTCAATAATGAACGTTTTTTTATAAAATATGCACCAGGTGGTGATAACCTCTCTGGAGAAGGTGTCGTAACTGATTATGAAACGTGTCAAAACAGTAGATTTCTCGCACACTAATTGATTCAATAATGAACGTTTTTTTTATAAAATATGCACCAGGTGGTGATAACCTCTCTGGAGAAGGTGTCGTAACTGATTATGAAACGTGTCGAAAAAGTAGATTTCTCGCACACTAATTGATTCCAAAATGAACGTTTTTTTTTTTATAAAATATGCACCAGGTGGTGATAACCTCTCTGGAGAAGGCGTCGTAATTGCAGCCAAATTTCTCATCCCCTCTGCGCATAAGTAACAATAATGAGTGCATGAAGCGGCCTACCTGTTGGGGTTCCTGTGCTCGGGATTGGGGCTGTGCCCCCTGACGAACGGGGGCGGCTGCTCGCCCTTGTGGAAGTTCAGCAGCCGCCTCCCGTGCGCGTCCGAAGTCGACGATGAGACCGAGAACAGCGACAAGTCGGTGGTGACGCTCTCGTGGCTGGGCGACCGCAATATCCTGCAGCCCACGCTGAGGACGGGCGTCTGGGGCGTCAGCTGCCCGTTCTTGCTCTCGCCCTCGGCGGTGGTCATGTCGTCGCGGGGGCGGCGATTCAGCGGTTACGTAAGGCGAAGCGCGGCGGCCGGCACGGTGGCATCGCGGCGACGGCGGGTCGACTGGCTTTTGCGCCGCGCCGCGCCGCCGGTAATCGATAGGGAGGCGGCGGCGTCGGCGTCGGCGTCGCCGCCTTCGATCCGACGAAAGTGTGTTTGGAGAGCGAGACGCCGGCCGGAAGATGGGTCTCGGGGTTACTCGGGATTTCAGGAACGGTTTTCTTTTTTCTTTTTTTTGTTGTTGACGTTTGACATGTGTCAAAGTGAATTGACAAGTGTCAAATATTACAGTCGCTTGTCGAATGAAATTGTGCGAGTGAAATTGAATTGACGCGTTTCGTAATTAATTGGCACATGTCAAACTAAATTGACAGGTGGCAAGTTAAATATGCAGATGACAAACTAAATTGACAGGTGACATACTAAATTGTTACATGTCAAACTAAAGTCGCACATGTCAAAATAAATTGACAGGTGACAAATTAAATGGGCGGATGACAAACTAAATTGACAGGTGACAAATTAAATTGTTACATGTCAAACTAAAGTCGCACATGTCAAAATAAATTTATACGATTCAAAATAAATTGGCAGATGACAAATTAAATAGGCAGATGACAAACTAAATTCACAGGTGACAAATTAAATTGTTACATGTCAAACTAAAGTCGCACATGTCAAAATAAATTTACACGATTCAAAATAAATTGGCAGATGACAAATTAAATAGGCAGATGACAAACTAAATTCACAGGTGACAAATTAAATTGTTACATGTCAAACTAAAGTCGCACATGTCAAAATAAATTTACACGATTCAAAATAAATTGACAGATGACAAATTAAATAGGCAGATGACAAACTAAATTGACAGGTGACAAACTAAATTATTACATGTCAAACTAAAGTCGCACATGTCAAAATAAATTTACACGATTCAAAATAAATTGGCAGATGACAAATTAAATAGGCAGATGACAAACTAAATTCACAGGTGACAAATTAAATTGTTACATGTCAAACTAAAGTCGCACATGTCAAAATAAATTTACACGATTCAAAATAAATTGACTGGTGACAAATTAAATAGGCGGATGACAAACTAAATTGACAGGTGACAAATTAAATTGTTACATGTCAAACTAAAGTCGCACATGTCAAAATAAATTTATACGATTCAAAATAAATTGGCAGATGACAAATTAAATAGGCAGATGACAAACTAAATTCACAGGTGACAAATTAAATTGTTACATGTCAAACTAAAGTCGCACATGTCAAAATAAATTTACACGATTCAAAATAAATTGGCAGATGACAAATTAAATAGGCAGATGACAAACTAAATTCACAGGTGACAAATTAAATTGTTACATGTCAAACTAAAGTCGCACATGTCAAAATAAATTTACACGATTCAAAATAAATTGACAGATGACAAATTAAATAGGCAGATGACAAACTAAATTGACAGGTGACAAACTAAATTATTACATGTCAAACTAAAGTCGCACATGTCAAAATAAATTTACACGATTCAAAATAAATTGGCAGATGACAAATTAAATAGGCAGATGACAAACTAAATTCACAGGTGACAAATTAAATTGTTACATGTCAAACTAAAGTCGCACATGTCAAAATAAATTTACACGATTCAAAATAAATTGACTGGTGACAAATTAAATAGGCGGATGACAAACTAAATTGACAGGTGACAAATTAAATTGTTACATGTCAAACTAAAGTCGCACATGTCAAAATAAATTTACACGATTCAAAATAAATTGGCAGATGACAAATTAAATAGGCAGATGACAAACTAAATTCACAGGTGACAAATTAAATTGTTACATGTCAAACTAAAGTCGCACATGTCAAAATAAATTTACACGATTCAAAATAAATTGGCAGATGACAAATTAAATAGGCAGATGACAAACTAAATTCACAGGTGACAAATTAAATTGTTACATGTCAAACTAAAGTCGCACATGTCAAAATAAATTTACACGATTCAAAATAAATTGACAGATGACAAATTAAATAGGCAGATGACAAACTAAATTGACAGGTGACAAACTAAATTATTACATGTCAAACTAAAGTCGCACATGTCAAAATAAATTGACAGATTCGGGCATATGTCAAAATAATAGACGCATGTCAAACTATATTGACATAAGTCGCATTAAATTGTCGCGTGTAAATAAATTCAATGCATGTCAAAATAGACATATGTCGCATTAAATTGTCGCTTGTCAAACTAAACCGTTGGTGACGTCGTTGTTGTTGACATTTGACAGTTCAATAAATCAAACGATCGACTATCATTTGCTGTTGTTAAAAATCGTTTATTCGATAAAGAAAAAATGGCGACACAGAAAGAAAGAAAGAGAGAGTACGAGAATTTCATTGAGAAAACTCGTATTTCGACGCGATTCCTTCCAACCAATTATAATGTTTGGCAACGTTGGTGTAAAGCGAATTCGACTGTTCATTGCATCCCACATTATCCAAATACTGCCCCACGCTGACGACGCCATGGACGTAGTACCTGCCATTATGGGGGAACACCAGCCCGCCTCCGCTGTCCCCCTTACACACCGCCATACCTTCACAGAAAAAAAAAATCCATGACACATGACATCATTGACACACGTCAATTCATATACGACATATGACATATGACGTTAATGTATATTATTGAGCCCCTACCTTTGTTCAAGTAGCCGGTGCACATTTTGTCGTGAGTGTAGAACCTCCTGCCCCAATCG
Organism: Phyllotreta cruciferae; assembly: GCA_917563865.1. Classification (NCBI taxonomy): domain Eukaryota; kingdom Metazoa; phylum Arthropoda; class Insecta; order Coleoptera; family Chrysomelidae; genus Phyllotreta; species Phyllotreta cruciferae. The sequence goes on along the minus strand of OU830618.1, from coordinate 406,513 downwards.
GGCGGCAGCTCCTTGAAACAGGTGTCCCTGTCCTTGTAGGGGAGCGTCAGTTCCTTCAGCACTTCAGAGGGCTTCCCCAGGCCGTCCGTGTACCCCCACCCGACCACCTGTCAAATGTGTCAAATCTCTTAAAATGCGTCAAATCTGTCAAAATGTGTCAAATCTGCCAAATCTGTCAAAATGTGTCAAATGGCAATCGCGTCAAACGTTAAACGTGTCAAATCTGTCAAAATGTGTCAAATGTCAAATATGTCACAAGTATCAAACGTGTCAAATGTATCAAAATGTGTCAAATGTGTCAAATGTGTGAAAATGTGTCAAATGTGTCAAAATCTGTCAAATGGCAATCGCGTCAAACGTTAAACGTGTCAAATCTGTCAAAATGTGTCAAATGTCAAATATGTCACAAGTATCAAACGTGTCAAATGTATCAAAATGTGTCAAATGTGTGAAAATGTGTCAAATGTGTGAAAATGTGTCAAAATCTGTCAAATGGCAATCGCGTCAAACGTTAAACGTGTCAAATCTGTCAAAATGTGTCAAATGTCAAATATGTCACAAGTATCAAACGTGTCAAATGTATCAAAATGTGTCAAATGTGTCAAATGTGTGAAAATGTGTCAAATGTGTGAAAATGTGTCAAATGTGTCAAAATCTGTCAAAATGTGTCAAATGGCAATCGCGTCAAACGTTAAACGTGTCAAATCTGTCAAAATGTGTCAAATGTCAAATATGTCACAAGTATCAAACGTGTCAAATGTATCAAAATGTGTCAAATGTGTGAAAATGTGTCAAATGTGTCAAAATCTGTCAAAATGTATCAAATGGCAATCGCGTCAAACGTTAAACGTGTCAAATCTGTCAAAATGTGTCAAATGTCAAATATGTCACAAGTATCAAACGTGTCAAATGTATCAAAATGTGTCAAATGTGTGAAAATGTGTCAAATGTGTGAAAATGTGTCAAATGTATCAAAATGTGTCAAATGTGTGAAAATGTGTCAAAATGTGTCAAATGTGTGAAAATGTGTCAAATGTGTCAAAATTTGCCAAATGCGTGAAAATGTGTTAAAATGTGTCAAATGTGTCAAATGTGTAAAAATGTGTCAAATGTGTTAAAATGTGTCAAATGTGTCAAAATTTGCCAAATGCGTGAAAATGTGTTAAAATGTGTCAAATGTGTAAAAATGTGTCAAATGTGTTAAAATGTGTCAAATGTGTCAAATCTGTCAAAATGTGTGAAAATGTATCAAAATGTGTCAAAATGTGTCAAATGGCAATCGCGTCAAACGTCAAATGTGTCAAACGTCAAAAGTCGAATACGGGAAATGACGTTATACTCACCACGCCCTCCTGGGTCGAATCCAGATGCTCATTTGGTAAATTTAAATAGCACACCGGTTGAACTACTTTGGACAGCAACAATTTATCAGTTGTTACTAGAATAGCAATGTCAGATTCGTAATTTTGCGTGATGCCAAAATAAGTGTCGAGAACTTCGATGGCTTCGATCTGTAAACGCCGGAATTAAACGTCAATCATCGCTTTTAAACCGGACGTGACGTCATTAACTTACGTCGGAATATTGCGATTGGTTGTCTCTGGAGTCTTTGTACGAATTGTAGTATTTCCCCACGGCTATTTTGACGTTTTTCTTGTCGATTTTCTGGCCGGATTCGTTGGTGACGCAATGAGCGGCTGGAAAATGGCAACGCCGCAACGGTATTAAACGGGCGTGCCAACAGAAAGGGCTAGGGGAATTTTACCTGTGAGGATGGTGCGTTGGTTGAGCATGCTGCCGCCGCACGAGTTGATGAATTCGCCGTTCTTTTTGAGGAAAATGGCCGCCATCCAGGGGTAGTTGCCCTTCTCCACCGTCACGCCGTTGATGACGAACGGCTGGGCCGAAACTATCTTCTCGCCGCACACTAGATTGTTTTTTTATGCGATTTTTAGTTATTTGTTATTTCGTACGAGGTAAAGTACCTAGATATACGTTAAGTAGCGTAATCGATTGGGCTTCTATAAGATGGAAAAAGATAGATATAGAAATCCCAAACATGGTCGTCATTTGACATTTTATTTTGTGATGGCTGTATAGCCTTTATTGTGAGACCGAGATACCAAGTGTGACCCCTTTTTGAAATCAGCTCATCGAGTAGAATCTAAAAATTTGTCATACTTGATATTTTGGTCTCATAATAAAGAATATACAGCCACTAAATACATTTATTCATTTCAAACTTTTGAGTGGCTGTACAGCCTTTATTATAAGACCAAGATACCAAGTGTGACCCCTCGTTGAAATCAGCTCATCGAGTAGAATCTAAAAATGTGGCACACTTTATATATTGGTCTCATATTAAAGAATATACAGCCACTAAATAGTTACATTTATTCACTTCAAACTTCAAACTTTTGAGTGGCTGTACAGCCTTTATTATAAGACCAACATACCAAGTGTGACCCCTTTTTGAAATCAGCTCATCGAGTAGAATCTAAAAATGTGTCACACTTTATATATTGTCCTCATATTAAAGAATCTACAGCCACTAAATAGTTACATTTATTCACTTCAAACTTCAAACTTTTGAGTGGCTGTACAGCCTTTATTATGTGACCAACATACCAAGTGTGACCTCTTTTTGGAATCAGCTCATCGAGTAGATTCCAAAAATGGGTCACACTTTATATTTTGGTCTCATAATAAAGAATATACAGCCACTAAATACATTTATTCATTTCAAACTTTTAAGTGGCTGTACAGCCTTTATTATAAGACCAAGATACCAAGTGTGACCCCTCGTTGAAATCAGCTCATCGAGCAGAATCTAAAAATGGGTCACACTTTATATTTTGGTCTCATAATAAAGAATATACAGCCACTAAATACATTTATTCATTTCAAACTTTTAAGTGGCTGTACAGCCTTTATTATAAGACCAAGATACCAAGTGTGACCCCTTTTTGAAATCGGCTCGTCGAGTAGAATCTAAAAATGGGTCATACTTTATATTTTGGTCTCAATCGTGCAATTACTGTATACTCATTTTTGAATTTCCCGCTTAAAAAAAACCCCCCAACATTGCGCTACTTAACGTATCTAGGGACTTTATAGTTCCATGGTTTCCAGTAAAGTCTGTTTTTTTTTGTTTGCTTACTTTTCATAATATGAGTTGGTACCACCGAATTAAACGTCAACAACAAGCCAACTAGGATTTCGAGCGAAAAAAAAAATACAGACTTTACCTTCTCCAAATTTATTCACAGCAATAATTACAACAACAATCAATTCGAAAAAAAAAATAATCATCTAATGTCAATCATCGTCATCCTTCGAAACTCATCGGGATAGACGATCCTCCTATCGACAACCTTCGTCGAGTTTTTAGTAGACAAAGTACTGTCACCGACCCCGTCCCTTTTATTGTAGTTGAAGTTAATATTAATGACGAAAACGATTGGCACACCTGGCACGCAGTCCGGCACCTGGTAGTTCCATATGCCGTCGTAGCAGTGGAGGGTCCGGGGGGGCGCGCGCCCGTACGGCTCGTAGTAGGGGGCGCACTTGTAGGTGGCCGTGGACCCGGCGGTGGCCGAGTCGCATTTGATTTCCGCCTTGTCTTTGTTGTAGCAGCGCACCGTCGTCTGTTTCCTGTTGTACAACGCTGGGCAGAGCTCTGCGGAGAGGACCAGAAGAGGTTTTTACTATTGAGGGGTGGTCTAGATGGTGGAGCAAAAAATGGGAGATGATGCAGTCAAATGTGTCAATTGTCAAACGTGTCAAAATGTGTAAGAATGTGTCAAAATGTGTCAAAATGTGTCAAAATGTGACAAAATGTGTCAAAATGTGTCAAAATGTGTCAAAATGTGTCAAAATGTGTCAAATGTGTCAAATGTCAAACGTCAAACGTGATGAACGTGGCAAACGTCAAATGTGGGAAACGTCAAACGTGTCAAAATGTGTAAGAATGTGTCAAAATGTGTCAAAATGTGTTAAATTGTGTCAAAATGTGTCAAATGTCAAACGTCAAACGTGATGAACGTGACAAATGTCAAATGTGTGAAACGTCAAACGTGTCAAAATGTTTAAGAATGTGTCAAAATGTGTCAAAATGTGTCAAAATGTGTCAAAATGTGTCAAAATGTGTCAAAATGTGTCAAAATGTGTCAAAATGTGTCAAAATGTGTCAAAATGTGTCAAAATGTGTCAAAATGTGTCAAAATGTGTCAAATGTGACAAATGTCAAACGTCAAACGTGATGAACGTGGCAAACGTCAAATGTGGGAAACGTCAAACGTGTCAAAATGTGTAAGAATGTGTCAAAATGTGTTAAATTGTGTCAAAATGTGTCAAAATGTGTTAAATTGTGTCAAAATGTGTCAAATGTCAAACGTCAAACGTGATGAACGTGACAAACGTCAAATGTGTGAAACGTCAAACGTGTCAAAATGTTTAAGAATGTGTCAAAATGTGTCAAAATGTGTCAAAATGTGTCAAAATGTGTCAAAATGTGTCAAAATGTGTCAAAATGTGTCAAAATGTGTCAAAATGTGTCAAAATGTGTCAAAATGTGTCAAAATGTGTCAAAATGTGTCAAAATGTGTCAAAATGTGTCAAAATGTGTCAAATGTGTCAAATGTATCAAATGTCAAACGTCAAACGTGATGAACGTGGCAAACGTCAATTGTGGGAAACGTCAAATGTGTGAAACGTCAAAATGTGTCAAATTGTGTCAAATTGTGTCAAAATGTGTCAAACGTCAATAAATAAATAAATAAATCTCACTCAAGCAAGTAGGCGGCGTCGGCGTCCAACCCTCGCTCAAACAAACCATGGCCTTGCTTTCCTTGCTCAATTTGTATTGGCTGTCACATTTGTACATCACGACGGTATTGGCGCTGACGCGGGTGCCGGCGCCCAATTCGGCGCCGCCGCTGATCCACCATCGGCCGTTCTCCGGCTGCTCCGGCAACACGCAGTAACTGCAACAAAACAAACAAAAATGTGAAAAATGACAAAAATGTGAAAAATGTGAAAAATGTGAAAAATGTGAAAAATGTGAAAAATGTGAAAAATGTGAAAAATGTGAAAAATGTGAAAAATGTGAAAAATGTGAAAAATGTGAAAAATGTGAAAAATGTGAAAAATGTGAAAAATGTGAAAAATGTGAAAAATGTGAAAAATGTGAAAAATGTGAAAAATGTCAAAAATGTCAAAAATGTCAACAAAAACGTCAAACTTCATGTCAACCTACCTTTCATCCGAGGTGGCTTCGACGGGGGTGGGCGGCTGAGTGACCGGCGCCGGCGTGACGTGCCCGCCGCCGGGGCAATTGGCCTCGTCCGAGCCGTCCCAGCAGTTCAGCTCGCCGTCGCATTCGGCGAAGCCGTTGACGCAGGCGCCGTACGCGCACACGTAGGTGAATCCCGGACAGTTCATGTTCAGGCAGGTGGCCTTGATTTCGTCGGATTTGTCCTTGCAGTCGACGCGGCCGTCGCACTTCTCGTCCAACGGGATGCACTGGCCCGACTTGCACTCGAATTCGTTCGATCTGCGCACATTATCGATAAGTATTTTTAATGGGACACTCTGTATATTATATTTTATAGCGTTGTTAGATTCTACTCGATGAGCTGATTTCAACGAGGGGTCACACTTGGTATGTTGGTCTCACAATAAAGGCTACACAGCCATTCAAAAGTTTGAAGTGAATAAATGTATTTAGTGGCTGTATATTCTTTATTATGAGACCAAAATATGAAGTGTGACCCATTTTTGGATTCTACTCGATGAGCTGATTTCAACGAGGGGTCGCACTTGGTATCTCGGTCTCATAATAAAAGCTCTACAGCCACTCGAATGTTACAAAATTTCGAATTTAGGCGGCTCTGGAAGCCGAACGGTTGAAAATCGAGAAAAACGACTTCTACGTTTTTATCCTAACTTTTCGAGTACTATCTAATGACGTGGTATAAAATGTACTGACTTGCAATTGGTCGTTTCCCTAGAGGGCGCGTTGGTGCAACCGGCCTCGTCCGAATTGTCTCTGCAGTCCTTCTTGCCGTCGCAGACGACCTGCTTGTCGACGCATGCGCCGTAGTCGCAGGTGAACAGGTAGCCGGGGCACCTGCGCAGACAAAGGCCCAAAAAGGTCAGAGAAATAAATAAATAAATTAATAAAAAAATACGTACGATATGTCATTTTGACAGTCGTTGGATTCGTCGCTGCCGTCGGGGCAGTCTTCTCTACCGTCGCAACGTAGCTCCGATTCGATGCATTTCTGGGGATTCCTGCATAGGAAGCTGTAATAGAAGTGTAATAGAACTGTAATAGAAGCGTAATAGATCCGCAACGAAAATGTAATGGAAGTGCAATAGAGCTGGCCATAGAAGTGTACTAGAAGTGCAATAGAACTGGCAATAGAAGTGCAATAGAAGTGTACTAGAAGTGTACTAGAAGTGCAATCGAACTGGCAATGGCAGTGTACTAGAAGTGTACTAAGAAGTGCAATAGAGCTGTCAATAGAAGTGCAATAGAAGTGTACTAGAAGTGCAATCGAACTGGCAATGGCAGTGTACTAGAAGTGTACTAAGAAGTGCAATAGAGCTGTCAATAGAAGTGCAATAGAAGTGTACTAGAAGTGTACTAGAAGTGCAATCGAACTGGCAATGGCAGTGTACTAGAAGTGTACTAAGAAGTGCAATAGAGCTGTCAATAGAAGTGCAATAGAAGTGGACTAGAAGTGTACTAGAAGTGCAATCGAACTGGCAATGGCAGTGTACTAGAAGTGTACTAAGAAGTGCAATAGAGCTGTCAATAGAAGTGCAATGGCAGTGTACTAGAAGTGTACTAAGAAGTGCAATAGAGCTGTCAATAGAAGTGCAATGGCAGTGTACTAGAAGTGTACTAAGAAGTGCAATAGAGCTGTCAATAGAAGTGCAACAGAACTGGCAATAGAAGTGTACTAGAAGTGTAATAGAGCTGGCAATAGAAGTGTACTAGAAGTGCAATAGAGCTGTCAATAGAAGTGTGCTAGAACTGGCAATAGAAGTGTACTAGAAGTGCAATAGATCTGTCAATAGAAGTGCAATAGTCTGTCAATAGAAGTGCAATAGAACTGGCAATAGAAGTGTACTAGAAGTGCAATAGAGCTGTCAATAGAAGTGTACTAGAAGTGTACTAGAAGTGTACTAGAAGTGTGCTAGAACTGGCAATAGAAGTGTACTAGAAGTGCAATAGATCTGTCAATAGAAGTGTGCTAGAACTGGCAATAGAAGTGTACTAGAAGTGCAATAGATCTGTCAATAGAAGTGCAATAGTCTGTCAATAGAAGTGCAATAGAACTGGCAATAGAAGTGTACTAGAAGTGCAATAGAGCTGTCAATAGAAGTGTACTAGAAGTGTACTAGAAGTGTGCTAGAACTGGCAATAGAAGTGTACTAGAAGTGCAATAGATCTGTCAATAGAAGTGTGCTAGAACTGGCAATAGAAGTGTACTAGAAGTGCAATAGATCTGTCAATAGAAGTGCAATAGTCTGTCAATAGAAGTGCAATAGAACTGGCAATAGAAGTGTACTAGAAGTGCAATAGAGCTGTCAATAGAAGTGCAATAGAAGTGTACTAGAAGTGTACTAGAAGTGCAATCGAACTGGCAATGGCAGTGTACTAGAAGTGTACTAAGAAGTGCAATAGAGCTGTCAATAGAAGTGCAATAGAAGTGGACTAGAAGTGTACTAGAAGTGCAATCGAACTGGCAATGGCAGTGTACTAGAAGTGTACTAAGAAGTGCAATAGAGCTGTCAATAGAAGTGCAATGGCAGTGTACTAGAAGTGTACTAAGAAGTGCAATAGAGCTGTCAATAGAAGTGCAATAGAAGTGTACTAGAAGTGTACTAGAAGTGCAATCGAACTGGCAATGGCAGTGTACTAGAAGTGTACTAAGAAGTGCAATAGAGCTGTCAATAGAAGTGCAATAGAAGTGTACTAGAAGTGCAATAGAGCTGTCAATAGAAGTGTGCTAGAACTGGCAATAGAAGTGTACTAGAAGTGCAATAGATCTGTCAATAGAAGTGCAATAGTCTGTCAATAGAAGTGCAATAGAACTGGCAATAGAAGTGTACTAGAAGTGCAATAGAGCTGTCAATAGAAGTGTACTAGAAGTGTACTAGAAGTGTACTAGAAGTGTGCTAGAACTGGCAATAGAAGTGTACTAGAAGTGCAATAGATCTGTCAATAGAAGTGTGCTAGAACTGGCAATAGAAGTGTACTAGAAGTGCAATAGATCTGTCAATAGAAGTGCAATAGTCTGTCAATAGAAGTGCAATAGAACTGGCAATAGAAGTGTACTAGAAGTGCAATAGAGCTGTCAATAGAAGTGTACTAGAAGTGTACTAGAAGTGTGCTAGAACTGGCAATAGAAGTGTACTAGAAGTGCAATAGATCTGTCAATAGAAGTGTGCTAGAACTGGCAATAGAAGTGTACTAGAAGTGCAATAGATCTGTCAATAGAAGTGCAATAGTCTGTCAATAGAAGTGCAATAGAACTGGCAATAGAAGTGTACTAGAAGTGCAATAGAGCTGTCAATAGAAGTGCAATAGAAGTGTACTAGAAGTGTACTAGAAGTGCAATCGAACTGGCAATGGCAGTGTACTAGAAGTGTACTAAGAAGTGCAATAGAGCTGTCAATAGAAGTGCAATAGAAGTGGACTAGAAGTGTACTAGAAGTGCAATCGAACTGGCAATGGCAGTGTACTAGAAGTGTACTAAGAAGTGCAATAGAGCTGTCAATAGAAGTGCAATGGCAGTGTACTAGAAGTGTACTAAGAAGTGCAATAGAGCTGTCAATAGAAGTGCAATAGAAGTGTACTAGAAGTGTACTAGAAGTGCAATCGAACTGGCAATGGCAGTGTACTAGAAGTGTACTAAGAAGTGCAATAGAGCTGTCAATAGAAGTGCAATAGAAGTGGACTAGAAGTGTACTAGAAGTGCAATCGAACTGGCAATGGCAGTGTACTAGAAGTGTACTAAGAAGTGCAATAGAGCTGTCAATAGAAGTGCAATGGCAGTGTACTAGAAGTGTACTAAGAAGTGCAATAGAGCTGTCAATAGAAGTGCAATGGCAGTGTACTAGAAGTGTACTAAGAAGTGCAATAGAGCTGTCAATAGAAGTGCAACAGAACTGGCAATAGAAGTGTACTAGAAGTGTAATAGAGCTGGCAATAGAAGTGTACTAGAAGTGCAATAGAGCTGTCAATAGAAGTGTGCTAGAACTGGCAATAGAAGTGTACTAGAAGTGCAATAGATCTGTCAATAGAAGTGCAATAGTCTGTCAATAGAAGTGCAATAGAACTGGCAATAGAAGTGTACTAGAAGTGCAATAGAGCTGTCAATAGAAGTGTACTAGAAGTGTACTAGAAGTGTACTAGAAGTGTGCTAGAACTGGCAATAGAAGTGTACTAGAAGTGCAATAGATCTGTCAATAGAAGTGTGCTAGAACTGGCAATAGAAGTGTACTAGAAGTGCAATAGATCTGTCAATAGAAGTGCAATAGTCTGTCAATAGAAGTGCAATAGAACTGGCAATAGAAGTGTACTAGAAGTGCAATAGAGCTGTCAATAGAAGTGTACTAGAAGTGTACTAGAAGTGTGCTAGAACTGGCAATAGAAGTGTACTAGAAGTGCAATAGATCTGTCAATAGAAGTGTGCTAGAACTGGCAATAGAAGTGTACTAGAAGTGCAATAGATCTGTCAATAGAAGTGCAATAGTCTGTCAATAGAAGTGCAATAGAACTGGCAATAGAAGTGTACTAGAAGTGCAATAGAGCTGTCAATAGAAGTGTACTAGAAGTGTACTAGAAGTGTGCTAGAACTGGCAATAGAAGTGTACTAGAAGTGCAATAGATCTGTCAATAGAAGTGTGCTAGAACTGGCAATAGAAGTGTACTAGAAGTGCAATAGATCTGTCAATAGAAGTGCAATAGTCTGTCAATAGAAGTGCAATAGAACTGGCAATAGAAGTGTACTAGAAGTGCAATAGAGCTGTCAATAGAAGTGCAATAGAAGTGCAATAGAAGTGTACTAGAAGTGCAATCGAACTGGCAATGGCAGTGTACTAGAAGTGTACTAAGAAGTGCAATAGAGCTGTCAATAGAAGTGCAACAGAACTGGCAATAGAAGTGTACTAGAAGTGTAATAGAGCTGGCAATAGAAGTGTACTAGAAGTGCAATAGATCTGTCAATAGAACTGGCAATAGAAGTGTACTAGAAGTGCAATAGAGCTGCCAATAGAAGTGTACTAGAAGTGTACTAGAACTGGCAATAGAAGTGTACTAGAAGTGCAGTAGAGCTGCCAATAGAAGTGCACTAGAAGTGTACTAGAACTGGCAATAGAAGTGTACTAGAAGTGCAATAGATCTGGCAATAGAAGTGTACTAGAAGTGCAATAGAGCAGCCAATAGAAGTGTACTAGAAGTGTACTAGAACTGGCAATAGAAGTGTACTAGAAGTGCAATAGATCTGGCAATAGAAGTGTACTAGAAGTGCAATAGAGCTGCCAATAGAAGTGCACTAGAAGTGTACTAGAACTGGCAATAGAAGTGTACTAGAAGTGCAATAGATCTGGCAATAGAAGTGTACTAGAAGTGCAATAGAGCAGCCAATAGAAGTGTACTAGAAGTGTACTAGAACTGGCAATAGAAGTGTACTAGAAGTGCAATAGATCTGGCAATAGAAGTGTACTAGAAGTGCAATAGAGCTGCCAATAGAAGTGCACTAGAAGTGTACTAGAACTGGCAATAGAAGTGTACTAGAAGTGCAATAAAGCTGTCAATAGAGCTGGCAATAGAAGTGTACTAGAAGTGTAATAGAAGTGCAATAGAGCTGAAAATAGAAGTGTAAAATCAAGGCAATATTTTAAAAAATTGATAGAAATGAGAAATACATTTAAATTTCTTTTTTGAAATAAAACATTCGAATGAGTACAGTCGAAATTTTCGAATTAAAATTCCAATATTGTTGTCGTAAATTTTACGGAATTTCCACACAAACCTATAATAATTAAAAACGGTGTTTCACTTGATCTATTTCGAGTTTTATCAGTCCAAAGGTCAACGAATTTTTGATATTTCTGTAATAAACAATAAATTGTTGAGTACGCTTTCCAGACACACACAAAAAAAGCGTATATAGGTTGTCCCAAAACAATCAATTTGCACGAAATTAAGCCCACTTCGATACGACCAAAAGAGCCACCCTGTATACACATACCCGCGTCCTTGATTACACGTCCTAGCCGCCCTTTTAAATCTTCCTAAAGCGGACGATCCGTCGTAAAAACCCATCGAGTGTCCATCCACGTGCTTTAAAATACCTAAAATAAATTGTTAAAAAAAACGACCAATTTCTTTACAAACACTAACTTAGTAAAAAGTACAAACACAAACACACGTTCACTACACAACAATGATTGTAAAAACCCATCGTTTATATAAGCAATAAAATTAATTAATATCCTAACTTATATTTCAATGTCACTATATTATTATTCACATGATTCACAATAAACGAAATGTATACTTATACAAATCCCGATATTTCAATAATAATTATTTAGTTATCAACGTTTGGACGTTCGACTAGTTGAAATGGTAATTTCGTACTAATCGAAAGAAAAAGAAGATTCCACTCGTTCGACAACTCGATTTGACCTGGTCAAAAGATAACCGGAATCGTATATCATTAAAAGATATACAAACATATGGAATTCCATGTATCTGGTAATTATCTACACGGTAAAACCCGATTTGCAACAGCAAGAGAGATCTCCCACGAAACCCCGCATTTTTATCGAAACTCTACGAATTTTTTTAACGGTACGTACGTGTATGATCACCTTTAGACATTTAACTTATTAGTAATTACTTCACATTTTTGTCATTTTACTTTTACTTGTATGGTCACCTTTTTATTATATTTTATTATTATAATCTCTTTTACGTGTATGGTCACTATTAGATGCGAACAATTTAATTACATACCCCTATGATCACATTTAGATATAATACTTATAATTACTATTACGTGCATGGACGCCTTTAGAAATAATGCTTATAATTACGATTACGCGCATGATCACCTTTAGAAATAATTCTTATAATTACTATTATGTGTATGGTTGCCTTTAGAAATAATGCTTATAATTACTTTTACGTGCATGATCACCTTTAGATGTTTAACTTATTAGTAATTACTTCACATTTTTGTCATTTTACTTTTACTTGTATGGTCACCTTTTTATTATATTTTATTATTATAATCTCTTTTACGTGTATGGTCACTATTAGATGCGAACAATTTAATTACATATCCCTATGATCACATTTAGATATAATACTTATAATTACTATTACGTGCATGGACGCCTTTAGAAATAATGCTTATAATTACGATTACGTGTATGATCACCTTTAGAAATAATTCTTATAATTACTATTATGTGTATGGTCGCCTTTAGAAATAATGCTTATAATTACTTTTACGTGCATGATCACCTTTAGATGTTTAACTTATTAGTAATTACTTCACATTTTTGTCATTTTACTTTTACTTGTATGGTCACCTTTTTATTATATTTTATTATTATAATCTCTTTTACGTGTATGGTCACTATTAGATGCGAACAATTTAATTACATACCCCTATGATCACATTTAGATATAATACTTATAATTACTATTACGTGCATGGACGCCTTTAGAAATAATACTTATAATTACGATAACGTGTATGATCACCTTTAGAAATAATTCTTATAATTACTATTACGTGCATGGACGCCTTTAGAAATAATGCTTATAATTACGATTACGTGTATGGTCGCCTTTAGAAATAATTCTTATAATTACTATTACGTGCATGGACGTCTTTAGAAATAATGCTTATAATTACGATTACGTGTATGATCACCTTTAGAAATAATTCTTATAATTACTATTATGTGTATGGTCGCCTTTAGAAATAATGCTTATAATTACTTTTACGTGCATGATCACCTTTAGAGATAATGCTTATAATTACTATTACGTGTGTGGTATCCTTTAGAATTACTTACTTGATTACTTGTGAGACAATTAATTATTTACGTGTGCGTGGTCACCTTTAGTTGTGATACATGAAATTACTTACGTGTATGGTAAGCTCGAGGTGAAGAAATGCTATACAATTTCGTTTTAAGAAAATTTAAATCAGGTTCCTCCTCCCTCCCGTTTTATTTAGTGATTCATTTGATATTGTTAGTTCTTAGTGTTCTTCTAAGTTTTTGTTAGTTCTTCGTGTTCTTCACAGTTTAACAAGTTGGTGTGTACTTACAATAAGACGGTGATAAGTTTGAATAATTACTATGAATTTCAAGCCATTTTTCCACAACAAAATAGGTGAGCTAATATTTCTATTGAGTTGAATGTTTTTTTTCTCCTATTATTTGGAAAACCCGGGTTAGTTTTTTTTAATTTATCCATGATTTTAAAAATTTAGAGACCATAATATACATTAAGGTCCTAATAAATAAATTTGAATGGGTTTCTTAATTAATCAATCATTATTTCTGTCGATTCTAACTTTACCGTGAACTCGATCTTATCGCGCGAGTCCGATGTATTGCTGTGAGTATCTGCTGTGCAGGCCCGCATTTCTGATATTTTTTTTTTTACATTTTTAATTAATTTTTGATAAATATTTTTCTTTACTGTTTTGATTAAATAATCACATAATTCGGTAAGATGACCCGTTGTCACTTCATCATTAAAAATTATACACCAAGTTCGGAAACACCCTGTATATGAAATTAGTGACGTCACGTTTAGTTGTGGCATATATAGTGCGTTTAAGATAGCAGATTCGTGACGTAATTTCGTTATTATTTGGATAGAAAATAAATTATTATTTATTTATTATAAAAAAATATCACATGATAGATGGCGTTGATTTTTTTTTTAATTGAATAAAGTGGTAACTTCGACGATCCAATCGTAGTGGGCGGCGACTCTAGTGTACAACGAGCTCTTCTGTATTTGACATTCGCCATCGCTGGGATTGTTTCCCAAACTGACGATGCCTTGAACGTAGAATCTGTTGTTGTATGGGAACACCAAGCCACCGCCGCTGTCGCCCTTGCACACCGAAGTACCTAAAAAAATTTGACATTTGACGTTTTTGACATTTTTGACATTTTTGACATTTTTGACATTTTTGACATTTTTGACATTTTTGACATTTTTGACATTTTTGGCATTTTTGACATTTTTGACATTTTTGTCATTTTTGACATTTTTGACATTTTTGACATTTTTGGCATTTTTGACATAAGAAAATTTTCTCGTATCGATGCTTACTTTTGTACGTGAAACCGGCGCAAAATTTGTCTTTGGTAAGAAAATCGTCCAACCAATCCAAAGTGAAATCCGCCTGACAGGCCTTGTTGTCTTTGTAAGGCACAAACAGCTCTTTTAGCTCAACAGATGGCGTTCCCGATCGTTCGGTATAACCCCAACCTGTCACCTAAAAAAACACATTTCCCAAAAATTCCCAAAAATTCCGAATTTCCCGAGACAAAACAGCGCTCAATACGAGAAAATCCTCCGGGCGGCTATTTCGCGTATTTACCACAAAATGGCCGTCCACCAATCGCCAATCAACCGCCCATCGCCAAACTCTTACTTTGATTGTAAAATCCAGCACAGAATTTATCATCCGATAAATGTTTGTCCAACCAATCCATATCGTACTCCATCCTGCAGGTTTCCTCCTTTTTGTACGGTACTACCAACTGCTGGAGTTCCCCTGCGGCCGGTCCCGTCGCATTTGTGTACCCCCATCCCATCACCTGGAAATCACCATTATAACATCCACCGTATCGACCGCACATAGCACCTATCGATCGTTATTTAGCGCTGTTTCATCCATTCGCACGAGTACCGCAATCTAGTGACTTTATTGACACGCTAAATTACCGTTGGCAACAATTCGATTTTACGACAAGATGGCGGTGCTCGCGACTTGATAATTTACCAAAATGGCGGGTGCAGTACTTACGATTCCTCTCATGTCGTTCGCCAAATCGAAACTCGGTAGATTTTTGAAACAAATCGGTTGTACCGTTATCGATAAATCGAATCTTTTTGACGTCACCAACATGGCCACGTCATTGGCGTAATGCTGGTTTATGCCCTTGTAGGATCTGTGCGTCAAAATTTGCTCCACCTGAAACCGAAAACCTGTCACTTGTCAAACTGTACCAACTGTCAAACGTGTCACTTGTCAAACTGTACCAACTGTCAAACGTGTCACTTGTCACTTGTCCATCTTGTCACTTGTGCATTTTGTCACTTGTCCATCTTGTCACTTGTGCATTTTGTCACTTGTCCATCTTGTCACTTGTTCATCTTGTCACTTGTCCAACTTGTCACTTGTGCATCTTGTTACTTGTCCAACTTGTCACTTGTCCAACTTGTCACTGGTCAAAAATCTCGGTACTCACGGTGGAATATTGCGCGCTCAGGTCCCTGGGATCGTCGTACTCGTTGTAGTGCTTGCCCAGGCCGACTTTGATCCGATCGTTGGCGAACTTGTTGCCGTAGACGTCGGTGACGCAATGGGCGGCGGTCAGTACCACTTTTCTGGTGAGCATGGTACCGCCGCAGACGTTCCTCTCCTCGCCTTGGTTGACCTTGTAGACGGCCACCGCCCACGGGTAGTCGTTGAGTACCGCCGTCTTGCCGTTGACCACCAGTACTTGGGCGTTGGTACGCTTTTTACCGCAAACTGAAACACGAATCGTAATGGTACTACTACTGCTAGATGTCGTAATGGTGGTACCGCCAAGTGGTGTGATGGTGGTACTGTAGATGTTGTGGTGGTACCGAGATACCAAGTGTGACCCCTCGTTGGAATCAGCTCATCGAGCAGAATTTAAATATATACAGGTTGTCCCGTTTAAGACCTACTTGGTACGCATTTGGGTTCCGGTACCGTCCATTCGCCGTCGAAGCAATAACCGGTTTCGTAGGTACGATTAACCGGCTCGCAGAAGGGCGAGCAGGTGTAATTGAAGCTCGACCTGGTTCTAGCTTTATCGCAATCTATGATCCTATTTTGGTGATAGCAGCTCACCCTGGTGTACTCATCTCCCAAGTAGATTGGACAGTTACCTAAAAGAAATAGTATATCTAGTACATCTATAGTACCGCTATATTCTAGTACCTCCTAATCTAGGTTTGGTACTCGTCCTGGTACCACCTTCGTTCTTCTTCTTGGGTTTAGCGACTTTCGGTCTACCCGAGTTCAATCTATCATCTACCCTGTCATCTTCAACATCATCATCATCTTCGTAATCGTCATCATCATCGCCGCCATTTTGTTGGATCTCGGTGATGCCGCCCAATCCGATGCCGCCCAAGACGGTCACTTTGTTCCTCTTTCTGCTGGTCAAGCCGGCGTCGAAGCCGCCCAAGATGTCGTAATCCCCGGATATGGCCGGCCTGCTTCTGATCTTGTTCCTGTAGCCGCGGTAGTTCCCCGCGTACTTGCTCTGCCTCTTCGGGCGCGGTTTTCCAGCTGCGGCAACGAATCGAGGTTAGTTACTACTTTACTACTTTACTATCTGGATGATGGGGATCTTTTGGGGATCTGGATGGAGGGGATCTTTCGGACTTACTTGGCGGTGCTTGAGTTGGTGTTAATGAGTCGTGGAGGTGCATTTAGAGTATTTTGAGCTGTACTAGTCTTTGATTCGTTTGATGAGAAGATGGTAGAAGTTGGTACTATGAGGAATTGAAGATCTTTTGCTTCATTTGCAACATCTGGTAAGCTTGATAAGCTGTTCAGGGATAAATAAACTCACGTATATAATATTGTATACATCTATATTTCTATTTTTAAGCAAAATATTGTAACTCAAGCAAATAATTGTAAATGTTTCCTTTAAATATAATTCCCATAGAGGAGGTCACCAGATCCACCAGTTTCACCAGATCCACCAGTTTCACCAGATCCACCAGTTTCACCAGTTTCACCAGATCCACCAGATCCACCAGATCCACCAGATCCACCAGATCCACCAGATCCACCAGTTTCACCAGATCCACCAGTTTCACCAGATCCACCAGATCCACCAGTTTCACCAGTTTCACCAGATCCACCAGATCCACCAGATCCACCAGTTTCACCAGATCCACCAGTTTCACCAGTTTCACCAGATCCACCAGATCCACCAGATCCACCAGTTTCACCAGATCCACCAGATCCACCAGATCCACCAGATCCACCAGTTTCACCAGATCCACCAGTTTCACCAGATCCACCAGTTTCACCAGATCCACCAGATCCACCAGATCCACCAGATCCACCAGATCCACCAGATCCACCAGTTTCACCAGTTTTCACCAGTTTTCACCAGTTTGCACCAGTTTTCACCAGCTTCACCAGTTCCCCCAGCTCATCTAAACCACATTGCCGCCGGGCCCGCCGTCCCCGACCAGTATCCCATCGATCACGCTGTCCTGCACCACCACGCCGGTGCCGCCGTTGCCGCCCATCACCCTTTCCCTGAACCGCCGCCGCGCCTCCGCCCCCTTGCGCCTCAGGTTCTCGTTGAAGCCGCCCTCGAACTGGTACGACTGGTCGCCGTTCTTGATCACGTACCGCCCCCCGGGCGTGATGTACACCGTGCGATCGCCGTTCTTGATGAGCGAGCCGCCGTCGGGGCCGCTGGTGTACCGCCGCGGGCCGTCGCGCACCACCAGCCGCCCCGCCGCCGTGCTGATCAGCCGCCTGCCGGAGCCGTCTTTGATCGTCGTCGAGCCGTCGGGGCCGGACAGGTACTGGACGGCGCGCTCGGTCCGGATGTGGCCTAGCATATTATGCAATATAGCGGTAGATAGTAGATAGTTGATGAGATTAGTAGCAGCAAGATTAGCTGATGGATGGAGAAAATGGTTAGGTTGTGGATTAGTTGGTTCAATTTCAGGTATTTCATGGTTGCTTACGAATTGGATAGAAATATAGCAGAAATATAGTAGAAATATAGTAGAAATACTGTAGAAATATAGCAGAAATATTGTAGAAATATAGTAGAAATATAGTAGAAATATTGTAGAAATATAGTAGAAATACAGTAAAAATATATTAGAAATATAGTAGAAATATAGTATTGAAATATAGTACAAATAAAGTAGAAATATAGTAGAAATATAGAATAGAAATATAGAAGAAATATAGTATATATATAGTAAAAATATATTAGAAATATAGAAGAAATATAGTAGAAATATAGTAGAAATATAGTAGAAATATAGTATAGAAATATAGAAAAAATATATTGGACATATAGTAGAAATATAGTAAAATATATTAGAAATATAGTAGAAATATGGCAGAAATATAGTAGAAATATTGAAGATATTAGAAATATAGAAGAAATATGGCAGAAATATTGTAGAAATATTGAAGATATTAGAAATATAGTAGAAATATTGTAGAAATATTGAAGATATTAGAAATATAGTAGAAATATTGTAGAAATATTGAAGATATTAGAAATATAGAAGAAATATGGCAGAAATATAGTAGAAATATTGTAGAAATGTAGTAGAAATATAGTAAAAATATATTAGAAATATAGTAGAAATATAGAAGAAATATAGAAGAAATATATTAGAAATATATTAGAAATACAGCAAAAATATAGTATAGAAATATAGTAGAAATATTGAAGATATTAGAAATATAGAAGAAATATGGCAGAAATATTGAAGATATTAGAAATATAGAAGAAATATAGAAGAAATATGGCAGAAATATAGTAGAAATATTGTAGAAATGTAGTAGAAATATAGTAAAAATATATTAGAAATATAGTATAGAAATATAGAAGAAATATAGTACAAATATAGTACAGAAATATAGTAGAAATGTATTAGAAATATATTAGAAATATTGCAGAAATATAGTAGAAATATAGTAGAAATATAGTAGAAATATAGTAGAAGAATGGCAGAAATATAGTAAAAATATATTAGAAATATAGAAGAAATATAGTAGAAATATAGTAGAAATATAGTAGAAATATAGTATAGAAATATAGAAAAAATATATTGGACATATAGTAGAAATATAGTAAAATATATTAGAAATATAGTAGAAATATGGCAGAAATATAGTAGAAATATTGAAGATATTAGAAATATAGAAGAAATATGGCAGAAATATTGTAGAAATATTGAAGATATTAGAAATATAGTAGAAATATTGTAGAAATATTGAAGATATTAGAAATATAGTAGAAATATTGTAGAAATATTGAAGATATTAGAAATATAGAAGAAATATGGCAGAAATATAGTAGAAATATTGTAGAAATGTAGTAGAAATATAGTAAAAATATATTAGAAATATAGTAGAAATATAGAAGAAATATAGAAGAAATATATTAGAAATATATTAGAAATACAGCAAAAATATAGTATAGAAATATAGTAGAAATATTGAAGATATTAGAAATATAGAAGAAATATGGCAGAAATATTGAAGATATTAGAAATATAGAAGAAATATAGAAGAAATATGGCAGAAATATAGTAGAAATATTGTAGAAATGTAGTAGAAATATAGTAAAAATATATTAGAAATATAGTAGAAATATAGAAGAAATATAGAAGAAATATATTAGAAATATATTAGAAATACAGCAAAAATATAGTATAGAAATATAGTAGAAATATTGAAGATATTAGAAATATAGAAGAAATATGGCAGAAATATTGAAGATATTAGAAATATAGAAGAAATATAGAAGAAATATGGCAGAAATATAGTAGAAATATTGTAGAAATGTAGTAGAAATATAGTAAAAATATATTAGAAATATAGTATAGAAATATAGAAGAAATATAGTACAAATATAGTACAGAAATATAGTAGAAATGTATTAGAAATATATTAGAAATATTGCAGAAATATAGTAGAAATATAGTAGAAATATAGTAGAAATATAGTAGAAGAATGGCAGAAATATAGTAGAAATATTGTAGAAATATAGCAGAATAGAAGTAGAAATATAGTGGAAATATAGTATAGAAATTTAATAGATAGATAGTAGAGAGTAGGTTTTATAGTATAACGCATTTTCATTGAAACGAGCAGGTTTATTACGAGCAACTGATTACATATCGGGTAATTAAAAAAAAAAAATTATAACGTTTAGTAGAGGTGGGTTATTACAATATGTCTATCGAAACAGCGACAAAATAACCGGTTATAAATTCGCTGAAAAATCAATAAAAAATCGGCGTTCTACCTTGGGTGCTGAGCCGGCCGCCGCGGCCGCCGCTCCTCGACACCACCGTCTCCTCCTGATGGTGACCGCCTCCGTTCCGGCCCGCCGCCAAGCTGCCCCTCGTGCTAGCCGATATCTTGCCCCCCTTGCCGCTGCTCCTCACCACCACCTCCTCCTCGTACGTGTCGCCCGCTCCGTTACTGCTGTGCCTTATCTCGAAGCCGCCATTTTGGTCGCCATCTTTGTAAACGGTGGTGCCGCCTTTCCTCGTCACCTTCGGATTTCCGCCATTTTGGACAGGGTATCCGCCATCTTGGACAGGGTATCCGCCATTTTGAACCGGGTATCCGCCATTTTGAACCGGGTATCCGCCATTTTGAACAGGATAACCTCCATTTTGAATGGGATAACCTTCATTCTGGTTGGGATATGCGCCATTTTGATTGGGATATGCGCCATTTTGATTGGGATATGCGCCATTTTGATTGGGATATCCGGACGAGGGGTCCTGGAAGCCTTCCGGTACTTTGTTCCTGTACAAGACGGTACCGTCTGGGGCCGTGACCACCCGGTTGAGGCCATCTTTGTAGATGGTGGTACCGTCCATGCCTCTGATGTACTTTTGATCGCCCGATTGGACTACCATCGATCTGCCCGGGCCCGATATGTACCGATAGCCCACCTGTCTTTTGGACCTCCCGGTGCTCTTGCTGCCTCCTATATGAGAACAGAAAAAGTTTTTGGTCACCAACAGAAATCTGGAGAAATTCGGACAAATCTGGACAAAGCTGCAGGCAAACCTTGACAAATACGAAGTCGTCGTACAAAGGACAAAGTCTGGGGAAATCGGAAAAATGTGGAAAAATCTGGAAGAATCTGGAAGAATCTGGAAAAATCAGGAAAAATTTGGAACAATCTTGAAAAATCCGGAAAAAACAGGAAAAATCTAGAAACATCTGGAAAAAACAGGAAAAAACAGGAAAAATCTGAAAAAATCTGGAAAAATCAGGAAAAATCTGAAAGAATCTGGAAAAAAACAGGAAAAATCTGAAAGAATCTGGAAAAAACAGGAAAAAAACAGGAAAAATCTACAAAAATCTGGAAAAATTTGGAACAATCTTGAAAAATCCGGAAAAAACAGGAAAAATCTAGAAAAATCTGGAAAAAACAGGAAAAATCTGAAAGAATCTGGAAAAAACAGGAAAAACCAGGAAAAAACAGGAAAAACCAGGAAAAAACCAGGAAAAAACTGGAAAAATCTGAAAAAAAATGGGAAAATCAGGAAAAATCAGGAAAAATCTGAAAGAATCTGGAAAAATCAGAAAAAATCAGGAAAAATTCGGAACAATCTTGAAAACTCCGGAAAAAACAGAAAAAAACTAGAAAAATCTGAAAAATCTAGAAAAATCTGGATAAAACAGGAAAAATCTGAAAAATCTGGGAAAATCATGAAAAAACAGGAAAAATTTGAAAAAATCAGGAAAAATAAGGAAAAATCTGAAAGAATCTGGAAAAATCAGGAAAAAACAGGAAAGATCTGAAAAATCAGGAAAAATCAGGAAAAATCAGGAAAAATCAGGAAAAATCAGGAAAAATCAGGAAAAATCAGGAAAAATCAGGAAAAATCAGGAAAAATCTGAAAGAATCTGGAAAAATCAGGAAAAATTTGGAACAATCTTGAAAAATCCGGAAAAAAACAGGAAAAATCAGGAAAAAACAGAAAAAATCAGGAAAAAACAGGAAAATATGAAAAAATCTGGATAAAACAGGAAAAATCTGAAAAATCTGGGAAAATCATGAAAAAACAGAAAAATTTGAAAAAATCAGGAAAAATAAGGAAAAATTTGGAACAATCTTGAAAAATCCGGAAAAAACAGGAAAAATCAGGAAAAACAGAAAAAATCAGGAAAAAACAGGAAAAATCTACAAAAATCTGGATAAAACAGGAAAAATCTGAAAAATCTGGGAAAATCATGAAAAAACAGGAAAAATTTGAAAAAATCAGGAAAAATAAGGAAAAATCTGAAAGAATCTGGAAAAATCAGGAAAAAACAGGAAAGATCTGAAAAATCAGCAAAAATCAGGAAAAATCAGGACAAATCTAGAAAAAAAATCTAGAAGAATCAATCCAAAACCATTTTATTTACGCCAATCGAACTAACACAAAAACAAAATCCAATATACTATTACAACACATGTCCGCCGCGTCCGCCATTCCCTATAACAATGCCGTTCACGACGGTACGATCCAGCCAAACCCCGTCGCCCCCCCGGCCCCCCGCCGCCGTCGCGCCGCCCCTGAACGGGTCCTCGCCCTCGCCGGCCTTCTCGCGCCTGAACGTGCCGCCCAGGATCACCTTGCGGCTGCCCTCGGTCACCACGAACCGCCCCCTGCTGTTCACGGTCACGCTGCGCCGCCCGTCGTCGAAGGCGAACCCCTCCCGCGCGCTGCCGTCCTTCAGGACGAAGGAGCCGCCCGGCCCGCGGACGGTGCTGGTGGCTCTCTTGGGCCGCGTGCCGGCCGCTGCGGACAAAAAGCCCATGGTCATTTTCGCCGCTGAAGGTGGCTTGGTGCAGGTCGTGGTGGTGACCTGCAGGTGTCGGTGTACTGGCTGGTGCTAGCCGGGGGTGGTGGGTTTTGGTTCCGGGTTGTGGGTTGCACTTTTTTTTATGCACTCGGCGGCGCGTAAATCGAACGTTAATTAACCGAAGAAGAGGCGGCCGGTTTGCTGCGGGAGGAACCGCCAAGGATAGGCTTGGTTTGAGCTAGGTTTGATCGTGCTGGATTCGAACCGAGTTTGAACACGAAATTTACGTTTGTTGATTAGCTAGCTCTATGTTGAACAATTTTTGGAAGGCTAGTAGCTGCACCAGGTCTGGACTGCAATGTGTGATGGTCTTAAAGCTAGAGCAAGGAATTTAGGAGGGCTAGGTTCTAGTAGGTCTAGAACTGGTAATGTATTTTTGATGTTCTAGAACTTGGTACAGGTTCATTCAGTTGATCTAGAACTGGTCATAGGAATCTTGAACCAGCTCTGGACTACTAGATGTGATGGTCTCAAAGCTAGAGCAAGGAATTTAGGAGGGCTAGGTTCTACTAGGTCTAGAACTGGTAATGTATTTTTGTTGATTTAGAACTTGGTACAGATTCATTCAGTTGATCTAGAACTGGCCATAGGAATCTTGAACCAGCTCTGGACTACTAGATGTGATGGTCTCAAAGCTAGAGCAAGGAATTTAGGAGGGCTAGGTTCTAGTAGGTCTAGAAATGGTAATGTATTTTTGTTGATTTAGAACTTGGTACAGATTCATTCAGTTGATCTAGAACTGGTCATAGGAATCTTGAACCAGCTCTGGACTACTAGCTGTGATGGTCTAAAGCTGGAGAAAGGAATTTAGGAGGTCTAGGTTCTAGTAGGTCTAGAACTGGTAATGTATTTTTGATGATCTAAAACTTGGTACAGGTTCATTCAGTTGATCTAGAACTGGTCATAGGAATCTTGAACCAGCTCTGGACTACTAGCTGTGATGGTCTAAAGCTGGAGAAAGGAATTTAGGAAGGCTAGGTTCTAGTAGGTCTAGAACTGGTAATGTATTTTTGATGATCTAGAACTTGGTACAGATTCATTCAGTTGATCTAGAACTGGTCATAGGAATCTTGAACCAGCTCTGGACTACTAGATGTGATGGTCTTAAAGCTAGAGCAAGGAATTTAGGAGGGCTAGGTTCTAGTAGGTCTAGAACTGGTAATGTATTTTTGTTGATTTAGAACTTGGTACAGGTTCATTCAGTTGATCTAGAACTGGTCATAGGAATCTTGAACCAGCTCTGGACTACTAGATGTGATGGTGTAAAGCTGGAGAAAGGAATTTAGGAAGGCTAGGTTCTAGTAGGTCTAGAACTGGTAATGTATTTTTGATGATCTAGAACTTGGTACAGGTTCATTCAGTTGATCTAGAACTGGCCATAGGAAACTTGAACCAGCTCTGGACTACTAGCTGTGATGGTCTAAAGCTGGAGAAAGGAATTTAGGAAGGCTAGGTTCTAGTAGGTCTAGAACTGGTAATGTATTTTTGATGATCTAGAACTTGGTACAGATTCATTCAGTTGATCTAGAACTGGTCATAGGAATCTTGAACCAGCTCTGGACTGCTAGGTGTGATGGTCTAAAGCTGGAGAAAGGAATTTAGGAAGGCTATGTTCTAGTAGGTCTAGAACTGGTAATGTATTTTTGTTGATTTAGAACTTGGTACAGATTCATTCAGTTGATCTAGAACTGGTCATAGGAATCTTGAACCAGCTCTGGACTACTAGATGTGATGGTCTAAAGCTGGAGAAAGGAATTTAGGAGGGCTAAGTTCTACTAGGTCTAGAACTGGCAATGTTTTTGTATGGTCCAAACATGGTACAGGTTGATCTAAGTGAACCTTTGATCCAGTTCCTGAACCATCCCAATGGCTGGTTCTGTACTGGTAGTACAACTACTTTGAAAGACTTTTGAACAATTTTTGGACCCACCTTGTTCTTTCTTGGCCTGCTTGGTGTTCCTGTCCTTCGCTCCTTCCCTCTTCATCTCGTCATCGGGCTGCTTACGATTCTTGTTGGCCTTGGAAGGCTTAGATGACGTCAGAATGGCATCGCCTCCTCGACCTCCAGTCGCTGTGATGACTCCTCCAACGTTCGGATCACCTCTGATGACGACGCCACGGCCTCCTTTGCCTCCTCTGATGACCGTCGGTTCGTCGTCATCGTCGTTTTTGGTGACGTAAACCGCGTCGCCTCCTTTACCGCCACGGCCTTCTACGGTTTTCTTGTCTGCGGTGGTTTTGAGCACCAAGCCGTCGGCTCCGTGGCCTCCTACGATGCTCGCTCCGTTGCTGGTGACGTCTTCTCCGTCTTTACCTTTACCGGTTAGTTTATCGCCGGGTTTCTTGCCGCCTTCTGTGAACATTTTGAACAAGATTGAACAATTTGGACGATTTCAGCTGTTTGAACTATTCGAAGAATTTGTTGTAGTACTTGAACGATTGAAGTATGGAAAGTAAGTTTTGTAAAATGTAATCTACGTTCAACAATTTGAAGAATTTGAAGAATTTGAAGAATTTGAAGAATTTGAAGAATTTGAAGAATTTGAAGAATTTGAAGAATTTGAAGAATTTGAAGAATTTGAAGAATTTGAAGAATTTGAAGAATTTGAAGAATTTGAAGAATTTGAAGAATTTGAAGAATTTGAAGAATTTGAAGAATTTGAAGAATTTGAAGAATTTGAAGAATTTGAACAAATTGAACAATTTCAACAATTTCAACAATTTCAACAATTTCAACAATTTCAACAATTTCAACAATTTCAACAATTTCAACAATTTCAACAATTTCAACAATTTCAACAATTTCAACAATTTCAACAATTTCAACAATTTCAACAATTTCAACAATTTCAACAATTTCAACAATTTCAACAATTTCAACAATTTCAACAATTTCAACAATTTCAAAAATTTCAAAAATTTCAACAATTTGACCAACTTGTTGAACGTAGATTACATTTTACAAAAATCTCAAACTTTATTTATTTATTGTTAAGAATATAAAACAGTAAGCGCCTGAGTGAACACTATTATTGCGCTGGTTAATAAATTAATTAAATTAACAGAGATTAACAGATCAAGATTAATAGAAGAGTAACAGATTAACAAAGATTAATATAGATTAATAACAGATTAACAGAGAAGTTTAACAATTCGAACGATTTGAGCAATTCGTACAATTTGAACAGTTAGAACAATTTGAACAATTCGTACAATTAGTACAATTCGAACAATTCGAACAATTTGTACAATTTGCGCAATTCGAACAATTCGAACACTTCGTACAATTTCTGCAACTTAAACAATTCGAACAAAGCGAAAGATCCGCAGAATTCGAACAATTCGAAGAATTCGCGCAATTCGTACAATTCGAACAATTCGAACACGTATCAGACGAAATAACGAACGTACTTGTTTCTCTTCTCCTGCGCTGGGTGTTCCGCAGGAGTTCCCTGGCCCATTCGGGAATGTCTTCGACCTCGCCGAAGACGTCGCCCTCGGCCAGGAGGCCGTCCTGACCCGCTGACACGTGCCCCTGGGTGCTCAGCTTTATCCTCCCGGGGCCGTCCAATCTGCCGTAGGCCGATTGCTTCACGACGGCCGAATTTCCATTGGTGGTCTTGAAATTGGTCAATTTTACTGAAATTTTCATATTGTAAATAGTACTACCGCTACCACCTGGTGCTCCACCAGGACCATCTGGACCACCTGGTGAACCATCTGGACCACCTGGTGAACCATCTGGACCACCTGGTGAACCATCTGGACCAACTGAACCACCTGGTGCTCCCTCAGGAATATCTAGACCACCTGGTGAACCATCTGGACCACCTGGTGAACCATCAGGACCAACTGAACCACCTGGTGCTCCCTCAGGAATATCTAGACCACCTGGTGAACCATCTGGTCCACCTGGTGAACAATCTGGACCACCTGGTGCTCCTTCAGGAATATCTAGAGCACCTGGTGAACCATCTGGACCACCTGGTGAACCATCTGGACCAACTGAAGCACCTGGTGCTCCCCCAGGAATATTTAGAGCACCTGGTGAACCATCTGGACCACCTGGTGAACCATCTGGACCACCTGGTGCTCCTTCAGGACCAACTGGACCACCTGGTGCTCCTTCAGGAATATCTAGAGCACCTGGTGAACCATCTGGTCCACCTGGTGAACAATCTGGACCACCTGGTGCTCCTTCAGGAATATCTAGAGCACCTGGTGAACCATCTGGACCACCTGGTGAACAATCTGGACCACCTGGTGCTCCTTCAGGACCAACTGGACCACCTGGTGCTCCTTCAGGACCAACTGGACCACCTGGTGCTCCTTCAGGAATATCTAGAGCACCTGGTGAACCATCTGGGCCAACTGGACCACCTGGTGCTCCACCTGGGCCAACTGGACCACCTGGTGAACCACCTGGTGCTCGAAGAAGATCAACTTACTCTCCGACTGGCGCTTCTGCCTGGCGTTTCTCTTGTACAGCACCCTAACGTCTTCGCCTCGTCCCCCCACGCCCACCAGGGTGTCCTCGCCGTAGATGCTCGAAGGGTATCGCTCCTCGGAGGAAACGACGTATCCTTGTCCTCTTCTTCCGCCGCTATTGGTTCTACGGCCGCCATCTACGATGGCGTCGCCGCCGCGGCCGCCCACGCCGACGATGCGGCCGCCCCAGGTGGAGTCGCCGGCGGCGACGGCGCCCGGCCGGCCTCTGCCGCCGCGCACCACCAGGGGTCGCCCGTCGTCGGGCCAGCCGGCGACGACGACGTCGCCGCCCCGGCCGCCCACGCCCACGGCGCTCCGGCCCCTGGGGTTGCCGTCTTCGAGGAGGAGGCCGCTGCCGCCGTTGCCGCCGCGGATCTCCACTCGGGAGCCGTCCGGCACCCGGTGCTGCTTGGGTCTGGTTTGCTCGCTGGAGGATGGGGATTGCTCTTCGTCGTTGCCGAAGAAGTACTCCAGGATTCCGCGTTTTTGTTTCTTGCCTGCGGATCAATGGTGGGGATGAGGTAATGGCGGCGGTGACGTCACGGTGGTGTAAGGTTGGGTGGGCTATATGTATAAGAAGTTGGTTCGATTGGTTGGTGGGTTTAGAAATGGGAATATCCCTGGAAATATTAGAGCTAGAAATTTGATGTAAAGGGAAAAGTTGTAGAGAGAAGTTTTCTCTATAAGTTGGTGCAAAATTGAAGTTATTAGGTTGAGTAGTTTTGGAGTTATAGTGGAAAATATGAAGTTATTGCTTGTTTTTTTCGTTTGCTTTATAATTTTATGGGAAACCGAAATATCTCTGGAAATATTAGAGTTAGAAATTTGGTGTAAAGGGAAAAGTTGTAGAGGAAAGTTTTCTCTATAAGATGGTGCAAATTTGAAGTTTTTAGGTTGAGTAGTTTTGGAGTTATAGTGGAAAATATGAAGTTACTGCTTGTTTTTTTTCGTTTGCTTGATAAGTTTATGGAAAACCGAAATACCTCTGGAAATATTAGAGCTAGAAATTTGTTGTAAAGGGAAAAGTTGTAGAGGAAAGTTTTCTCTATAAGATGGTGCAAATTTGAAGTTTTTAGGTTGAGTAGTTTTGGAGTTATAGTGGAATATATGAAGTTACTGCTTGTTTTTTTTTTCGTTTGCTTGATAAGTTTATGGAAAACCGAAATATCTCTGGAAATATTAGAGATAGAAATTTGTTGTAAACGGAAAAGTTGTAGAGAGAAGTTTTCTCTATAATATGGTGCAAGTTGGAAGTTTTTAGGTTGAGTAGTTTTGGAGTTATAGTGGAAAATATGAAGTTACTGCTTGTTTTTTTTCGTTTGCTTGATAAGTTTATGGAAAACCGAAATATCTCTGGAAATATTAGAGTTAGAAATTTGGTGTAAAGGGAAAAGTTGTAGAGGGAAGTTTTCTCTATAAGTTGATCAAAATTGGAAGTCTTTGGTATGACTAGATTAGAAGTTATATTGGAAATATGAAGTTAATGCGTGGTTTTCGATCACCACATTAAATTTCCAAAAAAACATAAATATCTCCAAAACTAAAAAAGTTAGAAAAAAACTCCAAATAAGAAAGTTATAGAGCAGACTTTTCTCTACAATCTCAAACAAACCAGAAATCTCTACGATAACCCATTCGAGCGTTACAGCACGTAAAAAAACCACTACGCAAAATACACATATACTACGTTCAATTCAACACGTCGGTGACGTCATCGCCACGTATACCCAATCCAACTTACCTTTACAATCTAGCTGTACTGTACTACCGCACGGTACTATATAGGACGGTACGATATCACCATCACACGTGTACGCCATGGCCTCCTTCGAATCCACCTTGTCACCGGGAATTCCCCCTTTTCCACTAACCAGCTCCCATTTTCCTCCGGCAGGTTGATCAGGCAATACGCAATCGCTGAAAAATAAATAAATAATTAATCAATAAATAATGGATTTTATTATAACCTTGTAGAAGATGAGATTATATTCATATTTGCGCGTAAAAATAGATGGAAATTTCGGTTTATGAAGAGATTTAATCGGGAAGTTATGTTTGTTTAATTCAATTGGTGTAAATTGGCTGGTTAAATTGCTCGATTAAGAGATTCAAGAGGATATTAGAAGTGCTGGAAAAAAATTGGGGAAGACTAAAATCGTGTTATAGTCCGTTCGCTATCAGGCGATGTAATTTTGTTATATTAAATGGGACAACCTCTATATTTTTGGATTCTACTCGAAGAGCTGATTTCAAAAAGGGGTTACACTTGATATATTGGTCTTATAATAAAGGTTGTACAGCCACTCAAACATTTGAAGTGAATAAATGTATTTAGTGGCTGTATATTCTTTATTATGAGACCAAAATATAAAGTGTGACCCATTTTTAGATTCTACTCGATGAGCTGATTTCAACGAGGGGTCACACTTGGAATCTTGGTCTTATAATAAAGGCTGTACAGCCACTCAAAAGTTTGAAATGAATAAATGTAGTGGCTGTATATTCTTTATTATGAGACCAAAATATAAAGTGTGGCCCATTTTTAGATTCTACTCGATGAGCTGATTTCAACGAGGGGTCACACTTGGAATCTTGGTCTTATAATAAAGGCTGTACAGCCACTCAAAAGTTTGAAATGAATAAATGTAGTGGCTGTATATTCTTTATTATGAGACCAAAATATAAAGTGTGGCCCATTTTTAGATTCTACTCGATGAGCTGATTTCAACGAGGGGTCACACTTGGAATCTTGGTCTTATAATAAAGGCTGTACAGCCACTCAAAAGTTTGAAATGAATAAATGTAGTGGCTGTATATTCTTTATTATGAGACCAAAATATAAAGTGTGACATATTTTTAGAATCTACTCGATGAGCTGATTTCAACGAGGGGTCACACTTGGTATGTTGGTCTAATAATAAAGGCTATACAGCCACTCAAAAGTTTGAAATGAATAAATGTATTTAGTGGCTGTATAATCTTTATTATGAGACCAAAATATAAAGTGTGACATATTTTTAGAATCTACTCGATGAGCTGATTCCAAAAAGGGGTTACACTTGATATATTGGTATTATAATAAAGGGTGTACAGCCACTCAAAAGTTTGAAGTGAATAAATGTATTTAGTGGCTGTATATTCTTTATTATGAGACCAAAATATAAAGTGTGGCCCATTTTTAGATTCTACTCGATGAGCTGATTTCAACAAGGGGTTCACACTTGGAATCTTGGTCTTATAATAAAGGCTGTACAGCCACTCAAAAGTTTGAAATGAATAAATGTAGTGGCTGTATATTCTTTATTATGAGACCAAAATATAAAGTGTGGCCCATTTTTAGATTCTACTCGATGAGCTGATTTCAACAAGGGGTCACACTTGATATATTGGCCTCATAATAAAGGCTGTACAGCCACTCAAAAGTTTGAATTGAATAAATGTATTTAGTGGCTGTATAATCTTTATTATGAGACCAAAATATAAAGTGTGACATATTTTTAGAATCTACTCGATGAGCTGATTCCAAAAAGGGGTTACACTTGATATATTGGTCTTATAATAAAGGGTGTACAGCCACTCAAAAGTTTGAAGTGAATAAATGTATTTAGTGGCTGTATATTCTTTATTATGAGACCAAAATATAAAGTGTGACACATTTTTAGATTCTACTCGATGAGCTGATTCCAAAAAGGGGTTACACTTGATATATTGGTCTCATAATAAAGGCTGTACAGCCACTCAAAAGTTTGAAGTGAATAAATTTATTTAGTGGCTGTATATTCTTTATTATGAGACCAAAATATAAAGTGTGACACATTTTTAGAATCTACTCGATGAGCTGATTTCAACGAGGGGTCACACTTGATATATTGGTCTCATAATAAAGGCTGTACAGCCACTCAAAAGTTTAAAATGAATAAATGTATTTAGTGGCTGTATATTCTTTATTATGAGACCAAAATATAAAGTGTGACACATTTTTAGATTCTACTCGATGAGCTGATTTCAACGAGGGGTTACACTTGATATATTGGTCTAATAATAAAGGCTATACAGCCACTCAAAATGTACCAATTTAGTGGCTCTTGATAGCGAACGGAGTATAAAAAAATCAACGCAAACAAAACAGACTTTTCTAAGCTAAATTCCAACTCACCTAGCACCCAAACACGTACCAACGACCCCACAAACACCTAAAAATTAATTACAATTAACAAAAATAATACCAACCCAACGAATCCCAATAATAATTACCCAAAGCGATCAAGCATCGCCCGAACATCTTCGCGAATTAATCAACAATTATTTGACCTACAACAATTAACCGACGAAATCACCGCATGCTACGATAACTCGATATAAAATCAAATCGACTGTTTCGTCGTCAGAGCGCACTCGATTACTGCGAGATGAAAACAGATTGGCCAGTTATTTAAATTAGAAAGAAAAAAATGGACGATTAGCTGATGTTGTTTGGCGAAGAAACGGGAAAAACCCGGCGTAAGAGTAGGCGGGAATCCCCGTCCAGCGGGCTGGGCCCGGTCGGGTTTTCGATCTGTCATTTAATTCTATTTTATTATTATTTTTTTGTAATTTGGATAACCCATCGAAGGAGCCTTTTTCTGTTTGCGGTTTTTGGCGAATTTTCGTGTGGTCTTCGTTTGTTTTTCGAATTGGATTGCCGAGTCGCAGTAGGCCGGTTATTATTATTATTATTATTACGAATTAAAAATGGATATAATCAAGCGTTTAATCGCGGCGAAATAAACATGCGATTTGATTAAAATAGATTTATTTTAATGATCGGGGTTATCTAGTAGACGTTTTAATTGGGTTTTTTGTGAACTCTCCGGGTTATTTCGTTGTGTATATGTTGCTTTTGTTATTGCGAATTGCTTATATCAGTTGCCTTTTAAATTGTACATTTGTACCATTTAAATGGATTATTTTTATGAAAGGGTTGGCAATTCTGGATATTTTTGCAGTTGGCTACACTGCGGATTTAAGAAATGCAGATTATCTAATTTTAACCACCATTTTTCTACCTATTAGAGTCAATTATCTCATTGTTACCGCCATTTTTAATAATACAAAAATTCAATTATCTAATTGTGAACGACATTTTCTACTCAAGATAGTCAATTATCTCATTGATACCGCCATTTTTTGTCCAAAAGAGTTAATTATCTCATTTTTAATGCTATTTTCTTTGCAAAAAACTCAATTATCTAATTGTGAACGCCATTTTCTATCAAAAAATGTCAATTATCTAATTTTTGCTGCTATTTTCTATAAACAAAACAGTCAATTATCTTATAGTTGAATCCATTTTTTTCCCAAAAGAGTCAATTATCTCATTTTTACTCCTATTTTCTATCAAAAAAAATTCAATTATCTCATTGTTACCGCCATTTTTAATTCAAAAATTCAATTATCTAATTGTGAACGACATTTTCTACTCAAGACAGTCAATTATCGCCATTTTTTTTATCCGAAAGAATCAATTATCTCATTTTTACTGCTATTTTCTATCCAAAAAAGTCAATTATCTAATTGTTAACGCCATTTTCTACTCAAGATAGTCAATTATCTCATTGAGAGCGCCATTTTCTATCAAAAAAAGTCAATTATCTAATTGTTAACGCCATTTTCTACTCAAGATAGTCAATTATCTCATTGAGAGCGCCATTTTCTATCCAAAAAGGTCAATTATCTAATTGTTAACGCCATTTTCTACTCAAGATAGTCAATTATCTCATTGAGAGCGCCATTTTCTATCAAAAAAAGTCAATTATCTAATTGTTAACGCCATTTTCTACTCAAGATAGTCAATTATCTCATTGAGAGCGCCATTTTCTATCCAAAAAGGTCAATTATCTAATTGTTAACGCCATTTTCTACTCAAGATAGTCAATTATCTCATTGAGAGCGCCATTTTCTATCAAAAAAAGTCAATTATCTAATTGTTAACGCCATTTTCTACTCAAGATAGTCAATTATCTCATTGAGAGCGCCATTTTCTATCCAAAAAAGTCAATTATCTAATTGTTAACGCCATTTTCTACTCAAGATAGTCAATTATCTCATTGAGAGCGCCATTTTCTATCCAAAAAAGTCAATTATCTAATTGTTAACGCCATTTTCTACTCAAGATAGTCAATTATCTCATTGAGAGCGCCATTTTCTATCCAAAAAAGTCAATTATCTAATTGTTAACGCCATTTTCTACTCAAGATAGTCAATTATCTCATTGAGAGCGCCATTTTCTATCCAAAAAAGTCAATTATCTAATTGTTAACGCCATTTTCTACTCAAGATAGTCAATTATCTCATTGAGAGCGCCATTTTCTATCCAAAAAAGTCAATTATCTCATTGAGAGCGCCATTTTCTATCCAAAAAAGTCAATTATCTAATTGTTAACGCCATTTTCTACTCAAGACAGTCAATTATCTCATTGTTACCGCCATTTTTTATCCAAAAGAGTCAATTATCTCATTTTTACTGCTATTTTCTGTACAAAAGAGTCAAGTATCTTAATGTTGCATCCATTTTTTTCCCGAAAGTGTCAATTATCTCATTTTTACTGCTATTTTCTATGCAAAAAATTCAATTATCTAATTGTCAACGCCATTTTCTACTCAAGACAGTCAATTATCTCATTGTTTCCGCCATTTTTTTATCCAAAAGAGTCAATTATCTCATTTTTACTGCTATTTTCTATGCAAAAAATTCAATTATCTAATTGTCAACGCCATTTTCTACTCAAGTCAGTCAATTTTCTCATTGTTTCCGCCATTTTTTTATCCAAAAGAGTCAATTATCTCATTTTTACTGCTATTTTCTGTACAAAAGAATCAATTATCTCATTGTTATCGCCATTTACTATCCAAAAAAGTCATTTATCTAATTGTGACTATCATTTTTCTACCAAATACAGCCAATTATCTAATTGTAACGGCCATTTTCTATCCAATTATCTATTAGCAGTGCTACCAACATATTTTTTTACCAACTAAAACTTAGCAACCAGTGTTACCAACGCATTTATTTTCTAACCAAAAATAGTCCCAACTTCACCATACCAAAAAAAAAACACAACTAAAACACTTGTAAAAAAAATACTTTATTGATCGATTTTATTAATTAATACCAACGAAGCTTCGAAAGCGAACAAAATGGCGGACATTAACCTAAGTAAACGAAATAAAAAAAAAAATCATCCCCTAACTAAAAGAACGCGGTGTCGAGGAAATCGCCACCAGGCGGGCGCCTCGTCGGAGATGACTTGCTCTTCACCACGTAGATCCGATCGCGCGAGGAAGTCCTCCGCCCGTCGGCGCTGACGGCCAGCGACCCGCCGGCGCCGATCCTCACGCGACCTCCTGGAGATCCCTTGGCGCTCCCCTCCGCGATCACCGTCCTACCCCCATCGTTCTCCAATACAGTGTAACTGGTCTCCACTCCACCAGGTCCCCTCCCGTCGCTTCCAGCAGGTTTTCTACCTGTTAACAACGAGTTTAGCACCTGGTGCAAGCCGGTACACCTCCTGGTGCTTACCTGATTTAGGTTCGCTACCTAGTGTAACATCTCCACCGGCTCCTCCAAAGGCTGTTATGATGTCGTCATCGTCTACCAGCACTCCCTTGCGGCCGTTACTTCCACGAATTACGACGGTTTCGTCTGCACCAGGTCGCCTCCTGTCGCTTCCAGAAGGTTTTCTACCTGTTAACAACGAGTTTAGCACCTGGTGCTAGGCGGTACACCTCCTGGTGCTTACCTGATTTAGGTTCACTACCTAGTGTAACATCTCCACCGGCTCCTCCAAAGGCTGTTATAACTCCATCATCGCTCACCACCACGCCTTTGCGGCCGTTACTTCCGCGGATCACGACGGTTTCGTCTGCACCAGGTCTCCTCCTGCCGCTTCCAGACGGTTTTCTACCTGTTAAAGAAGCGTTTAAAGCGTTTAAAGAGGCGACCTCCCGGTGCTTACCTCGTTCGCTTCCACCTAGCGTAGCATCTCCGCCGGCTCCTCCGTAGGCCCTGACGACGCCGTCCACGTTCCCGCGCAGCACCAGGCCCTCGCCGCCGTCGCCTCCTCGGATCACCAGCGCGTCCTTCCGGCCCGCTCCGGGCGCCGCCGCCTGGTGGACGTCGTCGCCGTAGTCTTCTGCAAACGGAAGTTCAGCGGGCTCAAAAGCGCGATCGGCGACGCCGCGGCGTCTGCGTCGCGACCAGTAGACGTCTCCACCAGGTCCCCCGTTGCTCAAGACGACGCCGTTCACCAGCGAATGGTCCAGGATCAGGCCGTCGCCGCCGCGGCCGCCGCGCGGGCTCGCGCCCGGCCTCCTGGGGGAGGGCCCGCGCCGGCGGGGCGCCTCCCGGGGGACGTCCTCTTCGTTGCGGCCGTAGGCCAGCGAGGTGAGGCCCGCGCCCACCACCGTGTTCGAGTTCCTGTTGCGCACTACGAGGCCCGAGCCCTTGCCGGAGGTGCCGCCCCGGAGGATCACCACGCCGTCGGGGTGCCTGATGAAGAGGTCGCCGTCGATGCGCACCTCGCTGTCGCCGTTTCGGATCACGGTGTCGCGCTCGCGGCGCACGCGAGCACCTGGGGGAGATCCGGGACCTGGTGGAGATCAGAAGAGACCTGGCGGTAAGCTTGGAAAAGCGAGATAAAAGACCACCGTGTAGGTGGGTCAAGCAGGCGTGGTTAGTAGGGGGAGGTGGAAGAGGCAGGAAAACGCCTTGCGGGGGCGGCGGTGGGGCTTTTTTTTTTGTTTTCTTGGTGGTTGAATTGAACTTGTTGGTGGTGGAGAAGAGGTCTGGTTGGAGATGTTTCAAATGGTTGAAGTTCTTGGTACTTGGTGTTCGTTTAGAAGCTTGTTTCTTGGTCATTTGTTGGTACTTTCTGGTGGTTCCAGATGATTTGTTGGTACTTTCAGGTGGTTCCCGGTGGTTTCAGGTGGTTCCTGGTGATTCCTGGTGATTCTAGGTGTTTCCTAGTGATTCCAGGTGGTTTGTTGGTAAATTCTGGTGATTCCAGGAGGTTCCTGGTGATTCCTGGTGATTCTAGGTGGTTCCTGGTGATTCTAGGTGTTTCCTGGTGATTCCAGGTGGTTTGTTGGTACTTTCTGGTGATTCCAGGAGGTTCCTGGTGATTCCTGGTGATTCTAGGTGGTTCCTAGTGATTCCAGGTGGTTTGTTGGTACTTTCTGGTGATTCCAGATGATTTGTTGGTACTTTTGTGGTAGTTCCAGATGATTTGTTGGTACTTTCTGGTGGTTCCAGGTGATTCCAGATGGTTTGTTGGTAAATTCTGCTGGTTCCAGGCGGTTCCTGGTGGTTTGTTGGTACTTTCTGGTGGTTCCAGATGATTTGTTGCTACTTTCTGGTGGTTCCAGATGATTTGTTGGTACTTTCTGGTGGTTCCAGGTGATTCCAGATGGTTTGTTGGTAAATTCTGGTGGTTCCAGGCGGTTCCTGGTGGTTTGTTGGTACTTTCTGGTGGTTCCAGATGATTTGTTGCTACTTTCTGGTGGTTCCAGGCGGTTCCTGGTGGTTTGTTGGTACTTTCTGGTGGTTCCAGATGATTTGTTGGTACTTTCTGGTGGTTCCAGGCGGTTCCTGGTGGTTTGTTGGTACTTTCTGGTGGTTCCAGATGATTTGTTGCTACTTTCTGGTGGTTCCAGATGATTTGTTGGTACTTTCTGGTGGTTCCAGGTGATTCCAGATGGTTTGTTGGTAAATTCTGGTGGTTCCAGGCGGTTCCTGGTGGTTTGTTGGTACTTTCTGGTGGTTCCAGATGATTTGTTGCTACTTTCTGGTGGTTCCAGTTGATTTGTTGGTACTTTCTGGTGGTTCCAGATGATTTGTTGGTACTTTTGTGGTAGTTCCAGATGATTTGTTGGTACTTTCTGGTGGTTCCAGATGATTTGTTGGTACTTTTGTGGTGGTTCCAGATGATTTGTTATTACTTTCTGGTAGTTCCAGATGATTTGTTGGTACTTTCTGGTGGTTCCAGATGATTTGTTATTACTTTCTGGTAGTTCCAGATGATTTGTTGGTACTTTCTGGTGGTTCCAGATGATTTGTTATTACTTTCTGGTAGTTCCAGATGATTTGTTGGTACTTTCTGGTGGTTCCAGATGATTCCAGATGGTTTGTTGGTAAATTCTGGTGGTTCCAGGCGGTTCCTGGTGGTTTGTTGGTACTTTCTGGTGGTTCCAGATGATTTGTTGGTACTTTCTGGTGGTTCGAGATGATTCCAGATGGTTTGTTGGTAAATTCTGGTGGTTCCAGGCGGTTCCTGGTGGTTCCTGGTGGTTCCTGGTGATTCCAGGTGGTTCCTGGTGATTCCTGGTGATTCTAGGTGTTTCCTGGTGATTCCAGGTGGTTTGTTAGTACTTTCTGGTGGTTCCTGGTGGTTCCAGGTGGTTCCTGGTGGTTCCTGGTGATTCCAGGTGGTTCCTGGTGATTCCTGGTGATTCTAGGTGTTTCCTGGTGATTCCAGGTGGTTTGTTGGTACTTTCTGGTGGTTCCTGGTGGTTCCAGGTGGTTTCAGGTGGTTCCTGGTGATTCTAGGTGTTTCCTAGTGATTCCAGGTGGTTTGTTGGTACTTTCTGGTGATTCCAGGAGGTTCCTGGTGATTCCTGGTGATTCTAGGTGTTTCCTGGTGATTCTAGGTGGTTTGTTGGTACTTTCTGGTGGTTCCTGGTGGTTCCAGGTGGTTTCAGGTGGTTCCTGGTGATTCTAGGTGTTTCCTAGTGATTCCAGGTGGTTTGTTGGTACTTTCTGGTGATTCCAGGAGGTTCCTGGTGATTCCTGGTGATTCTAGGTGTTTCCTGGTGATTCTAGGTGGTTTGTTGGTACTTTCTGGTGGTTCCTGGTGGTTCCCAGGTGGTTCCTGGTACTCTCACTTCATCTACCACCATCTTGGAACAACCTGGTGCTCCAGGTGATCTCCTCAGTTACGTATAGCAAGCAATGTACATTCTGCATAGCAACTTGATGTACATATTAACAACCTGGTGCTCCAGGTCATCATCTCCTCAGCAACTCCAGCAAGCTATGTACATCCTAGTTACGTACCTTCCCCTCGTCGCAGACCTCTCCTCCTGCGCCTCCTGCGGGCGTTCCAGCCGCCCCACTTGTTGAGGAAATTGTTCCTCCAGCGTCGGACGTCGCCGGCGGAGCCGCTGCCGGCGTCCACGAAGACGTTGCCGTCGATGGAGACGGCGCCGTTGTCGCCCAATCGCACGACGCCCTGGGCGAGCACGCGCACGTGCCCGTCGCCCTCCAGCCGCCCGAACACCTCCTGCACCAAGGTGGCCCTGCGCACGCTGGCCGTGCTGAACTGCCTGACGTAAACTGCACCAGGCGGTTTAGGAGATGGTGCCCAAATGTCGGGCGGGTTAACTTACATTCGCTTTGGCGTTTGGCGCGGTTTCCTGCCTCCTGGTGGACGGGGTACTTACCCGAGTCGACGTCGTCTTCGTAGTCGTCGAGCACCAGGTGTTTTCTGTCGCCGCTGCCTTTGATTACTAAACCTTCGCCGTCTTCGCCTACTACGAGGATGTCTCGCTTCCTTCTGCTGCCTCCTGGAGGAAGAAAATGCGTAAAAATAAGTCGATTTTTGGAGAGCTTCTTCGACGAGCTCCCGGAGAAGTGCCCCGTGCACTATTTCTAGTGCGAATTTCGTACCTTTCAGGTGCCCCAGGTCTCGTTTTCGGCGCTCCTCGGGGTAGTCCTCGTCGTCGTCGTCGTCGTCCTGGCCGCCGAGGACGAGCCCCACGTTGCCGGAGCCGCCGACGACGCGCTTCTTGCCCTTGTACTTGTGCACGTTCATCTGGTAGTGGCGCACCTCGGCGTGGCCGCCGTGGCCGCCGACGGCGCGCACCTTGCCGGTGACGCGGCCCCGGAGGATGATGAGGCCCTCGCCGCCGGCGCCGCCGACGATGTCCAGGGGGCCGTCGCCGGCGGGGCCGTCGAGGATGGCGTCGCCGCCGCGGCCGCCCGTCGACTCCACGTCGCCGCTTATGTAGATGGCGCGCTTGGCGAGCCGCTTCGAGGAGGCGGGGGACCTGGGGGACGGGGAGAAAAATTTGAAAATTCGGGTTTTGGGTAGCTTGTTTGACGAGCTGGGGGATTTGGAATGTATGTAGAAAAATGTTGATTTTTGGGGAGCTTCTTCGACGAGCTGGGGGATTCGGAAATTGTGTAAAAATAAATAGATTTTTGGAGAGTTTCTTCGACGAGCTGGGGGATTCGGAAAGTATGTAAAATAAGTCAATTTTTGGCGAGCTTCTTCGAGGAGGTGGGGGACTTGGTGGATGAGGGAAAAATGTGAGAAAATTTGGGTTTTGGGGAGCTGCTTTGACGAGCTGGGGGATTCGGAATGTATGTAAAATAAGTCAATTTTTGGCGAGCTTCTTCGCGGAGGTGGGGGACTTGGTGGATGAGTGAAAAATGTGAGAAAATTTGGGTTTTGGGGGTTTTGGGGAGCTGCTTTGACGGGGGATTCCGAAAATTCGTAAAAATAAGTCGATTTTTGGGGAGCTTCTTCGGCGAGCTGGGGGATTCGGAAATTGTGTAAAAATAAGTCGATTTTTGGGGAGCTTCTTCGACGAGCTGGGGGATTCGGAAATTGTGTAAAAATAAGTCGATTTTTGGGGAGCTTCTTCGACGAGCTGGGGGATTCGGAAAGTGTGTAAAAAAAGTCGATTTTTGGAGAGCGTCTTCGACGAGCTGGGGGACCCAAAAAATCTAAAAAAATCTCTTAAATTAACTCACCCGTCATCTTTGCCAATACTGGCACAACCAGCCAAAGACACGCCAATTACTGTCGACAACAAAGCAACAATTAAACCAAAATTATTACACTAAAAACAAATTATTTATTTACCAGCAATTAGGAACACTTTTAGCGACATTTCAAACACAAAAATCAACAAATTTTGCGCATAATTCAACAAACAAAAAATATTAATTTATCTACAGAGCCTACTCGGTTTTTGTGAATTGAACCGATTCCAGCGAGCGCTCGATGTCGATTGGATAATGCTCGAGATTTAAAAAATTATATATTCACCGCCTGCTCGATCGAGAAGAGTGGCGAGATAAGAAGAGAAAACCCGATTAATTATGGCGAGTTTGGCGTGGAATTCCCGCTGGCGCAGGCCAGCGTAAATTTAACCTTCACTGGATTAATTTTGCAATAAATTGTTCTATTTTTAAGATTGATACGTTTAAATTGGATTATTATAGTAGGCATTGGCTGTCATTAAAACGCCATTGTGAATTGTTTGATGTAAACGTCAAAAAAATTTTGTTTGTTTATTTTTATTTGATTAAATTTGCATTTTGATTTAAATTAATTATTCAACAATTCAAATTAAATTTTTCTATTTATACGACATTTATTGTATTATTTGTTTGTCAACACAATTTCTGATCAGTGGGCTTTGGCTGTCAATGTCATTTAAATGTCAAATTACAACGATGACATATTAGATGTATTAAAAATCGAATTAATGATAGTTTGTTAATTAATTAACGGGAAAAAGTTCGAAATTATAATGTCAACGAATTGGTATAATATCGTTTTTGAGGAATTCCAGTTTTGACCAAAAAAACCGAAAATAAAAAAAAAAAACATGGCGGAGGATGTGGGATAAAACCCAAACGGGAAATCGCGGTCGTACGAAATTTTCAAGGTGAATGTTAAGAATTTAATTTCTTAATAACATACCTAAGAAAAACAAAGAATTTTTTACGCATTCATTTACTTTGTAAATGTATTTACACGAGTCATCAAATTCCCCAATTTATAAAGAATATTCATCGCAGTATGCTATGTAAAAAATCCAATGTGGCCTTCTACTTCTACGGCTATTCAGCCTCTTTAAAAACCGCCATATTTAACACCCACGGCCTAAAGTCCCTAGATCTAGGGACTTTCCAAGGCCAACTTTGACGTTCTCGTGATCTTCAAAACGTCATAAAATCGCTACCTGACGTATAATCATAATAAAAATGCCGAACGAAATGATCGATTTCTTTCTAGCCCTGAACAGCGGCCCCGACATCTTGTCCACTTTCACCAAAAACGCCATCGAAAACGTTTTGTACGAATGCTGGAACCAGCTGACCATCATCAGGCACGTCAACACCTTCAACTTCGGCGAGTTCGACAACGACACCGTCCAGTATCAAACCATCGAGGAAAGGTAAGATCAAAAAATTAGCAAAAAATAACCAAAGGAAGACCAAGGAAAGGCCATACAAATGCCATTGAAAGAAAGACCAAATAAAGACCAATGGATGGCCAAAGAAAGACCAAAGAAAGACCAAAGAGAGACCAAAGAAAGACCAAATGCAGACCAAAGAAAGGCCAAAGATAGACCAAAGAAATGCCAATAAAAGAAAGACCAAAGAAAGACCAATGAAAGGCCAAAGGTAGACCAAAGAAATGCCAAAGAAAGACCAAAGAAACACCAAAGACAGACCAAAGAAAGACCAATGAAAGAAGGAGCAAAGAAAGACCACAGAAAGGCCAAAGATAGACCAAAGAAATGCAAATGAAAGAAAGACCAAAGAAAGACCAAATAAAGGCCAAAGAAAGACCAAAGAGAGACCAAAGAAAGACCAAAGAAATGCCAATGAAAGACCAAAGAAACACCAAAGACAGACCAATGAAAGAAGGAGCAAAGAAAGATCAATGAAAGGCCAAAGAAATACCACAGAAAGGCCAAAGATAGACCAAAGAAATGACAATGAAAGAAAGCCTAATGAATGGCCAAAGAAAGACCAAAAAGAGGCCAAAGATAGACCAAAGAAATGCCAATAAAAGAAAGACCAATGAATGGCCAAAGAAAGACCAAAAAGAGGCCAAAAAAAGACCAAAGGCAGACCAAAGAAAGACCAATGAAAGAAGGATCAAAGAAAGGCCAAAGAAAGACCAAAGAAAGGCCAAAGATAGACCAAAGAAATGCCAAAGACAGACCAAAGAAAGACCAATGAAAGAATGAGCAAAGAAAGATCAATGAAAGGCCAAAGAAATACCACAGAAAGGCCAAAGATAGACCAAAGAAATGCCAATAAAAGAAAGACCAATGAATGGCCAAAGAAAGACCAAAAAGAGGCCAAAGAAAGACCAAAGAAAGACCAAAGGCAGACCAAAGAAAGACCAATGAAAGAAGGATCAAAGAAAGGCCAAAGAAAGACCAAAGAAAGGCCAAAGATAGACCAAAGAAATGACAATGAAAGAAAGCCTAATGAATGGCCAAAGAAAGACCAAAAAGAGGCCAAAGAAAGACCAAAGAAACGCCAAAGGCAGACCAAAGAAATGTCAATGAAAGAAAGACCAATGAATGGCCAAAGAAAGACCAAAGAAAGGCCAAAGAAAGGCCAAAGAAAGGCCAAAGAAAGGCCAAAGAAAGACCAATGAAAGAAAGAGCAAAGAAAGACCAAAGAAAGGCCAAAGAAAGGCCAAAGAGAGACCAAAAAAACACCAAAGACAGACCAAAGAAAGACCAATGAAAGGCCAAAGAAAGATCAAAGAAAGACCAACTATAGACCAATCTTAGACCAAAGATAGGCCAAAGAAAGACCAATGAAAGGCCAAAGAGAGACCAAAAAAACACCAAAGACAGACCAAAGAAAGACCAATGAAAGGCCAAAGAAAGATCAAAGGAAGACCAACTATAGACCAATCTTAGACCAAAGATAGGCCAAAGACAGACCAATCTTAGAGACCAAAATTCCCGCGATTTACACACACACGCTCCGCCTTTTCCAGGATAACCAAATCGGAGAACTACGAGGACATGAAGATCCCCGCCATCGGCATCAACCAGGACAAGCTGGCCACCGACATCACCAACTTGATCAACATCTGCAAGAAGACCTCGCAGGAGATCGTCCAGGCGGGCACCTACAAGATCCTCAAGGACTCCATCAAGTTCATGAGGCGCATGAAGCGCGACGTCGACGAGCTCTACAAGCAGAAGGACAACAACGTCAAGCTGATCAAGACGCTCAAGACCCAGATCGAGGAGGAGCGCAACGCCTCCTTGAAGCTGATCGAGGAAATCGATGATGACATCCAGCAGATCCGATTCGAAGTGGAGGATATCATAGGTAGATCAATGCCGGTGCTGGGCGCCTGGGGGAGCTCATAAAACTCTTCTTCTGGAAGGCGTGGAATCCTCCAGGTGCCTGCACAGCCCTTCCGGCTTCCCCAGCGCCTCATCTACAGGGATTTTCAGTGTACGGCAAGACCGAGAAGAAGTTCCTCTTCCACTACGAGGAGACCAGGAGGCGCCAGAACCTGCTCAAGTGCAAGATCGCCGAGAACCGCTCCTTGGACGTCATCGAAAAGAACAAGGAAAAGATCGAGCTCGAGCAAAAGTGCCACAAACTCTTCCTGGACTACATAGTAGAAGACCAAGAGGTAACCCACGGCCGCCTAATTCCTACTCGCCGTCATTTGCAGAGGCAACTTTAGCCCCTTTTGCATACGTGACCCGCATTGCAGGACCTGCTGAAGGCCACGGAGTACTGGACCAACACCTACGAGACGGAGGTGGAGCGCAAGGAGAACGAGCTGATGAAGATGAAGGGCGAGCTGGACTGCACGCAGGACGAGCTGGACAAGGCCACGCAGAAGTACGACAGGCGACAGGCGGAGATCGACCGCTGGGAGGACTACAAGAGGATCAAACGGGAGAAGGAGGAGCGGATCAAGCTGGAGATTTGGGCCATAACTAGGATACAGGTGAGGCTTGAAATGGGGAAGATTTGAGGGGTTTGTTGAAGGTGCTGGTGGGGATTGAAATGGAGTAGATGAGGGGTATGTTGAAGGTGTTGGTGGGGATTGAGATAGGGGAGATTTGAGGGGTTGTTGAAGGTGCTGGTGGGGATTGAAATGGGGAACATTTGAGGGGTTTGTTGGACAATAACGGCGGTGATTGTTGTAGGCTTGGTGGAGGGGGACGATGGTGAGGAAGGATATTCCGCCAGGTGGGAAGCCAGAGATGACCAAGAGCATTAAGAGTAAGAGGTCCAAGGCGAGCAAGGGGGGCAAGAAGGGGAAGAAGAAGGG
Organism: Phyllotreta cruciferae; assembly: GCA_917563865.1. Classification (NCBI taxonomy): domain Eukaryota; kingdom Metazoa; phylum Arthropoda; class Insecta; order Coleoptera; family Chrysomelidae; genus Phyllotreta; species Phyllotreta cruciferae. The sequence goes on along the minus strand of OU830618.1, from coordinate 362,004 downwards.
ATAGGAAAGGTTGTGGTGTGTGGAAAATTAGAATAAAGTGCGTTGATAAATTAGTTGGAGTGGATTGTTTAGGATTTGGACATGTTTGTTCAAGAGTTGGACAAACTTGTTGCCTCCATTTTGGATTATAGATTTAATGGGTTTGTCAAGAATAGGGGGATCTGTTGGACAAATTTCTTATCGCGTTTTTGGACAACTTGTTATCTTAGTTTTGGACTGTAAATTTAATAGACATTTATCCGAAATAAGGGAATGTGTTGAACAAATGATCATGCTTTGGATAAACATGTTATCTTAATTTTGGACAAATTTATCTCAATTTTGAACAAACTTATCTCAATTTTGGACAAACTTGTTATCTCAATTTTGGACAAATTTTTTATCTCAATTTTGGATAAATTTTTTATCTCAATTTTGGACAAATTTTTAATCTCAATTTTGGACAAACTTCTTATCTCAATTATGGACAAACTTATCTCAATTTTGAACAAACTTATCTCAATTTTGAACAAACTTATCTCAATTTTGGACAAACTTCTTATCTCAATTATGGACAAACTTATCTCAATTTTGTACAAACTTATCTCAATTTTGAACAAACTTATCTCAATTTTGTACAAACTTATCTCAATTTTGAACAAACTTATCTCAATTTTGGACAAACTTGTTATCTCAATTTTGGACAAATTTTTTATCTCAATTTTGGATACATTTTTTATCTCAATTTTGGATAAATTTTTTATCTCAATTTTGGATAAATTTTTTATCTCAATTTTGGATAAATTTTTTATCTCATTTTTGGACAAATTTTTAATCTCAATTTTGGACAAACTTCTTATCTCAATTTTAGACAAATTTTTTATCTCAATTTTGGACAAACTTCTTATCTCAATTATGGACAAACTTATTCAATTTTGTACAAACTTATCTCAATTTTGTACAAACTTATCTCAATTTTGAACAAACTTATCTCAATTTTGGACAAATTTTTTATCTCAATTTTGGACAAATTTTTTATCTCAATTTTGGACAAACTTGTTATCTCAATTTTGGACAAATTTTTTATCTCAATTTTGGACAAATTTTTAATCTCAATTTTGGACAAACTTATCTCAATTTTGGACAAACTTCTTATCTCAATTATCGACAAACTTATATCAATTTTGAACAAACTTGTCTCAATTTTGAACAAACTTATCTCAATTTTGAACCAACTTATCTCAAATTTGGACAAACTTCTTATCTCAATTTTGGACAAACTTCAATTTTGTACAAACTTATCTCAATTTTGGACACATTTTTTATCTCAATTTTGAACAAACTCATCTCAATTTTGGACTACAAATTTAGTAGACTTCTATTTAGAATAAGGACTGGGAATTTGGTAAATTTGTAATTAAAACAGAATCGGTTAAATTTTCAATGATTTATTCAATTTTCCAGTTTGTGATATACAAATATAAAATACAAAAAAAAATGACACAAATAAAATAAAATAAATCAATTCGCATTGATCGAATCTTTACAAAAAAAAAAAAAAGATAAACGGGACAACCGGAACAAATAAAAACATCGCTTAATTATTAATCATTTTTTGTGTTTTAAATACTTATTTTCTTAATCGTTATTTTCCTTCTCTCTTTCGCTTTCGCCGACCGTCTATCTTCTATCTCTCGAATCGGATCTGCCGCGAGAATCTCGACTCCTCGAACGAGATCTCGGACTTCTCGAACGTCTCGGCGATCTTGATCTAAAAAAATCACGAAATTAGACAAATTCTTTCCTTTTACTTTTAAAAAAAATTTAAACGCAAACTATTCGACAGAAATTTATGCGAAAAGAAAGTTCCAGAACCAATCAGAACTGTCCGGGATCGTTCAGAACCCTTTTAGAATTGACCAGGACAATTCGAAACAGTTCAGAATGATCTTAGAACTATTTAGACCTGTCCAGGACAATTTAAAACAGTTCAGGATGATCTTTGAAGAGTCCAAAAACATTTAGAACTATTTTAGAACTGACCAGAACAATTTGAAACAGTTCAGAACAATCTTAGTACCATTTAGACCTGTCCAGGACAATTTAAAACAGTTCAGAATAATCGTAGAACAGTCCAAAAACATTTAGAACCATTTTAGAACTGACCAGAACAATTTGAAACAGTTCAGAACAATTTAGAACCATTTAGACCTGTCCAGGACAATTTAAAACAGTTCAGAATAATCGTAGAACAGTCCAAAAACATTTAGAACCATTTTAGAACTGACCAGAACAATTTGAAACAGTTCAGAACAATTTAGAACCATTTAGACCTGTCCAGGACAATTTGAAACAGTTCAGAATGATCTTAGAACAGTCCAAAAACATTTAGAACCATTTTAGAACTGACCAGAACAATTTGAAACAGTTCAGAACAATTTAGAACCATTTAGACCTGTCCAGGACAATTTGAAACAGTTCAGAATGATCTTAGAACAGTCCAAAAACATTTAGAACCATTTTAGAACTGACCAGAACAATTTGAAACAGTTCAGAACAATTTAGAACCATTTAGACCTGTCCAGGACAATTTGAAACAGTTCAGAATGATCTTAGAACAGTCCAAAAACATTTAGAACCATTTTAGAACAGACCAGAACAATTTGAAACAGTTCAGAACAATCTTAGAACCATTTAGACCTGTCCAGGACAATTTGAAACAGTTCAGAATGATCTTAGAACAGTCCAAAAACATTTAGAACCATTTTAGAACTGACCAGAACAATTTGAAACAGTTCAGAACAATTTAGAACCATTTAGACCTGTCCAGGACAATTTGAAACAGTTCAGAATGATCTTAGAACAGTCCAAAAACATTTAGAACCATTTTAGAACAGACCAGAACAATTTGAAACAGTTCAGAACAATCTTAGAACCATTTAGACCTGTCTAGGACAATTTAAAACAGTTCTGAACCATCTTAGAACCATTTACACCTGTCCAGGACAATGTGAAACAGTTCAGAATGATCTTAGAACAGTCCAAAAACATTTAGAACCATTTTAGAACTGACCAGAACAATTTGAAACAGTTCAGAACAATTTAGAACCATTTAGACCTGTCCAGGACAATTTGAAACAGTTCAGAATGATCTTAGAACAGTCCAAAAACATTTAGAACCATTTTAGAACTGACCAGAACAATTTGAAACAGTTCAGAACAATTTAGAACCATTTAGACCTGTCCAGGACAATTTGAAACAGTTCAGAATGATCTTAGAACAGTCCAAAAACATTTAGAACCATTTTAGAACTGACCAGAACAATTTGAAACAGTTCAGAACAATTTAGAACCATTTAGACCTGTCCAGGACAATTTGAAACAGTTCAGAATGATCTTAGAACAGTCCAAAAACATTTAGAACCATTTTAGAACTGACCAGAACAATTTGAAACAGTTCAGAACAATTTAGAACCATTTAGACCTGTCCAGGACAATTTGAAACAGTTCAGAATGATCTTAGAACAGTCCAAAAACATTTAGAACCATTTTAGAACTGACCAGAACAATTTGAAACAGTTCAGAACAATTTAGAACCATTTAGACCTGTCCAGGACAATTTGAAACAGTTCAGAATGATCTTAGAACAGTCCAAAAACATTTAGAACCATTTTAGAACAGACCAGAACAATTTGAAACAGTTCAGAACAATCTTAGAACCATTTAGACCTGTCCAGGACAATTTGAAACAGTTCAGAATGATCTTAGAACAGTCCAAAAACATTTAGAACCATTTTAGAACTGACCAGAACAATTTGAAACAGTTCAGAACAATTTAGAACCATTTAGACCTGTCCAGGACAATTTGAAACAGTTCAGAATGATCTTAGAACAGTCCAAAAACATTTAGAACCATTTTAGAACAGACCAGAACAATTTGAAACAGTTCAGAACAATCTTAGAACCATTTAGACCTGTCTAGGACAATTTAAAACAGTTCTGAACCATCTTAGAACCATTTACACCTGTCCAGGACAATGTGAAACAGTTCAGAATGATCTTAGAACAGTCCAAAAACATTTAGAACCATTTTAGAACTGACCAGAACAATTTAAAACAGTTCAGAACAATCTTAGAACCATTTAGACCTGTCCAGGACAATTCGAAACAGTTCAGAACGATCTTAGAACCATTTAGAATCATCCATAATCATTTAGAACAGTTTCAGGATAATTTGGAACGGTCCAGGACAGGTCCTGAACTAGTTAGAATAGTCAAATTTACTTCCAAAATTATTTGAATTTTAACTTTAACCCAGAACTTTCAAATCGCACACAAATAAATTAATCACTATGAAATAAACCCTTTCGAAATTAACTAAATTTGATATAAAAAAAAAAAACAAAGTAAAATGTACATTCGATCGAAATCAATTATATACAGGACGTCCCGACAATAATGCAGCAAAATGTAAACACTTAATCGAGTTATAAAAAAAAAGCGGCCTCGACTTTTCGAGTTTACAGAGCAAATTCTCAAGTGACTGCTACACCGAACGTATCGAGGCCGCTTCTAAAATACGACACGCAGCAATTTCGGGACGCCCCGTATACAACGCGAGTCGCTTATAAATTTGAAATTTGCTTTACTTATTAAAATTTGTATATTAGTTTGTCCTTACGCTAGAAACGTCGGGGAGTTGCGGCAAAAGGAGTCCCTGTCGCTAGAGTTTTGCTCTACCCGAGATGATTTAGTTCATTGAGGGGCCGGTTGAGTTGAGTTGAGTTGAGTTGAGTTGAGTTGAGTTGGTTTATTTTTTTTTTTTGAATATTCAGGTTCTCATCGGGAAGATTATTTTCGCAGCCGGAGGAAGGTTTATTTGCGGTGCTGTGACCGGTGGTTGCGTAGACATTTTTTTGGTTTCGAATTCGAAGGTGTTGGGGACAAGCTGGACGAATTTCCCGCCGGCCATTTCGTTGGGAATACCACGGGCTGTTGTGCGGCCCGAGGACGGGGCCTCGCATGCTTGATGTTCCCAACGAAACGTGGAAATTTCGCCGGCCTGTACTTATTCGGACATAACGCAAACAAGTTATAATAAAAATACGTCGGGCGAATCTGGAAGGAAATTTCGAATTCAAACTACAACATTTGCATGTTGGGATCGTTTTAGAGGACAATTTTGAACAGTTCAGAATTATCTTAGAACTATTTAGACCTGTTCAGGACAATTTGAAACAGTTCAGAACGATCTTAGAACCATTTAGACCTGTACAGGACAATTTAAAACAGTTCAGAATGATCTTAGAACTATTTAGACCTGTCCAGGACAATTTAAAACAGTTCTGAACGATCGTAGAGCAGTCCAAAAGCATTTAGAACGATTTTAGAACTGACCAGGACAATTTGAAACAGTTCAGAACGATCTTAGAACCATTTTAGACATGTCCAGGACAATTTGAAAAAGTTCATAACGATCTTAGAACCATGTAGAGCTGTACAGGGCAATTTAAAACAGTTCAGAATGATGTTACAACAGTTCATAATCATTTAGAACCCTTTAAGAACTATCCAGGACAATTTTGAACAGTTCAGAACGATCTTAGAACCATTTAGACCTGTCCAGGATAATTTGAAACAGTTCAGAATGATCGTAGAACAGTCCAAAAACATTTAGAACTATTTTAGAACTGACCAGGACAATTTGAAACAGTTCACAATGATCGTAGAACAGTCCAAAAATATTTAGAACTATTTTAGACCTGTCCAGGACAATTTAAAACAGTTCTGAACCATCTTAGAACAGTCCAAAAGAATTTAGAACCATTTAGACCTGTCCAGGACAATTTGAAACAGTTCAGAACAATCTTAGAACAGTCCAAAAGAATGTAGAACCATTTAGACCTGTACAGGACAATTTAAGAGTTCAAAATGATGTTACAACAATTCGCAATCATTTAGAACTGATTCAGAATCGTTCAGAACCCTTTTAGAACAATTTAAAACAGTTCAGGACGATCCTAGAATAGTCTACAATCATTTAGAACTGATTCAGGATCGTTCAGAACCCTTTTGAAACAGTTCAGATCGTTTGGGATCGTTCAGAAGCCTTTTAGGACAATTTTGAACAGTCCAGTACGATGTTACAACAGTTCATAATCATTTAGAACTGATTCAGAATCGTTCAGAACAATTTAAAACAGTTCAGAACGATCCTAGAACAGTCCACAATCATTTAGAACTGATTCAGGATCGTTCAGAACTCTTTTAGAACTGATTAAGACAGATTGAAATAGTTCAGAACGATCCTAGAACAGTCCACAATCACTTAGAACTCATTCAGAATCGTTCAGAACCCTTTTAGAACAATTTAAAACAGTTCAGGACGATCCTAGAATAGTCTACAATCATTTGGAACTGATTCAGAATCGTTCAGAACCCTTTTAAAACTGATTAAGACGAAATGAAATAGTTCAGAACGATATTAGAATAGTCCACAATCATTCAGGATCGTTCAGAAACCTTTTGAAACAGTTCAGAACTGAAAATTAATCACAATGAAAAAAAAAAAACAGTTTCGCAATAAACCCCAAAATTTCCTTCCAATTTCACCCATTTTTTTTGTATAGAAAAAACGGCCCTTTTTCTTCCTCATCCAAAAAAATCTCACCAAAAAAATGTACCCTTTCCAAGGCCTACTTATATTAAATATCGAATAAATCTAATTCACTTCGAAAAGACTATACACAACTTTACTCAAAAAAAAAAAAAAAAAAGAAGAAGAAAAAGAGCCATTTTTCCAGCATATTTCCTACAATATTTTTACCACAATCGGCTATAATCTGACAACACGCCGTCCATTTACAACCATCGGTTAGTGTTGCGCGCACCAGCACGTTGTCGGTTGGCTGATCGGATTGGTGGTTGGTCGAAGATTAGTTTTTTTGATGAGAACTGGCGGATATTTTGTTTGATTGGTATTGGTGGAGAAGATTTTTTTTGGTTGGCTGGCGGGCGGTTGGCGCCGAGGCCGACGGCGGGAGGCGGTTTTGTGCGTGTTTATTCGATGTGAGGTGAAGAAGATGTTTTGATCATCGGACCGGTAGAGGGGCCCGGTTAGGTAGCAAGGAGTTTAAACGGCAGTGGGGCTGTGAGCCTGCAATCAGCGCCAAACCATTTCGATTTTACACCAACGTTCATTCTAGTTTAATTACTACTAAATTTTTAATTAAAAAAAAAAACGAAACGAAAGATAGACCATCGATTAATCGAAATATTTACAATAGAATGGAGAAGACCACGATGTGAGATAGGCGGATTTCGGTAAAAGATACGATTAGAAATGATTCCCGTTGAAATTTTACTACATCCGGCAACGTCGCTTTTAAACACACAGATCCGTAAGCGGAGATACTTTTTTATTTTTGACATTGACGTTTGTATGTACACTGATGTTGTGTCATCTGCTGGGGCTATTCAGCCAATGGAGAAGACGATTAGAAATGATTTATTAGAGCTCAAAATCGTTTTCAGTTGCTCAAAATGTGTTGTAATTAAAAAGTTATAGCACTTTGAAATTTAAAAATTTCGGGTTTTGACTCATACTTTATCGACCAATCATAAACCACTCGCGTTTTGTTGTATAAATAAATAGTATGAATTTTCGAACGCAGTAACAAAGAATAGACAAACGAACAAAAATCAAACTGTCATTTGTCAGATTTTTCTGAAAATTGCACAAAACAAATTACACGAATTGCAGTTGGGCACAAAACACTTTACTAATAATATTGACGTTGACAATGTTGCCAAATAAATTTTTCAGGACCATTATTTGTGTTTTTAACACGAAAATCGGTTACAATTTATACAGATGAAGATGTTATTTCAATATTAATATATCGAATTATCCATTAGGTAATGGAAGAAATGGATAAATCAGAAAATGTTTATTGCAATAAATATACAAAAAAACGCACATTTTGCAGGAGTAAAGAAGAGTAATAGGAAACGTGGCAACCTTGCTAAATGTGACGTCTCTTTTGCAACTCTCGCTTTGATTGAAGCAGAGTGTATGACGATTGTGTGACGTTTTTCAAACTTTAAAAATTAATTGCGGCCTTATTGGCAACAGAAAAAAATAAAAATTTTATTAAGCGCCTTCTTATAACACACAGTTTTGAAAAAAAAATTAAGAAAAAAAGTTGTGGTCTTCTCCATTAATTTTATTACCATTCTATTTATCTTTCGTTTTGTTTTTCTCTTTCGATACCCTTCCGATTGTTCGAATATTAAAATACGCATCAAATTCGCTCGATTAACAATCGGAAAAAGTACACAGCAGTATATATGAAAAATATCTTCCTTAAAACAATAACTAAAAAAGACATTTTTCGCTCGATTAATCAAAAAATAAAAAAAACAAAAATAATTAATACTAATTATCTCAGTATTAATTACCTCGAATACCTTGAGGGTCCTCGTCTGCCGCCGCCTCCTCCTCTCCTAGACCGTCCGTTCGACATCTCCACTCGAACTCTCGTACCGCAACAACGCCTATACAACAACAAAAATACGTTAACAACAATTAAACAACAACAGGCTATTCAGCCAACTTCAATTAACCACTCGATACTTTCTCGCTCAAATACCAAGTAAAAGGCCACAAATTAACATTCCGAAAGCATCGAGTAGGCCATACAACAATACTCGCATTAACCACAGCCACATTACAACACCTAAAGGCTATTCAGCCAATTTCTATAACCTACTCGATACCATCTCGAATCGCTCAAATACCAAGTAAAAGGCCACAAATTAACTTTCCGAAAGCATCGAGTAGGCCATACAACAATACTCGCATTAATCACAGCCACATTACAACACCTAAAGGCTATTCAGCCAACTTCTATAACCTACTCGATACCATCTCGAATCGCTCAAATACCAAGTAAAAGGCCACAAATTAACTTTCCGAAAGCATCGAGTAGGCCATACAACAATACTCGCATTAACCACAGCCACATTACAACACCTAAAGGCTATTCAGCCAATTTCTATAACCTACTCGATACCATCTCGAATCGCTTAAATACCAAGTAAAAGGCCACAAATTAAATTTCCGAAAGCATCGAGTAGGCCATACAACAATACTCGCATTAACCACAGCCACATTACAACACCTAAAGGCTATTCAGCCAATTTCTATAACCTACTCGATACCATCTCGAATCGCTCAAATACCAAGTAAAAGGCCACAAATTAACTTTCCGAAAGCATCGAGTAGGCCATACAACAATACTCGCATTAATCACAGCCACATTACAACACCTAAAGGCTATTCAGCCAATTTCTATAACCTACTCGATACCTTCTCGAATCGCTCAAATACCAAGTAAAAGGCCACAAATTAAATTTCCGAAAGCATCGAGTAGGCCATACAAAACCCATTAACCACAGCCACATTACAACACCTAAAGGCTATTCAGCCAACTTCTATAACCTACTCGATACCTTCTCGAATCGCTTAAATATCGAGTAAAAGGCCACAAATTAACTTTCCGAAAGCATCGAGTAGGCCATACAACAATACTCGCATTAACCACAGCCACATTACAACACCTAAAGGCTATTCAGCCAATTTCTATAACCTACTCAATACCTTCTCGAATCGCTCAAATACCAAGTAAAAGGCCACAAATTAAATTTCCGAAAGCATCGAGTAGGCCATACAACAATACTCGCATTAACCACAGCCACATTACAACACCTAAAGGCTATTCAGCCAATTTCTATAACCTACTCAATACCTTCTAGAATCGCTCAAATACCAAGTAAAAGGCCACAAATTAACTTTCCGAAAGCATCGAGTAGGCCATACAACAATACTCACATTAACCACAGCCACATTACAACACCTAAAGGCTATTCAGCCAATTTCTATAACCTACTCAATACCTTCTCGAATCGCTCAAATACCAAGTAAAAGGCCACAAATTAAATTTCCGAAAGCATCGAGTAGGCCATACAACAATACTCGCATTAACCACAGCCACATTACAACACCTAAAGGCTATTCAGCCAATTTCTAAAACCTACTCGATACCTTCTCGAATCGCTCAAATACCAAGTAAAAGGCCACAAATTAAATTTCCGAAAGCATCGAGTAGGCCATACAACAATACTCACATTAACCACAGCCACATTACAACACCTAAAGGCTATTCAGCCAATTTCTATAACCTACTCAATACCTTCTCGAATCGCTCAAATACCAAGTAAAAGGCCACAAATTAAATTTCCGAAAGCATCGAGTAGGCCATACAACAATACTCGCATTAATCACAGCCACATTACAACACCTAAAGGCTATTCAGCCAATTTCTATAACCTACTCGATACCATCTCGAATCGCTCAAATACCAAGTAAAAGGCCACAAATTAACTTTCCGAAAGCATCGAGTAGGCCATACAACAATACTCGCATTAATCACAGCCACATTACAACACCTAAAGGCTATTCAGCCAATTTCTATAACCTACTCGATACCTTCTCGAATCGCTCAAATACCAAGTAAAAGGCCACAAATTAAATTTCCGAAAGCATCGAGTAGGCCATACAAAACCCATTAACCACAGCCACATTACAACACCTAAAGGCTATTCAGCCAACTTCTATAACCTACTCGATACCTTCTCGAATCGCTTAAATATCGAGTAAAAGGCCACAAATTAACTTTCCGAAAGCATCGAGTAGGCCATACAACAATACTCGCATTAACCACAGCCACATTACAACACCTAAAGGCTATTCAGCCAATTTCTATAACCTACTCAATACCTTCTAGAATCGCTCAAATACCAAGTAAAAGGCCACAAATTAACTTTCCGAAAGCATCGAGTAGGCCATACAACAATACTCACATTAACCACAGCCACATTACAACACCTAAAGGCTATTCAGCCAATTTCTATAACCTACTCAATACCTTCTCGAATCGCTCAAATACCAAGTAAAAGGCCACAAATTAAATTTCCGAAAGCATCGAGTAGGCCATACAACAATACTCGCATTAACCACAGCCACATTACAACACCTAAAGGCTATTCAGCCAATTTCTAAAACCTACTCGATACCTTCTCGAATCGCTCAAATACCAAGTAAAAGGCCACAAATTAAATTTCCCAAAGCATCGAGTAGGCATACAACAATATGTTACAAGCTAGTACTAAGTAAAAGGCCACTAACAGGCATTCGAAGTCAACAATACGACACCTGTAGGTACTATTAAGTAAAAGGCCAATTAGACTTACGTTCCGTCTAGCCCTCGTACGGCGTCCTCGGCGTCTCGGGGGTCCTCGAATTCGACGAAGGCGAAGCCCGGGGGGTTCCTGGCCACCCAGACGTTCCTTAAGGGGCCGTACTTGCCGAAGGCGCTCTCGATTTCGTGCTTGCTGGCCGACGAGCCCAAGTTGCCCACGTACACCTTGCAGGAGAGGTCCCATTCTCTGTAGCGAGACATGTCCGGCCTGGAAAAAGTGGGTATTAAGTTCGATAACGAGCCGAATGGCCGATTGTGGGGGTACCTGTTTCTGGATATTGTGGCTGTTTGTGCGAACTGTTGGGGTCTCGCAAGTTGCGGAAATCGGTTGAGTTGGGTTTGCTGGTTGGATTTCGAGCTGAAACGAACTGATTTAGTTGGGTTTTTTCGGTTTTTAACGCTATTCTCTGGCGCCTCCTCGTCCACAAGCAAACTGTTGTTGAAAATGGCGGATTACCGATCGAGTAGAGCGGACGGTGACAGGTGAAGTGACAGCTGGCAGGTATTCGATTCGTATCGATAATTCGAATTGTTTTTTAATTATTAGTAATTAGATTAGAATTAATTAAAGGAAATTGATTTAATTGATCAAATTCGTACGTCGACTATTTATTTACGAAATCAGTAGGTAAATAACGCTGTTTTATTGCATTAAATATCGATTATTCAGAATCGATTTTTACGATACGTCAAAATTGTCAATGTCAATTTTATTGGGGTCTTTTAGAACTACAGATGAAATGCTCAAGCCCTTGTTAGTTTTTTATATAAACAAATATACCACTCATCACTCGGATTAGTCGACTAATCGGCTCTTTAGGGATATTATTCTACCCTGTAAGTCTCGTAGTAAAAGGCCACCGATGGAAAAAGTAGAAAAACGTGGACCAATCAGAAGTCGCCACCCAATTTGACTTTGACAGCTCCCAGAAGTATAAAATTTTTCGAGCCGTATTCATTGTTTTTGTAAACGTGTTATGTGTCGGTTTAATTGAAAAACAGCGAGCGTTTCTAATAAATTCGACACTTATTCATAAATAAAACTAGCGAGTGCGAATTCTAGCTAAATTCACCCGACATAACCTAACTTCTTCCTACCACAAACTAGGAAAAAATGGATCTCCAGCCGGTAATTTTCGCTCTTATACTATGCGTACTAGCCGTGGAAGGCCTAAAGCCCGGAGAATGCGAAGGTACCACATCAAATCTACTTATTACATCCAAAATTTATTAACTTATTAACTTCCAGTATGCATCAAAACCCTAAACAAATTCTCGGCCACCTTGACCGAAGACACCAAAAAAGACCCCAAGAAAATCGAGGCCAAATTCAAAGACTTCTGCAAGAGCGCGAAGAATAAAGAAAATCGATTCGTAAGTACAAATCGTACACATCTAGTTACCTATGAATATACAATAAAATCTTGATAATCTAGTCACCGTTGCATTCACAAAACGTCAATTTCAGTGTTACTATCTGGGTGGGCTGGAGGAGAGCGCCACCGGGATATTGGGCGAGATGTCGAAGCCCATGTCGTGGTCGATGCCCTCGGAGAAGATCTGCGAGAAGCTGAAGAAGAAGGACAATCAGATATGCGAGCTGCGGTACGACGTGGAGATCGATTTGAAAACGGTGGACCTGAAGAAGCTGAAAGTAAGAGACCTGAAGAGGATCCTGAACGATTGGGGCGAGGAGTGCGAGGGGTGTATAGAGAAGAGCGAGTACTTGAAGAGGATAGAAGAGCTGAAGCCCAAGCATACGGAGTTGTGAGTTTAGGTGGAATTTAATTTAGCTCAATTCGATGAGGGGACTGATTGTTTTTTTTGTAAAATGAAAGTAAATCACTTTTTGAACTGGATTTATAGAAGACTTGAGTCTTTCGAGAATTAATTTACATTGGTTTATGATTGCATACACAGTTATTACTATGGCGTATTTTATATTTATTCTCTCATAATTTATTAATAATTGTAATACTTGGACTTGAATGTAAAATAAAGTACATATTTTTGATTGTTAATTTATAAGAGAAGTCTTTTTGAAATCAACTATTGGCCTTGTTCACTTTAATTATTCAGTCAGTAAGTATTTTGTGTATGCAGATTTCTGTTTTACCGGCCGTCAACTGTCAAAAATCATAAACGTCAACTGATTGGTTCGTTTAATTAAAAAAAGTATTTCTTTTTGAAAACAATTAAATAACTAGGCCATTAGCCACTCGAGTATTGAATAATTAGTGTGTAATTCATTTAAATTATTCAGTCACCGTAATACATGTAAGCAGATTTCTGTTTTACCGGCCGTCAACTGTCAAAAATCATAAACGTCAACTGATTGGTTCGTGTAATTAAAAAAGTATTTCTTATTGAAAACAATTAAATAACTAGGCCATTAGTCACTCGAGTATTGAATAATTAGTGTATAATTCATTTAAATTATTCAGTCACCGAAATACATGTATGCAGATTTCTGTTTTACCGGCCGTCAACTGTCAAAAATCATAAACGTCAACTGATTGGTTCGTGTAATTAAAAAAGTATTTCTTATTGAAAACAATTAAATAACTAGGCCATTAGTCACTCGAGTATTGAATAATTAGTGTATAATTCATTTAAATTATTCAGTCACCGAAATACATGTATGCAGATTTCTGTTTTACCGGCAGTCAACTGTCAAAAATTATAAACGTCAACTGATTGCTTCGTGTAATTAAAAAAGTATTTCTTTTTGAAAGCAATTAATTAATTAACTAGGCCATTAGTTACTCAAGTATTAAATAATTAGTGCATAATTCATACAAGCGGCCTGTCCCATTTAAATTATTCAGCCACCGTAATACCTGCAATGCAGATTTCTGCATTACCGGCCGCCGCCTGTCAAAAACCCCAAACGTCATCCGAGCGCAAGATGTCAACTCGGTGGTTGTGCAGTTGAAAAACTATGTTTCTTCCATTCGCGGACTCAAACTTCGCCCGCAACGTGAACCGACGTCCTCCGCGAACATTATTCAATCCTACCGCAGCGCCAGCGGGCCCCATTCGCCCCACCAGCCCACGCTAACGAACATGTAACGTACGACATTATAACGGTACCCTGAGGATCGTCGTATCGAACCCGAAACGATGGAATAATTAATAATCGCGCCATCGATTCCTGCGAAAATAAGCGCACTAAATATTATTGATGCTCTCTTGTTATTAATTATTATAAATAAATAAATAAATAACGCAATGGATAACCAAGGACCAGAAGTGACGTTCCTGTTCCAATTCGGATTGATCAGAGACGCCGTGTCAGTCCCACAAGCCTCCTTGAATCTGCGAACTATCAAGAACCTAGCCGTTGGCTTCTTGAACTCGAAGGTAGAGGCCAACGATCGATCGAATCAAGCACACTAGATTATACTATTATAATGTTTTTAGGTGCCAGATCACGGCGTAAATAAAATAGAAGATCGCATTCTACTCTTCAGGCACGTCTACAACTCGAATAACATACTCCAATTGATCAACTCGGCGTCCGATATCGCCGACGAGACCCTCGTAGAAATCGTACTGACCGCCAAAGGTACTCGATAACTACTCGATTACCACTTGTACATAATAACCTTTTTTTGAACCAGTTGCCGCAGGCGGCTCGGCGCCCGACGTCGCCGTGGTGAGGCCCCACGCGCTCTCCGTGCACTCGTACAAGACCCCCACCTTCTGCGACTTCTGCGGAGAGATGCTCTTCGGCCTCGTCCGGCAAGGAGTCAAATGCGACGGTAACCACACACACAATCAATCCATTAACCGCTCGTTTAACTACAATTAATCGACAGGTTGCGGACAGAACTACCACAAGCGGTGCGTAGTGAAGGTGCCGAACAACTGCTCGTACAATTTGCTGGAGGAGAAGCCGCGAGGCCGTTCAGCCAATCTGCAGGTGCCTCACAGCCCTTCGGGCGGCTCCGATAACTCGCTGGCTTCGGCCGGGTCTACGCAAACGGAGGACTCCGGATTGGTAAGGCTAGCTAATTTTTTCACCGGAGTTACCTTGGATTAATTCCTTTATATACTCGCTATATTATTAGTTTTACTAAGGGGTGTTTTGGGTACTATTGAGTATTATTTTTTTATATATATATATATACACATCGGTGGAAGATTTTTTATTTTATTTAAATATATTTTTGTATCGATCGAGCTTTGTTTTATTTCGTTTTCTAGTAATAAATACGAAAAGGTAAGATTTATACGGCTAGCTATTATATTAAAATGAACGTTTGTGGTCTCAGTTTCAGAGCAACAACAGCCCTTCGGGCGAGCCGGGCTGGCCGCCCGCGATGGTGAAGATACCGCACACGTTCGTGGTGCACACCTACACGCGCCCCACCGTGTGCCAGCACTGCAAGAAGCTGCTCAAGGGGCTCTTCAAGCAAGGACTGCAATGCAAAGATTGCAACTACAACGCGCACAAGAAGTGTCTGCTGAAGGTGCCCAAAGACTGCGCCGGGGAGTCGCCGAAGAACAGGAGACACTCCGGTGAGTTTATTACACGAGTAGTTTATTGGCTGTATAACTTTATGTTGTAGGCAACAGTTGCTCGATCGTAGACAACAGTTCGATTGTAGACGAGGGCGAGATCACGAAAGATTCCGGTGTATCATCGAACGATTGCAGTAATAAATATATAGATGTTATACCTGTACATGATGATGATGACAACGATTTGACTCCATCCAGGTGCATTAAAACGCATTTTTGTACTTGCATTAACCCCTGAATGGTTAGGCAACCAGTTTAACAATACTCTTTTTGTATGTTTTTAGCTCTTCTTCTTCGCCAAGTGCCAACATACCGCTACAACGAATCATCCAATCGGTGAAGCACACCAAACGGAGGGTGTCGAAGGTGATCAAAGAGGGCTGGCTGGTGCATTTCACCAACAAAGACAAGACGGTGAGCAGTCCGGTGGATTACGAGTGGCTCGATAACTACATTGGCTGTTTGTTTGCAGGTGCGCAGGCACTTTTGGAGGCTCGACACCAAGTCTATCGTGTTATTCCAAAACGATACGAGTTCGAAATACTACAAAGAGATTCCTTTATCTGAGATTTTGACGGTGGATAGTGCTAGAGTTAAGTACGGTGAATTCATGCATTGTTTCGAGATACGTACGGCCAATATCGATTACTTCGTGGGGCAGGACCCGCTTTATAATCTGCAAGACGGGAACATGGTGAATTTGCCGCCCCCTGACAGCGGCGTGGGGGCTTATCTGGCCAAGAGCTGGGAGAGCTCCATTCGACAGGCCATCGTGCCAGTACAAGCCAATGCCAGTACGATTAATAACGCTTCGTAAAACTGTTTGTGTTACTATAAATTGGTTTTAGAACACGAAGAAACCAGTGCAAGCGAAGAACAAACTATAGTAGATATGAGCCAATTGTACCAAATCTATCCGGACGAGGTGTTGGGATCCGGACAGTTCGGTATCGTATACGGTGGAGCCCATCGTAAGACTACTAGACCGGTGGCTATAAAGGTGTATATGACGTAGCGCTTGTGCTAGATTGATCGATCCTTTTTTTGTTTGTATTTGTAGGTGATTGATAAGTTGCGGTTTCCCACCAAGCAAGAGGCGCAGTTGAAGAACGAGGTGGCCATTTTGCAGAATTTGTCGCACCCGGGCGTGGTGAATTTGGAGAGGATGTTCGAAACGCCGGAAAGGATCTTCGTGGTGATGGAGAAGCTCAAAGGGGACATGTTGGAGATGATTCTGTCGCACGATAAGGGCAGATTGACCGAGCGTGTTACTAAATTTATTATTACGCAAGTGAGTGTACAGTGTGTCCCGTTTTGGGGGGGTATCTCGGTTATTAGATTTGATAGGACATTGCGGTTTTTTGCGAAACTGGACTACTTTTTTTGTCAAATTTACAATGGCACAAACAGATTTTTTAAATCTCTTTTCATTTTTGAGGTACAGGGTGGTAATGAAAATTCTGAGTTATTCAGCCACCCTCGTATCTCGTTTGCTATTGAAGATATTTTAAATGTGTAAATTGATTGTTATAGATAATTTTATGTAGAATTCAGTGGCGTCCTTAGTTTTTTTTATGGGGGTTACCATTTCTGATATATGACACCAACTTGTAATTTTTTTAATGGGACACCCTGTATTTTTATTGCCTATTAAATTTGTAATTTTTTTCTCTTTTTAATGATATGGCGCATTCTATATTTTGAATTTTCTTAAAACGCTCAAAAAAGAGAAAAACTATTTTATTATAAAAATGGTTAGGGGGCTATGCGGAAAAACAAAAAAATCGTAGAAATGTTTTATTTAATATTCTCAACAACTGTTTTTGTTCTAAAAGTATTTTATTTTGGGTTTTCTGCATAGCCCCCTAATCATTTTTCGAATAAAATAGTTTTTCTCTTTTTTGAGCGTTCTAATGAAATTCAAAATATAGAATGCGACATATCATTAAAAAGAGAAAAAAATTACAAATTTAATAGGCAATAAAAATGCAGGGTGTCTCATTAAAAAAATTACAAGTTGGTGTCATATTTCAGAAATGGTAACCCCCATAAAAAAAAACTAAGAACGCCACTGAATTCTACGTAAAATTATCTATAATAATCAATTTACACATTTAAAATATCTTCAATAGCAAACGAGATACGGGGGTGGCTGAATAACTCAGAATTTTCATAATCACCCTGTAACTCAAAAATGAAAAGAGATTTAAAAAATCTGTTTGTGCCATTGCAAATTTGACAAAAAAGTAGTACAGGAGATACCCCCCAATCGCGACCTAAAATGGGACACACTGTACAGCCAGTATTTGATGTACGAATTGATGTGTGTGGGGTATGCAGCCAATTTTGTTCGATAAAGAGTAATTTTTGTGTGTTTTTTGTTGTAGATTTTGGTGGCTTTGAAGCATTTGCACAGCAAGAATATCGTGCATTGCGATTTAAAACCTGAAAATGTTCTATTGAGTAGCGACAGCGAGTACCCTCAAGTAAAGTTGTGCGATTTCGGTTTCGCTAGAATCATCGGGGAAAAATCATTTCGAAGATCTGTTGTTGGTACACCTGCTTACTTAGGTAAATTAATCAAGTAGCTGGATGCTTAATAAGCACAAGACAGCTAATAGATTTGTATTGTATATCTAATTAGTTTCTTTCGTATTGATATAGCTCCCGAAGTGTTACGTAACAAAGGCTACAACAGATCATTGGATATGTGGAGCGTCGGTGTAATAATTTATGTGAGTTTGAGCGGAACTTTTCCATTTAATGAAGATGAAGATATTAACGAGCAGATACAAAATGCCGCGTTTATGTACCCGCCGAATCCTTGGAAAGAAATCTCATCGGACGGTTAGTAATTTCATAATCATAATCGATTCTTTTATAATAAATAATCGATTATTTTTAGCCATTAGTTTGATCAACAACCTGCTGCAAGTGAAGCAAAGAAAACGGTACACAGTCGATAAATCTTTGGCGCACATTTGGCTACAGGTAGATTAATTTTTGCATGTAATTTATATAATAAAATGGCCATTTTGTAGGATTATCAGACGTGGTGCGATTTGCGCACGTTGGAGAATCAAGTGGGCGTTAGGTATTTGACGCACGAATCGGATGACCAGCGTTGGGAGCAGTACAGGGCCGAGCTATGACCCGAAAAGGGCTGGTTGCAATCGGTGAAGAGGTGCCTGCGGGGCACGCGCACTTGATTCGCCGCCTTCGATGCGTGTCCCGTCGTAATTTGACGGTTAACTGTCATTTTGACGTTGACAGCTGTCTGTTCGGTGCTTCACTGAAGTTAAAATGGTGTGGTTTTTTGACGGGTGCGACATCGGGGATTGTTTTTTGTGATTTACACATTACCGTAAGGCTTTTAAGCGAATAAAAAAAAATACTCGAAGGTTGATATGCGAATTATGAATATTCACTGAAGTCATTCCTCATTATTATTATTATTTTAACAATATTATTTATTTGTAAACTATTAATTATCTATATATTATACATATATTTTTTGTAATATTTATTTATACAGCTTATAAAGGGGCGTAGTCAGACTTTTTTTTTTGTGATTATTCTTCCTCATCTGACTATTTAGCCTCTGTTAACGATTAAAATAAAATAAACTTTAAAAGTACCTGTGCTAATTTCGAAAAAAAAAGGTTGTAAATAAAAAACCCAACCATACAAATCACTAAATAATTATTATTTCATTGTACAACAATACATAATGTTTATTATACACTTTTACTTTATACATATTAATTTAATGATATTACTACCTTAATTACTTTGTACAATATAATTTGATTTTTTTAAAGCTTATTCCGCGAAATTTTGATGATGTAAACGGTGATATAAACTTAATTTACTATTGTCATTAAACGTAAAGAACCGAAAAAAAAACATTAAAAATCTTAAACAAGTAAAAAGTTATTAATGAAATTAGACACGTCGCCCTTTTTTTCTGTGTAGCAAGAACTAACCTTTAGAGAGGAATGTTCTGTACATATATAACTCTAAAAAGTACAATAAAAATATAATTTTTATTTGTATAAAATTGTCTAATAGATATATAACTATATATTCATTACGTATGGTCAAGATGTTACTCGTTAATTCATCTTTCACTCGGAGCTGCTCGTCAAAAAATATAAAATTCGAGTCTAATATTTTTGGGACACCCTCTATAAACACGAAAAATTAACCGGTACATTTTATAACACATCCGCATGGAGAGAAAATTTAGAAAAACCGCAAACTCTTGACCACATAAAATTATTTTACAATACAAAACGGAGATTCCTTACTAATTAAACGTTCAACAAACATAAAAAAAAATCACAGAATTTTCAAAATAAAAAAAAATCAGCGTACATTCCTAAAAATAACCGAACGTACTGTATATAGCAAAATAATAAATCGAATATGCGAATTAAAATGTCGTGATACACGTCTCTTTATATAGTAGATATGTATACAGGATGTCCCAAAAGTTTGAGACACCCTGTATATAAAAAAATCGTACACTTTGGTTAAATAATAAAAACATTTCGTCATCTAACGCGCGGGGGTGTGTGTAAGTTTCAGGGGGGCGGGGCTCGAGGGTGGGTCTTTTTTTAGTAACAAGTAATTTAAAACAATTACAAAAATTAAAGCCAAGGCGGCCTGTTCATCGCGTCGTACGGCTGCCTCATGCTCAACGCCGGGTGGTACCCGGGCGGGTACGCCCCGTGCGGTGGCGGCGGCGGCGGCGCCAACAGCCCCTGATTCAACACGCCGGCCTGCAGATAATGCTGGTACAACGGCGAGCCGGTGTTCATCAACTGCGCCTGCGCGTTCTGCATGAACGGCCCGCCCATCGGCGCGTGGTAACCCGTCCGCGATTGGCCGGCGGGCGGGGCCAAGAAGGGATACGCCTGCGCGGCGTTGGCGTTCTGATGGGCGGGCCGCGAGTCCTTGTAGTAATTGGTCGCCGCCGACCGGAAGTCGTCCAAGAAGTTCGGATAGCCGTCCTTGTCGGCGTAGAGGGCGCCGCCCAGGCCGAGGCCGGCGGGCGTCGGGCCGAAGTTGAACGCGCTGCCCGGCACCACGCTCGACGTTTTCAACGCGATGGCGGCGGGCTCCAGGCCGGAGGCGGCGGCGGCGGCGGCACTCTTTAAGCCGGCGTACGACTGGAAGCCCTGCTGCTGGGCGGCCGCACCCATGCCGGATTGTTGCTGTTGTTGTTGCTGTTGAGACTCCATCGAAACTGCTAAACAAAAAATATATTGATCACTTATTAATTATCGTGTTTATAATGGTAACTAGTAAATAGACTGTCAACTGTCAGACTGTCAACTTTCAAACTGTCAGACGGTCAACTGTCAATTCAACACGTCAAACGTCAAAAAATCCTAACCGAAAAATATATTGATAACTTATTAATTATCGTGTTTATAATGGTAACTAGTAAATAGACTGTCAACTTTCAGACGCTTAACTGTCAATTCAACACGTCAAACGTCAAAAAATCCTAACCGAAAAATATATTGATAACTTATTAATTATCGTGTTTATAATGGTAACTAGTAAATAGACTGTCAACCGTCAGACTGTCAACTTGCAGACTGTCAGACGGTCAACTGTCAATTCAACACGTCAAACGTCAAAAAATCCTAACCGAAAAATATATTGATAACTTATTAATTATCGTGTTTATAATGGTAACTAGTAAATAGACTGTCAACCGTCAGACTGTCAACTTGCAGACTGTCAGACGGTCAACTGTCAATTCAACACGTCAAACGTCAAAAAATCCTAACCGAAAAATATATTGATAACTTATTAATTATCGTGTTTATAATGGTAACTAGTAAATAGACTGTCAACCGTCAGACTGTCAACTTTCAGACTGTCAGACGGTCAACTGTCAATTCAACACGTCAAACGTCAAAAAATCCTAACCGAAAAATATATTGATAACTTATTAATTATCGTGTTTATAATGGTAACTAGTAAATAGACTGTCAACTGTCAGACTGTCAACTTTCAGACTGTAAGACTGTCAACTGTCAATTCAACACGTCAAACGTCAAAAAATCCTAACCGAAAAATATATTGATAACTTATTAATTATCGTGTTTATAATGGTAAATAGTAAATAGACTGTCAACTGTCAGACTGTCAACTTTCAGACTGTAAGACTGTCAGACTGTCAAATTTCAGACTGTAAGACTGTCAACTTTCAGACTGTAAGACTGTCAACTTTCAAACTGTCAGACGGTCAACTGTCAATTCAACACGTCAAACGTCAAAAAATCCTAACCGAAAAATATATTGATAACTTATTAATTATCGTGTTTATAATGGTAACTAGTAAATAGACTGTCAACCGTCAGACTGTCAACTTTCAGACTGTCAGACGGTCAACTGTCAATTCAACACGTCAAACGTCAAAAAATCCTAACCGAAAAATATATTGATAACTTATTAATTATCGTGTTTATAATGGTAACTAGTAAATAGACTGTCAACCGTCAGACTGTCAACTTTCAGACTGTAAGACTGTCAACTGTCAGCTATCAGACTGTCAACTTTCAGACTGTCAACTGTCAATACAACACGTCAAACGTCAAAAAATCCTAACCAAACGCCAACTCGATACGAGCGGCAATTTCCGGCAATTTCCAATTCAAAAACAAAAAACCAACAAATCCTCACCGTTTTTACTCCCCTTCCTCTTCTTCGACTTCTTCTCGGCGACCACTTGATGCACCTGCTGCCCGGCCGCCTTGATCTCCCCCTGCATCATGCTCTGATTCTGCAGCTCGCTCATCATAGCAGGCCTGTTGTACAACGATGCCCCCACTCCAACCCCGCCTGCTTGCATCGATTGATTATACGACTGTATGGCCGCCATATTAGCTTGGCTGAATATCGCGTTATTACCCATCGGTTTGTTCAACAAATGCGCCGCTTTATCCGCATAGAAACCCCCGGCGTTCTGCATGTTCTGCAAATTCACCATCATCCTTTCATCGCCACCGAACTGGTCTACGATGTGCGATAAATTAGCCATCGTACGGGCCACGTTCACACTTTGCTGCTGCAAATTCGCGCTGGTGGTCTCGACCGCGTTCTTATACGGCACCAAATTCGGGTTGCCGTAGCGCATCAAATCACCCGACACGGCTTTAGTTTGCGTCGTAGCAGGCGCCGATGTAGCCGGGTAATCGGGCCCCGTGTAGCCCATATTCGTATACTTCGACATGTCCACTTTATTCTGGTGCATGTAATACAACTCCTCCTGCTGCTGCTGCTGCTGCATAACAATATTCTTAGGATCGGGAATGTTCTGGTGTACGTACTCCTTCTGCGGCACGCTGTCCGTGATCTTCTTCGACTCGATTTGTTGAGTCAACCGCGAGTCAATCTCGTACCGTTGGCTCCCCAACTGAGGCTCGCTTTCGTTATACGCGCGCTTTTTCACCGGAAACACTTTCTCCGCCATTTTCTCGTCCTCTACTTCGCTGGTATTCGCGCACATTACACTGCCCTGCACGTTCGGAGAATGCTGCGGCAACACTGTAGGCGAATGCTGCGGCAACACCGTGGGCGAATGGGGCGAGTACTGCGAGTGTACGCTCGGATTGGGCGAAGCCGCCGCCGCCGGGGACGGCTGGTTGCTAGCCGGAGAGTTCGCCGTGTAGTTCGGCGTACTTTTGTTAGTACCATCGTAGAAGTAGTTACCCTCCGCGTTGTAAGGCGGCGTTGGATTGGTACTCGAGTAGTTCGGTACGTGCGTGTAGTAGGGCGAATAGTACGAGTTCTCCGTGGTGTTGGGCGTGTAAATATGCTCCGAGTAATGCGGATAAGGCGATTGGGCGTTCTCTTTGGGGCTGCAGGATTTGTCCGGGCTGCTTTTGTTCGACACGGTGTCCTGGTAGAAGCCCACGCGTATTTGCCCGTTGATGGTCGAGTAAGAGGCCTTCGGCGATATGTCGGGGCGCGGCGAGGCCATTACGGGGGAAGCCCCCGAAGGTGACCGATGCATCGGAGAGGGATAAGGAGCTGGGTAGGCCCCGCGTTCGTCCATACCCACTCTCGGAGAGTCCATATCTTGACTAAAACTCGACCTATAAACAAATACAAACGAAATTAATAATTTTATCGCTACTGTTCTAGTATACAGCTACCTTTCGGATACGCTACTACCGGTGCTAACCCTCCTCTGTCGCGCTACAACCGGCTGGGGCTCTTCTTTCTCCTCCTTGGCCTCGTTCTTTTTGGCCACCGGTTGCACTTTGGGCGCCCCGAACGCCTTAAACCAAGCGCTCAAGTTAGGCGTAGCCCCGCTGGCCTCTTCCTCTTTTTTACTATCAACCAGCGCAGGCTCTTCGTCGGGCTTCTTGCTCGCTTCGGGCTCTTCTACAGCCTCTTGCTGCTTAGCCTTTTCGGCGAATTTGTGCTTGCCGAAGCTATCGAGCACCGAGCCCAGGCTCAACTTCGGGGCGTTCGTGTTGGTTTTGACAATCAGCGAGTTCTTGGCGTCTTTGAGCTTCGACAGAGGCCCCAAGGGGAACGTCTCATCAGTTTTGTTCGCATTCTGTACGTTCGTAATCAAATTCCCTTTGCTCTTGCCGGGTTGCAGTCGATCGATCGTGCGCTGGACCTCCCTGCGTTTGAAGAACTTGGAAGGATCTCGGAACGGTTTCTTCTTCGAGTCCTTGCCGGCGGGGTCCTTTTTGACCGGTTTTTTGCTCGCAGGCGGCTCTAGTTTGTTGGCCGGCGCGTCCAGATCGTCGAGGCCGGCGTACGAGGGGGAGTTGCTGGCCGAGCTGAACTCGGCGAACTTCGGGGTGTCGTCCAGCCACTTGTTGATGTCTTTTAAGGTTTGCTCGGTGGCTATGCTCAGAGCGTCCATGTGAGACGTGGGCTTCGCTGGAATAGTAATCGAGCTCTTCGATTCCGCAGTATCGATCTCTAATTCGATCTTATTCTCTTTAGGTCGGTCAGATTCCACGTTGAATTTGATCTCGCTTTTGGCTTTCAGTTTCTCAATGGTCTCTCTGAGCTTGTTGTGCTTGTCTTTGGGCTTCGGTGAGGATGTCAGGGGCTCCGGTTTCTTCGGTTTCTTCTCTTCGATTGCATCGAACAAGTTCTGGCCTACGAGTAAATTAGATGAGAATAATCTGTGGGGTGTTTTGGGTTGATTTACTTACGTTCTTGGTGATCGGTGAAGTCTTCGAATTGCTTTCGTTTGCCGAGAGTTTTAGGGCAATAATCGAAGCGACTGTCTGGGCTCGAAGGGGGCGGGCTGTCGCTCGGCGGGGGGCTCAAACTGGGGCTCCTGCTCAACAATTTACTCTTTATTTTCCTCTTCTTTTCCTTCTCCTTTTTGGCCACCCTCTTCTTCTTCTCCTTCACCACCAACTTACTCTTCTTCGTTTTTTTACTAGCTTTATTCGCAACAACGTCCTGCATCTCCTTCTCCGGCTGGTCTTGCTTCCTCAGTTTACTCGGCCTCGTCGGCGCTTCCTTTACAGCCACATCGAGCGAACCCTCGGACTCGGACCGGTGCCTCTTCCTGTCGGTTTGCGCGGCCAACATCGGCTTGCGGCGGGCGTTGCTCGCCGGCTCCTCGGCCTTCTTCGCCTTCGAGCTGTCCTCGCCCGTAAACTCGATGGCTATTTCGTCGTCGGACGAGGACACTTGGTCCAAGTACTTCACCGTGGCCTTTTCGAACACTCGCAGAAGGTTGTCCACCATCTCCGTGTATTCTACAACAAAACGAAACGCCAATTAGCAATCGAGGTAGCTTAAAATTGCTCGAAAGGTTTTTAGAGTGACGTCTACAAAGTTGTTATACAGCCACTCGGGTGATTTTTTACCGTTTTCTGCGCCGTTGTAGAGCTTGCAATTGTCCACGATGAGCTGGAAATCCGAGCGGAATTTGTCGAAGGTCTTGTAGTAGGCGGCGTCGAGACGCTCCTCCATCCGTTGGAGGTCCATGGGCTTCCGGATGATCGAATAGTAATTGGGTGCGTACTCTTCTTCGACCGGATCAGTAAAAGGCCAGGCGTCTTCGTGGTTCTTCACGAAATCTAGTATCTTGTGCATGCCGGTTTGCAGGTCTTCGTCCGTCTGCCGGAACCTGTTCCAGGGGGGATTTATTAAAATTTTGAGTATGTTGGAGAAAGGGGGTATGAACAGCTTACACTTGGGAGGTTTTTAGTTTCTTTTTGTTGGGATTCTTGGGGGCCTCGATGAGTATTTGCCCGGTGACGGCCGATAGGGAGTTGTTCGTTTGTCGACCGATCGTGGTAGGCTTGGGTTTGGTTTCGTTGTCGCTTTGCTTCTCACGCTTTTTATTATGCTTCGAATTCTTCGATGATTTCTCATCTACAAAACACGCAAAATTAGATATAAATATTAATAATAAATTATTTAATACCTTTGAAGTTTGTTTTTTCTTTAGTTTTCGACTTTTTGCTACGAGTGTTCGACATCTTGTCCGATTCGTACTCTACATTCTCGTCTTTCCCTTTCTCCTTCAATTTGCTCCGTCTCTCGTACGCCTCCTGTCGCCTCGTCTCCAAATCCTTCCTTTTCACCTCCTCGTCCTTCTCCCGCTTCAATTTCTCCTCTTTAACGTTATCCTTCTTCTCAACCTCCTTCTCATGATCCCCCTCCTATACAAACAATAATGCACAATTAGCACAAACGAGTAGCCACCCCCGATTGGTCGAATAGCCACTTCCATTAAACGTCAAATTTAGTAACATTTTGACGTTTGGTATAGAGGTGGGAACTAACTTATACAGGGTGGTCCAGTTTATAATGGCACAACTTTAGGAAATGATGGATAACGTTAAAATAATGATAATTTCTCAATACTTATATAGCCGGGAAAGTTTTGTTTTCGAGATGCAGGGTGTTGAAATTTAAAAAAATATATGTATTATTTTGGATATGGCCAAAACGGCTGCTTGGAAAAATTTTAATTTTGGCACACAGGATAAGCTAAGGATCCATCATGAAAATAAATCATAGCCTACTTCCAGAATATTTGCGATGATAGTAGTCCTACATAACCGGAGAAAATTGCAAATATCTCCAAAACGGTGCGTCGTTCGAAAAAAACGCAAGAACACTTTTTTGTTCTAAAAAGCATGGAGCATCGAATAACATTACTGTTATTTGCAAAAAAGTCAGTGGTATAAAGGATTTTTTTAAAAAAGGGCAATGGCATACCCATATCTCCGCCACTGGTTTTTGTAATTTATCACCATATTCCCTAAATCATGAAGGATCCTTAGCTTATCCTGTGTGCCAAATTTAAATTTTTTCCAAGCAGCCGTTTTGGCAATATTCAAAATAATACATACTTTTTTTTTATTTCAACACCCTGTATCTCGAAAACAAAGCTTTCCCGGCTATAATAGTATTGAGAAATTATCATTATTTTAACGTTATCCATCATTTCCTAAAGTAATGCCATTATAAACTGGACCACCCTGTATAGTAACTGTTACGAAATAACAGTTGCAAATTAACAACTTACAGTACCCCCCAATTGGTCGAATAGCCACTTCCATTAAACGTCAAATTTATTAACATTTTGACGTTTGGTATAGAGGTGGGAACTAACTTATACAGGGTGTTATTTAATAACATGCTAATACTTAAGGGGGTGATTCTTGGACCCATTTTAAGAAAAAAACTTCATATAAACCTATGTCCTAAACTTCTTAACTTTTGTGATACGGGGTATTAAAGTTTTAAGAAAAAAAACAATTTTTTACTGTCATTTTCGTACCACTTTAAATATTTTTATGAAATTTGGTGTACGGCGTTTATGCATTAAAGAGCATTTTTTGACCCAAAAATCATTTCTTTATTTCTAACAGTGGCGTCCCTACTGGACTCAGACTAGATATTTTTGAATAAAAAAGTGAGACGCCACTGCTATCTCTTAAAATCAAAATTATTTTTCGAATTCTCGTTCAATTTAGAACAAATTCGATTTCTTGACTTTTTTTCGTACAACTCACCGTTTCGCTAAAAAAAAATTAAATTCATTCATTTGCATCTCCCTGGACCTGGACGAATGACGACCCAAAAACGATTTATCTAACTCTGAACAATAATTTATTTAAACGGATAACTTTTAAACGTTGAAATTATGAAATTAAAGTAAAATAAAGAAATAATTTAAATCAGGTGTTGGAAATATCCGCCGAAAGTGCTATGAAAATGACAGTAAAAAATTGTTTTTTTTTTTTAAACTTTAAAACCCCGTATCTCAAAAGTTAAGAAGTCTAGGACATAGGTTTATATGAAGTTTTTTTCTTAAAATGGATCCAAGAATCACCCCCTTAAGTATTAGCATGTTATTAATTAACACCCTGTATAGTAACTGTTATAAATTAACAACTTACAGTACCCCCAATTGGTCGAATAGCCACTTCCATTAAACGTCACATTTACAAACAATTTGACGTTTGGTATAGAGGTGTGAACTAACTTATATAGTAACTGTTACGAAATAACAGTTGCAAATTAACAACTTAAACTCTATTTCAACTAAAATGACAAATTTAAAAAGAGTTTACAATCCCAAGGTTGCCGGTTTGCAATTGAAATCCTGTCTATTACTGATTTTCAGGTTATATGGTTATTTGAAGGTTATGTTTACAAATGAAAAAAGTTGTAAATAGAGGAATTTAAACAATAAAAAGAGGATTAGCATGACAATATGAGCTTGCGAGTATTATATTAGTTGAATATTATACGATTTTTTAAATATCTAGATACATGTGACTGAAATTTGCAAAGGCATATGGCAACAGCGTATCTTCAAAATCTAAGATTTCAACCGCGCGCCGTAAAATTCCCCTAGTCGAATGGGAGAATTAACATTGACACTAGGGAAATTTTGATCTGCGTGGAAAAGACAGGAATATCACCAAATTCTCATTTTAGTTGGAATAGAGTTTACAGTACCCCCAATTGGTCGAATAGCCACTTCCATTAAACGTCACATTTACAAACAATTTGACGTTTGGTATAGAGGTGGGAACTAACTTACATAGTACCTGTTACAAATTAACAACTTACAGTCTTCTTTAATCGACTGGAGGTCCTTCTGGGCAGGTTTTCGAGCAACCGTTTCCTAGCTAGATTCTCCTTTTCTTTAAACAACCTGGGCAACTCGGGCAGGAAGTTTTCGCTCAACGTAAGATGCAACTGGCGTTCGGCCTTGTTAGCAGACTTCTTCAGCTTCTTGGTGAGCTGGAACCAATCGTCTTCGGTGAAGCAGATCACTTGCCACACGGCCTTCTTCTTGTTGTTCTTGGTGGTGTAATCCTCGCGGTACAATCGCGTGCCGTAGAAGTACCAGTAGGCCGAGTCATTACCGTCGTAGCCGAGCGGCTCGACGCGCAGGCTGTCGGCCTCGAGGTTCTTCAGCCGGTCGAGCACGTCTTCGGCGTCGAGGCGGAAGTCGCAGAGGGCGTGTAGGATATCAACTTTGGTGCGCAGGGGCAGCAGCTGGAAGTCGATGTCGGTGTTAAAGGGATTGTAGAGATCGTGCTCCTGGCATTTCTGGCGGAACAGCCGCCTCAGGAACATCTGGTAGTTGAACGTGGAGATTTCATTGTTGGGTAAACACCCGCTGAGCAATCGCACGATCAGGTCCTGCAGCCACGATGATTCCTCCGTGCCGTCTGTTAGCAGGGCTTCTTCTAAATCCTACAATTATATATTAATAACTTGTAATGATGGAGAGCTTGTACCCACCTCTATATCGAAATCCAGGAGATTAAAGGCAGTGCGAAATAACGAACAAAAGTGAGCGACGCTCGGCACCTCCCACCATGATTGAATATCTTAAAACAAACGTCCAAACAAATGAGTATTTGCGGCTCGAGACGCTTAAAGACATAAATGTTAATTCGAATAGTTTATCAACACACCTAGGATGCTAATGAAAGTTGGAAACATAACCTATTTCGTAGATCGATACATACAAAGTCATAAGATATCAGCGATAGCATCGACGGTTTCATCGGAATGAATAACTTGCCTATGGGAGACTGGGGCTCGGCGTGGATTGCACTTTAAAATGAACTATTTACATTATACTCTCTTGCCCAGAATGCCATTTGCAACAAACTTTCGTGACGGATTGACGTTGACAGGTGACTTGACAGTTCATTAATCATTTAAGAGAAACTAGTTAGTTATTAATCGTTTTATTAACATTAAACTTTCGTGTCTAGTACTTGGTTCTCTTGAGATATCAGGAACGGTTCGTTAGTCTTGATAATATTTATAACTTTAGCTGAAACAAATTTTTATTATCAGCGCCATCTATGGGAATTTTACCGCAACGCTGTTTCAACAGGACCGTACTCAGCGATTGTGTCACGTACTTTGTAAAATTTCTAAAGAATCCGAACTTCCTCCGTAATCTATCGGTAATAAATCTTTCGGAATGTAAGTATAGAGATGTTCCAATGTAGAATGTACTAAAATCTTAAAATAACTATTAAATTTTTTAATGCAAAATGAGTAAAAAAAACTTACAGCATCACCAATTTCTTTGGGTAGCAGAGGCCTAGTGAGTATCAAAATTTTAGAAACGATATAATTCATATTAATGAAATGTATACGACTTATTCGAATCGGCATCGCCTCCTTAAATTTACATTATTATCAAGAAAGCAACGCAAACAACATTGAAAATCACCAGTAAATAATCCAAAAAAGTCTTCACGGTTTTCGTGTCGTATTTCATGACGTGCGCAAAAGTGGCATTCGTCATATCGGCCACCAATTGCAGCCCGCTGACCGGCCCGCTTTGATGCAGGAACATCAGCGTAGTGACGTCGAACAGCCTAATGTGGCCCTCGCCTGTGTATTTAGTCACGTCGTAGTCCATCAGCCGGCCTACTATGATCATATCGCCGGAAGGAGCGCACGCCGACAGGGGCGCCATCAAACTGCAACAAACTTCAACCGTCAAACGTCAAATTTTAAACGTCAATTGAAAAATTTACACGCATTCCGCGGCGTCTTTGAATAGGGGGCATTTCAGCGTTCTCGATGCGAATAATTTGGGATGCGTGGATTTGATGGTGAAGTAATTTTCGATGAGAATTTTCGCTTTATCCACGTTGTAGGAGGTGTTATGAAGGAATAATATAGCTTGTAGTTCTAAAACGCAATTAACCAGTAAAAGGGATTAAATTGTAATAAATACTAACCGGTTATCGCAGGTAAATCAATGCGAAATTCGCACCAATTCATCACGTCTTGAACATCGCTTTTGCTCAGATTTTTATCGTTGCGATAAATCTCGGCGGTGTCGACCTCTTTGAACGGTTTTTGCAACCAAGACATCGGCAATTGACTGTAATTTACAGCGGGATGCGACACGAAAATTTATCGAAAAACGCTTAAAAACCCAGTGGAATGCTGCAGGAAGGATTTACGAGGCAACAAACGGCAACGCGACGTTTTTAACGTCAATGTCTTTGGTTGCAAAATGGGCGAGTACGACCCTGTCGGTGACTTATTAGCTGAATAGAAAAAGGCCATCTGTCAATCGAAAAGAAGGGAGGGAAATCTAGTAAACTGAACAACTGTCAAAACTCGAATAAGTGCGATCATTTTAAGCGAAATAAAGTAAAATTATACAAAATAAAATGGAAATGGAAACTGATTCGATTGTAATAGACGAGCCCGGTAAATCTGAAGAAACTCCTATCAAAAAAACCAACAACGTCCCATGGTAAACCAAATTTCTAACCTCACTTTTTTGTCAACATTAACCTCACTTTTTTTTGTTAACATTAACCTCACTTTTAAGTGTCTTTACTATTTCAGGATAGAAAAATACAGACCGCAAACATTCGACGAAATCCTAGGCAACGAGGACACCGTTGCCAGATTATCAGCATTTTCCAGAACTGGCAACGTCCCCAACATAATTATTGCTGTAAGTAACGTATACAACTATTATAGTACGTACTAGATTAAAACCAATTCCAGGGCCCCCCCGGCGTGGGCAAAACCACCACAATCCTATGCCTAGCCAAACTACTATTGGGCCCCGCTTTCAAAGACGCCGTATTAGAGCTGAATGCATCCAACGATAGAGGCATCGATATCGTACGAAACAAAGTCAAAATGTTCGCACAACAGAAAGTCACTCTACCGCCCATGAGGCACAAAATCATCATACTAGACGAAGTCGATAGGTAAATTACATCACTCACAAACTTACCTCTAATCGTAGCAACTCTATTACGATTTACAGCATGACGGACGGAGCCCAACAAGCCCTACGCAGAACCATGGAAATCTACAGCAACACCACGCGCTTCGCCCTGGCCTGCAACTACAGCGAAAAGGTGATCGAGGCCATACAGTCCAGGTGCGCCGTGCTGCGGTACTCCAAGCTCACCGATGCCCAAGTACTCGCCCGCGTACTGCAGATATGTGATAAAGAACAAATCAAATACACCGAAGACGGCCTCGAGGCTATAGTGTTCACAGCCCAAGGCGACATGCGGCAGGCCCTTAACAATTTACAATCTACGCATAACGGATTCGGCGAAGTGAACTCGGAGAATGTTTTTAAAGTGTGCGATGAGCCCCATCCGATGCTCATTAAGGACATGCTGAGGTATTGCAAGGAGGGGGATGTCAGGAAGGCTTACAAAGTGGTGGAGCATTTGTGGAATTTGGGATACGCTGCTGAGGATATCATTAAAAATATATTCAAAGTTTGCAAGAATATGGACATGGAAGAGGCCATGAAATTCGAGTTTATTAAAGTGAGTAACGGGAGCTTTAATACGTAAATAACGAATTAACGAGTCGTTTATTATTTAAGGAAATCGGCTTGTCTCACCAACGTATAGCAGACGGAGTGTGTTCGTTAATCCAAATGTCCGGCCTGTTGGCCAAACTATGCAAGGTAGCCAAAGGAAACTCCGCATTCTAACTCTCAATTTTCATTAAAAAAAATTACATTTATTCAAATCGAAACTTCAATGCTCCACCCTTACACCTATCCCCCCTAAACTAGTCCTGATCACATCGAACCGATGGTCCACCAAAGCCCGAACAACCCCATCAAGTGCCTCACCATCGAAACCAGGGGGTACCAAACAAATGGCGTAGCCGCCCCCGCCCGCCCCCGTCAATTTACCCTTCAAACCCGCCTCGTTAAGCACCCCGATGGCTTCGTCTAGCCTCCCGTGGCCTACTCCTATGCAGTTCAGCAGCCCGTGATTCAAACCGAACAGCATCGATAGCTTCGAGTACACCTCACCAGCATTTGCCCCGTCTGAAATAACCAACAATAATGAATCATATTAACAATACTACGCATTATTTTATACCAGATAACGATTTGTACAGCTCCAAAGCTCGTACGGTCACTAATTCGATGGTATCGAGAACATTATCGAAGACATCGGGGAACGATTGTTTGTAACTCTTGGCTATGTCTACCATTTTCTTCGTTTCTCTGGTCACTTTAGTATCGATTAGCAGTAGATTTAGAGGGTGAGACATGCCCACCACAGCCGGGGCCGCGCCCTTTCTAAACTCTATTAAAGAGCCGTACGTGCAAGCCGTGTTATCCAAACCCGAAGGGGCGCCGTGCATGATACGCTCGGAATTGTAGCCCCATTGGCATATTAATTCCAATTCTGTTGTGGAAAATTCGTTTAAATTGACGCTCCATGTTGATGGTTTGTAGAGGTGTTTTGAAAAATTGTTGTGGTGGTTTCGAAGCTTTACGTATTGCAGGAAAGCCGCCGCGACGCTTACGGAAAACGACGCCGAGCTGCCCATACCGGCGCCTGAAAACCAGCTGTATTTAGCGCATAGTTTGTATAAAAAGGCCTCGGCTCGAATAAGCTGTGCAGTTACCCGTGGTTAAATCGGTGGTGATGATCAAGCGCAGGGGTTCCCCTAATAGAGTACCAGTTGAGCTTATAATACCGGTTAAGAGGTACAGTATGGCTCTAATAGAAGTCGTTTGGTTTGAGTTGCTCAATTGTAAATTCGATTCGTTTATAAAATGATCGATTCTTTCGAGCAATCGATCGTGGTCCAAGAGATTCGGTGTCTCCCAATTGTACTCTTTTGCGTCAACTAGCAGCGGTAGAGGAGCCTCTAATAACGTTCTAATCGACTAAAAAAAGGCAATTATAATTATTTTTATATTAATTAGGTAATTACTCACTTCTATATCGAAGTGTACGTCTACTCCTAGCGCAATAGACACGACGTTAAAGGCCGCTGGGGCTTCATTTTGTTGTAATTTAACTGTTGTTCTTAAATCTAAACTACCGGCTAAAGCCAATTTCCCGTACACAACCGAATGTTCACCGTGTAGAATTACTTTACCCGGAGCTGATACTACTATAGGTAAACCTTAGAAGAAAAAAAAAACAATTAAAATATCGTATACATGTGAACTACATATGAACAATACAGGGTGTCCCAGCGAAAGGTAGCCCATTTAATCAACTTGTAACTTTGTGAAACGAATAAAACATGTTTAAAAGGCGATTTGTATTATGTTGTTCGAAGTTAAATAACTTGTTTGTTTTGTAAAATAACATGTAGAAATTGTACATTTTTGAAAAGTAGTAGAGTGTATCTTTCAGATGGTGTCAATAAATACAGGGTGTTTCGTTTGAAAAAATTGGGTTAATGTGAATTGAAAAGAGGGGATTTTGATAATACAGCCTGTACAGTGTCCCGTTTTGGTCGCGACTGGGGGGTATCTTCTGTACTACTTTTTTTGTTAAACTTACAATGGCACAAATAGATTTTTTAAATCTTTTTTCATTTTTGAGTTACAGGGCGATAATGAAAATTCTGAGTTATTCAGCCACCCCCGTATCTCGTTTGATATTGAAGATATTTTAAATGTGTAAACTGATTATTATAGATAATTTTACGTTGAATTCAGTGGCGTCCTTAGTTTTTTTATGGGGGTTACCATTTCTGAAATATGACACCAACTTGTAATTTTTTTAATGGGACACCCTGTATTTTTATTGCCTATTAAATTTGTAATTTTTTTCTCTTTTTAATGATATGGCGCATTCTATATTTTGAATTTTCTTAAAACGCTCAAAAAAGAGAAAAACTATTTTATTATAAAAATGGTTAGGGGGCTATGCGGAAAAACAAAAAAATCGTAGAAATGTTTTATTTAATATTCTCAACAACTATTTTTGTTCTAAAAGTATTTTATTTTGGTTTTTCTGCATAGCCCCCTAACCATTTTTATAACAAAATAGTTTTTCTTTTTTGAGCGTTCTAATAAAATTCAAAATATAGAATGCGCCATATCATTAAAAAGAGAAAAAAATTACAAATTTAATAGGCAATAAAAATACAGGGTGTCCCATTAAAAAAATTACAAGTTGGTGTCATATTTCAGAAATGGTAACCCCCATAAAAAAAAAACTAAGAACGCCACTGAATTCTACGTAAAATTATCTATAATAATCAGTTTACACATTTAAAATATCTTCAATAGCAAACGAGATACGAGGGTGGCTGAATAACTCAGATTTTCCGTTATCACCCTGTAACTGAAAAATGAAAAAAGATTTAAAAAATCTATTTGTGCCATTGTAAGTTTTGACAAAAAAGTAGTACAGGAGATACCCCCCAGTCGCGACCAAAATGGGACACACTGTACAGCTGATACAAAATTTCCATGTCACTAAAACAAAACTTATAGCAAAATAAAATATATCTGAATATATCGAGCTGATTAAATGGGCTACCTTTCGCTGGGACACCCCGTATATACCTGAAGTTTCAACATCCCCATCCCCTTTTAACCCCATTTTAGACATGTTTTACGATTGCTTCTGAGCCTCCCACTGTTCCCGAGTGAAAGTTTTCTGAGAAAAAGCGTGTATGGTCTTCAATTCCTCCTCTAGCACCGCATTAACCAATCTAAAAAAATCATCAATTAATTCATCAATCAATAATCATATTATTATAAATAATTTTTTTAACTACCTGTGCCTGGCCAATAAAGGTTTTCCCTTGAATTTTTCCGATACAATCACGCAGGCGAATTTCCCACCGCAACCATCGGACTCGTCCACGACTTCCTGAAACCACAAATCGACTAAATATAACTAACAATTTACATTTCAATGCCTCCTTGAATATTTAACCAGCTACAAAGGTTAATCCTCATCTAATTACCCAATTAAAACGCAAATTTATCCATAAAAACAACAATTATATTACAAATCCGATTTACATCGATTTCCTATCGATTCGCATCGCATCGAACTGCTGCGGTATCTTCAACTGCTTAACATTAAAATACGCGAAAAACCCCACGAAATGCGCGCACGAATACACCGAAATCAACAAAGGATACAAATCAGGATACCTCGAAGGAGCTGCAACACTCAAATGCACAACGAACAACACCACGCAACCCACCAACGAGCCGAGCATACAACAATGAAACAACAACGATTTCAAAGCCTCCGAGTTCTTCAAAATCTGCTTCAACGAAGCCCTAACGATCCCCTTCTTATACTCCAAATCCAGTATAGTATGCAGCAAGCTTCGATAGTACTCCTTTAACCCGTCCGTGTTGTTCAAACTGCTCCGATAGTAATGCTCCACGGACACTCTAAAAGTCACGCAATAGAACAACGTCAAGGCCACTACAGCCACAGTCAAGCCATCTTTGACCAGCAAAGGAGTCATGCTGAAGACTGATATACAAAGGAACCAGTAGCAAGTGAACGGATCGTACGGGAAGTGCAGCAATACGGGTACCGCAGCCAGTAATATACTCTTCTCGTGTACTTGGAAACTGCATAAGAAGAAGGCCAGTGACGAGTTTATCTGCGCCAGCACGAACTTGTCTTTGTTGGGCCTCAGGAATAAGTCCACGCAGCTGGGTAATAGAGCTGCTACGGTGGTGAATAAACACGCTCGCATCATTTGGAAATTATCGAATTTAGTTTTGAATTTGAATGCTACGTTCAAGGCGCACCATATGTTCGAAACTTTATCTTCAAACACTCCTCTATTCACAGGAAATTGCCTGTACAGCACGTGCAAAGCGTCGTTTACATCGAAGAGAAACGGCCACCAGATGATAGCGAACGATGCGATGACTGTTAGACCGATCGTGAAGAGCCTCAGGAAGCCCCAGATGGTTTTCTGCCCTGGTTTAGGCACGCTGGTGCTCAGCAAGTAGAAGAAAAACGGCAGGGCGTGGTATAGCTCCATTTGCTTGTAGTTCAAGGCCATGCAAAACAGCACCGAGGCTGCGATATTGTAGCTCTTCTGGATGAAAATTACGGCTAAAATGGTGAACCCCAACGACACGCAATTGTACTGGAAATGCCCGTGATCTATTAGTATCAATCCTGGGTATAGTAGTCCTAAAACAGACGATAAAGATACGTTCATAGGCTTCACGTCGACTAATCGTTTGGTTTTCTTTTTCCGCACGCTACCATCGATTAAATCGGTTTTAATGCAAGTGTAGTAGTACAACACTAGGGCTGGTATGTAGATTAAAATATCGGGTATCAGTACAGTGAGCCGCATAAAGGTCTTGTGGCCTTCGCTCTCGTGGCCTCTCGAATCGTGCAGCCTCGTGTAGTTTTCGTTCAATCGTGCAGCCACTCTACCGCACAAGTACATGTGGTAGGCGGTGAGCGGGGGGTAATCCAAGCCCCAGTAGTTCAAATTGTTGTGAGTACTGTTGCGGTACCACTGGTTTAGCGGTAGATTGGTGGTGATTTCCATCCAGTGGCGTTGGGCTTCGTAGTCTCCGTACATGGGTGGCTTCGATTGGCCCGAGTAGGGGTGTAGATTGGTGCAGGCTCGCAGGAGGATTGCTAGGATGGTGCCGAAGATCACCAGCCATATTTCCGAGCCGATTCTGCAGTACATTTTGAGGTTTGCGGACGGTTTTTGGTTTACGAATTTGTTGCGGCGAGTTTGAATTTTATCATGTTAAAGTTGATGCGGGCGCGCGCGTTGGTTTTTTAACTGATAGTGATTGGTTTTTATCATGATGTGGCACCAGTTCGATTAAACGACTAAAATCGATAATGGAGGTTATGTTTGGAATTTTGACAGGTTCGAATTTTTTTGCGTGAAATTACGTTGATATTGCGTCGCTTACCACGTGTGAGGCTTCCAGTTCTTTCACCAGTTTGTCTTTGATGTATTCTTCGGAGTAGGACATAATTAACGGTAAAAATTCGGTAAAAATTCGTACAATTTACAGGTTGTTGACGTTGACGTTTACTTCTTCTTCTTTGTCAATATGGGGCCTCAGCTGCAGTGGCTATTCGGACAGGGCACCTGTCAAATCATGAATTTGGATTGGTTTGGTCTCTTCCTCAACTTCTTGGTTGTTGGTTTGAGTCTAATTAAAGAATTAATTTTAGCTCTGTTTACATGACGGATCCAAGCCGACTTCAAGTCGGCTTGAAGCCAAGATCGACTCACTGCATCGAGTTATGTTCGAGTTATGACGAAGAGAAAAGATACCGGATCGAGTTGACTCGACGAAGAAAAAAGATATCTCGCGTCAATCTCGAGTCGATTCATGATACCTTCATGTAAACAAAGGTATATTTAATTTTAATTCCTCTCAATTTCCCATAAAGTTAGATAAATGGTTAATTTTTCACTGAATTTATTACCCCGTTTACATGCGGGATCGAAGCCGGCTTGGATCCAGCTTGGATCCCAGATCGATCCTGAGGAAACACAAAACACGGATCGAGTTGATTACTCGACGAAGAAAGAAGATACCGGATCGAGTTGACTCGACGAAGAAAAAAGATATCTCGCGTCAATCTCGAGTCGATTCATGATACCTTCATGTAAACAAAGGTATATTTAATTTTAATTCCTCTCAATTTCCCATAAAGTTAGATAAATGGTTAATTTTTCACTGAATTTATTACCCCGTTTACATGCGGGATCGAAGCCGGCTTGGATCCGGCTTGGATCCCAAATCGATCCTGAGGAAACACAAAACACGGATCGAGTTGATTACTCGACGAAGAAAGAAGATACCGGATCGAGTTGACCCGACGAAGAAAAAGATATCTCGAGTCAATCCCGATCCGATCACTGGATCCCGCATGTAAACGGGGTATTGGTCTCTTCCTCATCTTCTTGGTTGCTGGTTTGAGTCTATTTGGTTTTGGTTCCTCCGAACTTTCCATAAAGTTTGATAAATGGATAATTTTTCAATGAATTAATCAACAAGTTGACATTTTCTTACACCTGTCATTGCATCACATTTGGTCAAAAAAAAAAGAAGAAACTACAATTAGCTAAAGTTCTGCATAGAAAGAGGCCAGAATAAGAAGTAGAAGATAACCTTATTCCAACAACTACCAAAAACATTCAAATTACCATGTATATTAATTGAATTTATTTATATTAAAGCAAACATCAAAACGCTGTAACAAGCGCCTTCGATGTTCCACTGCCTTTGAGCACAAATCAACGCACCAATCTCCGTACGAAAATCCCCAAAACAAAAATGTCAGAATCCGAAGAGAAACGATCGTTCACCGCCCAAGAATGGGACTATTTGATCAAATATTTCGTAGGCAACAACTTCCGCTACAGAGAAAGCATCATCATACCGAAATCCGTGGGGCCCGTACAAATCAAAACCAACGAAGAGAAAATGGTCGAGTCCTTCTTCGAGAGCTGCGCTTTTAAATCCCTCATGAGCTGCGTAGTTGGTAATAACACAGCCTACTCATTTAATATAGATTATTAAAGCTTTATATATTCTAGGTTATGGATTGGGGGCCGCCATAGGGCTGTTCTCCTCCAGCATAGGACCCACTTCGGTAACCGATACGGCCGAGCCCCAGACGGTCAAACAAG
This sequence comes from Phyllotreta cruciferae, assembly GCA_917563865.1. Lineage (NCBI taxonomy): Eukaryota > Metazoa > Arthropoda > Insecta > Coleoptera > Chrysomelidae > Phyllotreta > Phyllotreta cruciferae. The sequence goes on along the minus strand of OU830618.1, from coordinate 322,240 downwards.
TATTCAGAGAAATGAAGACTACCACTTTGGGCTACGCCAAGAATTTCGCTCTAATAGGAGCCCTGTTTTCGGGGGTAGAATGCATAATAGAATCGGTGAGTTAATTACTACGCGAAACAATCGTGCACTAATTACGAATCGATTGCAGTCGAGGGGTAAATCCGATTGGAAGAATGGCACATACGCTGGAGCTGTCACCGGAGGTTTAATAGGTTTAAGAGGCAATTAGTTATTAAAATTAATTAATCAATTAGTAATTACTGTTTTGTAGCTGGTGTAAAGGCCGGTGTGGTCGGTGCGATGGGTTTCGCAGCCTTCTCGACAGCCATCGATTACTACATGCACTCTAGATTTTAGATTAATGTAAATAAATTGTCGTCTGTCTAGCAATCTAGCAAGCTGGTTTTATTGTGGAAGTTCTCCGGCCACCTCAAGGGCGAATCTATCGAGAGGTCTAGTGCAATTAACGGACGGAATTATTTCGACACTTTTTAATCTATTTAAAGTAGATAAAAGATTATTTTATCGTAAACTCGGGTCGCGACCTTGCTCTATATATTACAAACAAATTTGTGTAATTTATTACCTATTTTCACAGTGCATCGATCACCATTCGTCGGGTAGCAGTTTGCGATGGAATTTTTCGACTTCAAGGGCAAGACGGTGCTGGTGACCGGCGCCAGCCAAGGAATAGGCCGGGAATTGGCTAAAACTCTAGCGAAATGCAACGCTAAAGTCGTAGCAGCGGCGAGAAACGAGGAGTTGCTGAAGACTCTACAGGCGGAGGCGCCTTCGATTAGAATCCTGCCGTTGGATTTGACCCGATGGGACGAGACCGAAAGGGCCCTAGATCAAGCGGGCCCCATTGATTTATTGGTTAACAACGCTGGTATGGGGTTCTTGGATACTTTGACTAATGTTACTGAAGATGTATTCGATAAGTAAGTGTAGGTTGTGTACAGCCACTTGAACTTGTAGTGTATTTAGTGGCTGTATACTCTTTATTATGAGACCAATGTGTAAAGTGTGACCCATTTTTAGATTCTACTCGATGAGCTGATTCCAAAAAGGGGTTACGTATATTGGTCTCATAATAAAGGCTGTACAGCCACTCAAAAGTTTGAAGTAAAATGTCTTGTTTAGTGGCTGTATATTCTTTATTATGAGACCAATATATAAAGTGTGACCCATTTTTAGATTCTACTCGATGAGCTGATTCTAAAAAGGGGTTACACTTGGTATATTGGTCTCATAATAAAGGCTGTACAGCCACTTGAACTTGTAATATATTTAGTCGCTGTATACACTTTATTATGAGACCAATATATAAAGTGTGACCCATTTTTAGAATCTACTCGATGAGCTGATTTCAAAAAGGGGTTACACTTGGTCTGTTGGTCTCATAATAAAGGCTGTACAGCCACTCAAAAGTTTGAAGTGAATAAATGTCATGTTTAGTGGCTGTATATTCTTTATAATGCGACCAATATATAAAGTGTGACCCATTTTTAGATTCTACTCGATGAGCTGATTTCAACGAGGGGTCACACTTGGTATCTCGGTCTCATAATAAAGGCTGTACAGCCACTTGAACTTGTAGTGTATTTAGTCGCTGTATACACTTTATTATGAGACCAATATATAAAGTGTGACCCATTTTTAGATTCTACTCGATGAGCTGATTTCAACGAGGGGTCACACTTGGTATCTCGGTCTCATAATAAAGGCTGTACAGCCACTTGAACTTGTAGTGTATTTAGTCGCTGTATACACTTTATTATCAGACCAATATATAAAGTGTGCCACATTTTTAGATTCTACTCGATGAGCTGATTTCAACGAGGGGTCACACTTGGTATCTCGGTCTCATAATAAAGGCTGTACAGCCACTTGAACTTGTAGTGTATTTAGTCGCTGTATACAATTTATTATGAGACCAATACATAAAGTGTGACCCCTCTTTCTAATCAGCTCGCCGACTAGAATCCAAAAATGCAAAAATATACAGCATGTCCCATTTAAAATAACGAAGAAACGGTCAACTTCCGGTATAAACGGAAGCCGGCCATTTTCAAAAATATTTTAAATAAACTCTTTATATCCAAAAAACCCTTTTACGCAAAATTTGCACATACAAAACGGACGTTCGCCGCGTAAACCCCCCGTATGCAAACAATTTAATCAATTGTCACATTGACATGACACTGACAGTACGCCAATCAAACCGCTTTTCAACAGAACAAACCGAAATCTCTCGTACGGAAAATGCTAACGAAAAATTAACAAAATCAACCAATCTAATCGCCGCGACCTTGCCGAGTCACCTTTACATCGTATATAAAATGCCAGCGCGCCCAGCCGACCGCGATCAGTAAACCGTAAATCGTAGATCAAGCGAGCGATGGAGATCAACTTCCAGGGGAAGACCGTGCTGGTGACGGGCGCCAGCCAGGGCATAGGCCGCGAGATCGTCAAGCAGCTGGTGAGATGCAAGGCCAACGTGATCGCCGTGGCCAGGAACAAGGAGCTGCTGGCCTCGCTCAAGCAGGAGGAGCCCTCCGTGACGACGTTGCCCATCGATCTGACCAACTGGGACACGGCCAGCTGTATGCTGAGCAACGCCGGGGACATCGATATGTTGGTTAATAACGCGGGGTTGGCCATTTTGGGGCCGCTGACAGAGGTTAAGGAGGAGGATTATGATAAGTAAGTCGTGGGGGATTAGATGGTGGAGCGTGCGTTGAGTTTAGATAAGGAATTTGTGTTTGGTTTGGTGTTGAATTCGCGGTTTTTTTGGTCCTATTGTTATTCTTCTTTTTTTTATTTGAAGTGGTCTTGTACTATGCGGGTATGTCGTATGGGTATGTAATCGCTTGTTTTTGCTGTAAGATTATTGCTGGTGTTATTTAATTTCGTTATTTAGCAATAATAATAGATAAAAGCGTTGAAATATGCAATTAAATACGATTTATTAAAATAATTAATTCGTTTGCGAACTGTCAGATGAACTGTCAATTTTTGTTTAAATACGAGGGGTATCGAATAAGTTTGACAATTAAAAGTGCAAAATGGCGCAATTTTTTTATTGTTTATTCACAAATTAGATAATATATTGAGAAATTAACAACAAATTGTTTATAATTTATGCGTTTAATTTATTAATAGCGTTGAAATATATAATTAAATACGATTTTTTAAAATAATTAATTCATTTTCGAACTGTCAGATGAACTGTCAATTTTTGTTCAAATACGAGGGGCATCGAATAAGTTTGACAACTAAAAGTACAAAATGTCGCAATTTTTTTATTGTTTAATTTATTATTAGATGATATATTGGGAAATTAACAACAAATTGCTTATAATTTATGCGTTTAATTTATTAATAGCGTTGAAATATACAATAAAATTCGATTTATTAAAATAATTAATTCTTTTTCGAACTGTCAGATGAACTGTCAATTTTTTTTTGTATACGAGGGGCATCGAATAATTTTGACAACTGAAAGTACAAAATATCACATTTTTTTATTGTTTAATCTCATATTAGTTAATATATTGAGAAATTAACAACAAATTGCTTATAATTTATGCGTTTAATTTATTAATAGCTTTAAAATATGAAATTAAATACGATTTATTAAAATAATTAATTCGTTTGCGAACTGTCAGATGAACTGTCAATTTTTGTTTACTAAATACGAGGGGCATCGAATAAGTTTGACAACTAAAAGTGCAAAATGTTGCAATTTTTTATTGTTTAATCTATTATTAGGTAATATATTGAGAAATTAACAACAAATTGCTTATAATTAACGCGTTTAATTTATTAATAGCGTTGAAATATACAATTAAATACGATTTTTTAAAATAATTAATTCATTTTCGAACTGTCAGATGAACTGTCAATTTTTGTTCAAATACGAGGGGCATCGAATAAGTTTGACAACTAAAAGTGCAAAATGTTGCAATTTTTTATTGTTTAATCTATTATTAGGTAATATATTGAGAAATTAACAACAAATTGCTTATAATTAACGCGTTTAATTTATTAATAGCGTTAAAATATGAAATTAAATACGATTTATTAAAATAATTAATTCGTTTTCGAACTGTCAGATGAACTGTCAATTTTTCTTTTCTAAATACGAGGGGCATCGAATAATTTTGTCAACTAAAATCACAAAATATCCCAATTTCTTTTATTATCTAACATCATATTAAATAATCCAACGCAATAATTAAGCAATTAACAACAAATTGCGTACCCATAAACATTTATTACACCAATCTCAACTTGCTTAATTTATCTTTATCCCAAATTTACCTACTTATAAACATACGAGGGCCTCACAAAATCTCCATCTATTCGCAGAGTATTCGCCATCAACATAAAAGCCATGATCAACATAACCCGCGTGGTGGTCAAAAACATGCTCAAGCGCAAAGTGGCCGGCAGCATCGTCAACGTCTCGTCCCAAGCCTCCTTAGTGGGCCTCATCAACCACACCGTGTACTGCGCATCCAAGGGCGCCGTGGACGGCTTCACGCGCGCCGCCGCCCTCGAATACGGCCCCAAGAACATCCGCGTCAACGCCGTCAATCCCACCGTCATCATGACGGACATGGGGAAGCTGGGCTGGTCCGATCCCGCCGTGTCGGGCCCCATGCTGCAGAAGATTCCGCTGCGGCGGTTCGGCGAGATCCAGGAGGTGGTGGACGCCGTGGTGTTCCTGCTGAGCGACAGGTCTAGCATGATCACCGGGCATTGTTTGCCGGTTGATGGCGGCTACGTGTCCGCTTGAGGGGAGGCCGTTTTGGGCGATGCGTCGAAAGTGACAGGTGGAGTGCATGGAGTTAAAATGGCTGAAGTGGTTTGTAAATTTGTATGCAATTGATGATAATAAAGTATATTGGTAAAGTAACGTAAAGATGTAATGTTGGTAATTATTGTTGGTTTATTATTGGTCAAAAGTGGCGGGTTGGTTGACAGGTAAAATGGCGGTGGATTGATGTGTAGAGAATATATGTCAAAAGTGACAGCAGGTGACTTGATTACATGCAATAAAACGATTAAAATTAATTATAATCGATTAATATTTGCATCAAATTCAATCACAGATTAATCTTACTACTGAGAAAACATCCGACATGTTGTATAGAGAAAGTGTCAAAAAATGACAGATGAAATGACGCCTAAAAATGACAGTATACTGAATATATGTCAAAAGTGACAGCAGGCGACTTGTTTATATGCAATAAAACGATTAAAATCGATTATGATCGATTAATATTTGTATCAAATTCAACGAAAAATTAAAATCTTACTACTGAGAAAACATCCGACATGTTATATAGAGAAAATGTCAAAAAATGACAGATGGAATGACGCCTAAAATGACAGTATACTGAATATATGTCAAAAGTGACAGCAGGCGACTCGTTTATATGCAATAAAACGATTAAAATCGATTATGATCGATTAATATTTGCATCAAATTCAACGAAAGATTAAAATCTTACTACTGAGAAAACATCCGACATGTTGTATACAGAAAGTGTCAAAAAATGACAGATGGAATGACGCCTAAAATGACAGTATACTGAATATATGTCAAAAGTGACAGCAGGCGACTCGTTTATATGCAATAAAACGATTAAAATCGATTATAATCGATTAATATTTGCATCAAATTCAACGAAAGATTAATCTTATACTACTGAGTGTAGGGAGGGAAAACATCCGACATGTTGTATAGAGAAAGTGTCAAAAAATGACAGATGAAATGACGCCTAAAAATGACAATATACTGATTATACGTCAAAAGTGACAGCAGGCGACTTGTTTAAATGCAATAAAACGATTAAAATCGATTATAATCGATTAATATTTGCATAAAATTCAACGACAGATTAATCTTATACTACTGAGAGAAAACATCCGACATGTTGTATAGAGAAAGTGTCAAAAAATGACAGATGAAATGACGCCTAAAATGACAGTATACTGAAAATATGTCAAAAGTGACAGCAGGCGACTTGTTTATATGCAATAAAACGATTATAATCGATTAAAATTTGCATCAAATTCAACGAAAGATTAAAATCTTACTACTGAGAGAAAACATCCGACATGTTGTATAGAGAAAGTGTCAAAAAATGACAGATGTAATGACGCCTAAAATGACAGTATACTAAATATACGTCAAAAGTGACAGCAGGCGACTCGTTTAAATGCAATAAAACGATTATTTATTTAACATACGCATCAAATTTAATCTACTAACAGAATAAAACGATCATTAACAAACATTTCGATACGGCTCCACCACAATCGAAGGGCGCCACGACCCCAGCTAGGGGAATTTCCGTCCGGCAAAGTTCCCAACTCGACTATTGATTTTCCCTGGCCAGTGTCGAATCCACCCCCACCGGATTTCTGTATTGCCATCGCGCCACCATCGCCGCATACATAACGCACGCGAGCACCAGAGTATATATAACAAAAACCAACAATGACCGCCCCCGCGGGCCCCGCATAGGCCCCCAGCCGGCCCGTCTCGCGCCGCAATGTGCCGACCAACCGCCGCCTCCGCGTCCCGCTGAACCAGCAGCTCCGAGCGGTTTTAGTGCCCCGGGAGGTGCCCCCCAGGCGATGGCGGCCGCACGAAGTGGACGTTCGATTGAGGATAGGCGGCGGCGCGCGGTGGTGGTGTTGTGACCGCCGAAGGGTTGTGATTATACACACGCCCCGGGGGTAACATGCAGAAGGAGAATTCGAATCCTTCGCCGGAGGTGCACCAGTACGTGGGGCCTTACAGGCTCGAGAAGACCTTGGGGAAAGGTCAAACTGGTGAGTGTGCGATTGTTTTTTTTTGGAAGCCTTAGGAAGTGGTTTATTTTACGTACCTATATGGGGTGGAAATATTCGTCGTGGGGGCTTCTTGGACCTGGGGGCCTTTGGAGATGGTGTCGTGGATTGTGGGGTTTGAGTTGCGTGCGGTTTAGAGTTAATAATTTGATGCTTTTTTGGAGATATTGGAGAAATTATGACATCATCTTCAAAGGGCTCCAGGTGGTATAGGAAGCCTCCTAAGTGTATAAGTTTATTAGAACTATTTTTGCATGTAGGAGTTTGTAATATGTTTTCGCTAATTACCCTTAGGTATTAGAAATAAGCGATGACTACTAGATGTTTGACACGATTTTTTGCCTGATTTCATCCCCTAATCAATAAAATAGGCTCTGTATAGGAGAGAAAAATTGATAATTTACTATCCAAATCTTCCACAATTTGTGAATTTCTTTGTAGAAAAAAAACCACCCCTAAATCAACAATTTTTAAACCTACCCTTAAAATACACCCTGTAGTAGATAAACCAAAATTGTCGATTTAACAAACCCAAATCTTCCACAAATTTTCGAATTTCTTTACTACTAGCAATCGAAAAAAAACCACCCCTAAATCAACAACAATTTTTAAACCTACCCTTAACCCCTACAGGTGAATACCCTGTAGTAGATAAACCAAAATTGTCGATTTAACAAACCCAAATCTTCCACAAATTTTCGAATTTCTTTACTACTAGCAATCGAAAAAAAACCACCCCTAAATCAACAACAATTTTTAAACCTACCCTTCAAATACACCCTGTAGTAGATAAACCAAAATTGTCGATTTAACAAACCCAAATCTTCCACAAATTTTCGAATTTCTTTACTACTAGCAACCCAAAAAAAACCACCCCTAAATCAACAACAATTTTTAAACCTACCCTTAAAATACACCCTGTATAGTAGACAAACCAAAATTGTCGATTTAACAAACCCAAATCTTCTACAAATTTTCGAATTTCTTTACTACTAGCAATCGAAAAAAAACCACCCCTAAATCAACAACAATTTTTAAACCTACCCTTAACCCCTACAGGTGAATACCCTGTAGTAGATAAACCAAAATTGTCGATTTAACAAACCCAAATCTTCCACAAATTTTCGAATTTCTTTACTACTAGCAATCGAAAAAAAACCACCCCTAAATCAACAACAATTTTTAAACCTACCCTTAAAATACACCCTGTAGTAGATAAACCAAAATTGTCGATTTAACAAACCCAAATCTTCCACAAATTTTCGAATTTCTTTACTACTAGCAACCCAAAAAAAACCACCCCTAAATCAACAACAATTTTTAAACCTACCCTTAAAATACACCCTGTATAGTAGACAAACCAAAATTGTCGATTTAACAAACCCAAATCTTCTACAAATTTTCGAATTTCTTTACTACTAGCAATCGAAAAAAAACCACCCCTAAATCTACAACAATTTTTAAACCTACCCTTAAAATACACCCTGTATAGTAGATAAACCAAAATTGTCGATTTAACAACTCAAATCTTCCACAAATTTTCGAATTTCTTTACTACTAGCAACCCAAAAAAAACCACCCCTAAATCAACAACAATTTTTAAACCTACCCTTAAAATACACCCTGTATAGTAGACAAACCAAAATTGTCGATTTAACAAACCCAAATCTTCTACAAATTTTCGAATTTCTTTACTACTAGCAATCGAAAAAAAACCACCCCTAAATCTACAACAATTTTTAAACCTACCCTTAAAATACACCCTGTATAGTAGATAAACCAAAATTGTCGATTTAACAACTCAAATCTTCCACAAATTTTCGAATTTCTTTACTACTAGCAACCCAAAAAAAACCACCCCTAAATCAACAACAATTTTTAAACCTACCCTTAAAATACACCCTGTAGTAGATAAACCAAAATTGTCGATTTAACAACTCAAATATTCCATAAATTTTCGAATTTCTTTACTATTAGCAACCCAAAAAAAACCACCCCTAAATCAACAACAATTTTTAAACCTACCCTTAAAATACACCCTGTAGTAGATAAACCAAAATTGTCGATTTAACAAACCCAAATCTTCCACAAATTTTCGAATTTCTTTACTACTAGCAACCCAAAAAAAACCACCCCTAAATCAACAACAATTTTTAAACCTACCCTTAAAATACACCCTGTATAGTAGACAAACCAAAATTGTCGATTTAACAAACCCAAATCTTCTACAAATTTTCGAATTTCTTTACTACTAGCAATCGAAAAAAAACCACCCCTAAATCTACAACAATTTTTAAACCTACCCTTAAAATACACCCTGTATAGTAGATAAACCAAAATTGTCGATTTAACAACTCAAATCTTCCACAAATTTTCGAATTTCTTTACTACTAGCAACCCAAAAAAAACCACCCCTAAATCAACAACAATTTTTAAACCTACCCTTAAAATACACCCTGTATAGTAGACAAACCAAAATTGTCGATTTAACAAACCCAAATCTTCTACAAATTTTCGAATTTCTTTACTACTAGCAATCGAAAAAAAACCACCCCTAAATCTACAACAATTTTTAAACCTACCCTTAAAATACACCCTGTATAGTAGATAAACCAAAATTGTCGATTTAACAACTCAAATCTTCCACAAATTTTCGAATTTCTTTACTACTAGCAACCCAAAAAAAACCACCCCTAAATCAACAACAATTTTTAAACCTACCCTTAAAATACACCCTGTAGTAGATAAACCAAAATTGTCGATTTAACAACTCAAATATTCCATAAATTTTCGAATTTCTTTACTATTAGCAACCCAAAAAAAACCACCCCTAAATCAACAACAATTTTTAAACCTACCCTTAAAATACACCCTGTATAGTAGACAAACCAAAATTGTCGATTTAACAAACCCAAATCTTCTACAAATTTTCGAATTTCTTTACTACTAGCAATCGAAAAAAAACCACCCCTAAATCTACAACAATTTTTAAACCTACCCTTAAAATACACCCTGTAGTAGATAAACCAAAATTGTCGATTTAACAACTCAAATATTCCATAAATTTTCGAATTTCTTTACTATTAGCAACCCCAAAAAAAAAACCACCCCTAAATCAACAATTTTTAAACCTACCCTTAAAATACACCCTGTAGTAGACAAACCAAAATTGTCTATTTAACAACTAAAATCTTCCACAAATATTCGAATTTCTTTACTACTAGCGACCCAAAAAAAAACCACCCCTAAATCAACAATTTTTAAACCTACCCTTAAAATACACCCTGTAGTAGATAAACCAAAATTGTCGATTTAACAACTCAAATCTTCCACAAATTTTCGAATTTCTTTACTACTAGCAACCCAAAAAAAACCACCCCTAAATCAACAAACTTTTAACCACCCCCACGCGTACCTACCCCCTTTGCATATACCCTTAATTTCCTCTGAATAATGGAAGAAAAATAACGCACTTTCGTATACTAATTACATCTAGAAGAACTCTTTCCCTGTGTGCACTACCCCTCGAGGGATCATCCCCTATATATATATACGCGAAAATTGACCCCCGGCGCTATTAGGGCAGTATGATTACGAATAAACACACAGGGGTGGATGCGTACGAGCCACCCTCGAAAGACTTGTGATACATCCCTTGGTGAAGTTTATATTTACCCAGATCTGGGGATTTTTGAGTACGATCGGCAACGTTGCTATTTTTTTTTTTTTTTTGTGATTTCAGGTCTGGTGAAGCTCGGCGTGAATTGCGTGACCGGCAAGAAGGTGGCCATCAAAATTATCAATAGAGAGAAATTGAGCGATAGTGTTTTAATGAAGGTAAGTGCGACAATCTGGGGAAATTTCGCTGGAGTTGGCAACGTTGCTAAGAGTTAAGGGAGAAATAAAATATGGTGAAATTTTGCAACATTTGGCAACGTTGCTAAGGTAAAAGTGGAATGAAAAAAAATGTACCTAGGGAAATTTCGCTAGAGTTGGCAACGTTGTGAAGGTAAAAATGGGCCGAAAAAAAATCTAGGAAAATTTCGTTAGAGTTGTGGCAACGTTGCAAAGGTAAAAATGGGCCGAAAAAAAAATCTAGGAATATTTCGCTAGAGTTGGCAACGTTGTGAAGGTAAAAGTGGAAATAAACGAATGAAAAAATGTAGGGAAATTTCTCTGGAGTTGGCAACATTGCTAAGAGGTAAGGGAGAAACAAAAAAATGGTTAAATTTTGCAACATTCGGCAACGTCGCTAAGGTAAAAGTGGAATGAAAAAAAATCTACCTAGGGAAATTTCGCTAGAGTTGGCAACGTTGTGAAGGTAAAAATGAACCAAAAAAAATGTAGGAAAATTTCGCTAGAGTTGTGGCAACGTTGTAAAGGTAAAAATGGGCCGAAAAAAAATCTAGGAATATTTCGCTAGAGTTGGCAACGTTGTGAAGGTAAAAGTAAAAATAAACGAATGAAAAAATGTAGGGAAATATCTCTGGAGTTGGCAACGTTGCTAAGAGGTAAGGGAGAAACAAAAAAATGGTTAAATTTTGCAACATTCGGCAACGTCGCTAAGGTAAAAGTGGAATGAAAAAAAATCTAGGGAAATTTCGGTAGAGCTGGCAATGTTGCGAAGGTAAAAATGAACCGAAAAAAAAATCTAAGCAAATTTCGCTAGAGTTTGGCAACGTCGCTAAAGCAAATCTGGTGAAATTTCGCTACAGTTGGCAACAACGTTAAATTTTCCAGCCATTTTTTGAATAACTTTTCGTTGAGTTTTATTTTTTTGCAGGTCGAAAGGGAAATTGCAATAATGAAATTGATCGATCACCCGCACGTGCTCGGCCTGACGGACGTTTACGAAAACAAAAAGTATCTGTAAGTTAACTGTCAAACCTGTCAAATCTGTCAAATCTGTCAAACCTGTCAAACCTGCCAATCCTGTCAAACCTGTCAAATATGTCAAACCTGTCCACCGCCAACTAGACAATAATTTTCTCCTAATTTCAGCTACCTGGTGCTGGAGCACGTCTCCGGCGGCGAACTCTTCGACTATCTGGTGAAAAAGGGCCGGCTCACCCCCAAGGAAGCCCGCCGGTTTTTTCGCCAAATCATCTCGGCCTTGGACTTCTGCCACAGCCACTCCATTTGGTAAGTCCCCCAAATAACCCAAGCAACAGAGGCCACAAAAACCAGCCATCTAACACGGCCTTTTACTGTCCGCTTTCACAGCCACCGCGACCTCAAGCCCGAGAACCTGCTGCTCGACGAGAAGAACAACATCAAGATAGCCGACTTCGGCATGGCCTCCTTGCAACCCATGGGCTCCATGCTGGAGACCAGCTGCGGCTCGCCGCACTACGCCTGCCCCGAGGTCATTCGGGTAACTATATACTCTAACACCCCAGGTCGAAAAAATCCACCCCCAAATCAACCCCTAATCCGTTCCAGGGGGAGAAATACGACGGCAGGAAGGCGGACGTCTGGTCCTGCGGCGTCATCCTCTACGCCCTGCTCGTGGGGGCGCTGCCCTTCGACGACGACAACCTGCGCCAGCTGCTGGAGAAGGTCAAGCGAGGGGTGTTCCACATACCTCATTTCGTGCCCCCCAATTGCCAGAGCCTGCTCAGAGGGATGATCGAGGTCAACCCGGACAAAAGGCTAACGGTAACCAACGCTTAACCGAACGATTAACCGAGAGTTATCCAAGAATTGTCCAGGATTTTCCAGGATTATTTCAGGATTTTCCAAGAATTTTCCACGAATTATCCTGGAACTTTCCTGGAATTATTCAAGAATTATGCAGGAATTTTTCAGGAATTTTTCCAGGAATTTTCCAGGATTTTTTCCAGAATTTTCCAAGAATTATCCAAGAATTATCCAAGAATTGTCCAAGAATTGTCCAAGAATTTCCAAGAATTATCCAAGAATTATCCAAGAAATATCCAAGAATTATCCAGGAATTTTCAAAGAATTATCCAAGAATTGTCCAAGAATTATCCAAATCTAATCCAAGAATTATCCAAGAATTGTCCAAATCTAATCCAAGAATTATTCAAGAATTATCCAAGAATTATCCAAGAAATATCCAAGAATTGTCCGGGAATTTTCAAAAAATTATCCAAGAATTTTCCAAGAATTATCCAAATCTAATCCAAGAATTATCCAAGAATTGTCCAAATCTAATCCAAGAATTGTCCAAGAATTATCCAAGAATTTCCAAGAATTATCCAAGAATTATCCAAGAAATATCCAAGAATTATCCAGGAATTTTTCAGGAATTTTCAAAGAATTATCCAAGAATTGTCCAAGAATTATCCAAATCTAATCCAAGAATTATCCAAGAATTATCCAAATCTAATCCAAGAATTATTCAAGAATTATCCAAGAATTATCCAAGAAATATCCAAGAATTGTCCGGGAATTTTCAAAAAATTATCCAAGAATTATCCAAGAATTATCCAAATCTAATCCAAGAATTGTCCAAATCTAATCCAAGAATTATTCAAGAATTATCCAAGAATTATCCAAGAAATATCCAAGAAATATCCAAGAATTGTCCGGGAATTTTCAAAAAATTATCCAAGAATTATCCAAGAATTGTCCAAATCTAATCCAAGAATTATCCAAGAATTGTCCAAATCTAATACAAGAATTATCCAAGAAATATCCAAGAATTATCCAGGAATTTTCCAGGAATTTTCAAAGAATTATCCAAGAATTATCCAAGTCTAATCCAAGAGTTATCCAAGAATTGTCCGGGAATTTTCAAAAAATTATCCAAGAATTATCCAAATCTAATCCAAGAATTATCCAAGAATTATCCAAGAATTTTTCAGGAATTTTTCAGGAATTTTCTAAGAATTATCCAAGAATTATCCAGGAATTTTTTAGGAATTTTCCAAGAATTATCCAAGAATTACTCAAGAATTATCCAAGAATTATCCAAGAATTATCCTAGAATTATCCAAGAATTATCGAAGAAATATACAAGAATTATCCAAGAATTTTTCAGGAATTTTTCAGGAATTTTCTAAGAATTATCCAAGAATTATCCAGGAATTTTTTAGGAATTTTCCAAGAATTATCCAAGAATTACTCAAGAATTATCCAAGAATTATCCAAGAATTATCCAAGAAATATACAAGAATTATCCAAGAATTATCCAAGAATTATCCATGAATTATTCAATAATTATCCAAGGCTTCACCAAGACCTATCTAAGGCTTCTCTAAAACTTCACTAAGACCTGTCCAAGGCTTATCAAAGACTTCTCCAAAGCTCATCCTTATCCAAGCCTTATCCAAGGCTTATCCAAGGCTTATCCAAGACCTCACCAAGACCTATCCAAGGCTTATCAAAGACTTCTCCAAAGCTCATCCTTATCCAAGGCTTATCCAAGGCATGTCCAATGCTCATCCAAGGCTTACACCAGACTTCTCCATCACCAATTTGTATCTAAAATATTTTGTAATCGCTTCTGGCAGCTATCGGAGATCAACAAGCACCCGTGGGTGACGGCCGGCGGCAAGGGCGAGCTGGAGCTGGAGCTGCCCATGATGGAGGTGGTCCAGACGCACGTGCTGCCCTCCGTGGAGGCCGTCGATCCGGACGTGCTGCAGGCCATCTGCAGCCTCGGCTGCTTCAAGGAGAAGGACAAGCTGATCCAGCACCTGTTGAGCCCCAGCCACAACACCGAGAAGGTCATCTACTTCTTGCTGTTGGAGCGGAAGCGCCGGCGGCCGGCCTGCGAGGACGAGACCGATTCCATGCTGAGGATCCGGAGCAACCCCGCGGAGGGGCAGGATCCGCCGAAGAAGAGGATCGATACTTGCAGGGTGAACGGACAGAGTACGTTGCAGTTTGGCCAGATCAGCGAGGGGTCGCCTTTGACACCCAGGAGGTCGCATTACAAGTGAGTACGAGTTTTTGGACTACTCAGGCTTTTTTGGACAGCTCAGGCTTTTTGGACTACTCAGGCTTTTTTGGACAGCTCAGGCTGTTTTGGACAACTCAGGCTTTTTTGGGCTACTTAGGTTTTTTGGACAAGTCAGGCTTTTTTGGACAGTTCAGCCTTTTTTGGACAATTCAGCCTTTTTTGGACAACTCAGGCTTTTTTTGACAACTCAGGCGTTTTAGACAACTGAGGCGTTTTTGGACAACTCAGGCCTTTTTGGACAACTTAGGCTTTTTTGGATAACTCAGGCTTTTTTGGGCAACTCAAGCGTTTTTGGACAACTCAAGCTGTTTTGAACACCTCAGGCTTTTTTGAACAGCTGAGGCTTTTTTGGAATACTGAGCCTTTTTTGGACAACTCAGGCTTTTTGGACACATCAGGCTTTTCTTGAATACCTGTTGGTGTACTATATAACGTGTTTTTTTTGCCTAGAAGACACCACGCCAGAAGGAGCCCCTCCACAGGGAGTACCCACAGCAGTTTAAGCATCCATTCGCCCACCAGGTCTTCTGGTGCTTCGAGTCCAATTTTGTTCAACAGCGTTGTTACCCCTACCAATACCCATTGTAAGTATATACAACTTGTAGTACAATTTAGGAACCTCTAGAGGTGTCTTTATGGTACTTTAGAGCAAATTTGAACAATCATAGGCTCACCAGCATGCTTTACAGTCACCAGAAAGGCTTCTTTAAGATTTGAACAACACCTTGAACTATTCCTAGGCTCATTTAGTGTCCATAGAACATTCAGTACAGTATCTAGGGAGGTTTTTTTAAGATTTGAATAGCAAATTGGAACCTTTCTAGGCTTATTATTGTCTATTGTAGGGTTCAGTAAGAATCCAGAAGGGTTTCTTTAAGATTTGAACAGCATGTTGGACCATTCTTAGGCTTCCTAGCATCCTTTAGACATACTGTACAGTTACTAAAGAGGTTTCTTTAAGATTTGAACTACACTTTGAACATTCCTAGGCTTCCCAGCATCTTTTGGACAAACAGTACAGTTACCAAAGAGGTTTCTTTAAGATTTGAACAACACCTTGAACTATTCTTAGGCTTCCTAGGCTTCCTACAATCCTTTGGACATACAGTACAGTCACCAAAGAGGTTTCTTTAAGATTTTGACTACACTTTGAACATTCCAAGGCTTTCCAGCATCTTTTAGACATACTGTACATTTATCAAAGAGGTTTCTTTAAGATTTGAACAACACCTTGAACTATTCTTAGGCTTCCTATGCTTCCTACAATCCTTTAGACATACAGTACAATCACCAAAGAGGTTTCTTTAAGATTTTGACTACACTTTGAACATTCCTAGGCTTCCCAGCATCTTTTGGACAAACAGTACAGTTACCAAAGAAGTTTCTTTAAGATTTAAACAACACCTTGAACTATTCTTAGGCTTCCTAGGCTCCCTACAATCCTTTAGACATACAGTACAATCACCAAAGAGGTTTCTTTAAGATTTTGACTACACTTTGAACATTCCTAGGCTTCCCAGCATCTTTTGGACAAACAGTACAGTTACCAAAGAAGTTTCTTTAAGATTTAAACAACACCTTGAACTATTCTTAGGCTTCCTAGGCTCCCTACAATCCTTTAGACATACAGTACAATCACCAAAGAGGTTTCTTTAAGATTTTGACTACACTTTGAACATTCCTAGGCTTCCCAGCATCTTTTGGACAAACAGTACAGTTACCAAAGAAGTTTCTTTAAGATTTAAACAACACCTTGAACTATTCTTAGGCTTCCTAGGCTCCCTACAATCCTTTAGACATACAGTACAGTCACCAAAGAGGTTTCTTTAAGATTTGAACAACACCTTGAACTATTCTTAGGCTTCCTATGCTTCCTACAATCCTTTAGACATACAGTACAATCACCAAAGAGGTTTCTTTAAGATTTTGACTACACTTTGAACATTCCTAGGCTTCCCAGCATCTTTTGGACAAACAGTACAGTTACCAAAGAAGTTTCTTTAAGATTTAAACAACACCTTGAACTATTCTTAGGCTTCCTAGGCTCCCTACAATCCTTTAGACATACAGTACAATCACCAAAGAGGTTTCTTTAAGATTTTGACTACACTTTGAACATTGCTAGGCTTCCCAGCATCTTTTGGACAAACAGTACAGTTACCAAAGAAGTTTCTTTAAGATTTAAACAACACCTTGAACTATTCTTAGGCTTCCTACAATCCTTTAGACATACTGTACAGTTACTAAAGAGGTTTCTTTAAGATTTGAACTACATTTTGAACATTCCAAGGCTTCCCAGCATCTTTTAGACATACTGTACATTTACCAAAGAGGTTTCTTTAAGATTTGAACAGCACCTTGGAACATTCCAAGGTTTCCAGCATCTTTTAAACATACTGTACAGTTACCAAACAGGTTTCTTTAAGATTTGAACTACATTTTGAACATTCCAAGGCTTCCTAGGCTTCCAACATTGTCCAAATTGACCATTTTTCAAATGCTACAGCAAGCACCTCATCGCCGGTGAACCAGCGGTCCTCCAGCCACCACAGCCACCGCAGCTCCGCCCAGGTCTCCTCCAACGCCCACGTGACGGTGACGCCGCCGGCGCCGCCCGCGCCCTCCTCCGCCGCCTCCACGCCCACCCACCACCGCGCCAACAGCAGCGGCGCCTCCGTACTATCGATGACCTCCCCCGACAGGGACCTGGTGACCGGCGCCTCCATCATGGCGACGACGACGCCGCCGGGCTCGCCGCACGCCGGCGCCGCCGCCGGCCACCACTGGCGCTCCCGGCTCACCACCATCAAGAACAGCTTCCTGGGCTCGCCGCGCTTCCACCGGCGCAACAAGCTGCAGGCCTCCTCCGAGGAGGTGCACCTGACGCCCGAGTCGTCGCCGGAGTTGACCAAGAAGAGCTGGTTCGGCAGCCTGATGACCACCGAGAAGGACGAAACGTTCACTATATTGGTGAAGGGGAAGCCCCTGGCCACCGTCAAGGCCGATTTGATACACGCGTTTTTATCGGTACGTAGGGGGAAGTGGGGTTGTTTTTTGTTGTGCACCAGGTGGTTGTAATTTTATTGTGGGGTTGCAGATAGCTGAATTGAGCCACTCGGTGTCGAGCCCCATGTCGTTCAGGGTGGAGTACAAAAGGGGGATGACGGGGCCGGCGATGTTCCAGCGCCACGTGCGATTCCAGGTGGACATCTCCCCCATAATCAAGCAATCGAGGGACAATACCAAGGAGCACATATTCGCCATCACCTTCACCCTGCTCTCGGGTAATGCGGAGCAAGCCTTGGAAGGTTTGGCGGGTTGTTTTTAATGGGGCGTGTTTTGTTGGTAGGTAATATAAGGAGGTTCCGGAGAGTGTGCGAGCATATTCAGGCGCAGGTGTGCACCAGGAGGCCGCCGCCGAGTCCGAGGGCGCAGAGGAAGTTCACCACGGAGTTGAGCGAGAGTTCGAGCTGCGGGTCGGATTCCAGCGAGCTGTTTCTCAATACACGGCAGGTGGGTGGAGTTGATCGATTTTTTTAATCGATTCTAAAAAAATCGATTTTTTTTAGTAGATTCGATTTTATTGTTGCAGAATCGATTTTTTTAGTAGAATTGAGTTTTTAGCAGATTCGATTTATTTTTAGTAGAATCGATTTTTTTAGTGGAATCGATTTTTTTAGTAGATTATAAGTATTTCAATTACTTGCAAATAATCGATTATTTTAGTAGTATTGATTCAAAATAATCGATTATAAGAATTTAGCATTGCAATTACTTGCAAATAATCGATTATTTTAGTAGTATTGATTCAAAAGAATCGATTATGAGAATTTGGAATTGCAATTACTTGCAAATAATCGATTATTTTAGTAGTATTGATTCAAAAGAATCGATCATAAGAATTTAGCATTGCAATTACTTGCAAATAATCGATTATTTTAGTAGTATTGATTCAAAAGAATCGATTATGAGAATTTGGAATTGCAATTACTTGCAAATAATCGATTATTTTAGTAGTATTGATTCAAAAGAATCGATTATGAGAATTTGGAATTGCAATTACTTGCAAATAATCGATTATTTTAGTAGTATTGATTCAAAAGAATCGATTATGAGAATTTGGAATTGCAATTACTTGCAAATAATCGATTATTTTAGTAGTATTGATTCAAAAGAATCGATTATGAGAATTTGGAATTGCAATTACTTGCAAATAATCGATTATTTTAGTAGTATTGATTCAAAAGAATCGATTATGAGAATTAGGAATTGCAATTACTTGCAAATAATCGATTATTTTAGTAGTATTGATTCAAAAGAATCGATTATGAGAATTAGGAATTGCAATTACTTGCAAATAATCGATTATTTTAGTAGTATTGATTCAAAAGAATCGATTATGAGAATTAGGAATTGCAATTACTTGCAAATAATCGATTATTTTAGTAGTATTGATTCAAAAGAATCGATTATGAGAATTAGGAATTGCAATTACTTGCAAATAATCGATTATTTTAGTAGTATTGATTCAAAAGAATCGATTATGAGAATTAGGAATTGCAATTACTTGCAAATAATCGATTATTTTAGTAGTATTGATTCAAAAGAATCGATTATGAGAATTTGGAATTGCAATTACTTGCAAATAATCGATTATTTTAGTAGTATTGATTCAAAAGAATCGATTATGAGAATTTGGAATTGCAATTACTTGCAAATAATCGATTATTTTAGTAGTATTGATTCAAAAGAATCGATTATGAGAATTTGGAATTGCAATTACTTGCAAATAATCGATTATTTTAGTAGTATTGATTCAAAAGAATCGATCATAAGAATTTAGCATTGCAATTACTTGTAAATAATCGATTGTTTTAGTAGTATTGATTCAAAACAATCGATTATACGAATTTAGCGTTGCAATACATCAAAAAATCGATTCTATTAGTAGTAGAATCGATTACGAGAATTTGGGATTGCAAAGAATCGATTTTTTTATTAGTATCAATTGAAAATAACCGATATTACATGAATTTAGGTTTGCAATTGCTGCCAAAGAATCGATTATTTTGGTAGTATTGATGCAAAAGAATCGATTATAAGAATTTGGAATTGCAATTAATTGCAAATAATCGATTATTTTAGTAGTATTGATTCAAAACAATCAATTATACGAATTTAGCATTGCAATTACTTGCAAAAAATCGATTATTTTATCGATTATACGAATTTAGCATTGCAATAACATCAAAGAATCGATTCTATTAGTAGCAGAATCGATTACAAGAATTTGGGATTGCAAAAAATCGATTTTTTTTATTAGTATCGATTGAAAATAACCGATATTATTTGAATTTAGGTTTGCAATTGTTTGCAAAGAATCGATTTTAGTATTATCAATTCAAAACAATCGATTATACGAATTTAGCATTGCAATAACATCAAAGAATCGATTCTATTAGTAGCAGAATCGATTACAAGAATTTGGGATTGCAAAAAATCGATTTTTTTTATTAGTATCGATTGAAAATAACCGATATTATTTGAATTTAGGTTTGCAATTGTTTGCAAAGAATCGATTTTAGTATTATCAATTCAAAACAATCGATTATACGAATTTAGCATTGCAATTACTTGCAAAAAATCGATTATTTTATCGATTATACGAATTTAGCATTGCAATAACATCAAAGAATCGATTCTATTAGTAGTAGAATCGATTACGAGAATTTGGGATTGCAAAGAATCGATTTTTTTATTAGTATCGGTTGAAAATAACAAATAACCGATATTATATGAATTTAGCATTGCAATTACTTGGAAAGAATCGATTCTTTCAGCAGCAGAATCGATCGAAAAGAATCGATTATTAATCGATCGTGCCAATTACAGCTGAACGTGCTGCAACTGGAGACCAGCGATCTGGAGAGCGAGTGCAGCGTCTTCGACGTCCGCACCGCCGCCAGGGAGGCGTCGCGACGCGCCTCCACCAACAACAACACCGAGACCTGCGAGCCCAACGGCAGGGAGGCGGCGAAGGCGGTGCGATCCAGCTCGGAAAACGCCGAAACCTGCGAGAAAAAATGCATCACCACCATGTCCGGTAGCTCGATTGCGTAATACCCAGCCTACTATACTCTAACGCCAATTTTACCAATTTTGGGGGCGGTGTTTCAACCCTCCTACCTGCTGTTTAGGGGTGCGGTAATGGTTTTTTTAACGTATTCTGGCGTATGGACTATGTTAAGAATCGGTAACTCGATTTGTGATGTCGAGTTGATAGGTCGGCCATTTTGTCGTGCGTTGACATACGCGGAATGGCGGGCGTACCTGACCTACTGCGTTTTTAATTGAATTTAATTGAATTGTTAGGTTTAATGATTCGTTTGGTATATAATTCGTGATAGTAAAACAAACAAATCGTGCCCTTTTTATGTACACGCGTATATTAGGTAAATTTGTAATTTTCGTTTGTTCGTTGTTTTCGGGCGAAATTATTATTAGATTATGTACTGTTTAAGTGTTTTTTGATCCGATGGGTTGTTAAATGAACGCTTTGATTTCGCCCTGGCCGCGAGATTATTATTATATATATACGGCGTGTCCCGAAAAGTTGTGTAAAAAAAACCGATTTTCTTTTTGGGACATCCTGTATATACGGGGTGAGTCGCGTTCGATGGGATGGAGAATTTTAGGCAAATGGTAAGAGATTTTTAAATATGTGTATTGAATAAGTTGAAATTAATTAGGTGTGTCTATACAGGTTGTCCCAATTTTAAAAAATATATTAAATTGTGAAATTTTATAAGGAACAACAAATATATGTCAAATTTTAGAGTACTTTTGTCCCAACTAATTTATTCCAAAAATGTATACTTTTTGAGTTATTAATTTTTTTATAATAAATTTGACCGATTCAGACCCTTATAAATTATTTTTTCACGAGCAACCCCTTGAAGATTTCGAATTGATTTTTGTGGGGTGGCTACCAGGAAGGTCAAAGGTATTTGAAAATGTGTTGAAAAACTTTTTATTTTATACAGGGTGCGTATAAAAATTGCGCAAAGTTGAGCTTCAAAAATATCGAAATTTTTAATTTTTCTGGGAAAAATTTAATTTAATTTAATTTAAATCTGGGATAAAACATAAGAAAAGTTCATATTTACTTCCCTATACCTAACTCTAATATTTTTAAAAATATTTAATATTTTTCTAAAATTAATTTTTTTTCAAAGTTGGGACAACCTGTATATACCAAATTAATTTCATATTATACCCATTATACACATAAACATTCAACCCAAAAGAATTTTAAAAATCTCTCACCATTTACCTGCCCCACTCCACCCCATCGAGTCCTCTATATACAGGGTGGCTCACGCTGTATAAATATTAATAACACGAAATGTTGTTTGGATTTTGTATTCCCATTAAAAAAACTATTGTTATTTGCTTTGTGTATATAGGCCGAAAGAAAAAAGCTTATGTGATTTCTGAATATTATTGTAATATCAATGTAAAATGTAACAAATTGTTAAAAAACGGACTCGAACGCGTATTGAAAATTAGCCCATTAAAATTTAATTCGTTAACGTTGAATTAAAAATATTTTGTAAATAACTCTTTTGCTTTACGTCACAAAATACACGTGACATTTGACAGTTCGTATGAAATTTTGACAGTTGACAGTGACAGTTCGTACCAACCGCTTTCGTAAAGTGGGGTTATGTTATATACAAGTCGTATTAGACATTTTTAATCGACCTGTATATATTCAAAAAAACTCTCCTTAGCAAAATGTATATGAATTTCGACTATAAATAATACTAATACTAATAATAAATATAATATAAATTGCCGGCCATATTTAAATTTCGTCAAATAATTAGGTAGATATGATAATGCTGTTAATTATAGTAACGTATAAAAATTGAAGATATTTAGCGAGTTTTTTCGAGAAAATTAAACCAAAAATTTCGGTTTTCTACTGACACTCGATTAGACACGAAAATGCATCATCCACCGATCTGTGTTCTGTAAATCCCCGAAAAATAATTCATTAAAATAACCAAACAGTTATCCGTAACGGTTACGCAGCCCTTCTCCGGTTATTAATAACTGTCTAGAATGTCACTAAAAGGGTGTAGGCACTATCGATGTCACTAAAAAACCGTTCATATACAGGGTGGACTCACTTTCAGTGGGGTGGAGTGGGGCAATTTAATGGCGAGAGATTTTTAAAATTCTTATGTACATAAACATTTTTGGAAAAAAAATTTGAGACAACACAAATTTTACGTACATTTCAAAAATATACAGGGTGTTCCATTTAATTTTTTTTCAAAATTAGGACAACCTGTATATACCTAATTAATTCTAAATTATACCCACCATAATTTTATACTTATTTTAAACTACTCCATCCCATTGAGCGTGACTCACCCTGTATATATACAGGGCGAGCCAAACTAAAACCAGTACTACCAACTACACGACAGTTGGCAACGCTGTAATTTTTCGTTTGGCGATTTTCGTTCCTTTTCGTTAATATACAGGGTGGAGTCACTTTCAATGGGGTGGAGTGGGGCAATTTAATGGCGAGAGATTTTTAAAATTCTTCTGTACATAAACATTTTTGGAAAATAATTTTGAGACAACACAAATTTTACGTACATTTCAAAAATATACAGGGTGTTCCATTTAAAATTTTTCAAAATTAGGACAACCTGTATATACCTAATTAATTCTAAATTATACCCACCATAATTTTATACTTATTTTAAACTACTCCATCCCATTGAGCGTGACTCACCCTGTATATATACAGAGCGAGCCAAACTAAAACCAGTACTACCAACTATACGACAGTTGGCAACGTTGTAATTTTTCGTTTGGCGATTTTCGTTCCTTTTCGTTAATATACAGGGTGGAGTCACTTTCAATGGGGTGGAGTGGGGCAATTTAATGGCGAGAGATTTTTAAAATTCTTCTGTACATAAACATTTTTGGAAATTAATTTTGAGCCAACAGAAATTTTACGTACATTTCAAAAATATACAGGGTGTTCCATTTAAAATTTTTCAAAATTAGGACAACCTGTATATACCTAATTAATTCTAAATTATACCCACCATAATTTTATACTTATTTTAAACTACTCCATCCCATTGAGCGTGACTCACCCTGTATATACACAGGGCGAGCCAAACTAAAACCAGTACTACCAACTATACGACAGTTGGCAACGCTGTATTTTTTCGTTTGGCGATTTTCGTTCCTTTTCGTTAATATACAGGGTGGACTCACTTTCAATGGGATGGAGTGGGGCAGGTGAATGGCGAGGGATTTTTAAAATTCTTCTGTACATAAACATTTTTGGAAAAAATTTTTGAGACAACACAAATTTTACGTACATTTCAAAAATATACAGGGTGTTCCATTTAATTTTTTTTAAAAATTAGGACAACCTGTATATACCTAATTAATTCTAAATTATACCCACCATACTTTTATACATATTTTAAAGTACTCCATCCCATTGAGCGTGACTCACCCTGTATATACACAGGGCGAGCCAAACTAAAACCAGTACTACCAACTATACGACAGTTGGCAACGCTGTAATTTTTCGTTTGGCGATTTTCGTTCCTTTTCGTTAATATACAGGGTGGAGTCACTTTCAATGGGGTGGAGTGGGGCAATTTAATGGCGAGAGATTTTTAAAATTCTTCTGTACATAAACATTTTTGGAAATTAATTTTGAGCCAACAGAAATTTTACGTACATTTCAAAAATATACAGGGTGTTCCATTTAAAATTTTTCAAAATTAGGACAACCTGTATGTACCTAATTAATTCTAAATTATAAATACTTTTATACTTATTTTAAACTACTCCATCCCATTGAGCGTGACTCACCCTGTATATATACAGGGCGAGCCAAACCAAAACCAGCACTACCAACTATACGACAGTTGGCAACGCTGTAATTTTTCGTTTGGCGATTTTCGTTCCTTTTTTTACTTAATTTCTCTCCTTCTAACATATCAATTCAACGCATTCTAATTAAATCGGACTCGATTCTTCTGTAATACGTGTAAATAATAAAGTAATTGTTTTTGCGAGACAAAATACAAAAAAAAAAAGTAATTGAAGTTCCGTCGATCAATCTAATAAAATTATTGAGCGAGGGTGATTACTCGATTTTCGGGTCGCCGAGTTGTATACAGCACTTTTTCCGCGACTCGTACGGGGGTCGCGGAAAAAGTTTTATTCTGATCTTGCTCGTCGAGTAAGAGGGAGAGAGAAGTATCGTCTGATTGATCATCGTACTTTGTTAAATTGCGGACTTCAATTACTCGATTTTCAAATTAATTACCCGCTGGCTTGTACTTGGATATTTTTGCGTGTACGAGGGGAGTTGAATGCGGCAGCAATCAAACCGGATTTTTCGCCGTGCGATTAAATTTTCTTGCTAGGGAAAATTTAAATTCGAGTGAAAATGTACCTTTTTGTAAATAGAGAATTAAAAGAAGCAACAGCGGAAGGATTCAGTTTTCTTCGTGTAAATGAGATTCGTTTATTTAGCCGTTAATTGTTTTGGGTTTAATTAAAAAGTGTAATTAATCGATGAAATTATTCGTTTATTCAGCACACCGGGCATATGTTACTTGTGACGTTATTTTATATAAATTGATTATAGTTTATGTGTAAGTGCTTGTAAATAAAATTGTGATAAATAAAATAAATTTGCACAATGGCTTTAAATTCATGTTATGTCCCGGACTATTTTCTGTGACGTCATCAGCAAGCCGCAATGATCCAACCTTTGAAAATGTAATATGGCAAATACATTGCAAAGTTCATCCGTGATTATCTCGAAAATTAATTGAGGTAGCAACGTGCTGTTTGCATCATTTGGTAGAAAAAACCTTTCTTTATCATTTTTGAAGAGTCGAAAATTTTCGAAAATCGCTCAATTTTCGAGATATTTCGAGTTTTTGTTGATGTAATAATATTACAACTTTAGTTCACAAAATTTGAATTATCTCGAAAATTAATTGAGATAGCAACGTGCGGATCACGTTATTTTGTAGAAAAATCCTTTCTTTATCATTTTTGAAGAGTCGAAAATTTTCGAAAATCGCTCAATTTTCGAGATATTTCGAGTTTTTGTTGATGTAATAATATTACAACTTTAGTTCACAAAATTTGAATTATCTCGAAAATTAATTGAGATAGCAACGTGCGGATCGCGTTATTTTGTAGAAAAATCCTTTCTTTATCATTTTTGAAGAGTCGAAAATTTTCGAAAATCGCTCAATTTTCGAGATATTTTGAGTTTTTCTTGATGCAATAATATTACAACTTTAATTCACAAAATTTGAATTATCTCGAAAATTCATTATGATAGCAACGTGCTGTTTGCATCATTTGGTAGAAAAAACCTTTCTTTATCATTTTTGAAGAGTCGAAAATTTTCGAAAATCGCTCAATTTTCGAGATATTTCGAGTTTTTGTTGATGTAATAATATTACAACTTTAGTTCACAAAATTTGAATTATCTCGAAAATTAATTGAGATAGCAACGTGCGGATCGCGTTATTTTGTAGAAAAATCCTTTCTTTATCATTTTTGAAGAGTCGAAAATTTTCGAAAATCGCTCAATTTTCGAGATATTTCGAGTTTTTGTTGATGTAATAATATTACAACTTTAGTTCACAAAATTTGAATTATCTCGATAATTAATTGAGATAGCAACGTTCTGTTTGCTCCATTTGGTAGAAAAAACCTTCCTTTACAATTTTTGAAGTGTCGAAAATTTTCAAAAATCGCTCAATTTTCAACATATTTCAAGTTTTTATCAATATAATAATATTGCAACTATAGTTTATAAAATTTCAATTATCTCGAAAACAAATCGAGATAGAAAACAAGCCTCTCACTATTAAGCATAGCAATCAACTCCCGTGACGTCACTCACCAGTACAAACGACCCAACCTCTAAAAGCATAAGTGAGCTTGCACTTTTAAACTTTAACATTCGAATATTGCGAACAAATTGCAAGAAAACCCTCTTACTGTTAAGCCATCCGGCTACTAATAAATAACGAATTATCTGATAACCGATAATGATATTACATATTACACATATTAATAAAATAGTTGCTAATTAAATTCAACTGCCTATCCTATTTACACATCGCTTTATCAACCTAATTAGATTCCCTTATTAACAAATAATTCATCAGCCAGTATTGATAGTTCTCTGCAGCAGAGGAAATGATTTCCCAATTCATAGAGCAGGTATTATACTTTCGAAATCCATTTCCAAAATAGCTCAAATTGCACGCCATTTTTCCAGGTGCAAATCCTGATGCAAATCCAACGCGTCAGAATCACCCAAGCCGAATGCTCCAGCCACAAATACATCTGGCTGTGCGGCAAAAAGGTCCCATCGGAGATCCTCTCCTTCAGCAACGAGCGCAAAATCCGCCGAGCCCTAGCCAAAGTAAGTAGCCGAAAGCCTTCACTGTCGAGGCCGGCAGGTCACAGAACGGCCCGTTTTTCAGATGACCGGGGAAGAACAGATCGACGTGCTGAGGAAGCTGACCAAATGGCTGGACAGCCGACCGGGTACGAGCGCCGAGAGGGTGCCGGAGCTGGTGCTGGAGCTGGCGCGCCGCGAGGCCGACGCGAAGATGGTGCGAGAGGCCAATTTGCTGCGAACGAGCAGCTTCAGGAGCAGCCTGAGGAGGTTGTCCAATAGGTTGGCTGGGGGGGCTAGGTCTGTGTCGTTTAAGGAGCAGCCGGTGGTGTACAGGTTTAATGATTGATTCGCTGTTAAAATTCTTCTTTTATTATCTAAATAGATAATGTGATAATGTAGAGCTTTTTATGGTAACCGTTCAAACTATTTTTTAATTGAAAAGTTCTAAGTAGACACTATAAAATTGTTCTGGATAGTTCTAGTGTATCCTGGACTGTTCCAAATAGTCCTGAATTTGTTCTAAATGATTTTACACTGTACTAAACGGTTCTGAGAGCATCCTGAACTGTTTAGAATGGTTCTACTGAAGTCTAAAACTGTTCTAAATGGTTCTGGACTGTTCTAAACGATTCTGGACAGTTTTAAAATGTTCTAAGATTATCCTGAATTGATTCAAATGATCCTAGTCAGTTCTAAAATGGTTCTAGATGATTCTGGATAGTTCTAATGCGTTCTGGAACAGTTTAGAGTCACCAAAATTCAAAATTTTGTGATTTTTCAAATGAAAACTTGTAAATAGTCACTCTAAAATTGTTCTAGATAGTTCTGAACGATTCTGGATAGTCCTAAAATGTTCTAAGATTGTCCTGAATTGATTCAAATGATCCTAGTCAATTCTAAAATGGTTTTAGATGATTCAAGACAGTTCTAATGCGTTCTGGAACAGTTTAGAGTCACCCAAATTCAAAATTTTGTGATTTTTCAAATGAAAACTTCTAAATAGTCACTCTAAAATTGTTCTGGATAGTTCTGAACGATTCTGGATAGTCCTAAAATGTTCTAAGATTGTCCTGAATTGATTCAAATGATCCTAGTCAATTCTAAAATGGTTTTAGATGATTCAAGACAGTTCTAATGCGTTCTGGAACAGTTTAGAGTCACCCAAATTCAAAATTTTGTGATTTTTCAAATGAAAACTTCTAAATAGTCACTCTAAAATTGTTCTGGATAGTTCTGAACGATTCTGGATAGTCCTAAAATGTTCTAAGATTGTCCTGAATTGATTCAAATGATCCTAGTCAGTTCTAAAATAGTTCTAGATGAAGAAAAAAAAAATTATAATTTATTTTTTTGAAAATTAAAGTTTATTTAAAATATTTAAAATTCGTTTTTATTTTGTGATATTGTCTCTGTATTAAACATTTTTGGTATTTAGCCACTAGTGGCAGGTGAAATAGTCCAAGAATAAATGAATTTTAATTTCATTAGAGTGGCAAGACAGTAATTTTTAAATCACCCCCTATTTTCGGAACACCCCGTAAATGTATAAAAAAAAATTATGAAAATCAGTTAAAATAATTTTTTTCCAATATACAAATAATTTAAGCTCATCGCGATGTAATTTATATACGAGTTTTGGTTAAATTACTAGCGGGGCCCTCGTGGGCCAGAGGGGTTGTTCGTTGAGTTGTATACCGGAGGTCCGGGTTCAAGCCTCGGCTACCGCAGGATTTTTCAGGGGTTTTTTCTCGAGTGTTTGAAGATGTTTGATGAAAATAGAATTTATATAAGGTCTGTGGAATTTGTTGGAGGGGATTTTGGATTTGGTTCTCCAAGGTCTTGGGTATAAAATTAAATAATGAAATTTCTTTCAGAGAAAATTAAGTTCTAATAATTTCTAAATAATAATAATAATAGTTAATATGCTTAAATAATTAAATATTAAATAACTTAAAAAGAAGAGTGAAGAAAGAAGAGAGAAGAATGAAGAAAGAAGAGGACGAAGAGAGAAGACGAAAAAAAAAATTTTTTTAATATATTTTTTGATATTTAAAGTTTATTTAAATAATATTTAAAATTCGTATTTATTTTGTGATATTGTCTCTGTATTAAACATTTTTGGTATTTAGCCACTAGTGGCAGGTGAAATATTGGTTACCTACAAATCTGTAGTGCTCGTCCAAGAATAAATGAATTTTAATTTCATTAGAGTGGCAAGACAGTAATTTTTAAATCATCCTCTATTTTTGGAACACCCCACAAATGTATAAAAAAAATTATGAAAATCGGTTAAAATAATTTTTTTGCAAGATACAAATAATTTAAGCTCATCGCTATGTAATTTATATACGAGTTTTGGTTAAAGTACTAGCGGGGCCCTCGTGGGCCAGAGGGGTTGTTCGTTGAGTTGTATACCGGAGGTCCGGGTTCGAGACTCGGCTGCCGCAGGATTTTTCAGGGGTTTTTTCTCGAGTGTTTGAAGATGTTTGATGAAAATAGAATTTATATAAGGTCTGTGGAATTTGTTGGAGGGGATTTTGGATTTGGTTCTCCAAGGTCTTGGGTATAAAATTAAATAATGAAATTTCTTTCAGAGAAAATTAAGTTCTAATAATTTCTAAGTAATAATAATAATAGTTAATATGCTTAAATAATTAAATATTAAATAACTTAAAAAGAAGAGTGAAGAAAGAAGAGAGAAGAATGAAGAAAGAAGAGGACGAAGAAAGAAGAGGAAGAGAGAAGACGAAAAAAAAAATTTTTGTAATATATTTTTTGATATTTAAAGTTTATTTAAATAATATTTAAAATTCGTATTTATTTTGTGATATTGTCTCTGTATTAAACATTTTTGGTAGCCACTAGTGGCAGGTGAAATATTGGTTACCTACAAATCTGTAGTGCTCGTCCAAGAATAAATGAATTTTAATTTCATTAGAGTGGCAAGACAGTAATTTTTAAATCACCCCCTATTTTTGGAACACCCTGTCAATGTATAAAAAAAAATTATGAAAATCAGTTAAAATAATTTTTTTTTTCCAATATACAAATAATATAAGCTCATCGCGATATAATTTATATACGAGTTTTGGTTAAAGTACTAGCGGGGCCCTCGTGGGCCAGAGGGGTTGTTCGTTGGCTTGTGTGCTGGAGGTCCCGGGTTCAAGACTCGGCTGCCGCAGGATTTTTCTCAGGGGTTTTTTCTCGAGTGTTTGATGATGTTTGATGGAAATGGAATATATTTAAGGACTGTGTAATTTGTTGAAGGGGATTTTGGATTTGGTTCTCCAAGGTTCTTGGGTGTAATTAAATAATGAAATTTCTTTCAGAGAAAATTAAGTTCTAATAATAATTTCTAAATAATAATAGTTAATATAATTTAATAATTAAATAACTTAAAAAGAAGAGTGAAGAAAGAAGAGAGAAAATTGAAGAAAGGAGAGAGAAAAATGAAGAATGAAGAGAGAAGAATGAAGACGAAAAAAAAAAATTTTTTATAATATATTTTTTGATATTTAAAATTCGTATTTATTTTGTGATATTGTCTCTGTATTAAACATTTTTGGTAGCCACTAGTGGCAGGTGAAATATTGGTTACCTACAAATCTGTAGTGCTCGTCCAAGAATAAATGAATTTTAATTTCATTAGAGTGGCAAGACAGTAATTTTTAAATCACCCCCTATTTTTGGAACACCCCGTCAATGTATAAAAAAAAATTATGAAAATCGGTTAAAATAATGTTTTTGCAATATACAAATAATTTAAGCTCATCGTGATGTAATTTATATACGAGTTTTGGTTAAAGTACTAGCGGGGCCCTCGTGGGCCAGAGGGGTTGTTCGTTGAGTTGTATACCGGAGGTCCGGGTTCAAGCATCGTCTGCCGCAGGATTTTTCAGGGGTTTTTTCTCGAGTGTTTGATGATGTTTGATGGAAATAGAATTTATATAAGGTCTGTGGAATTTGTTGGAGGGGATTTTGGATTTGGTTCTCCAAGGTCTTTGGGTATAATTAAATAATGAAATTTCTTTCACAGATAATTAAGTTCTAATAATAATTTCTAAATAATAATTAATAGTTAATATGCTTAAATAATTAAATATTAAATAACTTAAAAAGAAGAGTGAAGAAAGAAGAGAGAAGAATGAAGAAAGAAGAGGACGAAGAAAGAAGACGAAAAAAAAAAATTTTTATAATTTATTTTTTGAAAATTAAAGTTTATTTAATAATATTTAAAATTCGTATTTATTTTGTGATATTGTCTCTGTATTAAACATTTTTGGTATTTAGCCACTAGTGGCAGGTGAAATATTGGTTACCTACAAATCTGTAGTGCTCGTCCAAGAATAAATGAATTTTAATTTCATTAGAGTGGCAAGACAGTAATTTTTAAATCATCCTCTATTTTTGGAACACCTCGTCAATGTATAAAAAAAAATTATGAAAATCAGTTAAAATAATTTTTTTTTCCAATATACAAATAATTTAAGCTCATCGCGATATAATTTATATACGAGTTTTGGTTAAAGTACTAGCGGGGCCCTCGTGGGCCAGAGGGGTTGTTCGTTGGCTTGTGTGCTGGAGGTCCCGGGTTCAAGACTCGGCTGCCGCAGGATTTTTCTCAGGGGTTTTTTCTCGAGTGTTTGATGATGTTTGATGAAAATGGAATATATTTAAGGACTGTGTAATTTGTTGAAGGGGATTTTGGATTTGGTTCTCCAAGGTTCTTGGGTGTAATTAAATAATGAAATTTCTTTCAGAGAAAATTAAGTTCTAATAATAATTTCTAAATAATAATTAATAGTTAATATGCTTAAAATAATTAAATATTAAATAACTTAAAAAGAAGAGAGAAGAATGAAGAAAGAAGAAGACGAAGAGAGAAGACGAAAAAAAAAATTTTTGTAATATATTTTTTGATATTTAAAGTTTATTTAAATAATATTTAAAATTCGTATTTATTTTGTGATATTGTCTCTGTATTAAACATTTTTGGTATTTAGCCACTAGTGGCAGGTGAAATATTGGATACCTACAAATCTGTAGTGCTCGTCCAAAAATAAATGAATTTTAATTTCATTAGAGTGGCAAGACAGTCATTTTTAAATCACCCCCTATTTTTGGAACACCCCGTAAATTTATAAAAAAAATTATGAAAATCGGTTAAAATAATTTTTTTATATACGAGTTTTGGTTAAAGTACTAGCTAGTACTTTAGTACTGTAGTGGCTGTATAGCATTTATTATGAGACCAAAATATCAAGTGTGACCCCTTTTTTTAATCAGCTCGTCAAGTAGAGTCCAAAAATATACAGGGTGTCCCAGTCGCAACCATTCACGATATACAACTTATGGACGGTTACCGTGGAAATCACTCTAGAGTAAAAGAAAAAATGTGAAAGCAAGACATTTATTAAAATGCAATAATTTATAAACGAAACTTCACTTAACTTGTATAAAAAAGATAAATAATCCAGCCGAGAAAATAATAAAACAAAACAAATCTACAATTACATAATTTAAAGGCGCCTATGAGAAAAAACAACTACTATATACAGGGGGGAGAAAAAAAAATTAAACAAAAAAAAAAAAATAAGAAACAGATTTCGGGGCAGATGAGCTATAATAGCGGCCAGTGGCGTCGCCTTCGTTATCACTTAACGTCTAATTAAAAAGGCACTTAATTAAAAAATGAAAAATATCTTTATAATCAAACTGTACAAATAACTACTTTACTGGTCAATTAGAGTCAATTTTACATTCAGTCACATAATGATTACACAACAACATACAATTATTCATGAATTCCCGTCGCCGAATTTGAATGACGTCGGCACCGCGTGCTGGGTAAACGTGTAACCTAAATAAACAATAAAAAAATTAATTCATAAATAATAATTATTTAAAATGCATGTACACCGTGTCCCATTTACTACTTTTTTGTCAAACTTACAATGGCACAAACAGATTTTTTAAATCTCTTTTCATTTTTGAGTTACAGGGCGATAATGAAAATTCTGAGTTATTCAGCCACCCTCGTATCTCGTTTGCTATTGAAGATATTTTAAATGTGTAAATTGATTATTATAGATAATTTTACGTAGAATTCAGTGGCGTTGTTAGTTTTTTTATGGGGGTTACGATTTCTGAAATATGACACCAACTTTTAATTTTTTGAATGGGACACCCTGTATTTTTATTGCCTATTAAATTTGTAATTTTTTTCTCTTTTTAATGATATGGCGCATTCTATATTTTGAATTTCATTAAAACGCTCAAAAAAGAGAAAAACTATTTTATTCGAAAAATGGTTAGGGGGCTATGCAGAAAAACCAAAATAAAATACTTTTAGAACAAAAATAGTTGTTGAGAATATTAAATAAAACATTTCTACGATTTTTTTGTTTTTCCGCATAGCCCCCTAACCATTTTTATAACAAAATAGATTTTCTCTTTTTTGATCGTTTTAAGAAAATTCAAAATATAGAATGCGCCATATCATTAAAAAGAGAAAAAAATTACAAATTTAATAGGCAATAACAATACAAGGTGTCCCATTAAAAAAATTACAAGTTGTTGTCATATTTCAGAAATGGCAACCCCCATAAAAAAACTAAAAACGTCACTGAATTCTACGTAAAATTATCTATAATAATCAGTTTACCCATTTAAAATATCTTCAATATCAAACGAGATACGGGGGTGGCTGAATAACTCAGAATTTTCATTATCACCCTGTAACTCAAAAATGAAAAAAGATATAAAAAATCTGTTTGTGCCATTGTAAGTTTAACAAAAAAGTAGTACAGGTTGGGTAGTACAAATGTACAAAAGTAGTACAAAATGGGACACAGTGTACATTCCGATTAGTAACACCCCTAGTATTTCGTAGGGACGGGTTGCAAATAAGGAATAATCTTTATCTAGCACAAAATAAACAACGCAAATACCATTTATTAAAGGTAAATGTGTGAACAAAACGTGCAATTTACAATTAACCGTACGCTTACTTAGTAAAAGACAAATTGTATAAACACCCTGTACACCACAATTGTCAAATTACATCAAAATAATGCCCACAAATTACCAAAGATGCGCCTGCTCATCGACAACAAACCCCCCAAAACCGCCCCCACAAACCCTCCAGGATTGCCACAAATGCTGCCAACGCAACAAAAACACAATCCTACCCCCCACCCATCTCCACTGCAACGAAGACCCCGACTGCATAATCAACGCCTGCGCATTGAACAGAACAAATCAACGAAAACAACCCCAAAAACACCCCCAAAATCTAACGGTAGACGCCCCCAAAAGGGGCCCACCCCCTCTCCGCCGAGACGCCTCCACCTCCACCATAATCAACGTCAAAAACTACAACGCAGAAACCCGCAGGATCAGCCAACTCTTCGAAGGTAACCGCACAACCACCTAGTCAAAGACCATCTCTACAGCGGCCTTCATTTACAACGCTCAACAGCTCATTATACAGATGCCCAACAAGATGATCTCCCACCTCCTTTCTCCTTTCTTCAGGGGTTATTATTCATCAATGGCCTCAACTTACGACGCTCAACAGCTCATTTTATACACCCGCAGGTGCCCAAGAAGACTCCTCCTCGTCGACGACGACGTCCATAAACACAATCACCACGTACTTGTTAGCCCCCAGGGCGGATACGCGGTCTCGTCGGTCGGAGAACCGCAGCAAATCGAGCAAACGCGCTACCAAGTCGAAGGCCACCAGGGGCATCGTGTGGCAGGAGAACCTCAGCGTGAGGTCGACGCAGTTGGCCGCCAGGGGCAGCACCTCGTCCAAGTTTCTCTTCGTGCTGCGCGAGATCATCAAGCTGGAGGATCCGGCCGAGGAAATGGGGCCCGAACGGAGGCGGTCGGCAGCCCAAACTAGCAAGATTAACAGGTGATGAGTTCGAATTTGCCATGAATCGCTAGCGAGTACGTTGCGTTGGTTTCAGATGGTTTGGCTGGTTGAAATTGCTGCGCAGGAAGAGGCCGGTTGTACTGGAAAGCGGCGCCTACTACGATGACAGGTCTCGCAAGGATATCAATTTGTACGATTACGAAGACGATGATTACTGATTACCCACTAATAACAGGCCAATAAATTATTCTTCCAATTACCCACAAGTCGCAGGCCAACAGGCACTTTTTTTCTTATATTATACATAAATGGATGCCTCAATACCATAAAAACTGGAATGTACGTCACGGTTCCAACATTTCCAACGTGCCTTTTTCACGTTATCGCTTTCTGCTTTATAGAATTTCTAATAGCTTTGTCTTTGTTTTGGTCAGCTAATGGAGCATGCGCGTTGAAAACTTGAACGTATGAATGAGATAACTGTTTAAATATATCTTGTTGCCAGATTTATCTAGATTTATTATTAATTCAAATATTTTAACACTTTTGAATTATATCTTTGTATATTCTTTATCAAAAATTATAATGTTTAAGTTCGTATATGAAATTTTGATGTATAGATATTTTAACTTTATAATTATTAATAAAAATAGTTAATCCGTTATTTATTTTTGGTACAAGATAAAAAGAGAAAAGAAATAGCTTTTAGAAATTTGGCAACGTTGCTACTTTCTAATTCCTAACCTAATCCTAATCTAACCTAACTTTTGCTAACTTCAAAACGTTGCGTGTTTGTTTTGATTGTTATTTCTTATTTTTTTATATTTGAATTATTGAATATGGTTATACAAATAAAATTCAAAGTATGAATGTTTAAATTTGGCGCTAATTCTGTATGTCAAATGTATCATAAGATGTCAGTTGACCAAAACAAAGATGGAGCGTTAAGAAACACAACGTGTTAAACAAAGATAGGTAATTAAAGTACGTCTCTGATATGTTGAAACAGAGTTTTTATTTCATCGATGCATCCATTTATACAGGGTATGTCACGACGAGCTTAAATTATCTGTATATTGGAAAATACTGGACCGATTTAAATAAAATTTTGTTTGCATATATTATGCAATAAGACGAATCGTTTAAAAATATTTTGACAGTCGTACCACTTCTGGTACAACCAGAAGTGGGCAGTAACTTTGTTATTTTAAATGGAACACCCTGTATATTTTTGCATTTTTAGATTCTACTCGATGAGCTGATTACAAAAAGGTGTCACACTTGGTATTTTGGTCTTTTAATAAAGGCTATACAGCCACTCAAAAATCACAAAATTTTGATTTTAGGTGGCTCTGAAGGCCAAACAGTTGAAAATGGAGAAAAACGGCTTACTTGGTCCTATCCTAACTTTTCAAGTACTATTCTATTAACATGATATAAAATGTATACAGGGTGATCAAAAATTTCGAAATTTTTATCAAAAAAATTTTTGTACCCTTAGACAATACTTGAAAAGTTAGGATAGTACCACGTAAGCCGTTTTTCTCCATTTTCAACTGTTTGGCCTTCAGAGCCACCTAAAATCAAAATTTTGTGATTTTTGAGTGTATAGCCTTTATTAAAAGTCCAAAATACCAAGTGTGACACCTTTTTGTAATCAGCTCATCGAGTAGAATCTAAAAATGCAAAAATATACAGGGTGTTCCATTTAAAATAACAAAGTTACTGCCCACTTCCGGCACAACCGGAAGTGGTACGACTGTCAAAATATTTTCAAACGATTCGTCTTATCGCATAATATATGCAAACAAAATTTTATTTAAATC
The DNA here is from genome assembly GCA_917563865.1 of Phyllotreta cruciferae. Classification (NCBI taxonomy): domain Eukaryota; kingdom Metazoa; phylum Arthropoda; class Insecta; order Coleoptera; family Chrysomelidae; genus Phyllotreta; species Phyllotreta cruciferae. Next base: position 285,242 of record OU830618.1, on the reverse strand, counting down.
GGCCCAGTATTTTCCAATATACAGATAATTTAAGCTCGTCGTGACATACCCTGTATATGATCTAAGGGGCCTTCGTAGACTCCTATCCCCACGATTTCCAATTACCCACAAGTCGCAGGCCAATACGCACTTTTATTCTTAAGGTGGCCTCTTACCTCCTTGTTGTTCGATCCTTTTACTCTCCCTCGCAGCGGCCCTTTGCTCAGCCAGTACGCACACCTCGTTCAAAGTCTTCAATTGACTCTCATTTAAATTCGTAGTCAACGCGTTGTACCATTCCGGATCCTGATTTTGTATCGCTACAACAAACAAACAAACACATTAAACACATCGTACGATCCATCGACTAACCACCACGAATACTATCGTAGCGTAATAATGGCTACGCACCGGTCATAATTTGTTTAAAAGCTTGATACTCGTCCACGTCGCAATCTTCATCGTCCAACGGCGTCGTATAGGATTCCAATACGGTCTCTTCGTTGGGCTCGAAATCCGAATCCTCCTCCTCGGAGTTATCGTTGATGTCGTTGATGGTGGCCGTGGCGTTCATGCCCTGCGACTGCAGCGCCCCCGTGGCCCGCTTCGACAGGTTCTCCAGATAATCCTGGCCCTGATCGTCGATTTCGTCCTCGTCCGAACTCAGTATATCTACGAACACAGTACGATTGTAATCGTACGATCGTTTGTATCTAACAGTAGCTACCTCTTTCGATTTCCCCATCGGAATTGTCGCTCTCCTCCTCCTCGGCGGCCTCCGCCGCTTTGGCTACGTAGGCCCTTTTCAAACCTTCGAAGAGGAGTATTAGAGACGGTACTATCTTCGGTGCGACTTCCATTAGTACCGGAGGTTTGTTGGGCATCGAAATCAACGTGCACAATCCCAACACGCACAATTTCCTATCGTGTATACCTACAACACAAACAAACATTAACTAATCCACTATAACCGCGTAAAACGCACCTAAGAAGCAATCCGTATCGTGTAACCATTGCTTTATAAAATGATTCGTAAAGTCCGGCATCTTCGATAACACAGTAAACAACAACTGGGGATCGTAATAAAGCGCTGCGATTAGTACTTGCAAGCACATAGTACGCAATTCACTAGTTTTGACCTCTCGTAGTAGCCTAGCCGCAGCCAATTCGATCAGCATCGGAGCAGCTTGATCGATCTTCTTCCTACATTGCAACAGCACCACTTCCAATAACTTAGCGGCGTGCGATTCGGGATCCTCGCCCGAGTCTTTAATCAACACCATTTTACACATGTTGTAGATAGCCAACAGTCGCTGTTCGTCCGACAAGAAAGCGTCCGTATCGATGGTGATGTAGTTGTGCAGGGCCGGCATCATGTCGGTGAAGTGATCGAAACCGTTCTTCAAAAACACCTGCAAAATTTTCACGCGTTTAATTAGTAACTCGCTTTGTAACCGAAAGCTTACTTGGTACAACATCTCGAACACCTTCCACATATCGGGCGAGATTTGCTTGCTGGTTAAATCGTAGATCAAGGCCAGCACCTCCTCGTAGAACTCCTGGGCCTCGTTCTGGAAGACGTTAACCACCACTTGCAGCACCGTGGGCTCCAATAGCCTCATAATTTCGGGTTGTTCGTCCATTACGGTCAACAATGTTTCGATGGTATTCAACAACCCCATGGCCATTATGGCCTTCTCGTCGGACCCTTCGTCCGTATCCAGCACTTGGTTGAACGTGGTGGCCAATTGCTGGCAAATCTCCACGGCAATGGGCGTCAATTCCTGTATGTAAACGCACACCAGTTTCTGCATCACCCCCGTAACGTCTTCGTTCTCCGTCTCCCTGATGATATTCAACAGCTCCAATGCGATTCGAGTCACCTGCGGCTCGATGTACTTCTGGGCCCTGTCCTGGTGGTTCAGCAGCGATTGCAGCGCTATGGCCGCCTCCACTTTAACCGGTAGATCTTTATCGAATAACAACGAACGCACCGTTAGATTGATGGCCTCCATCAGGATGTTATCCTGCTTGAAATTGAACTCGGCGAAGTAGTGCAAAACCCAGCAGGCTCTGGCCCGCATGTGGCCTCTGTCGCTGTTGAACTCCGGAAACACGTACTTTATAAACAGCTGATCCAATTGATCCCTACGATTAACAACAAACAATTACGTATATAAATACATTCGATCGTGCGGTATTATACCTGTAGAGTTTCTTTCGCAATAGTATATCGGCTAGAGTGCCTATCATGTGCAAGGCGCCGTCCTTTTGCGCAGGCTCGGTGGCGTTGTTGGTGAGTACTTGAGTGAGCATCACCATGGTCTTCTGTAACATCTCTTTACGTTTTCTGCATGAAGAATGCAGTAGAGTTTGAGCTGCTGTTACGGGCGATACGAAATCCTCGAAGACATCTACAATATACCATAAATTTATATAAATTACGCATTATATAGGTAGATAAAGAGTGTTCGTTCCTTTTAGTAACGCCCTTAGTAGTTCGTAAGGGCGGGTTGCAAATAAGGAACGGAATAATTTAGCACTGTATTACTATCATAGGTATCATTAAATAGATACGAATGGGAACAAACGAGTGCTATAATGGAGAAGACCACGATGTGAGATAGGCGGATTTCGGCAAAAGATACGATTAGAAATGAATACCGTTGAAATTTTACTACATCCGGCAACGTCGCTTTTAAACGCACAGATCCGTAAGCGGAGATTCTTTGTTATTTTTGACATTGACGTTTGTATGTACACTGATGTTGTGTCATCTGCTGGGGCTATTCAGCCAATGGAGAAGACGATTAGAAATGATTTATTAGAGCTCAAAACCGTTTTCAGTTGCTCAAAATGTGTTGTAATTAAAAAGTTATAGCCCTTTGAAATTTAAAAATTTAGGGTTTTGACTCGTACTTTATCAACCAATCATGAACCACTCACGTTTTGTTTTATAAGTAAATAGTATGAATTTTCTAACGCAGTAACAAAGAATAGACAAACGAACAAAAATCGAACTGTCATTTGTCAGATTTTTTCTGAAAAATGCACAAAACAAATTACACGAATTGCAGTTGGGCACAAAACACTTTACTGATAATATTGACGTTGACAAGAATGTTGCCAAATAAATTTTTCAGGGCCATTATTTGTGTTTTTAACACGAAAATCGGTTACAATTCATACAGATGAAGATGTTATTTTAATATTAATATATCGAATTATCCATTAGGTAATGGAAGAAATGGATAAATCAGAAAATATTTATTGCAATAAATGTACAAAAAAACGCACATTTTGCAGTAGTAAAGAAGAGTAATAGGAAACATGGCAACCTTGCTAAATGTGACGTCTCTTTGTAACTCTCACTTTGATTGGAGCAGAGCGTATGACGATTGCATGACGTTTTTCAAACTTTAAAAATTAATTGCGGCCTTATTTGGCCACAGAAAAAAATTAAAAGTTCATTAAGCGCCTTCTTAGAACACACGGTTTCGAAAAAAAAAAAAAAAAAAAAAAAAAGTCGTGGTCTTCTCCATTCAAAAAATCAAATTAAACAATTTATATGAAACATTTATTCAATATAATTAACGTAAACTCATAACGCAATACGTAAAAATAGCCAGAAACTATTCCAAACCATTCACACACTCACTTACGCGGCCTCGTTCGCTACAGTTAATCAGTTCTATGGAAATTTCATCGGAGAATAAAAAAACCATCTCGAAACCCTAAAAATTGCTACATAATTACAAACACGCAATTTTCGCGTTAGGAGAAACTCGTAACCGATACCGGGCGGTTAAAATACAACAACAAAAAAATCCCAAACTCGCTTTGATTGGAGCAGAGCGTATGACGATTGTGTGACGTTTTTCAAACTTTAAAAATTAATTGCGGCCTTATTGGGCCACAGAAAAAAATAAAAATTTCATTACGCCCCTTCTTAGAACACACAGTTTTGAAAAAAAAATTAAACGTACCATTATACGTAAACTTACCGAATTTAACTCTAATATATTCGTGCGGGTCTACGGTCCACAATTCGTGATCTTCGGCCGAATAGCTCATAAGCGGAAACAGGACGTCCTGTATAATAGCAGGCATGTGCGGCTTGAGTATTTTCCAGGTGTGTCCGTGCGATACAGCTTGATTTAAATAATTCAACGTTTGCTGCAGTACCCTACAAATCGTACCATTAATATCTATACAATCGATCAAATTAACCTACCTAGGGGGTACCCAATGTCCTCCACGATAACCATCCAGTACTCTGAGTAGTACCTCGAGTATACCAGAACTGAACGTTTGTAAATACCTATACACACAAATATGGCTATTACTATATTACTAGTAACGTTTAATATTTTATTACCATTCGGAGAATTCGTTGTACTCTTTGTTAACGTGTCCGGGCGAACCGTACCTTTCGAACATACGGTACAGGATGTGCAGGGCCCATTTTTTACATTTCCACCAAGGTAAATCGGGCCTTTCGTCTTCGTCTGGCTGCAAAGCGGCCGGCGGCACCGCCCTCTCTACTACCTACAATTTAATCATTAAACTATCGTACGATCCAAGTACCAATCTCACGAACCTGCCTGCACACTTCCATCCATTGAGCGAAGGCGTCTTTACTGATCAAATCCAACGGTAAAACGTATTGAGTCAACGCAAAGTACACTTTTAGCCCCTCTTTTTGCAACAACACCGATTGCTCCGAGGCATCGGGCAACAGTCTCACTTCCAATTGATAGAGCTGCGGCAACAGCAAGTTCATGGCCTCGTGCAAGGGCCCCCGCTCCTCGGCCTTCTTGTACTCGAAGTTCTTCACCAGCTGGTACAAGCACAGGAACGCCCCGTGCCATCCGTTCGGATCCGGATTCGATAAATACACGCTAATCTACGACAGAAACGCAATTACGGCCTCGTGCTTGTATCTACGTTAGCCAGCGTACTTTATCCACTATCTGGGTCCACCGGCCGGGGAAGTCGTGCCTGATGATGTTGTTCACGCAGGTGCACAATTGGGTGCGAATCAAGTCGGGCGCGTGCACCACGGCGTCCACGATGCTGTCCCGGATGAGGGCGCGGTCTTGCTCGTGCAGCGAGAACGGTATGGGCTGGCCGGTCTCCGGCTCCTTGTCCTGCCAATCGGACGAGACCAGGTTCTTCAGGTAGATGGCGCCCGCCTGGCGCACGGGCATATCACAGTCGGACATCATGACGATTTGCAGGAGGGAGGGGGCGAAGCCGATGATCTTGTGAATCTGCGAAATATAATATATGTATTATTGTTTTTTCGTAAATACTTATTATCGTTCGTTATCTCGTATAAGGTGGCGTTGAATGTTATTGGTGTAAGTTAATAAACTAAGAGGGCTGATTAAAGTTGTTTCTAAACAGTTCTAAAAGGGTTCTGAACGATTCTGAATGAATTCTAAATGATTGTAGACTGTTCTAGGATCATCCTGAACTGTTTTAAATTGTTCGAAAAGGGTTCTTAACGATTCTGAATGAGTTCTAAATGATTGTGGACTGTTCTAGGATTGTCCTGAACTGTTTTAAATTGTTCTGAACGATTCTGAATGAATTCTAAATGATTGTAGACTGTTCTAGGATCATCCTGAACTGTTTTAAATTGTTCGAAAAGGGTTCTTAACGATTCTGAATGAGTTCTAAATGATTGTGGACTGTTCAAGGATTGTTCTGAACTGTTTTAAATTGATCTGAACGATTCTGAATGAGTTCTAAATGATTGTGGACTGTTCTAGGATCGTCCTGAACTGTTTTAAATTGTTCTAAAAGGGTTCTGAACGGTTCTGAATGAGTTCTAAATGATTGTAGACTGTCCTGGGATCGTCCTGAACTGTTTTAAATTGTTCCGAACGATTCTGAATGAGTTCTAAATGATTGTAGACTATCCTGGGATCGTTCTGAACTGTTTTAAATTGTTCTGAACGATTCTGAATGAGTTCTAAATGATTGTAGACTATTCTAGGATCGTCCTGAACTGCTTTAAATTGTTCTGAACGATTCTGAATGAGTTCTAAATGATTCTGGACTGTTCTACGATCGTCCTGAACTGTTTTAAATTGTTCTATAAGGGTTCCGAACGCTCCTGAATGAGTTCGAAATGATTGCGGACTGTCCTGGGATCGTTCTGAATTGTTCCAAATGGTTCCGATCAGTTCTAAAAAAGGCCAACTTTGTGTTATCAATAGAGCAACATAAGCATCTCATCGGGTCTAGTCATCCATGGATTGTAGCAAAACTAACGCATAACACGCGTTTGAGTAGCCAACTTGATCGAATCTATGCGATTAAATCGGGTAAATTGATGGAATATTTCGAATTGCAATGGTATTACGACCGCATGGAGACATGCACGGTTTACCTGATCTAATTGAACTTCGGCTTGCTGGCGCTGGCTGGGCTCGATGGTGGCCCGCAGCAGGTCTATCAGTTTCCTGGTTTCCATGGCGGGGGTGTCGGGGCGCGCTGTACGTGGTCCTCGGGGTCCTTCACGCCTAGCAAATACGACAAAATAATTTTTTTATTTCCAAATGCTCCGGTAACTCGCGCACGATGCACGACGGAACTCGAAATTTGACAGGCGCGTATAAGTGACGTAAATGACGGGTGAATGCCGCCTTTGACGTACTCAATCGATATCGAATTTATTTATTGGGGAATTATTAGAGCAGTTAAGCTCGATTTGTTGTTGTGTGCGTTGGAGTTGTTAATTAATTGCAATTTGCGATGGAATTAATTGGATATTTAATAACATTAGTTGGAAATTTACGCGAAAAAATGCCTAAATGCTACATTTTTGACCAATCAGAAGAGAGTATTTTGACAGGTGTGTTTTCGACCAATTAGAAGTAGCAAGTGTAGCCAACTGTTTAATATACATTAGATTTTTGCGTTTAGTATTATTCCTAGTGAATTATTAGTTATCAAATTTCTCATATTTAATACAAAAATTACTTTTAACCAATCAGCTACTTTTTATATAACGAAATTATAGCTACCTGTCAATTTAGTACCGAAAGTGCCCGGCCTTTTGTCCGCAGGCAGCACCGTCGCGCATGTCGGTTTGACACCCGTCAAACCCCGTCAGAGGATAATATTTTGCATAATAAACACGTTAAAAAAATCAGTGAGTTTCTAATGTTAATTTGAAAAACTGGAGCGCACGACCACCGCCTACCGCCACTATGATAAAGCTATTTTCGCTCAAACAACAGAAAAAAGATGGCGAATCGACACCGCGGCCGGGCAATCAAAAGAAAGCGTCAGCTGCACAGCTGAGGATCACAAAAGGTAACTACAACTGTTTTTCTATAACTCCCAACGAATTTTTATAGTAACTTTTTGCAGATATAAACGAGTTAAATCTACCTAAAACCTGCGCCACGGAATTCCCAGACCCGGATGATCTGTTAACGTTTAAATTGGTGATATGCCCCGATGAGGTAAATTCTATATAAATCAACAGAAAACTCGTATTAGTACATGATGCGCATTTGCAGGGATTCTACAAAACGGGCCGCTTCGTGTTCAGTTTCAAAGTAGGCCCGAACTACCCGCACGAGCCCCCGAAGGTGAAGTGCGAAACTCAGGTGTACCACCCGAACATCGACCAGCAGGGCAACGTCTGCTTGAACATCTTGCGAGAAGATTGGAAACCCGTATTGACTATTAATAGCATAGTGTACGGGCTGCAGTACTTGTTCCTGGAGCCCAACCCGGAGGACCCGTTGAACAAGGAGGCGGCGGAGGTGTTGACGAACAATCGAAGGCTGTTCGAGCAGAACGTCCAGAAGGCCATGAGGGGCGGGTACGTGGGCGGCGTTTACTTTGATAGATGTTTGAAGTGATGGATTTGTTTGTGTATATACGGAAACAGGAAAGAAAGTTGCTTATTTGGTACTTTTAGAATTTATTTTTTATTTTTTATTAGCTGAAGATTACTGTATTCGACTGAGGAGGTTTTATTGAGTTTTTTTTTTCTTTTTTTAAACTAATAACGTTTGTTGTTGCTATTAATAAAATTGATTTATACAGTAAGTAAACGGAGTAAGTTTGGAGTAAGTAATTTCTTTTTGTAATATGTGTGAGAGTTGTTTTAAAAGCGAGCTAATTAACTCTTGTTGTTGTTGTTTTTGTGTTTTATTATTAAAATTGGGGTATAATATTTAAGATTTCAAACAACTAGATTATTTTTTTTTCAATTCTAAAAGAATTCTGAACGATCTTGAATGAATTCTAAATGATTGTAGACTGTTCTAGGATCATCCTGAACTGTTTTAAATTGTTCGAAAAGGGTTCTTAACGATTCTGAATGAGTTCTAAATGATTATGGACTGTTCCAGGATCGTTCTGAATTGTTTTAAATTGATCTGAACAATTCTGAATGAGTTCTAAATGATTGTAGACTATTCTAGGATCGTCCTGAACTGTTTTAAACTGTTCTAAAAGGGTTCTGAACGATTCTGAATCAGTTCTAAATGATTCTGGACTGTTCTAGGATTGTCCTGAACTGTTTTAAATTGATCTGAACAATTCTGAATGAGTTCTAAATGATTGTGGACTGTTCTAGGATCGTTCTGAACTGTTTTAAATTATTCTAAAAGGGTTCTGAACGATTCTGAATGAGTTCTAAATGATTATGGACTGTTCCAGGATCGTTCTGAATTGTTTTAAATTGATCTGAACAATTCTGAATGAGTTCTAAATGATTGTAGACTATTCTAGGATCGTCCTGAACTGTTTTAAACTGTTCTAAAAGGGTTCTGAACGATTCTGAATCAGTTCTAAATGATTCTGGACTGTTCTAGGATTGTCCTGAACTGTTTTAAATTGTTCTGAACAATTCTGAATGAGTTCTAAATGATTGTGGACTGTTCTAGGATTGTCCTGAACTGTTTTAAATTGATCTGAACAATTCTGAATGAGTTCTAAATGATTTTAGACTATTCTAGGATCGTCCTGAACTGTTTTAATTTGTTCTGAACAATTCTGAATGAGTTCTAAATGATTGTGGACTGTTCTAGGATCGTCCTGAACTGTTTTAAATTGATCTGAACAATTCTGAATGAGTTCTAAATGATTGTGGACAGTTCTAGGATCGTCCTGAACTGTTTTAAATTGATCTGAACAATTCTGAATGAGTTCTAAATGATTGTAGACTATTCTAGGATCGTCCTGAACTGTTTTAAACTGTTCTAAAAGGGTTCTGAACGATTCTGAATCAGTTCTAAATGATTCTGGACTGTTCTAGGATTGTCCTGAACTGTTTTAAATTGATCTGAACAATTCTGAATGAGTTCTAAATGATTGTGGACTGTTCTAGGATCGTCCTGAACTGTTTTAAATTGATCTGAACAATTCTGAATGAGTTCTAAATGATTGTGGACAGTTCTAGGATCGTCCTGAACTGTTTTAAATTGATCTGAACAATTCTGAATGAGTTCTAAATGATTGTAGACTATTCTAGGATCGTCCTGAACTGTTTTAAACTGTTCTAAAAGGGTTCTGAACGATTCTGAATCAGTTCTAAATGATTCTGGACTGTTCTAGGATTGTCCTGAACTGTTTTAAATTGATCTGAACAATTCTGAATGAGTTCTAAATGATTGTGGACAGTTCTAGGATCGTCCTGAACTGTTTTAAATTGATCTGAACAATTCTGAATGAGTTCTAAATGATTGTGGACAGTTCTAGGATCGTCCTGAACTGTTTTAAATTGATCTGAACAATTCTGAATGAGTTCTAAATGATTGTAGACTATTCTAGGATCGTCCTGAACTGTTTTAAACTGTTCTAAAAGGGTTCTGAACGATTCTGAATCAGTTCTAAATGATTCTGGACTGTTCTAGGATTGTCCTGAACTGTTTTAAATTGATCTGAACAATTCTGAATGAGTTCTAAATGATTATGGACTGTTCTAGGATTGTCCTGAACTGTTTTAAATTGATCTGAACAATTCTGAATGAGTTCTAAATGATTGTGGACTGTTCTAGGATCGTCCTGAACTGTTTTAAATTGATCTGAACAATTCTGAATGAGTTCTAAATGATTGTGGACTGTTCTAGGATCGTCCTGAACTGTTTTAAATTGATCTGAACAATTCTGAATGAGTTCTAAATGATTGTGGACTGTTCTAGGATCGTTCTGAATTGATTCAAATCCTTCAAATTCTTTTATTATAAAAATTGGGGTATAAAATTTAAGATTTCTAAACATCTAGTTTCTTTTTTTTTTCAGGCGCTGTTGAATACGTAAATATACTGTTGACGTTGTAACTTGTTATGAAACATTTTTTGTTTGTAAACACATTATTTTTTTTTAATTGAAAAGCGTATTGGAGAAAAATGGCCAATTTTTTTGGTTTTTCTTGTTCTCAAATTGTTCTGAACGATCCTGAATGAGATTGTGGACTGTTCTAGGATCGTTCCGAACTGTTCCAAATTCTTCTAATTAAGGAATTAATTATTAACAATTGATTTAAATGTTTTTTTTTTTTAAACGCAAGACGGTCAATTCAGATTTATTTCCTTGTAGATACAACACGAACGAATCTAATAAAATCATTGTAAATATCTCAAAAACAGCCTGTTAGTGTATAAAATAATCTATTATTATAAGATGTAGAAAAGTGTCTTGAACATGTAGTTATTCGGCCACTTTTTCCAGCATTTAACAACGTTTTTACATAGCTATAATTATTTATAAAATACCGACCGATTCGTTTTGTTCTCTCCGTAATTGTTAAACCAAACACAACCGCTCGTATTTATTTAATCGGATGAAATTCTAAAGTAATTTTTTATAAGAAAATAAATCGATTATCATTTACTTAGCGTTTTTTATTCCTTTACAACATCCTCTTCGATCGACTTCTCGGCTAATTTATCCCTTTTACTCACGCTTTCATTATGCAATATATAATAACGTAGAGGCTTCGTGTTCCACTCTTCGGCCCTATTTATCCCAATTCTACCACTCTTTACAACCACAATACTGTTACAATCGAACTCGCAATCATCTTCGAGCCACAACGAACCATTTCCTTCATCGAACAAATCAACTTTATTAGCATTTTCTTTGGTAATATCGAAAGCTATGCACAACTTCGAAGGCCCATCGCACAACTTCGATACCTTACCAATACTCTTCGCTTTACTCCTGTTTACTAAAAAACTATTAATAACAACCCAAATACTATTTAATAGTTCACTCGTACATACATCTAAGTTTCCGCATGACTTCTATACCGTTTAGAGGCTCCAGGGCTCTTAATAAGACGGCTGCCCCTGGCTCTCTAGATGAAATATTGAAGCAGTGGTACATGCCGTATGTGAAGTACACGTAGCAAGTCCCTACTGGCATGTACATTGGCTCATTGGCAGTTGTTCGTCTTTAAATTTAATTCGTAAGGGGTTGGGTTTAGTAGATAAAATACGTACCTGCCGTTGTATGAGTGCGAGGCTTTGTCTTCTCCTAGAATATATGAATAATAATTGTTTTGTTTAGTTAGTTATAGAAGAAATTACCTCCTAAGTAGCTCTCTGTTTCGACAATTCTGCCTTTTAGCAGCGTGTTGTCTTCTAATTTGCGAACTAGCACTTTGCCGAGTAAATATGTGGCTAGTTCTTGGCATGGTAGATCTAAATCTTCCTTTTTTAGTCGTCTGGCATTGAAATTCATTGTAATAATCGTTATTTATTGTTATTCAAAATTTGACATATACATAACCTCAAATTCTGTGGCCTTTACTCAAAGTGGCTTTGAGATATTAAGCTACAATTTTAATAGAGCAAATATAGAACTAATTCTTGATATAGTTAATTTAAATCATCCTTATCCTTTTTTTAGCCTTTTGGTGTTGAAATTCATTGTTATAGTCGTTATTTATTGTTAATCAAAATTTGGCATATACATAACCTCAAATTCTGTGACCTTTACTCAATGTGGCGTTCGGATATTTAGGCTGCAATTTTAATAGAGCAAATATACAACTAATTCTTGATATAGTAAACTTAAATCATCCTTTTTTAGCCTTTTGGTGTTGAAATTCATCGTAATAATCGTTATTTTAAAAAAAATTATCATAAATTTGACATATCCAAAACGTCAACTCTAATGGCCTTTACTTAAACTGGTGTTGGGGTAAATTTGAAAGAATGTTATGCTAATTTTAGATTTTAATAGATCAAATTAATTAAATTCGTATAAACTATAGTTGAATATAGTGCAGAAACTCAATAATTAGTATAATTATTACCGCAAAGTGATCGAATCGTTTATAAATTCAAATTTCCCGCCCAAATGATATATTGCACCCAATAAGTACTGCCAACTTAAAGATACATGAATTTCGTAACAAACTCATCTAAACCCTTTTATTTGCATAATCAAAACACTTGTCTCGTCTAATTACACGTACCAAGCAAACAATAACGCGTAAATTATCTTTTATTATCGACAAATACGAGAATTTCAAAGTAAATTTTTTGCCGTGCGGTTGGCAACGAAGCCCCCAGATTTTGGCATTTCGACGATGACTTTTCTTTCATGCCACACTTCTGCGAAGGAGTGAGCAGTTTGTTGTGATCGCGTCGCGAATTTCCGACCGCAAACCGCCGTTAATTAGTCAAATATAATCGAAAAAGAAAGTCCAACGAACGACATGTGTTAGCGTACGTATTCCCCGGGCGTTTCGTTAGATCTAGTGCGCGTGTTTTCGTCCTGATCGATTCGCGTTTCAGCTGGACGAATTTCTACGATGATAAAGATGGAAACTGATAAAATCGACGATTCAACGACCAACAATTTGCAAGTGAGTCTACTCTAAGCGTTCTGTAATAATATTTTCGCTATATAAATCTGTTATTTTCATTACGGGTTGATTTCACGTAAGCGTTTCACATAGTAGGCTTTTATTTTGTCAACTGTCAAACTGTCATTCCATTCCTATGCCCTACATTTCTCCCTATTTAATATCCCGAATTAAATCGAAATTACACGGCGAGTTTAATAGAAAGTGGCCAGTTTTTTGTTGTTTCTGTATAATTTCGCTTATCGTGTTGATGCGATTATCGGTTTTTGAACTTCCCCCCTCGTCTATTTACGGTTACAAAAAGAAATAATCGAGCTACACTTATCAACTTTCTTACAGGATTTGTTTGTACAAATACAAATCGCTTTTGTATTTACTCATTAAAATCTAGTTAGTTGCTGTCAAATTGACATAACGGTTGTTACGGTAACAGAATCTAGTTACCTGTCGAATTGACAGATTGGTTGTTATGGTAACGACATAGAGATATTTTTTGTGTTGTTTAAAGTGAAAATGGTGAGCGATTTCATCAGTGTTTTATTGCGAATAAAAGCGAGAGAAAGTTGACTTGTTTTTACGCGATTTTGTTTTACTTTACGCTAGAAATTATTGGTAAAATTCGGACTCTTTCGAAAGAGGCCGCCGCCTGCGATCTTTGTTAAAGTTAATTTTATTCGAATAATCTAGCGTGCGCGTAATTTCCGCGTTCTTCTTTGTACTTTTTATGTCTTTGTTTGGTATTAGTTGTAACGTCTGGTTATCAATTACGCTGCGGAAAGGTCGCGCTGAGGATTTATTTTATTTCTTTTTAAATAAAACACAATTAAATCGTGTTTTTTTTTTATTTTACTTGGAAGCATAACGAGGATAAACTCTTTATGAATCACCTACTTATAGTAGGCTTACGGTAATTTAATGTCGACGTCACTCACGAGTTGAATTAAAGCGGTGTTGCCGCGTTGCGAAGAATTTCTTAAAATTTCGGTATTTTTTTGCACTCATCGTATATTATAGAGGATGTTTTACGTCGAGGAATTGTTTATTTTTTATGTAAATAGATACGCGTTGCATCTTGTCTACGTGTGTTATATAAATGCGATGTTTTTCTAACGTGTTAAATTCTATTTTTAAACTGGTTTTTACTGCAACTAGAAAACCAGATTCAGTCCGGCGAGACCACAGAAAAACCTTCTAGAGACTCTTAATTGCTTTTGCTCGAATATAACTCGGTAAAGACAATGGAAATTTTAAGTTTTGCGTACGAAAATTACTACTGTCTGTCAAATGTCAAAAAAACGATGTCTTGATTTTTTTTCTTCTCAAAATGACAGATGACAGGAAGTTGGTGTTCCGTGCTCGTACTATTTATCCAACGACCCGAAACTGTTTGATTATTTTTTTAATATATTTTACCCTCGTTGGGGATTTTTAAGTTTTACTGTACTGTATCTGTCAATTGTCAAAAAAACGATGTCTTGATTTTTTTTCTTCTCAAAATGACAGATGACAGGAAGTTGGTGTTCCGTGCTCGTACTATTTATCCAACGACCCGAAACTGTTTGATTATTTTTTTATTTATTTTACCCTTGTTGGGGATTTTTAAGTTTTACTGTACTGTATCTGTCAATTGTCAAAAAAACGATGTCTTGATTTTTTTTCTTCTCAAAATGACAGATGACGGGAAATTGGTGTTCCGTGCTCGTACTATTTATCCAACGACCCGAAACTGTTTATTTATTTTTTTAATATATTTTTTTTATTTATTTCACCGTCGTTGAACTTCCTATTCTCTCGTAAACATTACCGTTAACTGTTATTAACTGGTACGAAGATTTTTTTTCACTATTACCGCTTACATACTCATCGCCACAAAACAACTTTTTATTGCCCAATTAAAAATATGACGAACGGTTAATTAACGATTCGCCGGACTAAAAAAAACAGGTCGATTGCCCAAACTACCCGTGATAATAATCGAAATAAAGAGTTTCACTTCTAACCTTGCGTAATTACAAATTTAATTCAGTTTATAATATTACATACTACATCCTACATCCCGTTGAAATTTTACTACATCCGGCAACGTCGCTTTAAACACACAGATCCGTAATCGGAGGTTCTTTTTTATTTTTGACATTGACGTTTGTATGTACACTGATGTTGTGTCATCTGCTGGGGCTATTCAGCCAATGGAGAAGACGATTAGAAATGATTTATTAGAGCTCAAAACAGTTTTCAGTTGCTCAAAATGTGTTATAATTAAAAAGATATAGCTCTTTGAAATTTAAAAATTTCGGGTTTTGATTCGTACCTTATCGACCAATCATGAACCACTCGCGTTTTGTTGTATAAGTAAATAGTATGAATTTTCGAACGCAGTAACAAAGAATAGACAAACGAACAAAAATCAAACTGTCATTTGTCAGATTTTTCTGAAAATTGCACAAAACAAATTACACGAATTGCAGTTGGGCACAAAACACTTTACTGATAATATTGACGTTGACAAGAATGTTGCCAAATAAATTTTTCAGGACCATTATTTGTGTTTTTAACACGAAAATCGGTTACAGTTTATACAGATGAAGATGTTATTTCTATTAATATATCGAATTATCCATTAGGTAATGGAAGAAATGGATAAAACAGAAAATGTTTATTGCAATAAATATACAAAAAAACGCACATTTTGCAGGAGTAAAGAAGAGTAATAGGAAACGTGGCAACCTTGCTAAATGTGACGTCTCTTTCCAACTCTCGCTTTGATTGGAGCAGAGTGTATGACGATTGTGTGACGTTTTTCAAACTTTAAAAATTAATTGCGGCCTTATTTGACCACAGAAAAAAATAAAAATTTCATTAAGCTCCTTATTAGAACACAAGGCTTTGAAAAAAAAAATCGTGGTCTTCTCCATTTTTATATACATTTTAATGCAGTTTCAGATGACGGTGCTGTCTCCCCCCTACGACACGGCCAGAAAGAAAGAACGAACGAAGGAAAACAACGAGGAAGAAAGAGAAGTGTGCCTGAAGTATTTCGAAAAATGGAGCGAAACGGCCCAAGTGGAATTCGTGGAAAGCCTGCTGGCTCGAATGTGCCACTACCAGCACGGGCACATCAACTCCTATTTGAAGCCCATGCTGCAAAGGGACTTCATCTCCCAATTGCCAAGTAAACAATTCCCCCTATTAGAGTAATTAATTATTAATTTATTTTGTTGTGGTTAATTGCAGAGAAAGGTTTGGATCACGTGGCGGAAAATATACTATCGTATTTGGACGCCGATAGCCTCAGAAATGCTGAGCTGGTGTGCAAGGAATGGTTCAGAGTGATCTCGGAAGGAATGTTGTGGAAGAAATTGATCGAACGTAAAGTTAGGACTGATTCGTTGTGGCGAGGATTGGCCGAACGTCGAATGTGGTTAGTGTTGTTACTAAATACACTACAAGTTTAAGTGGCTGTACAGCTTTTATTATGAGACCACGATATCAAGTGTGACCACTCGTTGAAATCAGCTCATCGAGTAGAATCTAAAAATGGGTCACACTTAGTAGTGTATCCTGGACCGTTCCAAATAGTACTGAATTTGTTCTAAATGATTTTACACTACTAAATGGTTGTGAGAGCATCCTGAACTGTTTAGAATGGTTCTACTGAAGTCTAAAACTGTTCTAAATGGTTCTGGACTGTTCTAAACGATTCTGGACAGTTTTAAAATGTTCTAAGATTATCCCGAATTGATTCAAATTATCCTAGTCAGTTCTAAAATGGTTCTAGATGATTCAGGACAGTTCTAATGCGTTCTGGAACAGTTTAGAGTCACCAAAATTCAAAATTTTGTGATTTTTCAAATGAAAACTTCTAAGTAGTCACTCTAAAATTGTTCTGGATAGTTCTGAATGATTCTGGATAGTCCTAAAATGTTCTAAGATTGTCCTGAATTGATTCAAATGATCCTAGTCAGTTCTAAAATGGTTCTAGATGATTCTGGATAGTTCTAATGCGTTCTGGAACAGTTTAGAGTCACCAAAATTCAAAATTTTGTGATTTTTCAAATGAAAACTTCTAAATAGTCACTCTAAAATTGTTCTGGATAGTTCTGAACGATTCTGGATAGTCCTAAAATGTTCTAAGATTGTCCTGAATTGATTCAAATGATCCTAGTCAATTCTAAAATGGTTTTAGATAATTCAGGACAGTTCTAATGCGTTCTGGAACAGTTAGAACAGTTAAGAGCCACCTAAATTCAATATATTATGATTTGTGAGTGGCTGTATAGCTTTTATTATGAGACCAATATATCAAGTGTAAACTCTTTTTGGAATCAGCTCATCGAGTAGAATCTAAAAATGGGTCACACTGGTCTCATAATAAAGTGTATACAGCGACTAAATACACTACAAGTTCAAGTGGCTGTATAAACATTGTTATGAGACCAAAATACCAAAAATACATAATTTTATACACAGCTTTTATACTTCTAATGCCTACTGTAACCACTAAAAGCCCTGTACATACACTGTTATACAGCCAACTTCAAATTTACACCCAACATACAAAAATAAAGAACGTCTCTACATTCAACTATTCTACACCAATAAAATTCTACATAACAATAACCATTTTTTTCGTTATCGTTTCAGGATCCAATACCTGTTCAAACCGCGACCGGGCGAGAACCATCGACCGCACGGCTTCTACCGCAGCCTCTTTCCCAAGATCATCCGAGACATCGGCAGCATCGAATCGAACTGGCGCAACGGCAAGCACATACTACAGCGCATCAACTGTCGATCAGAGAACAGCAAAGGGGTGTATTGTTTGCAGTACGACGATCAGAAAATCGTCTCCGGCCTGAGGGACAATACCATCAAGATATGGGACAGGAGCACGTTGCAGTGCACCAAAGTGTTGATTGGGCATACGGGCAGCGTGCTCTGCCTGCAATACGATGATAAAGTAATTGTTTGTTAGATTATTAGATTGATTGTTTTGGTAATAGTGCCTTGTACGAAGTTGTACGATCGGTTACATTCGTGTGGTTCGTAGGATTATTAAATGTGCCTTGTATGAGTAGTGTAATCGGTTAGATTCGGATGGTTTGTAAGATTTCAAATGATTTTTGTATGTTGTGTGATAGTTTTTGGATAGTTGTGTCAACTGGTTTGTTCACAATGGTCTTTTATAAGTAGTACAATCAGTTGAATTTAGATTTTTTGTTGGGTTTTAAATGATTTGTATGAGTTGCGTGTGTTTTGTGTGATTGTGTCAATGGAGAAGACCACGATGTGAGATAGGCGGATTTCGGTAAAAGATACGATTAGAAATGATTCCCGTTGAAATTTTACTACATCCGGCAACGTCGCTTTTAAACGCACAGATCCGTAAGTGGAGATTCTTTTTTATTTTTGACATTGACGTTTGTATGTACACTGATGTTGTGTCATCTGCTGGGGCTATTCAGCCAATGGAGAAGACGATTAGAAATGATTTATTAGAGCTCAAAACCGTTTTCAGTTGCTCAAAATGTGTTATAATTAAAAAGTTATAGCCCTTTGAAATTTAAAGATTTCGGGTTTTGGCTCATATTTTATCGACCAATCATAAACCACTCGCGTTTTGTTGTATAATAGTATGAATTTTCTAACGCAGTAACAAAGAATAGACAAACGAACAAAAATCAAACTGTCATTTGTCAGATTTTTCTGAACAATGCACAAAACAAATTACACGAATTGCAGTTAGGCACAAAACACTTTACTGATAATATTGACGTTGACAAGAATGTTGCCAAATAAATTTTTCAGGGCCATTATTTGTGTTTTTAACACGAAAATCGGTTACAATTTATACAGATAAAGATGTTATTTCTATATTAATATATCGAATTATCCATTAGGTAATGGAAGAAATGGATAAATCAGAAAATGTTTATTGCAATAAATATACAAAAAAACGCACATTTTGCAGTAGTAAAGAAGAGCAATAGGAAACGTGGCAACCTCGCTAAATGTGACGTCTCTTTGCAACTCTCGCTTTGATTGGAGCAGAGTGTATGACGATTATGTGACGTTTTTCAAACTTTAAAAATTAATTGCGGCCTTATTTGGCCACAGAAAAAAATAATTTCATTACGCGCCTTCTTAGAACACACGGTTTAGAAAAAAAAATTAAAAAAAAAGTCGTGGTCTTCTCCATTTTTCACAATGGCCTACGGCCTAGTACTTATAAGTACACAGTCACATTTATATCCTTCGTAAAGATATTAATTATTCATTTATATCTTTCTTTTAGGTAATTATAAGCGGTTCAAGCGACTCTACAGTAAGAGTATGGAACGTAAACTCTGGCGAAATGGCCACCACTCTGATACATCACTGCGAAGCCGTCCTGCATCTCAGATTCAACAACGGCATGATGGTCACCTGTTCGAAGGTGATTTACTATTCATTTTACAACCACAAACCCAAGATTTCTACCATCCAAACGGGCCTCCATACTTCCCTTCCAAACGGGGCCCTTTTAGCACTATCATCAAGGACTCCTTTACCTTACAGTATGTCCCCTAATATTAATGAAACTAATGTCTCGTTGTAGGATCGTTCGATAGCCGTTTGGGACATGGTATCAGAGACGGAGATCTCGCTGCGCAGGGTGCTGGTGGGCCACAGGGCGGCGGTGAACGTGGTGGACTTCGACGAGAAGTACATAGTGAGCGCGTCGGGTGATAGGACTATAAAAGTGTGGAACACGTCCTCGTGTGAATTCGTGCGAACGTTAAGCGGTCACAAGCGGGGCATCGCCTGCTTGCAATACAGAGACAGATTGGTGGTCAGCGGTAGTTCGGATAACAGTATTAGGTAAAAAAAAAAAATGTAATTTGTGTGTTGTGTGTTTTGTATATACAAGGTGGCGCAAATTAGAGCCGTATACGGAGCCTAAAATATGCCATTGTACACTGTGTGCCATTTTGGTTGCTATTCGGTTATTAGATTTGATAGGACATTGCGGTTTTTTGCGAACTTGTACTACTTTTTTTGTTAAATTTACAATGGCACAAACAGATTTTTTAAATTTCTTTTCATTTTTGAGTTACAGGGTGATAATGAAAATTCTGAGTTATTCAGCCACCCCCGTATCTCGTTTGCTATTGAAGATATTTTAAATGTGTAAATTGATTATTATAGATAATTTTACGTAGAATTCAGTGGCGTACTTAGTTTTTTTATGGGGGTTACCATTTCTGAAATATGACACCAACTTGTAATTTTTTTAATGGGACACCCTATATTTTTATTGCTTATTAAATTTGTAATTTTTTTCTCTTTTTAATGATATGGCGCATTCTATATTTTGAATTTCATTAAAACGCTCAAAAAAGAGAAAAACTATTTTATTCGAAAAATGATTAGGGGGCTATGCAGAAAAACCAAAATAAAATACTTTTAGAACAAAAATAGTTGTTGAGAATATTAAATAAAACATTTCTACGATTTTTTTGTTTCTCCGCATAGCCCCCTAACCATTTTTATAATAAAATAGTTTTTCTTTTTTTTGAGCGTTTTAAGAAAATTCAAAATATAGAACGCGCCATATCATTAAAAAGAGAAAAAAATTACAAATTTAATAGGCAATAAAAATACAGGGTGTCCCATTAAAAAAATTACAAGTTGGTGTCATATTTCAGAAATCGTAACCCCCATAAAAAAACTAAGCACGCCACTGAATTCTACGTAAAATTATCTTTAATAATCAATTTACACATTTAAAATATCTTCAATAGCAAACGAGATACTGGGGTGGCTGAATAACTCAGAATTTCCATTATCACCCTGTAACTCAAAAACGAAGAGATATAAAAAATCTGTTTGTGCCATTGTAAATTTGACAAAAAAAGTAGTACAGCTTCCCAAAAAACAGCAATGTCCTAAGAAATCTAATAACCGAGATATACCCCCCAGTAGCGACCTAAAATGGGACACACTGTACATAATAATTATAATACGATACGATGATAATACAATATGTAATGTATTTTCGTGTGTTGCTAGATTGTGGGATATAGAATGCGGAGCCTGTTTGAGGATACTCGAGGGGCACGAGGAGCTGGTGAGGTGCATCAGATTCGATTCGAAGAGAATAGTGAGCGGCGCTTACGATGGGAAAATCAAAGTGTGGGATCTCCTGGCCGCCTTGGATCCCCGAGCGCCCACCAGTTCGTTGTGTTTGCGGACTCTCGTGGTAATTTTTTTGATATTTGAATTGTCTAGTATAATGCGTATTGGTGAAATGTTGGTTTTTTTAGGAGCATACGGGTCGCGTGTTCAGACTGCAATTCGACGAATTCCAAATAGTTAGTAGCTCGCACGACGATACGATTTTGATTTGGGACTTTTTGAATTCCCTGCCGGAGTCGAAGTCTTCGAAAACCGGCGAACCGCGATCTCCTTCACGTGAGTATTGAACAATTATTGAGGAAATAAATGTACAGTGGGTCCCATTTTGGTGGCTACTCGGTTATTAGATTTGATAGGACATTGCGGTTTTTTGCGAAATTTGTTGTCGATGAGCAGGCGCATCTTTGGTAATTTGTGGGCATTATTTTGATGTAATTTGACAATTGTGGTGTACAGGGTGTTTATACACTTTGTCTTTTACTAAGTAAGCGTACGGTTAATTGTAAATTGCACGTTTTGTTCACACATTTACCTTTAATAAATGGTATTTGCGTTGTTTATTTTGTGCTAGATAAAGATTATTCCTTATTTGCAACCCGTCCCTACGAAATACTAGGGGTGTTACTAATCGGAATGTACACTGTGTCCCATTTTGTACTACTTTTGTATATTTGTACTACCCAACCTGTACTACTTTTTTTGTCAAATTTACAATGGCACAAACAGATTTTTTAAATTTCTTTTCATTTTTGTGTTACAGGGTGATAATGAAAATTCTGAGTTATTCAGCCACCCTCGTATCTCGTTTGATATTGAAGATATTTTAAATGGGTAAACTGATTATTATAGATAATTTTACGTAGAATTCAGTGGCGTTCTTAGTTTTTTTATGGGGGTTACCATTTCTGAAATATGACACCAACTTGTAATTTTTTTAATGGGACACCCTATATTTTTATTGCCTATTAAATTTGTAATTTTTTTCTCGTTTTAATGATATGGCGCATTCTATATTTTGAATTTTCTTAAAACGCTCAAAAAAAAGAAACTATTTTATTATAAAAATAGTTAGGGGGCTATGCGAAAAAACAAAAAAATCGTAGAAACGTTTTATTTAATATTCTCAACAACTATTTTTGTTCTAAAAGTATTTTATTTTGGTTTTTCTGCATAGCCCCCTAATCATTTTTCGAATAAAATAGTTTTTCTTTTTTTTGAGCGTTCTAATGAAATTCAAAATATAGAATGCGACATATCATTAAAAAGAGAAAAAAATTACAAATTTAATAGGCAATTAAAAATACAGGGTGTCCCATTCAAAAAATTACAAGTTGGTGTCATATTTCAAAAATGGTAACCCCCATAAAAAAACTAAGAACGCCACTAAATTCTACGTAAAATTATCTATAATAATCAGTTTACACATTTAAAATATCTTCAATAGCAAACGAGATACGGGGGTGGCTGGATAACTCAGAATTTTCATTATCGCCCTGTAACTCAAAAATGAAAAGAAATTTAAAAAATCTGTTTGTGCCATTGTAAGTTTGACAAAAAAGTAGTACAGTTTCGCAAAAAACCGCAATGTCCTATCAAGTCTAATAACCGAGATATACCCCCCAGTAGTGACCAAAATGGGACACACTGTACTTAAAGAGGATTATCCCTAAGACCTCTCATCTTCCCCTACACCTTATCTTATTTCCCCTACACCTTATCTCATATCTCCTACACCCTATCTCCATAATAGTAATTAAGTAAGTAGGAAATTGTTGAAGGGATGATATCCTTAAATTATGGCAATTATATTTATTAATTGAGATTATTTAGTAATGTTTTGTTTTTTTCTGTTGCAGCTTTTTCGAATTACGAATGAACTTTGGGCGTATAATAATATAATAATTGAAATTTTGTATAGGGTAAGTGTGTCTCCAGACGGGACGAATAATTAATTATTACTTTGTATTAGTATTTAAACGCTTTGTTTTTATTTTTTAATACGTGTCTAAGATTTTTCTAAAAAAAAAAAACCAACACAAATAAACAATAAATTGTGATTACTGTTAGATTATATGAGAAAAAAAAAACGTCGATTCCTTTATCTTTGTTAATTAATTGTAAATGTAATTGTAGAGCGAATTGTCGTTTTGAATTAATAATTGATCCAATTAAAACGACAATTCGATTATCGGTTGTTGCGTCAACGCCTACTCGATTCTTTATTTCGAATTGAATCGCATAAAAATTAGTACGTAATCTAGAGTGTTTGGTGCACCATTTCCGAAACATACACACAATTGTTTTTTTATTATTAATAATAACGTTTCTTTGGTGAGATTCTCCAAAATTGTGACTAAAGTAGTCTATAGGCAATACTGTTAGTTTTATGTAATTTATTGATATCTATTAGGGTGTTTTGTTGTGAACTATACAGGGCGTTTATTAATTGAGTGTGGACGCCCTGTATAAAAAAAAACTCGATTAAATTAACTAATTAAGGCATTACTTGTAACTGAATTCGTTTGAATGATACTTGTACTTATACGTAAACATGTATACAGTGTGCCTTAAATTAAATTTCTCTTTATATTATTAATTATGTTTGTTACTAGAAAACGCCCGTTAAATTAATTTTGTGTTATCACTGCCGATTTATTTTGAATTCTTGAAACTTCTGTACGTACGTATAGTATACCCATTCGATGAAATATGTTGCTTCGAAGGCTTCGGAAAACTCCATTTTCGGATTTGTAAATACGTTGCTTTTCACACTCCAGTACACACGTGTCAGTATTTGTTTGAATTTTCGTCTCTTCGTGTAAGCCTACGCCCGTTTGCCAAAGTAGCTTTATCGAATAATCGTTCGGCTGGATTATAGTCCGTTCATAAACTTGTTATACCGGCTCGCTTGCGAACGGACTATAATTTTCGAGTTAGTTTCAGTCGAAAATTGAATTTACTTATGATAAGCTTTTGTGATAAAAATCGTTTGAAAAAAGGAATAGGGAAATCATTGACGTTTTTTGTTGAAGTGAATGGCTGTACGTTTTTCATTGCTGTTCTCCCGAATAAATCTCGACGAATGAATCGATTTTTTTCGCTCGATTACGAATCGATTCGGATTCGATCGAGATCGAGTTCGGGGTGCCCGGCGCATAAACATAAAGCGGTACTAATTTTATCTTTATATAGAGAGTAATTAAACAGAACATAATTGTACATAACTAAGTGTAGAACTCGATATATTTTTGTTTGCATTTATTTAGAATTATTTATAATTTGTGTGTAATAAATACATTTCGATCCAACGAGTTATTTAATAATCCAAACCAACGACACCTTTCGATATAAAAAAATATACATACCCAACAATTTTTTTATACAGGGTATGTCACGACGAGCTTAAACTATCTGTATATTGGAAAATACTGGGCCGATTTAAATAAAATTTTGTTTGCATATATTATGCAATAAGAAGAATCGTTTAAAAATATTTTGACAGTCGTACCACTTCCGGTTGTGCCGGAAGTGGGCAGTAACTTGGTTATTTTAAATGGAACACCCTGTATATTTTTACATTTTTAGATTCTACTCGATGAGCTGATTACAAAAAGGTGTCACACTTGGTATTTTGGTCTTTTAATAAAGGCTATACAGCCACTCAAAAATCACAAAATTTTGATTTTAGGTGGCTCTGAAGGCCAAACAGTTGAAAATCGAGAAAAACGGCTTACATGGTACTATCCTAACTTTTCAAGTACTGTCTAAGGGTACAAAAATTTTTTTGATAAAAATTTCGAAATTTTTGATCACCCTGTATACATTTTATATCATGTCAATAGAATAGTACTTGAAAAGTTAGGATAGGACCATGTAAGCCGTTTTTCTCGATTTTCAATTGTTTGGCCTTCAGAGCCACCTAAAATCAAAATTTTGTGATTTTTGAGTGACTGTATAGCCTTTACTAAAAGACCAAAATACCAAGTGTGACACCTTTTTGTAATCAGCTCATCGAGTAGAATCTAAAAATGCAAAAATATACAGGGTGTTCCATTTAAAATAACAAAGTTACTGCCCACTTCCGGTACAACCGGAAGTGGTACGACTGTCAAAATATTTTTAAACGATTCGCCTTATCGCATAATATATGCAAACAAATTTTTATATAAATCGTCCCAGTATTTTCCAATATACAGATAGTTTAAGCTCGTCGTGACATACCCTGTATAAATACTCTTATATCACAGTAAATACAATACAAAAAAAAAAATCTATTTTTTTTCCACATTCTCCTCCTTTTTATCATCATCATCATCATCATCATCTGTTCCTTTATTATCACTCTTCTCTTTAATCTCACTACCTTCACTCGTACTACAACCAACCCCCTCAAAACCACCCCTACTAGCGCTAGTATACCCCTGCACCAAACCCACCCCCGTACGCTTCACCAACCCCCTAGGGGTAACAATCCTAGCACTGTGAGCTATATTATAAACATTCCCAACAGTAGACAAAGTATCACCCGTTAGATTACTAGCCGGATATCCGTACTTATGCTCCACAATCTTCACCGTATTCTCCTTCAAACTGCTCCCTAACACTGACGCAGAAGTCTCGAGGCCCCTGTATATAGCAGAGAACCCCTCGACAGCGCCAGCAGCCACAGTTAGAGCCCCTTTCACTTTATCGGAGGCCCTATCTTCGGGCATATTGAACCCCTTAACGAGCAATTTAGTGCCCCCTCGTTGGATATGCGGGGCTAGATATTGCCCCAAACGTACCGTAGCTATGCCGACTTTTTCCGCCAGGTATCCAGTCACTTTGGCCGCTTTACTGGTGGCGTTTTCAGCCACTTTCATGCTCTTCGATATACCTTCGGGGACGTTCGTAGTTTCGGTGGCTGGCTGCATTTTGTTGATTAGGACGGGGGTTTTGTTGTTGATGTATTCCCCGGCCTTCTCGGCGCCTCTGACCAGCCCTCTGGACACGCAAAAAGCTCCTAAAACAACAACAATCGTAACACTATTCGAATTAAAGCGATCGATTAACTACCATCGATGATCTTGTTGGATATTCTAGTGCTGATATCTTCCTCTGGGGCTTCGGCGTCTCTTTGCTCGATCCAATTTTTGATTTCTTCTTTCGACGTGGCCCCCACGATACCGCATAAAATGTTCTCCAGCAAATCGAACACCTCTTCGTCCGCATCGGAAGGCAGAATTATACCCACCGATGATCCTAAAAACCAGTAAAAGGCCATTAGATTCATGCCATACGAGTAGCTACATAAGCACTCGTGCTGACCAGCAAGAGGCCATTAGATTCATGCCATACGAGTAGCTACATAAGCACTAATGCTGGCCAGTAAGAGGCCATTAGATTCATGCCATACGAGTAGCTACATAAGCACTCGTGCTGACCAGCAAGAGGCCATTAGATTCATGCCATACGAGTAGCTACATAAGCACTCGTGCTGACCAGTAAGAGGCCATTAGATTCATGCCATACGAGTAGCTACATAAGCACTCGTGCTGACCAGCAAGAGGCCATTAGATTCATGCCATACGAGTAGCTACATAAGCACTAATGCTGACCAGTAAGAGGCCATTAGATTCATGCCATACGAGTAGCTACATAAGCACTAATGCTGACCAGTAAGAGGCCATTAGATTCATGCCATACGAGTAGCTACATAAGCACTCGTGCTGACCAGTAAGAGGCCATTAGATTCATGCCATACGAGTAGCTACATAAGCACTCGTGCTGACCAGTAAGAGGCCATTAGATTCATGCCATACGAGTAGCTACATAAGCACTCGTGCTGACCAGTAAGAGGCCATTAGATTCATGCCATACGAGTAGCTACGTAAGCACTCGTGCTGACCAGCAAGAGGCCATTAGATTCATGCCATACGAGTAGCTACATAAGCACTCGTGCTGACCAGCAAGAGGCCATTAGATTCATGCCATACGAGTAGCTACATAAGCACTAATGCTGGCCAGTAAGAGGCCATTAGATTCATGCCATACGAGTAGCTACATAAGCACTAATGCTGGCCAGTAAGAGGCCATTAGATTCATGCCATACGAGTAGCTACATAAGCACTAATGCTGACCAGTAAGAGGCCATTAGATTCATGCCATACGAGTAGCTACATAAGCACTAATGCTGGCCAGTAAGAGGCCATTAGATTCATGCCATACGAGTAGCTACATAAGCACTAATGCTGGCCAGTAAGAGGCCATTAGATTCATGCCATACGAGTAGCTACATAAGCACTCGTGCTGGCCAGTAAGAGGCCATTAGATTCATGCCATACGAGTAGCTACATAAGCACTCGTGCTGGCCAGCAAGAGGCCATTAGATTCATGTGACATACCTGGAGTTGTGGCATTCAAATCGGGCAGTATAAAAGCCCCGTAATCTGTTCGATAGCACGGGGACACGCCGGGCACCAACGGGTACACCCAAGCACCCACTTGTAGAATGGCTTTGGGAGAGTTTGGCTGCGTACCTGTAACGTTTTTACATCACTAAAGACTTCTACTTTACAGCAATCCGGTCACTCACCTTCGACTAACGATATCTTCAAAGTTTCGGGTTGTAACGTAGATAGAACCTCCCCGTTGGGGGATATAAAGTAGACTCTAACATTATCGTGCGAATACACTACTTCTTCGTGCATTGTTTGGTTAGGGTCTACGCTGAGTTCCCGCAGAGCAGTGGCTAGGTCCTTGTAGGTTCGAGGCTCTTCGTCCTCCGATGAGCTGACGGCTTCGTCGTACGACGGAGGATCTTGGGAGGCTGCGGCTTGTATCGTGTTGATGCGCGTCATCACCTCGCCTCTGGTTTTTTTTATCTTCTGTATTATCAAGAGGGCTTTCTGCCATGTGTCGTCCGGTTTGTCGGGACATTGGACTTGTACGTTCAGTGCTTCATCGATCATTCGTATACCTTCTTTGTATTTATCTATAGCCTAATTGCGACGAATTGTAATGAAGTTAGCGTGATTATTGAATAAATTTAGTGGTGTTTTTAATGAATTAATTAAAATTTACCTCGTTTGGTTTTTCGTTTTCTTCTAGCGTTATAGCTGCATCTATAGCTTGTAGGGCTTCAGCGTTTTTGGTTCTGATTAATTTATAAGTAATTTCCCAGGAATTCTTTTTATTGGCAAGCATTTTTAATATCAAAACTTAACCTACTTATTGCAATTGCACAAACGAAATCAAGTGACCTGACCAAAGTAGAAACATCTAAGGTTATGTTACGTATTTACGTGTTTTATTTAACATAACCGGTTGATAAACACTCGCGCTACGCGTTAAACGAATGCTTGCATATCGAACTTTGTACATCAGCTCATTATGCTGCAATTAAACTGTAATATTGCGAAATCGCTCGCGCGATTCGAATCTCCCGCCGGATTGGACATTTCTAGAATAATTCGTAGACCGTTCGCGATTGGTCCGACGGCAACAAACGTCAAAAACTTTTGACGTCTGACAGCCGGTTTTTTGCGTTCAACCATTTTGTGCTGCCGCACGTGAAGAAGCGAAGTTAACGAAGTGCTCGAGTGAATTTCCGCCGGAAAAAATGTTGTCAGCCGCTCGCGCCATCAGCAGGACAGCCCTGGACTGCTCCAAAACCAATTTCGACAAAAATGGAGCCAGGAATTTCAGCCATTTTCTCACCAAGGTTAGCACACTACGACCCCCTTGAATTCACATCTACTGGCCTCGCCTTCCAGGCCTATTCCGCCACAACCAACTTCACCATTACATAATTTAACAAGCTTTATATTTATATATTTACAGAGACCATCTATATACTCTTTGAGCCCCAAATATGACGGCCATTTACGCTACAAGTAAGCCCCCCTAACTAGCCCCTTACCCCCAAATTTTCTAACCTCACTTACTCCGTAGGTCAGAGGGCGTCAAGGGGGCCGTTATCGGCATCGATTTGGGCACCACGAACTCCTGCGTAGCCGTCATGGAAGGCAAACAAGCCAAAGTAATCGAAAACGCAGAAGGCTCGAGGACCACCCCGTCCGTGGTGGCCTTCTCGAAAGATGGCGAACGACTAGTCGGCATGCCAGCCAAGCGACAGGCCGTCACCAACTCCGCGAACACTTTCTATGCCACGAAACGGTTGATCGGCAGGCGGTTCGAAGACGAGGAAGTCAAGAAGGATATGTAAGAGTTGGCTGTATACTCGCTTAAGTTATGAACTAATCGTATTGATTTGTAGGAAGACTCTTTCGTATAAGATTGTACGAGCATCGAACGGTGACGCTTGGATTCAAGGCAGCGACGGTAAAATGTACTCGCCGAGCCAAATCGGGGCCTTCGTTTTAACCAAAATGAAGGAGACGGCCGATGCTTATTTAAACACCAAAGTCAAGAATGCCGTGATCACCGTACCGGCCTACTTCAACGATTCCCAACGCCAGGCTACGAAGGACGCCGGCCAGATATCCGGATTGAACGTATTACGAGTGATCAACGAACCCACTGCGGCCGCTTTGGCTTACGGAATGGATAAAACCGAAGATAAAGTGTATGTGTAATTAATTTATAATTGTGCACATTAATGAGTCGATTCGTTTTTTTAGTATAGCTGTATACGATTTAGGAGGTGGCACCTTCGATATATCCATTTTGGAGATACAAAAGGGCGTGTTCGAAGTGAAATCCACCAACGGAGATACATTCCTCGGCGGTGAAGATTTCGACAACGTTTTAGTCAACTTCTTAGTGACCGAATTCAAAAAAGAACAAGGCCTCGACATCACGAAAGACCCGATGGCCATGCAGCGGCTCAAAGAGGCCTCGGAGAAAGCCAAAATCGAGCTCTCATCGGCCGTACAGACCGACATCAACCTGCCCTATCTCACGATGGACGCCTCGGGCCCCAAGCACATGAATCTCAAGCTGTCCCGATCGAAGTTCGAGAGCCTCGTGGGGGATCTCATCAAGCGTACGGTCCAACCTTGCCAGAAGGCTCTCAAAGACGCCGAGGTGTCCAAAAGCGACGTAGGCGAGATCATTTTAGTGGGGGGTATGTCCCGAATGCCCAAAGTACAGAGCACCGTGCAGGAGATATTCGGCAAGCAGCCCAGCCGATCGGTCAACCCGGACGAGGCCGTGGCTGTAGGCGCAGCAGTACAAGGCGGTGTACTAGCCGGAGACGTCACCGATGTGCTTTTACTAGATGTTACCCCGTTGTCTTTGGGTATCGAGACCCTTGGTGGGGTGTTTACGAGGTTGATTAACCGGAATACCACCATACCAACGAAGAAGAGCCAAGTGTTTTCGACCGCCGCCGACGGGCAAACGCAGGTCGAGATCAAAGTGCATCAAGGCGAGCGCGAGATGGCCACCGACAACAAGTTATTGGGCCAGTTTTCGCTGGTGGGGATCCCGCCGGCGCCCAGGGGGGTGCCCCAAATCGAAGTCACCTTCGATATCGATGCCAATGGCATCGTGCACGTTTCGGCTAGAGACAAAGGCACCGGCAAGGAGCAGCAAATTGTCATCCAATCGTCGGGCGGGCTGAGCAAGGACGAGATCGAGAACATGGTGAAGAACGCCGAGCAGTACGCGAAGGAGGACAAGGTGAAGAAGGATCGCGTGGAGGCGGTGAATCAAGCCGAAGGGATCGTGCACGATACGGAGACCAAAATGGAGGAGTACAAGACGCAGTTGCCCGAAGAGGAGTGCGCTAAATTGAGAGAAGAAATCGCGAAAGTGAGAGATATGTTGGCGAAGAAAGATGAGACCGATCCGGAGGAGATTCGTAAGGCTACCGGTATATTGCAGCAGTCTTCGTTGAAGTTGTTCGAAATGGCTTACAAGAAGGTAATTGTAGTTGTTTATTGAGCTTGTGGTTTGTATATATAATTGTTGTTTTGTTGTAGATGGCTGCGGAACGAGAGAGTAGTAGCAACCAACAATCAGGGGAACAACAACAGCAACAACAAACGACCGAAGAACAACAACAAAAAGAGAAGAAGGAAGAGAAGAATTAAAATGTTTGTTTAGTTTGCGGAACAGTTTTAGTGTAAATATGTGATGTACTTCCCGTACTGCGGGCGGTTTGGGATTTTTTTGTTGTTGTATTTTAACCGCCCGGTATCGGTTACGAGTTTCTCCTGACGCGAAAATTGCGTGTTTGTAATTATGTAGCAATTTTTAGGGTTTCGAGATGGTTTTTTTAATCTCCGATGAAATTTCCATAGAACTGATTAACTGTAGCGAACGAGGCCGCGTAAGTGAGTGTGTGAATGGTTTGGAATAGTTTCTGGCTATTTTTACGTATTGCGTTATGAGTTTACGTTAATTATATTGAATAAATGTTTCATATAAATTGTTTAATTTGATTTTTTGAATGGAGAAGACCACGACTTTTTTTATTATTTTTTTTTTTTTCGAAACCGTGTGTTCTATGAAGGCGCGTAATGAAATTTTTATTTTTTTCTGTGGCCAAATAAGGCCGCAATTAATTTTTAAAGTTTGAAAAATGTCACAATCATCATACACTCTGCTCCAATCAAAGCGAGAGTTGCAAAGAGAAGTCACATTTAGCAAGGTTGCCACGTTGCCTATTACTCTTCTTTACTCCTGCAAAATGTGAGTTTTTTTGTATATTTATTGCAATAAACATTTTCTGATTTATCCATTTCTTCCATTACCTAATGGATAATTCGATATATTAATATAGAAATAACATCTTTATCTGTATAAATTGTAACCGATTTTCGTGTTAAAAACACAAATAATGGTCCTGAAAAATTTATTTGGCAACATTCTTGTCAACGTCAATATTATCAGTAAAGTGTTGTGTGCCTAACTGCAATTCGTGTAATTTGTTTTGTGCATTTTTCAGAAAAATCTGACAAATGACAGTTTGATTTTTGTTCGTTTGTCTATTCTTTGTTACTGCGTTCGAAAATTCATACTATTTACTTATACAACAAAACGTGAGTGGTTTATGATTGGTAGATAAGGTAAGAGCCAAAACCCGAAATTTTTAAATTTCAAAGGGCTACATCTTTTTAATTATAACACATTTTGAGCAACTGAAAACGGTTTCGAGCTGTAATAAATCATTTCTAATCGTATCTTTCGCCGAAATCCGCTTATCTCACATCGTGGTCTTCTCCATTGAATCGTTCAGTAAATTCGAATTTTCGCTTTTGGCTGCCATTTTGTTATAAACATCATTCTTCTTTTTTACTTAAAATAACGCGAAATGTCAAAGTCAATTTTTTTTAGTACATAGTTCTTTTAGATTATGTCCTGGCATTATTAAACGTACCTCTGCATTAATAACGAGATAAAAATCGGCGAAAACAACGTAAAAACAATACTTGTATGATCGCCATATGTCAAAAGTTAGCCTGAACAATTTCGGTAACTACGTTCAATTCTTCTTTTTTTGACTTTGACATACGTCAACGTCACTTTTATTACAGTCCTTTTAGGTTATATTCTGTCATTATTAACCGTACGTGTGCATCAATAAGGCTCCAAATAAACCCCCAAACGAAAATGCCCGCCGCCGAAGAGGTGAAATCCAGCTGGGCCGACGAGGTCGAGCTAGAAGGCGGCTCTCTACCCCCTTCAACCGAAGTCCTCGACAACGGCCACAAAATCCTCACCGAGTACAAATACAACGAGGACGACAAGAAAATCAAGATAGTGCGCACCTACAAGATCGAGAAACGCATCGTCTCCAAATCCATAGCCCTCCGCAAAACCTGGAAGAAATTCGGCGAGGCCTCGAACGACAAGCCCGGCCCCAATCCAGCCACCACTATAGTCACCGAGGACGTTTACATGCAATACATAACCAGCAAGGAGGAGGACAATAAACAAGAAGACGAAGGAATCGACAAACTCAAAGGTACCTAATTAATCAAGTTACCAGTAAATAATCAACAAATTCGTTTTAATCAGCTTTGGGAGACAAGAATGCTGTGAAATGTCGAACGTGCAACGGAGACCATTGGACCACGAAGTGCCCATGGAAGGACACCATGCTAGTTGGCGGCAAAATGCCCGATGAAAAGAAGCTATCAGCTGTCACAGGAGCCGGTAAGCACCCCGATAACTCTCCAATATAACTCTTAAATTAATCGATTCGATTTCTAGGTGAAACGGGCAAACAAGGAGGATCTAAATACGTGCCGCCATCGCTCAGAGATGGCGCTGCTAAACGCACAGACGGCTCTAACATGGCCAAAAGAGATGACAGTTATTGCGCCATCAGGATAGCCAACTTGAGCGAATCGACCACCGAGTCGGATCTCGAGGAGCTGGTGAAACAGTTCGGGCCTCTACAGAAGCTGTATCTAGCCAAGGATAAGATGACTGGTATGTGTAAGGGATTCGCTTACATTCACTTCAAGTTTCGTAACGATGCCGCCCAGGCCATAGCCCGATTGAACGGGCACGGTTACGATCATTTGATACTGAGCGTTGATTGGTCGAGGCCAATGCCCAATTCGAATCCGTAGAAGTGGTTTTTTTTTGAATAAAGTGTTTGCTTTATAAACTGGGTACTTTATTTCGTATATATTTATATATATTTACAACATACAACGAATATTATTGTCGAAAAGTTTTCGAGGAGATAAAGTAGTTCGTACGTATCGTAGAAAAAGTAGTGACAATTGGCCTACGCGTAGAAAAATTGTAGAAGTAGTTCGAACGTTTCGAATAAAAGTTTGATTATGCGTATAAAAAGATTGTTGCGTCGATTTGGTCGCTTTTTATAGCATATAGTTTGTGCGAAATAAAGCTAGATGTACGTCAAATGTGACATTAGTGACGTGTGGGTAACTTTGTTTTGCGCAGACTATATATAAATCATGGAGCACTTTGATTCTTTGAGATGCATCCCGTAGGAGTTTACGTATAATACGAAAATAGCCTTTCGAGACGTTTACGAGATAATGATTTATCTTCGCTTCATCTTTGAAGTTATTTACAACAGTAAACTAGAAATAGACTATTCGCTATATAGAAAGATTCCTTTTTTTATATATATATATATTTGAGCCGTTTAGTGGTAGGTTTTTTTGCTTATAATTATACGAAAAATAGAATCGAAACTGGTTGGTTTACAATACATTTTAGGCCCCGAAGTAGTTCAATTAGACCTCGAAATTTGATTCAATTTTAATTAATCTAATACTTGTTGAGCACCTGGTATTCGAAATGTCGAGAAGAAGATCGAAATATTTGATACAAAAAACGATATATAATCGATTAATCGATCGAAGAAGAATCGATTAATCGAACAAAATAGATAAAAAAAGATACAAATCTCCAATAAGTAATCGATTAATCGATGAAAGAAGACCTTTAATAAGATTAATCGATTAATCGAAAGAAAAACTATAAAAAACAATACATAAATATCCAATTAATCGATTATAATCCACCAAAAAAGAACTTTTGATAAAAAGACTAATCGATTAATCGAAAAAATAGATAAAAAAAGATACAAATCTCCAATAAGTAATCGATTAATCGATGAAAGAAGACCTTTAATAAGAAGATTAATCGATTAATCGAAAGAAAAACTATAAAAAACAATACATAAATATCCAATTAATCGATTATAATCCACCAAAAAAGAACTTTTAATAAAAAGACTAATCGATTAATCGAAAAAATAGATAAAAAAAGATACAAATCTCCAATAAGTAATCGATTAATCGATGAAAGAAGACCTTTAATAAGAAGATTAATCGATTAATCGAAAGAGTAACTAAAAAAAACAATACATAAATCTCCAATTAATCGATTATAATCCACCAAAAAAGAACTTTTAATAAAATGACTAATCGATTAATCGAAAAAATAGATAAAAAAAGATACAAATCTCCAATAAGTAATCGATTAATCGATGAAAGAAGACCTTTAATAAGAAGATTAATCGATTAATCGAAAGAATAACTAAAAAAAACAAAACATAAATCTCCAATTAATCGACTATAATCCACCAAAAAAGAACATTTAATAAAAAGACTAATCGATTAATCGAAAAAATAGATAAAAAAAGATACGAATCTCCAATAAGTAATCGATTAATCGATGAAAGAAGACCTTTAATAAGAAGATTAATCGATTAATCGAAAGAATAACTAAAAAAAACAAAACATAAATCTCCAATTAATCGACTATAATCCACCAAAAAAGAACATTTAATAAAAAGACTAATCGATTAATCGAAAAAATAGATAAAAAAAGATACAAATCTCCAATAAGTAATCGATTAATCGATGAAAGAAGACCTTTAATAAGAAGATTAATCGATTAATCGAAAGAGTAACTAAAAAAAACAATACATAAATCTCCAATTAATCGATTATAATCCACCAAAAAAGAACTTTTGATAAAAAGACTAATCGATTAATCGAAAAAATAGATAAAAAAAGATACAAATCTCCAATAAGTAATCGATTAATCGATGAAAGAAGACCTTTAATAAGGAAATTAAACGATTAATCGAATGAATAACTAAAAAAAAACAATACATAAATCTCCAATTAATCGATTATAATCCACCAAAAAAGAACTTTTAATAAATAGACTAATCGATTAATCTGTACACCCTGTACACCGTTGAAACGAATCGATTAATCGATTAATTAACCCTGTACAAACATCGATATAAAACCACCCCTATGGGGCTACAGTATATGCAAATTCTCGCAGTTCTTGAACTTGGAATCCTCCCTGCCGAAGAGCCAGGTGAACATTTGGCGGGCCTTCATGCTGGCCTTGACCATCCCCCTGCTTTTGTACCATTGGGGCGAGTGGCCGCCCCCGCCGCCCCCGCTGCCGTCTTGGAAACTGTCCACTTTTAGTCTGATTTGGGTGAGGACTCCCACCAGGAGTTCGTCCACGTTGTGGTTGATGCCCACGGAGATTTCGACGAATTTGGAGCGGTAGGTGCATGCCAGGCACTTGCCATCTGTAACCACCCCCGGAAAAAAACCCTAATTAATTGTGTTTATTGAGGAAATCAACCCTTAATTAGAGCAAAAGAAGTTTGTTGGAAAACTTGAATTATCTCGGAAAGTAATTGAGATAAAAATATGGAGTTTTCACTGTTTTGTTAAAAAAAGAGTTCTCTACAAGTTTTGAAGAATAACATTTTTTCAAAAGTCTCCAAATTTCCGAGATATTTTGAGTTTTTTGTTCTAATGCACATGAAGAAAAAACGAATTTCTAGTACTACTATTTGAAAAATCTAAATTATCTCAAAAACTAAATGAGGTAAAAAAATGAAATTTTCACTATATTATTGAAAAAACAATTCTTTACAACTTTTGCAGAATAAAAAAATTCGAAAAAGCAACAAATTTCCGATGTATTTTGACTTTTTTATCCTCATGCACATGAAAACAAAAAAATATATCTAGTACATCCTTTGAAAAATCTGAATTATCTCGAAAACTAATCGAGATAAAAATATGAAATTTTCACCGATTTATTGAAAAAACAATTCTCTACAAAATATAAAGAACAAAATTTTTCGAAAAACCCACAAATTTCCGAGATATTTTAACTTTTTGGTCCTAACGTAAATGAAACAAAGAACAAATTTCTAGTGCTACCCTTCAAAAAACCTAAATTATCTCAAAAACTAACCGAGCTAAAAAAACGAAACCTTTACCATTTTATCAAAAAACCAATTCTCTACAACTTTTGCAGTATTAAAAATTTCGAAAAAGCAACAAATTTCCGATGTATTTTGACTTTTTTATCCTCATGCACATGAAAACAAAAAAAAATATCTAGTACATCCTTTGAAAAATCTGAATTATCTCGAAAACTAATAGAGATAAAAATATGAAATTTTCACCGATTTATTGAAAAAACAATTCTCTACAAATTTTGAAGAACAAAAATTTTCGAAAAACCCACAAATTTCCGAGATATTTTAACTTTTTGGTCCTAACGTAAATGAACCAAAGAACAAATTTCTAGTGCAACTCTTCAAAAAACCTAAATTATCTCAAAAACTAACCGAGCTAAAAAACCAAAACTTTCACCCTTCTATCAAAAAACCAATTCTCTACAACTTTCGCAGAATAAAAAATTTCGAAAAACCCCCAAATTCCCGAGATATCCCCATCCAAACCCGCTAATGAGCTAAACCGCGTTGGCTACGCGAGCTCGCCGGCCTCTTACCTTGCGTGGAAACGGCCCGACTACGTGCCAGATCAATTTTATTCCCCACCAAGATGGCTGGCCTCGATCTCAACTGGTCGCTATCCTGCAGCCTACACAGCTCAGCTTCAGCTTTCAGGAAACTGGCCTTGTCCACTACGGAATACAGTATAACAAAGGCGTCCGGGGGGTGGATTTGGTGGATTTTATCAGCTATATCCTAAGAAATTGTTTATTACATTTAGGGCTAGAAAATTGTACTGAGTACGCCCCTGTTGTGGTAGAATAGAGCTAACAACAGGGGCGTACTCAGTACAATTTGAGCGGGTTCTTAAGTAAGTAGCGAATAAAAAAATATTTTTTTTTAAAGGGGTAATTGTGGCGGCCTAAAATAGGCTAGAAAATCGATAAATTTCGCGTGGGGGTTGGAAAACAAGGGCGCAAATTCAATTTCGCTGTAAATTTTCTGTGCTAACCGCATCAATGGGGGTAGATATAAAATATTCGGTTTTCCATTAGTAGCGGGTAACCCGAGTGGGTTAAGGGGTTAAGGGGTTAGGCGGGATACAGCTCGGGATTCGTAATTAAAGTCGGTGCAACCCCTGCGAATTTGAATTAGAACAATGTACCATTGTGTAAGGGTAGGTAGAGAACAAGGCGGAAAATCGAATATCGACCCGATGGGGGCGGTTTGGTGATGAGTTTTCTTCGGTTATCTCGAATTTGAAGGGGAATAATAACTCGCTAGGTGCGTGGAATGGATGTATTTTGTATAGGGGATGGTGCAAATTTGCATTTGTGGTTAGGTCAGTTCTGGCTAATAATATCTCGGAAACTGGATGGGATAAAAAAATTGAATTATGTGCGTTTTGTAGAAAAAACGATTCTCTACAAGTTTTGAAGGATGAAAAATTTTGATAAAACCGCGAATTTCCGAGATATTTTGAGTTTTTTGTCCTAATGCATATGACGAAAAGATTTCTAGTGATTTGGTTGAAAAATCTGAATTATCTCGAAAACTTATCGAGATGAAAATATGAAATTTTCACCGATTTATTGAAAAAACAATTCTCTACAAATTTTGAAGAATATAAAATTTCGAAAAATCCACAAATTTCCGAGATATTTTGACTTTTTTGTCCTGTTGCATATGAAAAAAAATATACTAGCATTATTCTTTTGAAAAACCTGAATTATCTCAAAAACTAATCGAAGCAAAGAAATGAAATTTTCACCAATTTATCGAAAAAACGATTCTCTACAAGTTTTGAAGGATGAAAAATTTCGATAAAACCGCGAATTTCCGAGATATTTCGACTTTTTTGTCCTAATGCATTTTTGTCCTAATATTTGAAAAATCTGAATTATCTCGAAAACTTATGGAGATGAAAATATGAAATTTTCACTGACTTATTGAAAAAAGAATTCTCTACAAATTTTGAAAAATACAAAATTTCGAAAAATCCATAAAT
The DNA here is from genome assembly GCA_917563865.1 of Phyllotreta cruciferae. NCBI lineage: Eukaryota > Metazoa > Arthropoda > Insecta > Coleoptera > Chrysomelidae > Phyllotreta > Phyllotreta cruciferae. Next base: position 246,566 of record OU830618.1, on the reverse strand, counting down.
TTCCGAGTTATTTTGAGTTTTTTGTACTATTGCATATGAAAAAAAAACGTACTTCTAGCACTATTCTTTTGAAAAACCTGAATTATCTCAAAAACTAATAGAGGCAAAGAAATGAAATTTTCACCAATTTATCGAAAAAACGATTCTCTACAAGTTTTGAAGGATGAAAAATTTCGATAAAACCGCGAATTTCCGAGATATTTCGACTTTTTTGTCCTAATGCATTTTTGTCCTAATATTTGAAAAATCTGAATTATCTCGAAAACTTATGGAGATGAAAATATGAAATTTTCACTGACTTATTGAAAAAAGAATTCTCTACAAATTTTGAAAAATACAAAATTTCGAAAAATCCATAAATTTCCGAGTTATTTCGACTTTTTTGTCCTATTGCATATGAAAAAAAAACATACTTCTAGCACTATTCTTTTGAAAAACTTGAATTATCTCGAAAACTAATCGAGATAAAAATATAAAATTTTCACCGATTTATTGAAAAAACCATTCTCTACAAATTTTGAAGAATATAAAATTTCGAAAAATCCACAAATTTCCGAGATATCTTGACATTTTTGTCCTATTGCATATGAAAAAAAAACTTCTAGCACTATTCTTTTGAAAAACCTGAATTATCTCAAAAACTAACAGAGGCAAAGAAATGAAATTTTCACCAATTTATCGAAAAAACAATTCTCTACAAGTTTTCAAGTATAAAAAATTCCGAAAAATCCCCATATTTCCGAGATATATTAACTTTTTCGTCCTAATGTACATAAAAACACTGCATGTATAGGAGTGAGTGGGGCAATATATTATTTTTCTGAAACCATGGCTTACCTTGATTGTACCGGTATTTTGAAACGTCAACTCTGATTCCTCCCCATTTAACATAATAGAAACAGTTTGTGCTCCCAGCAAATCTACAACACAAACAAATTACATACTCCAAAACAATCCATAGGCGGGTACAATTTTTTTTAATAAATATATTCAATTAATTTCCAATTTTTTTCTTCTTCTTTGCCGGTATATTAGCGAATCGAGTTCGTTGCCACTGACCCAAAAAACAAGTTCATTTCGCCAGATTGTGTATGTAACTCGGTTCAGAAATAGCGAGTATTTCGGGAACGCCGCGGCTTTAAATAAAGATCTCTCCTCTTCTCTCTTCCCTCTTCAATTCAATTCCAATTATTTACCACTCGCTGTATTTTTAAATTATCCCGCAAAAAAATAAATTAAATCCAATTTTATACTCTACGCGTGTAGAAATATAAGTACAACATTTTGGGACACCCTGTAAGTATATATCGTGTACGTTAATGTGGAGTTAGGAGCAGCGCGACGTCATGATATGGTTAATTTGAATCAACTGTATTAATTTTAGATTCGTATTAAATAAATTTTTTTCAGTACGCCACTGTCTTTTTTTGATTCTAATAAAAGACAGTGCCGTATCTATGAGAATCAAAATGAAAATTTACCTTTTATAATTTCAAATCAGAATTAATTAATTTTTCAACAATTTTTTCTGAGTACGCCACTGTGTGCTTTAACCACAGTGCCGTATCTAAAAATATTAAACTAAAAATTTTTAATTTATATACCAAATTATTCTAAATACGCCACTGTAGCTTCAATTTCTCCTTCGAAAAAAAATTCGCATATACTCCATCCAACTTTAACCTACCCCTGACGACACTCATACGTCACTCATACGTCATCCGTACGCTTTAATTACCTTTCTGTCTATCGTAGGCGTTGATGCACTCCGACGTCATGAACTGGCTGATCAGGGCCGTCTTGCCGACGCCCTGCGCCCCCAGCAGGGCCACCGTGTAGGCGGCGACGCCGTCGCCGGGCTCGATGCCCGGCGTGTCCGACACCGGCGACGGCGTGCCGCCCATCGACGTCGGGCACAGGCTGTTGCTCCTCGACCGGCGCCGCCTGAACGAGTCGCCCCTGTTCACTATGCCTGCAACAAAATTTCGATTGACACATGTCAAATTCGTACTGTCATCTGTCAAATTCGTTGTGAAATATGTCAAATTCGTAGTGAAATATGTCAAATTCGTAGTGAAATATGTCAAATTCGTAGGGAAATGTCAAATTCGTAATGTCATTTGTCAAATTCGAAATCTCAATTCGTAATGTCATCTGTCAAATTCGTAGTGAAATGTCAAATTCGAAATGTCATTTGTCAAATTCGAAATCTCTATTCGTAATTTCATCTGTCAAATTCGTAGTGAAATATGTCAAATTCTTAGTGAAATATGTCAAATTCGTAGTGAAATATGTCAAATTCGTAGTGAAATATGTCAAAATCGTAATGTCATCTGTCAAATTCGTTGTGAAATGTCAAATTCGTAGTAAAATATGTCAAAATCGTAATGTCATCTGTCAAATTCGTTGTGAAATGTCAAATTCGTAGTAAAATATGTCAAAATCGTAATGTCATCTGTCAAATTCGTTGTGAAATGTCAAATTCGTAATGTCATTTGTCAAATTGGAAATCTCAATTCGTAATGTCATCTGTCAAATTCGTAGTGAAATATGTCAAAATCGTAATGTCATCTGTCAAATTCGTAGTAAAATATGTCAAAATCGTAATGTCATCTGTCAAATTCGTAGTAAAATGTCAAATTCGTAATGTCATCTGTCAAATTCGCAAAGTATTCGTCGCCGATCCGTCGTGACGTCAGTATGCTCGCGTAAAGTCGGTTCAATTAAGAAGAGTGATGACGTCAGGATGAAAGGTATAGTGATTTTGCGAAGTGGGCGGCTGGTTTATTTATAGCCCTCAAGGGAAACGAAGGGAAGCGAGCGGGAAGCGACTATCTGGTTCCGGGTTCCGGGTAGCGCGATAATTGACGTTACCGGAAAATTAGAACGCTCGAAATGGCGGAATATCGAAGAACGGGGGGGCGGCTGTGAGATGGGGGAAACGGGAACTGCTTGTTTGATGTATTTTTAGCAGTAGGCTTTGAATTGTTGTGCATTGGATAGTGGATAAATGACAGGTAACAGGTGACAGTTGATAATTGACAGTTGACATGTAACAGTTGTTAATTGACAGGCGACAGTTGATAATTGTGGATTGACAGGTGACAGTTGATTATTGACAGTTGACAGGTGACAGTTGAAATATTCCAAGTGTCAAAGCGACAGAGAGAGTATTCTAGAAGTTTTTCGTGTGTTCATGGATCGAGCGATGGATGTGGAGATAACGGAAAGGAAAATCGGAAATGACGGAGCACGCGAAACGTCACACGAGCGGCCCCTATCAATTACGTATAAGTGACGTATAATTCGGTCGTTTGAGCCTTCTAGATTTCGCGTTTTAGATACGACTTCGTGTGCGGCGTATGGCGAATTTTATTTTTAGGTTTTGTATACGCGTCCGGAAATATGTTTAACTATGTTAATTCAAATCGCGATAAGCCATGAAACCATCAGAAAATTCGTTCGCGAAATCGTCAAATGTCGTATGTCACATGTCAAATTCGCAGAATCATGTCAAATGCCAATATGTCAAACGTCAAATGTCAATATTTTAAACGTCAAATGTCAAATGTCAAATGTCAAACGTCAAATGTCAATGTTTTTTTTTTGCACTATTAACGAATCGTATAACAAATGACGGGCGCGTTGGGTAAATATTTACGGAATCGTTTCGAAAAGCGCGAAAACAAAAAACTCTCGATAATTTTCTATTTTCTATTCGGCCGGCCGCCGGTCGTCGAATTTTAATAACCGAAAAACCCGTTCTATTTTTGGCGGCGCTTTCGCTAAAAATACCCCGGCACAGGAGAGATTCTCGTTTGTTCGTATAAGCGCGCTCTCTCTCTCTCTCTCTCTCTCTCTCCCGTTCGTTGTTATCTCCGTTTCGGTCTCTCTCATCTCTCGCCTTCTTCGACCGATCCAGCGGGAAAGCGGCCAGAGTGAGCGAGCGAGAGAGAGAAAGGAAATGGCCACTCGACGTCTAAAAGGAGAGAATGAGAAAAACCGTTTTTCATCCACTCGAACGATATACAACCGGCCTTCTATATAATTATGTATAAATTACACCAAATCCGCCATTTTGATCAAACTAGAAAGTGTATTATCTGTAAAAATTGTTATGTCATCTGTCAAATGTCTGATGTCATTTGTCAAATTCGTAATGCCACCTGTCAAATTCGTAATATCGCTTCTTTTTTATCAAACAATTGGTTTTCTTCTTCTTTTTTTTTTGATTACTGGCCTTCTTCTAATAGGCTATTCGGCTCGTTTTATTCGTATATAATAGGCGAAAAAAGTCAGGAGCAGATGTTGTAGTATAAAAATGAATTGGCCTTTTACTGGTACGTTTTCCAGACGCATTTCAATCTCCCCGATAAGAGAGATAGGTTATCGGTTATCGATCGGAATAATTGACATTTCTATAAACGTTTTTCTCTCTTATCAATCGAGTATAAAAGCAAATGAAAATATTTACACTCACTTCCCCATCGGCATACAAAGCGTAATTAAACGTGTTGAACAAACAACTCGAAAAATAGTACACATATTGTACATGTCTTGTAGATAATTCATAATAAAAATATTTACAGGGTGTTGTATTTTACTGTCAATAATCTGTCAATAAGCTGTCAATAATCTGTCAATAATCTGTCAATAATCTGTCAATAATCTGTCAATAATCTGTCAATAATCTGTCAATAATCTGTCAATAATAATCTGTCAATAATCTGTCATTATTGTCAGAAATGATTTATAAATTCACAAAGCGAAATGTCAACACAATTACTCACCTGTTTTTGACGTGAAAACTCCTAGAAAAACGAAAAGAAAATTATAAAAAGAAATCAAAACTGTACAAAATAATAAATTTTCAACATTTGATTGACTTTTGACGTGTAAGAGAGAGATATGGTTATACATTTTAAGCTCGTTTGACGTGCATAAGAGAGAGAGGGGTGCTCAATGTTATAAGAACAGCGCGAGTTGAAGAAGGCTGTGGTAATATTGCAAACAAAATGGCCGACCACAGAGCAAAAAATTAATCGAATTTTCCTTGTTTTTCTCTCATTTTCATCAACGGCCGATAATTGGCGCCTAATGCATCGACCTACTCGAATTTAATTATCCCCGAGTTTATCGAGCAGGCTAAAAATAGAAAACAAAAGCGACCAATTTGGCTGTGAAAATAATTAATTGCACGGCCTACTACGTATATATATCTCGCCGAACGTAAAATAACATCTAGACATCTGGAAAAAAGCGACAAATCACTAGTGACATGTGACAGGTCGGTGTTGCCAACTGATTTTTTTTATTGGAAAAAAAATTACAAAGAAAGCGCCTACTGGGTATTAGAAATTTTAAATAATTTGGAACGGAGCCATATTGAAAACCATAAAAAATTGGAAAATTGTGAAAAATTCTTTAATGTTTTTACGAGCAACGAGGAAGTGAAAAATCGATTTTTATATACATATACAGTGTGTCCCAAAAATGTATCGATAATAATCTTGGTCCACCCTGTATATGCATATAGGAAAAGCCGCTTTAAATACCGCTGGATCCGGTCCAAGTTTCAAAAACACATCCAGACTGAGGGAAAATCGAAACACAACGAAAGGAAATACACGGAAAAAATATTATCGTAGGATTTTCCTGGAAAAGCGGGTCTATTCACAACGGGAATTTCGCCCTTCGAGAGGAAATGAATTTCCATGAAAGCGACGCCGCTTTTCCGGCACAAAACGGCTTATTTTTTCCATCTCTCATCTCAATTTTCCGCTGTTGTTGTATGACTCGAATATCCAGAATTTCGCGATTCATTCGGAATTGGTCAATATGTTTTTTTTCTTTATGCGTTGGCAACAATTATTCCATTGAACAGTTTCAAAATAAACAATACTTGAAGTATGACCCGACTTTCCAGAATTCCCAGACTTTCCAGAAAGCGATACGCCAAAGCAATTTCTAAATCTACAAATTAATATTTCATGTTCTACACGAACATTTTGTGTAAACTGTTAAAATTAATTTACGATTGAAATATCCAGAATTTTATAGTTTATTCGAACACATTTTGGCAACTATTTTTTTACAAACTGATTCATTGATAATTTCGCTGAATTTAATCGTAACTCGAATATCCAGAATTTTATACAGCTCATCCGAAATATTATACTGTTGACACATTCTACTCATATAATGATTCTGATGTTCTACTCTAAATGAGTGAGTTATCAAGAATGACCCAAACATCCAGAAAGTGTCTTATTCATACTAATGACTCAAACATCCAGAAAGTCTCCTTAATCATACAAATGCATCCAAAACATACAAAAGTGTATTTTTCAGGTGAATGACCCAATTATCCAGAAAGTGACTAATTCATACTAATGACCCAAACATCCAGAAAGTCTCCTTAATCATACAGATGCATCCAAAACATACAAAAGTGTATGTTTCAGGTGAATGACCCAATTATCCAGAAAGTGTCTAATTCATACTAATGACCCAAACATCCAGAAAGTCTCCTTAATCATACAGATGCATCCAAAACATCCAAAAGTGTATTTTTCAGGTGAATGACCCAATTATCCAGAAAGTGTCTAATTCATACTAATGACCCAAACATCCAGAAAGTCTCCTTAATCATACAGATGCATCCAAAACATACAAAAGTGTATGTTTCAGGTGAATGACCCAATTATCCAGAAAGTGTCTTATTCATACGAATGACCCAAACATCCAGAAATGAACCTAATGAGATGAATAACCCAAACATCCATGGATGGACTTTCTGAGAAAGCGCGCTATCTAAATGAATGACCCAATTATCCAGAAAGTGTCTTATTCATACTAATGACTCAAACATCCAGAAAGTCTCCTTAATCATACAAATGCATCCAAAACATACAAAAGTGTCTTTTTCAGATGAATGAGCCAAAACATCCAGAAACTATCGTATCCAGATGAATGACCCAAACATCCAGAAAGTATCTTATTCATGTGAATCACACATTCATCCAAAAAGTATGTTATTTACATGAATGACCCAAAACATCCAGAAACTATTCCATCCAGGTGAATGACCCAAACATCCAGAAAGTATCTTATTCATGTAAATCACACATTCCTTAGAAAAGTGCGTTTTTCACATGAATGACCCAAAACATCCAGAAACTAATCCATCCAGGTGAATGACCCAAACATCCAGAAAGTACCTTATAAAGGTAAATCACACATTCCTCCAAAAAAGTGTGTTTTTCATATGAATGACCCAAAACATCCAGAAACTAGCCCATCCAGGTGAATGACCCAAAACATCCAGAAAGTCTCCTTAATCATATAAATGCATCCAAACATCCAAAAGTGTCTTTTTCACATGAATGACTCAAAACATCCAGAAACTATCCCGTCCAGGTGAATGACCCAAAACATCCAGAAACTCTCACATCCAGTTGAATGACCCAAATAAACAGAAGCTATCGCATCCAGATGAATGACCTACTCATCCAGGAAACAAGCAAATTCCGGCTTACCTTTAGAAGTGAAGCTAAATGACCTCAATCTGTACGAATCCTCGTCCTCCTCCTCCTGCGAGTCGGGCTGCTGGTGCTGCTGCCTCCTGGTGTCCGGAACATCCAGAAACGCCGTGGATTTCCTGTGATAGACGGACGTCCCGCGCCGCTGGCTGCCCTTCCGTTTGATGTGCGGCGAAACGTCGGGCGTCGCGCCGCCCCGCTGCGGCGGCTGCTCCTGCTCGGCCAGCCGCGGCTCGCTGTTGCTCTGCGGCGGGCCCGCAACGCCGGGCGTCGCGACGGCCGGCCGCTGCCGCACGGAGCGCCGGTGGCCGGCGGTGCGGGCGCTCTGCGAGCGGGCGGCCGGGCGGCGGCGGCGCGCCGCTTCCGGGCTCGCGCCCGCCGGCGGAATGGCCTCGAGGCTGGCGGCGCATATGGACGCGGAGCGCGATTGTTTGGGGCGTCGCGGCGGCGAGGCCACGTGCGATCTGTCGTCGGTCATCGCGGCGACTGACGGCGAGATGGGAGGGCGTCGCGGCGCCGGTGCGGAGCGGTGGAAGGGGCGGCGGCGACGGCGCGGTGTTTTCGGGGATTTTTCGGGAGAGGTGAGCGTCGCGACGACGGGTTTTCTTTCGTTGTTTGTTTGAACAAGGTTTTGGGCGATGCGTTTAATTCATTCATTCTTGTATATATAGGAAAATAAGGCTAATTTGATAATAAAACAACGTCTATTCGTTGATGAAATGGTGTCTATTCATCGGTTTAAATTTGTCTATTCATCTATAAAAGAATGTCTATTAATGAATAAGTGTCTATTCATCAGTTTAAATTTGTCTATTCATATATAAAAGAATGTCTATTTATTAATAAGTGTCTATTCATCAGTTTAAATTTGTCTATTCATCTATAAAAGAATGTCTATTAATGAATAAGTGTCTATTCATCAGTTTAAATTTGTCTATTCATCTATAAAAGAATGTCTATTAATGAATAAGTGTCTATTCATCAGTTTAAATTTGTCTATTCATCTATAAAAGAATGTCTATTTATTAATAAGTGTCTATTCATCAGTTTAAATTTGTCTATTCATATATAAAAGAATGTCTATTTATTAATAAGTGTCTATTCATCAGTTTAAATTTGTCTATTCATCTATAAAAGAATGTCTATTTATTAATAAGTGTCTATTCATCAGTTTAAATTTGTCTATTCATATATAAAAGAATGTCTATTTATTAATAAGTGTCTATTCATCAGTTTAAATTTGTCTATTCATCTATAAAAGAATGTCTATTTATTAATAAGTGTCTATTCATCAGTTTAAATTTGTCTATTCATATATAAAAGAATGTCTATTTATTAATAAGTGTCTATTCATCAGTTTAAATTTGTCTATTCATCTATAAAAGAATGTCTATTTATTAATAAGTGTCTATTCATCAGTTTAAATTTGTCTATTCATCTATAAAAGAATGTCTATTAATGAATAAGTGTCTATTCATCAGTTTAAATTTGTCTATTCATCTATAAAAGAATGTCTATTTATTAATAAGTGTCTATTCATCAGTTTAAATTTGTCTATTCATATATAAAAGAATGTCTATTTATTAATAAGTGTCTATTCATCAGTTTAAATTTGTCTATTCATCTATAAAAGAATGTCTATTTATTAATAAGTGTCTATTCATCAGTTTAAATTTGTCTATTCATATATAAAAGAATGTCTATTTATTAATAAGTGTCTATTCATCAGTTTAAATTTGTCTATTCATCTATAAAAGAATGTCTATTTATTAATAAGTGTCTATTCATCAGTTTAAATTTGTCTATTCATATATAAAAGAATGTCTATTTATTAATAAGTGTCTATTCATCAGTTTAAATTTGTCTATTCATCTATAAAAGAATGTCTATTTATTAATAAGTGTCTATTCATCAGTTTAAATTTGTCTATTCATATATAAAAGAATGTCTATTTATTAATAAGTGTCTATTCATCAGTTTAAATTTGTCTATTCATCTATAAAAGAATGTCTATTAATGAATAAGTGTCTATTCATCAGTTTAAATTTGTCTATTCATCTATAAAAGAATGTCTATTAATGAATAAGTGTCTATTCATCAGTTTAAATTTGTCTATTCATCTATAAAAGAATGTCTATTTATTAATAAGTGTCTATTCATCAGTTTAAATTTGTCTATTCATATATAAAAGAATGTCTATTTATTAATAAGTGTCTATTCATCAGTTTAAATTTGTCTATTCATCTATAAAAGAATGTCTATTTATTAATAAGTGTCTATTCATCAGTTTAAATTTGTCTATTCATATATAAAAGAATGTCTATTTATTAATAAGTGTCTATTCATCAGTTTAAATTTGTCTATTCATCTATAAAAGAATGTCTATTTATTAATAAGTGTCTATTCATCAGTTTAAATTTGTCTATTCATATATAAAAGAATGTCTATTTATTAATAAGTGTCTATTCATCAGTTTAAATTTGTCTATTCATCTATAAAAGAATGTCTATTTATTAATAAGTGTCTATTCATTAGTTTAAATTTGTCTATTCATATATAAAAGAATGTCTATTTATTAATAAGTGTCTATTCATCAGTTTAAATTTGTCTATTCATCTATAAAAGAATGTCTATTTATTAATAAGTGTCTATTCATCAGTTTAAATTTGTCTATTCATCTATAAAAGAATGTCTATTAATGAATAAGTGTCTATTCATCAATGAAAAAAATGTATATTCAATGTATATTCATCAATAAACGTTTTTTTATTGATGAAATGTTGTCTATTCATCAATAAAAGAATGTCTATTAATGAATAAGTGTCTATTCATCAATGAAAAAAATGTAAATTCATCAATAAACGCTTATTCATTGATAAAATGGTGTCTATTCATCAATAAAAAATGTCTATTTATTAATAAGTGTCTATTCATCAGTTTATATTTGTCTATTCATCTATAAAAGAATGTCTATTTATTAATAAGTGTCTATTCATCAATGAAAAAAATGTATATTCAATATATATTCATCAATAAATGCTTTTTTATTGATGAAATGTTGTCTATTCATCAATAAAAGAATGTCTATTAATGAATAAGTGTCTATTCATCAATGAAAAAAATGTAAATTCATCAATAAACGCTTATTCATTGATAAAATGGTGTCTATTCATCAATAAAAAATGTCTATTTATTAATAAGTGTCTATTCATCAGTTTAAATTTGTCTATTCATCTATAAAAGAATGTCTATTTATTAATAAGTGTCTATTCATCAATGAAAAAAATGTATATTCAATGTATATTCATCAATAAACGTTTTTTTATTGATGAAATGTTGTCTATTCATCAATAAAAGAATGTCTATTAATGAATAAGTGTCTATTCATCAATGAAAAAAATGTAAATTCATCAATAAACGCTTATTCATTGATAAAATGGTGTCTATTCATCAATAAAAAATGTCTATTTATTAATAAGTGTCTATTCATCAGTTTAAATTTGTCTATTCATCTATAAAAGAATGTCTATTTATTAATAAGTGTCTATTCATCAATGAAAAAAATGTATATTCAATATATATTCATCAATAAATGCTTTTTTATTGATGAAATGTTGTCTATTCATCAATAAAAGAATGTCTATTAATGAATAAGTGTCTATTCATCAATGAAAAAAATGTAAATTCATCAATAAACGCTTATTCATTGATAAAATGGTGTCTATTCATCAATAAAAAATGTCTATTTATTAATAAGTGTCTATTCATCAGTTGATATTTGTCTATTCATCAATAAAAGAATGTCTATTCATTAATAAGTGTCTATTCATCAATGAAAAAAATGTATATTCAATGTATATTCATCAATAAACGTTTTTTTATTGATAAAATGGTGTCTATTCATCATTAATAAGATCTAGATATAATTTTTCAACAAAATCCACCAGTAGCACACGAGTATAACATAGAACACTTTGGCTACGACTGTTCGATCGAAAAAAATAATTTTTTTTGAAAATTTTGCATAAATTTTCTTTTAAACGTTCGATGTAATTTCGAAAATTTCCTAATCTAATATAAGTAATGAAAATCCAGCGCTGGCTCTAAATTTACTAACACCGAAACTTATTTATTTACGTTCGATCGAGTTTTGTTTGAGTTTCGCCGAAAATACGCTCCCGCCGGAGCGATTTTACGATGCTCGTTCGATCGTAAATCGATTTTTCTGTATAAACTATTATTTTTTTATATATATTTTTTACGCTTTTTTTTCGAATTTATCGCTGAAAAAGCGCCCAGGAAAAGAGCAGGAAAAATTCAAGTTACAACATCGATTCAAAATCGATTCAACAATCGATTCAAAATCGATTTACCTCTATATCTCACACTAAATAACAACAAACTACAATTTATATATTTATTTATTTATTAATTTTTTTGCAAATTTTTTAATATATTGTAGTTGAATATTTATCCAATTTACCAATCATCACATTGGAACATATCAGGCGATATGAGCACAGTGACCTCTTTACCTCTATGTATCAATCTCAATTCGATATTTTCTTTGTCTTTGGGGGTTGAATATAAATCGATGGGGAATTTCGCTGGCACCCCGTTCACGTGTGTTATTATATCCCCTACTGTCAAACCGCCCCTAAAATAATAACACACCCTTCACATTTAATAGATATCATTCATACAAGTAGAAAACAAGTTTATATATTATTCATCTATTCATCTATAACTTTGTCTAACTATCTATAAATTTGTCTATATTTATCAATGAAATACTATCTATATGTTAAAAAATTCTCTACTCATCACGGGTCAGTGTCAGCGCCCTTTCCAACGCCCTTTCCAGCGCGTTAGCGCCCTTTCCAACCTTTCAGCGACTCACCAATAAAACCCCATCTATTCATTAACTGAACCTTCTACATTATTCATCTGTAAGTTTGTCTATTTGTCTATAACTTTGTCTAATTATCTATAAATTTGTCTATTTATCAATGAAATACCATCTATATACGTTAAAAAATTCTCTACTCATCACGGGTCAGTGTCAGCGCCCTTTCCAACGCCCTTTTCAGCGCGTCAGCGCCCTTTCCAACCTTTTTGCGAGTCACCAATAAAACCCCATCTATTCATTAACTGAACCTTCAACATTATTCATCTATAAGTTTGTCTATTCGTCTGTAACTTTGTCTAATTATCTATAAATTTGTCTATTTATCAATGAAATACCATCTATATACGTTAAAAAATTCTCTACTCATCACGGGTCAGTGTCAGCGCCCTTTCCAACGCCCTTTTCAGCGCGTCAGCGCCCTTTCCAACCTTTTTGCGAGTCACCAATAAAACCCCATCTATTTATTAACTGAACCTTCAACATTATTCATCTATAAGTTTGTCTATTCGTCTGTAACTTTGTCTAATTATCTATAAATTTGTCTATTTATCAATGAAATACCATCTATATACGTTAAAAAATTCTCTACTCATCACGGGTCAGTGTCAGCGCCCTTTCCAACGCCCTTTTCAGCGCGTCAGCGCCCTTTCCAACCTTTTTGCGAGTCACCAATAAAACCCCATCTATTCATTAACTGAACCTTCAACATTATTCATCTATAAGTTTGTCTATTCGTCTGTAACTTTGTCTAATTATCTATAAATTTGTCTATTTATCAATGAAATACCATCTATATACGTTAAAAAATTCTCTACTCATCACGGGTCAGTGTCAGCGCCCTTTCCAACGCCCTTTTCAGCGCGTCAGCGCCCTTTCCAACCTTTTTGCGAGTCACCAATAAAACCCCATCTATTCATTAACTGAACCTTCAACATTATTCATCTATAAGTTTGTCTATTCGTCTGTAACTTTGTCTAATTATCTATAAATTTGTCTATTTATCAATGAAATACCATCTATATACGTTAAAAAATTCTCTACTCATCACGGGTCATAGTCAGCGCCCTTTCCAACGCCCTTTTCAGCGCGTCAGCGCCCTTTCCAACCTTTTTGCGAGTCACCAATAAAAACCACATTTGTTCCTCAAAATAAAATAGATAAAAAAAGCCTTACTTAGCTGCAGCAGTGCCGGGTACAATTTTCCACACAAGTAAACCGTTGGCGACGTCCGTCGGGACGCCGGCGTCGGTTTTCCTCAACTCCTCCACCACCTCTGGGGTAATAGAAATGGTGGTGATACCGAAGAGAGACTTCCCCATGGGGCCCACGTACCGGGTGCCCTGCACCTTGTGCTTGGTGTTCTCCAGGAACTTTTTCGCGTACTCTAAATAGTAGGCCATGCGGGAGATATATACGTATAAATATACAGGGTGGTGGTGGAAAAAAATTGCTAACTTACCGGCCGGTATGGCGAAAGATATACCGGAGGTCAAGCGGAGGTTGTTGATGCCGATGACGTTGCCGTCGAGGTTCACCAGGGGTCCGCCCGAGTTGCCGAAGGTTATGGCCGCATCAGTTTGAATATAGGACATGGAGTAGTTTTTGAGGCCCAAATCTAGAGCGGGGCGGTTCACGCAGCTCACCTAGATCAAAAAAATCATCTATTAAGCAACTCATCTAGTGACCACAGTGTCTATTCGCTCAAAAATCTATTGACCAAAGCCATCTATTCCTCTATGCCATCTATTCCTCTATTCATCTATTGACCAAAGCCATCTATTCCTCTATGCCATCTATTCCTCTATTCATCTATTGGCCAAAGCCATCTATTCCTCTATGCCATCTATTCCTCTATTCATCTATTGACCAAAGCCATCTATTTCTCTATTCATCCATTGACCAAAGCCATTTATTCTTCTATTCATCTATTGACCAAAGCCATCTATTCATTTATTGAACAAAAAAAATCTATTCCTCCATTCATCTATTGACCAAAGCCATCTATTCCTCTATGCCATCTATTCCTCTATTCATCTATTGACCAAAGCCATCTATTTCTCTATTCATCTATTGACCAAAGCCATCTATTCCTCCAATCATCTATTGACCAAAGCCATCTATTCATTTATTGAACAAAAAAAATCTATTCCTCCAATCATCTATTGACCAAAGCCATCTATTCATTTATTGAACAAAAAAAATCTATTCCTCCATTCATCTATTGACCAAAGCCATCTATTCCTCTATTCATCTATTGACCAAAGCCATCTATTCATTTATTGACCAAAAAAAATCTATTCCTCCAATCATCTATTGACCAAAGCCATCTATTCCTCTATTCATCTATTGACCAAAGCCATCTATTCCTCCATCTATTCCTCCAATCATCTATTGACCAAAGCCATCTATTCATTTATTGAACAAAAAAAATCTATTCCTCCAATCATCTATTGACCAAAGCCATCTATTCATTTATTGAACAAAAAAAATCTATTCCTCCAATCATCTATTGACCAAAGCCATCTATTCCTCTATGCCATCTATTCCTCTATTCATCTATTGACCAAAGCCATCTATTTCTCTATTCATCTATTGACCAAAGCCATCTATTCCTCCAATCATCTATTGACCAAAGCCATCTATTCATTTATTGAACAAAAAAAATCTATTCCTCCAATCATCTATTGACCAAAGCCATCTATTCATTTATTGAACAAAAAAAATCTATTCCTCCATTCATCTATTGACCAAAGCCATCTATTCCTCTATTCATCTATTGACCAAAGCCATCTATTCATTTATTGACCAAAAAAAATCTATTCCTCCAATCATCTATTGACCAAAGCCATCTATTCCTCTATTCATCTATTGACCAAAGCCATCTATTCCTCCATCTATTCCTCCAATCATCTATTGACCAAAGCCATCTATTCATTTATTGAACAAAAAAAATCTATTCCTCCAATCATCTATTGACCAAAGCCATCTATTCATTTATTGAACAAAAAAAATCTATTCCTCCAATCATCTATTGACCAAAGCCATCTATTCATTTATTGAACAAAAAAAATCTATTCCTCCATTCATCTATTGACCAAAGCCATCTATTCCTCTATTCATCTATTGACCAAAGCCATCTATTCATTTATTGACCAAAAAAAATCTATTCCTCCAATCATCTATTGACCAAAGCCATCTATTCCTCTATTCATCTATTGACCAAAGCCATCTATTCCTCCATCTATTCCTCCAATCATCTATTGACCAAAGCCATCTATTCATTTATTGAACAAAAAAAATCTATTCCTCCAATCATCTATTGACCAAAGCCATCTATTCATTTATTGAACAAAAAAAATCTATTCCTCCAATCATCTATTGACCAAAGCCATCTATTCATTTATTGAACAAAAAAAATCTATTCCTCCAATCATCTATTGACCAAAGCAATCTATTCCTCCAATCATCTATTGACCAAAGCAATCTATTCCTCCAATCATCTACTGACCAAAGCCATCTATGTACACCTCCAAAAAAAAAAAACCAATTAATATAATACTTACAATTCCAACGGTAACCGAATTGCTCAGGGACAGCGGGCTGCCCAAGGCCACCACCCACTCCCCCACCGCCACGTCGCCCTCGCCGAAGGCCAGGCAGGGCACCTTGGCGCCGGCGCCGGCGTCCAGCTTGAGCAGCGCCAAGTCGATGTTGATGTCGACGTCTTCGACGCGCACCGGACAGCTGCGGCCGTCCCGCAAGATGGCGTTGATGATCGAATGGGGCTTGTTGAGGATCACGTGGGCGTTGGTCAGCGCCCAGCCGGCCTCGTCGATGACGAAGCCCGAGCCGTTGGAGGTGATCAGAGGTTTGCCGTCGATGTCCTTTTTGTTGGGGTCGCGGATCTCCAGGTAGAAGACGGCCGGGGCGCATTGCTTGACCACTTTGTTGATGAAGTTGTACCTGTTGGGGGGGAAGTTGGGGGGGTTTTTGGTCAGTTTGCAAGGAGATGGTTCAAGTAGATGATTGCTCAAAGAGATTGTTCAAGGAGATGATTGCCCAAAGAGATGATTGCCCAAAGAGATGATTGTACAAGGAGATTGTTCAAGGAGATTGTCCAAGTAGATAATTGTCCAAGGAGATTGTTCAATGAGATGGCTGTCCAAGGAGATGATTGTACAAAGAGATTGTTCAAGGAGATGATTGCTCAAAGAGATTGTGCAAGGAGATAATTGTTTAAGGAGATTGTCCAAGGAGATAATTGTCCAAGGAGATTGTTCAAGGAGATGGCTGTCCAAGGAGTTGATTGCTCAAAGAGATTGTTCAAGAAGATGATTGCTCAAAGAGATTGTCCAAGGAGATAATTGTTTAAGGAGATTGTTCAAGGAGATGATTTTCCAAGGAGATTGTTCAATGAGATGGCTGTCCAAGGAGTTGATTGCTCAAAGAGATTGTCCAAGGAGATGATTGCTCAAAGAGATTGTGCAAGGAGATAATTGTTTAAGGAGATTGTTCAAGAAGATTGTCGAAGAAGATGATTGTCCAAGTAGATGATTGCCCAAGTAGATGATTGTCCAAGGAGATTGTTCAAGGAGATGGCTGTCCAAGGAGATTGTTCAAGGAGATGGCTGTCCAAGGAGTTGATTGCTCAAAGAGATTGTCCAAGGAGATAATTGTTTAAGGAGATTGTTCAAGGAGATGATTATCCAAGGAGATTGTTCAATGAGATGGCTGTCCAAGGAGTTGATTGCTCAAAGAGATTGTCCAAGGAGATGATTGCTCAAAGAGATTGTGCAAGGAGATAATTGTTTAAGGAGATTGTTCAAGAAGATTGTCGAAGAAGATGATTGTCCAAGTAGATGATTGCCCAAGTAGATGATTGTCCAAGGAGATTGTTCAAGGAGATGGCTGTCCAAGGAGATTGTTCAAGGAGATGGCTGTCCAAGGAGTTGATTGCTCAAAGAGATTGTCCAAGGAGATAATTGTTTAAGGAGATTGTTCAAGGAGATGATTTTCCAAGGAGATTGTTCAATGAGATGGCTGTCCAAGGAGTTGATTGCTCAAAGAGATTGTCCAAGGAGATGATTGCTCAAAGAGATTGTGCAAGGAGATAATTGTTTAAGGAGATTGTTCAAGAAGATTGTCGAAGAAGATGATTGTCCAAGTAGATGATTGCCCAAGTAGATGATTGTCCAAGGAGATTGTTCAAGGAGATGGCTGTCCAAGGAGATTGTTCAAGGAGATGGCTGTCCAAGGAGTTGATTGCTCAAAGAGATTGTCCAAGGAGATAATTGTTTAAGGAGATTGTTCAAGGAGATGATTTTCCAAGGAGATTGTTCAATGAGATGGCTGTCCAAGGAGTTGATTGCTCAAAGAGATTGTCCAAGGAGATGATTGCTCAAAGAGATTGTGCAAGGAGATAATTGTTTAAGGAGATTGTTCAAGAAGATTGTCGAAGAAGATGATTGTCCAAGTAGATGATTGCACAAGTAGATGATTGTCCAAGGAGATTGTTCAAGTAGATGATTATCCAAATTAATGTTAAGTTTTGTCCAACAAACAAAAGGGAGGTCTGCAGAGTCGAAAGTAGTACCAACACAGCGGCGACCAAACAGACCTCCAAGCATTGTCCCAAAAAAAGCAAACAACCCATCAAAATAAAAACTACCAATCTTTATTCGCAAAGCATAACAGTCGTAACTACATCGCCGCCGCATTGGTACCACCACAACAAGCTCATATCGGTACTAACGGTACTACCGTTCTCTGGGCGTGTCGCTGCCGCCGGCGCCCAACTCGACGCGGCCCGCCTCTTTCGGCCTCACCAAATCACCGGGGGCGGTCCGGTTGCACTGCATCTCCACGCCAACTACTTCCATCTCCCTCTCTCTGCGCCTCTTCAACCAGTACCCGGTACCCATCAGTAAAGCCACGGTACCGTACACGCCGTACTTTACGGATTTCTTCGGTCCCTCCGGGTCCTGGGGGTGGTCCTCCGGCTTGGGATCCTCCGGTTTGGGCGGATCCTCCGGCGGAGTACCCGCCGGTACTTTGTTCTGCTGGGTACTCAGGTACCTGATGGTAGATTGTTGGATGTGCAAGTGTCTCCAGGAAGGCTTCTCTTGGTGATTTTGGGTGCTCAGGTACCTTTGGTGATGGTCATTTTGGGCGCTTGGGTACTTGGTGGCGGATTGGCCGGAGAGGTACCTGAGCAAAGGCCGCCTGGTGGTGGTGAAAGGCTTGGGGATTTTGCTGATGAAGCTGGTCATCATTGGTAAATTGCGGGTTGCGGTTTCGGTGTGGAAGGGGTAGGAAGGGGTTTGAACTTCACATGACGAATTTTGGTACTATGTTTTTTTTGGAAAACGTCGTTTGATTGATTTTTGATTGATTGATTTGGTTGGCTGGGTTACTGAGATTTTGGGGATTTGTAGTAACCAGAGTTGGAGTAACCAGATCTGTGTACTAAGTAGTACTGGGTAGTACTAGATTGGTTCCAGGTGCTTGTTTCATTTGTATTTGGAAATATTTTTAGTTTTTATGCTAAATTTAGATAATTTGAACAAATTTTTTATTTTTTGAGACGCCATCTTGGAACGAGGCGCCATCTTGAAACTACACGCCATCTTTATATAGAAATCTTTAAGGAATTTGTGGAGGTTTCATATATAAAGCTGAAAATATTAAAAAAAAAACAACTTTATTACAGTACTAGCGTTTAGGTACTAGATAGGGCTAGGAATTACTAGGTAGTACTTAGGTTTGTTCCAGAAGCTTATTACAAATATGTTCTGTACATTTTGTAGACCAAATTTGGATTAGTTGAAAACTAATTTATCATTTTTGAGACGCCATCTTGAAACGAGCCGCCATCTTCAAATATACCATTTTTACATTTTTTTTTTGGAACATTTTTCTCGAACAAACCACCGTTAATTATTATCCAAGAATACTTATCACAGATTTAATCTAATTATACGAGCGATGCCATATTGAAAAACTTCAAGTCAATTGTCAATTGTCAACTGTCTTCAGTCAATTGTCTTCTGTCAACTGTCTCTCTGTCAATTGCCTATCTGTCATCTGTCAACTGTCTATCTGCCAATTGTCACCTGTCAAACGTCATCTTCTATTAATCTGACGAAATGTTTGTCGCGTCGCGCTTTCTTGATTTTCTGGTAGATATCGCCGATTTCTACGGCTATCAAGAGTCCTGTGAAGAATAGCAAAAAAGCGAAAACGAGTTTCACGTAGAAATAATTAATAATGATGTATTCGGTGTTGTCCAGGTCAACGATGACGAGCATATCGTTAGCGGGCACCGTAAGGTCTAGTAGGCTGCGGTCGTTACCGCCGCAGTAGGCTTTGAACGTCGCGTATTCGAAATTTTCTCTCCTCGAGATGGATAACGTACAATTCGACTGTACTATTTCCTCGTTCGCTGATGGTAGATAATCGGAGTTACCTGTGCATTTGAACAAAAAAAAGTTGTGTTAAATTGTATACGAAACGTCAAATAATAACATATACAATATGATCAAAATGACAGATGTTGACAGATATGACATATTTTGACAGGAATTGACAAGTGTTCACAATTATTGACAGTTAGTAATAAATAATCGAAGTTACCTGTGAGTATGAAAAAATTTAATACGTGCCAAATTTGAGAGGAAACGTCAAAAAATAGAAAGTGACGTTTATACATGCATTTGTTTCGTGATTTACAACTACTAGATATGTTATATATGAAATAATTTCTACATTTAATAAACGAGTAAAATAAAATGGCTATAATTAAATATTTATATTTTAATTGGTTCAATTACCTAGTGAAATGGGATCCTTCAATCGAAACGGCTGGCCATCCACGTAAATTGTATTTAGAAAATCGGGAATGTTTTCTCGACGATTCTGCTACAACAACAAATTCTAATGTGACTAGATGCGTGTGTTTTATTTTTTTTTTTCGTTTAATTTATTTCTAATGTTCTGTTTAGCTTATCGAAATAATTTCGGAATATTAGCGAAATAGTCGACGTGATTCGAACGTGACACGCGAGTTTTTTTTTTAATTTTAATGGTTTTTTCAACGCGAATTTCTAATAGAAATTGTCACGTTAACTAACGAAATGCCAATTAATTCGCTTGCGTGATTTAAATACAATTTGACAGTTCGAATTGACAGGTTAATTTGAGCGACATGTTGTTTTGACAGGTCATGATGACAGCTCAATTTAATTCAATTTGACAGGTTAATAATGACAGGTCAATCGCGACTGTCATGGCGTTTGTCAGGTTATTTTTAGAGAAATTTTAGAATTTGTTTATTTTTTGTTTTTGTTAATTTAACGAAATCCTTTAATGGCTAACGAAAAAAAAATAAAATCCGAAAAAATATTATTGTTTCGTTTTCACTCATAATCAGGAAAATATTTGCAAGTATAATAAATAATAAAATAAATAAACTTGTAGATAAGGTGGTTCGAAATGAATTTATTAAATACACGAAAGTTAATTGAACTCGGATTAACCAGATTTTTTTATTCAATACAACCAAAAACAACAACAAAATAACACAAAACATATTTTCGTAAACACATCATACCATAAAACACCAATTAAATTAGTCACTTAATCAATTTACCTGTCAATTTGACAACCAGAAAAAAATGCCACTAAATTGACATTAGACACTCTTCGTTTAATCTAGCTTGTATTTACCACCTGTCACTTTGACAATGTAAAAAAAAAATAGTCATTTGACAGACACTATTTTACTCGTTTAATCTAGAGCGTATATTTACCATCTGTCAATTAACAATTAACAAAACAAACGTCAATCAACAGCTCGACATTTATTTTGTCAATATTATAGTTGGTATAATCGAGTTAGTGTATGTCATTTATTCGAATGGAATTATTATTGAAAAAACCAATAAAAATTCGAATCGACCGATCAATCGATAACTTATCAAATAATTATCACACTTACGTAATCGTCAATAAGGGCACCGCACAAAGGGAGTACCGTCAAAGCCAACTCGAAGATCACGGCACACTTTGATAATGTAGTAGAAAACATTTTCTTCTTTTTTTTCTTCTATCTAATTTTAAGTATAATCGAGCACATCTAGAGCACTGGTAGAAGGTTGTCCAAACGCCTAAGGTGAACGAATGAACGAAAAAAATAAAATAAAAAATAACATTTCTACAATTGATTCAATTATGGATTATTTATCTTATCTACGATATGCGTTAGTGCTCGGTATTCACGTGAATTAAATAGGTACAAACAAAACAAATACCGAATGTTTTCGAACGAATTTTATTCAGTCTAGTCGGCCGTGATTTTTTCTTTGATCAATCGATCAATTGTTCACGCGCATCATCATCTTGTCACTTGTCAATTCTACACCACTGTCAACTGTCAATTTGCCATCAGTCGTTTGTCGATTGTCACTCTGTCACTTGTCACCTGTCACGTCATTTAACAAAGCCCCCTGTACCTTTTTTTATACAGAAATAAAGGTTCTTTTTAACATCAAATTAAACACGTTCTACATTATATGCAGTATCTTTTATTACATTCCCAATGAACTCATACGTTACTTTAATTAATTAATTAGTTTAATTAATATTAATAAGATTAATTAATCGTAGGAACGCGGTCTGAGAGTAGGTTTCCTGAGCTAGCGAGCTAAACTAATCCACTCGCCCCTGGGTTGCGCGGCGGGGCTAGGTTCCAGATCAGCCCCTTCTTGGGGGCCCGTTGGGGCTCCAATTGGGGCCGCGTTTCGTAGAAAGGGCGGCGGCCCGTGGGGGCCGGGATTCCCGACCGAGCGGGGCGCTACGTCATCGGATGTTGCTGGATTAATTAGGATTGTGTTAAGTAGGCTTTGGAGATTTTTTATTTTTTGAGGAATTGTTGGTAGTACTTACTTGGGTTCGATTCGGCTTGATCTAGCAGGCAGCTGGCCATGGCTGTGAGAAGAAAATGGAGGAATTTAATAATAATAGTGTAGTAATTAAAAATAATATAGTATGTATACAGGGTGGTTTAATTGGGAAGGTTTTGATCTTATAAAGAGGACACCTAGGGGATCATAAATAGTTGACAGATAAATTTGACAGGTCAAGTTGATAGGTTAATTTGACAATTGAATTTGATTGACAAGTTAATTTGACATTTAAATTTGACAGTTGACAGTATAAAATAAATTAAATAAATATTATTGACTTACCTAGGAACAAGGCGCATGCTACGATGTACTTCATTTTGGTACTTCAGTGATGATTGGTTAGAACTGATGACTAGATTGTACGAAAGCTTCCCTATTTATATGAAAAAAAAAATGGCTAGGAAATTTAAATGAGGATAGTTAAAAGGTCGAATCATATTTGCAAATTTTTCTTTTACCATTTTTCCCAGAATTTCGTGAATTTTTAATCTTTATTACCAAGTTGGCCTAGTTCTATGAGCTTAATGAGTAATTAAAAAAATAAAATAAAAAGTAAAATAAAAAATAAATTTACTAATTGTAATTAGGTGTTTTTTTTCCCTTTTATAATTTTTTTTCCTTTTTTTTCCTTTTTTTCCTTTTTTTCCTTTTTTTCCTTTTTTTCCCTTTTTTCCTTTTTTTTCCTTTCTTTCCTTTTTTTTCCTTTTTTTCCCTTTTTTTCCTTTTTTCCTTTTTTTTCCTTTCTTTCCTTTTTTTTCCCTATTCTTTCCCTTTTTTTCCTTTTGTCCTTTTTTTTCCTTTTTTTCCTTTTTTCCCTTTTTTTCCTTTTTTTCCTTTTTTCCCTTTTTTTCCTTTTTTCCTTTTTTTTCCTTTTTTTCCTTTTTTTCCCTTTTTTCCTTTTTTTTCCTTTCTTTCCTTTTTTCTCCTTTTTTTTCTTTTTTTTCCCTTTTTTTCCTTTTTTCCTTTTTTTTCCTTTCTTTCCTTTTTTTTCCCTATTCTTTCCCTTTTTTCCTTTTTTCCTTTTTTTTCCTTTTTTTCATTTTTTTCCCTTTTTTTCCTTTTTTCCTTTTTTTTCCTTTTTTTCCTTTTTTTTCCCTATTCTTTTCCTTTTTTTTTCTTTTTTTCCTCTTGATCAAGTGTTCATTTCCTAGTTAGAAATTCTTAATTCCTAGTTAGAAATTCTTAATATTAAATAGAAATTAAATAACAAACAAAAGAATGCTCTACAAACAAATCTATTTAATATCGCACAACAAAGCAACACCTCTAAGCGTCCAATGCCTAGGATTGTGCTCAGTTTCGAAATCAATGGACCCCACGTATTTCTGATCCGTCCTTTGGGGCTTCCTGTATATGGGACACTCGTACAATTTAGGATCTTTCCCAGCCGTGGTATTAATGGCGAAAATGTAAATAACTGGCATTTGCTCATAGAGCACTTTGGGTCTGCTTTCGATCAATCTCCCGCAGCGCCTGTCCAGGCTGGCGCCTTCCAGGAACAGCCCGTGCACGTATACCCCCTCGCTGGGGCTCTCCTTCACGTCCTCCTTGCCGTACTTGGTGATCAGGTTCTGCAGTACCACAGAGTCCAAGGCCCAGCCTTTGTGCGCTCTGGTCACGTCCTGGAATCCAACCGCAACGACATTCAAATGGACAGTTAGTCCGAATTAAAAGAGCTAGAGACTTGAAATTCTGGACGAACATAGCCCCATATGTTCTCTTCAAGCCTACCAAGTTTCATCATCCCACCTTAACTCTAAAGGGTTGAACCACCCCTTGGAATGAGTGCATGTTCAGAAACTTTTTTCGACCTAACATTGGTCATACAAAGGGGTGAATCAACCCTTTAGAGTCGAGCGGGGAGGATGCTACTTGGTAGGCTCTAACACAATACATGAGGCTTTGCTCACCCAAAATTCCAAGTCTGTAGCTCACCTACAACCAATTTTACGAGCCTCACAAGTTTCCTGTCGCAAAAGCGGTGAATAATCCAATTCGCCATGACGACATTCGAATGGACAGTTTGTCCAAATTAAATGACCAAGACACTTGAGATTTTGAATAAACATAGCCTCATGTGCTGTCTTTGAGTCTACGAAGTTTCATTTATTCTACTCAACTCCTACGGTTTGAACCAGCCCTGGAATGAGTGCATGTTCAAAAACTTTTTTCGACCTAACATTGGTCATACAAAGGGATGAATCAACCCTTAAGAGTCGAGCGGGGAGGATGCTACTTGGTAGGCTCTAACACAACACATGAGGCTTTGCTCATCCAAAATTCCAAGTCTGTAGCTCATCTACAACCAATTTTACGAGCCTCACAAGTTACCTGTCGCATCGCAGTAAGAAATCCTTGCGGATTGAAGAACCCGGTCATCCAGAACACGAACGGCCTGCCGCATTGGATCCAGGTTCTGAACTGTCCGTCCCTTTCCAGCAACTCCGTGTACCAGAACCCCAACGTGGCCGATTCCCAGGAGATCTTCTGCCACTTCTCCGGTATCCTGGCGTCGTACATCGAGTCCAACGAACACCTCAGGTTCTGGCTCATGATGATGGTACCATCTATGGCCAATTTCAGGTCCGTTAGGGTCGTTTTGACCTCTTGGAGCACCTTCTGGATGCGATCGACCTCCTGCCGCAGGAAGATGTTCATAGGGAGCAAAGGTCCCATGCGCTGCAAGGCTTCCTTGACCTCGAAGGCATTGTACTGCTTGGGCAGCTTCTCCAGCATGTCCTCTGCCAGGCAGTAGACAACATTCTCTCGAGTCTCGCCCCCGCCACCGCCCCCTTCCTTCGGTTGAACGTTCAGAATAGTGTCCAAAATTCCTGGATATTCAAAGGCTCTTTAGGCACAATTTGGACTTGCTGCAGGAGGAATTTTACTTACCTTTGGCCGTGTTGATTTGATAGGTGATGTCTGCGTTGGCGTGGAGTCCAAAAACTTCTGGACTATCGGTAGCTGGAAGGCTGTTGATGTAGTCCAAGTAGCCTTGGAGGTTCCTGGTTTGGGGTACTTTGTAGTTCTTGTAGAACTCGAAGCCTGGTCGCAGTAGCACGTCGCAGAACCACACCTGAGGGTTGGATCGAATGGAGTTTTCAATTTGTTCAAATGTGTCCAAATGTGCTCAAATGTGCAAATATGTCCAAATGTGTCAAAATGTGCAAACATGTCCAAATGTGTCCAAATGTGCAAACATGTTCAAATGTGTCCAAATGTGTCAAAATGTGCAAACATGTCCAAATGTGTCAAAATGTGCAAACATGTCCAAATGTGTCGAAATGTGTCAAAATGTGCAAACAAGTCCAAATGTGTCAAAATGCGCAAACATGTCCAAATGTGTCGAAATGTGTCAAAATGTGCAAACAAGTCCAAATGTGTCAAAATGCGCAAACATGTCCAAATGTGTCCAAATGTGCAAACATGTCCAAATGTGCAAGCATGTCCAAATGTGTCGAAATGTGTCAAAATGTGCAAGCATGTCCAAATGTGCAAATGTGTCGAAATATGTCCAAATGTGCAAACATGTCCAAATGTGCAACAGTGTCCAAATGTGCAAATGTGTCCAAAAGCGTCCAAAACTGTCCAAATGTGCAAATATGTCCAAATTTTACCTGCGTGAAGGTAGTAAGCAAACGTTTATCGAAATCATCGGTGACCCTTCCACCGTATTGGACTTCACCCAGCATATAGCACACCGTCGGCCAGGAAACCCCCTTCTTGGGATCCATATCGTCCAAATGGTTCTGGATAAATTGAACACTAGCCGCGAAATCCGCTTGATTGAACTCATACGGAACGTTCCAACCTAAACACAAACACCACCGCCAATTACCTCACACCTCAAGCCCCGAGCCTCACCAACTGACCCAAGGGTCCGAACTTCCTCCTCTCCTGCACCACGGTATGCAAAAAGGCCACGGCGTACAACAACGGCGGCCATTGGCTCTGCGCCGAGTAGTCCAAAAAGTCCTGGGTCACGTTCTGGTAGGTGCGCTTCATGCTGGCCCGGATCCCTTGGGGCGGCTCGTTGGTGAACTTGATGGCCAGCTGCAGCAGCCCGATGGGGAACTGCTCGTGCACCTCGGTGGTCAACCACATCCTGAAGGTGTCGTCCACGGTTTCGGCGTCCACTATCATCGTCATCAGCTCCGTGGCGAAGGGCAGGGATAGGTGGATGTTCTGCAGCAGCACCCAACCGCCGGAGGCCATGGAGGATTCGATCATGTCCCTGGCCACGATCTCCTGGCCTTGGCCCATGGACACCGCCTTCAGAGCTGCAGGTGCAAATGTTGGTTCAGATTGGACTAGATTGGACTAGATTTGACTAGATTGGAGTAGATTTGACTAGATTGGACTAGATTTGACTAGATTTGACTAGATTTGACTAGATTGGAGTAGATTTGACTGGATTGGACTAGATTTGACTAGATTGGACTAGATTTGACTAGATTGCAGTAGATTGGACTAGATTTGACTAGATTGGACTAGATTTGACTAGATTGGACTAGATTTGACTAGATTGCAGTAGATTGGACTAGATTTGACTAGATTTGACTAGATTTGACTAGATTGGACTAAATTAGACTAGATTGGACTCGATTGGACAAAATTGGACTAGATTGGACAAAATTGGACTAGATTGGGCTAGATTAGACTAGATTGGGTCTAAGTTTGGTCTAGGTTGGGCTAGGTTGGGTATGAGTTGGATCTGTTGGACTATGTTGGGTCTAGGTTGGACTTCTTAGTAAGGTTCTTCATTGAGTCTAAGTTGGACTACTTAGGTTCTTTATTGGGTCTATGTTGGACTGCTTAGTAAGGTTCTATAATGGGTCTAGTTTGGACTACTTACTTAGGCTCTTTATTGGGTCTAATTTGAATTACTTAGGCTCGTGATTGAGTCAATGTTGGACTGCTTAGTAAGGTTCTCTAATGGGTCTAGTTTGGACTACTTACTTAGGCTCTTTATTGGGTCTAGTTTGAACTACTTAGGCTCGTGATTGGGTCTATGTTGAACTGCTTAGTAAGGTTCTCTAATGGGTCTAATTTGGACTACTTACTTAGGCTCTTTATTGGGTCTAGTTTGAACTACTTAGGCTCCTGATTGGGTCTATGTTGGACTGCTTAGTAAAGTTCTCAAATGGGTCTAGTTTGGACTACTTACTTAGGCTCTTTATTGGGTCTAGTTTGAACTACTTAGGCTCGTGATTGAGTCTATGTTGAACTGCTTAGTAAGGTTCTCTAATGGGTCTAATTTGGACTACTTACTTAGGCTCTTTATTGGGTCTAGTTTGAACTACTTAGGCTCGTGATTGGGTCTATGTTGAACTGCTTAGTAAGGTTCTCTAATGGGTCTAGTTTGGACTACTTACTTAGGCTCTTTATTGGGTCTAATTTGAATTACTTAGGCTCGCGATTGGGTCTAGTTTTGGACAACTTACCGATGGATTTGGACTTGGCTAGGGCGGCTATTTGGGGCGATGGGTCTGACCCAATGGACAAGATGCAGATCAATGGAGTTCTAGGTTCGGATTCGCTCCAGGTGGCTTCCAGGTCCAGTATGCTAGGCTCGCCGTACTCATCACCAAGAGAATCTGGAAAATTTAGTACTATTATTCCAAATTTTATTAGTACACCAAGAAGACACTTGCCCATGATGTACTTCCTGGCTTGGGACAGTGTCCTATCCGGACTCCAAGATCTGATCAGCAGCAACTTCCTGAACACATCCAGGCTCTTCTGGTACCCGCAAGGTATGTCTTCCTCCTCAGGCTTCTCCTTTTCGTACCACGTCCTCCACTCCTTCTCAGTAGACTCTATCTACAAAACCAATATGTCCAACATGTCCAACGCAAGTCCAACCAATCACCTTGGCCAAAATGCCCGCGAACGTAGGCAGCTTGTTGATCTCGACCAAGTTCAACCAAGTGATGTCCAATATCCACCTGAAAGGCTTCGGTTGGACAGCGTTGAGGTCCAACGAGGCGCCGCCTTTGATGAAGGCCATGAACTCCTCGTGCTTGATCCTGCAGTCGTGCAGATCAATTTTCATCGCCATCATCAAAGTGAACAGGCTCTTGTGCCGTTCGTATAGGCTCCTCTGCGTGAACCCCCACACCTAGAATTGGACACTGTTTGTACTACTTGCTGCTAAAGCAATTGGTAGTACCTCGTGGGTGAGATACTTCAAGATGATTTCGATCCTCTCAGCAGTGACGTTGGTCTTCTCAGATTTGGTGATGGAGTTGTCGAAGAGGATCAGAAACTGCTTCAGGGAGTTCTGGTACATCACGTTCACGTTGCTCATCTCCACTGGAATTGTAGTACAATTGGACACAGGTCTGCACCAGGTCATCACCAAGTGCACCAGGTCATCACCAAGTGCTCTAGGTATGCACCAGATCATCACCAAGTGCTCTAGGTCTGCACCAAGTGCTCCAGGTCTGCACCAGGTCATCACCAAAGTGCTCTAGGTTTGCACCAGGTCATTACCAAGTGCACCAGGTCATCATCAAGTGCTCTGCACCAGGTCATCACCAAGTGCTCTAGGTCTGCACCAGGTCATCACCAAGTGCACTTGGTGCTGTTTGAACGTACCTATGAGGAAGTACAGTATGGATCCTCTGGCTGCGACAGCTCTGAACTCCTCCCTGGCCACGTTGATCTTCTTCTCGGTGGCGACCGAGACGGTGAGCTTCTGAGTCACTTCTTCGGCCGTGGTTTTGGTCACCTGCAGCACGTTGATCAGCTCCTCATCGTCCACCAGCGAGCCTCTGGTGGAGTTCAATCTGCTCAGCAAGTTGCTCTCCAGCTCCTTCATGCGCCTCTGGTTCTGCATCACCGACTCGAACAGAGCTACTCGCTCAGCTTCGAGGTCCGACTTCTCCATCAGGATGACCCTGCCCAGCAGCTGGTCCTCCAGACCTGGAGAGGAAACAACCAAGAGGTTAGATTGTACCATAGACGGCTTGGTGAGGAAATGGTGTACCCAGCATGGTGACGGTGAAATCGATGATAGATGTCTTGGCGCTGATCTCCGGAGAATATGGCGGATTGGGCAGCTTGGTGGTGATGTACAACATGAAGTCCTTCATCACGTCGCACTCCTTATCGCCCACTATCACCTTCTCTATGGACCCTGACTTGATGAAGTTCTTCTCCAGCACGTTGTCCAACACCGGATCCAGCTCGATGTCGATGTCTTCGATCAGCAAAGGCTTTCCTGGAACACCAAATGAACACCAAGTGACCACCAAGTGACCAACAAGTGACCACCAAGTGACCACCAAGTGACCACCAAGTGACCAACAAGTGACCACCAAGTGACCACCAAGTGACCGCCAATTGGACACCAATTGGACACCAAGTGAAGCTAGATAATCACCCAACGAAAGACAATCCTCCAGGTGCGTCCTGAAGTACTTGTGGTTCAGCGAGGTGATCTGCAAATTGTTGTTGGACTCTTTGCTCTTGATCCACAGCTTGCCCTGATTCTGGGGATCGATCAGCAGCGGGTACGATCTGGATTTGGTGACTATCAAGGCGTTTTGGACAGATAATTCATCATTGGGCAGCCCCTGCAAGGTCCATTCCGAGACCGTAGCGTTCTCCACCAGCATGTTGGTGATGTTCAACAGCTGCGTAAATGGTATCTGGTGCTTCTGCAAGGTGTCCATCCAGGACTTCACCAGGTTGGCTCTAAACTCTTGGTTATACGGTCCACAATAGGAGAGGAATCCAGTAGCTAGCAGCACATCGCCCACCAATCTACCTGCAACAGAAGAATTGCTGCAGAAGCAGTTGAAGCTGTTGGACTTCCAATCTTACACAGCTGCTCTTTGAACTCCTTGCTTTGCTGCGTCCATCTCACTTTCTCGCCACCAAGACCATTTATTAGAGCTGTAGCTGTATTCATCTTCCTCAAGCAGCTGTTAGCTGCGTCAGTTAACCTCTGCTTCTCCATTACAGCGTTGTCGTATTGCTCTTTAACTTCTCGCAAAGATTGCTCGCGTTCCTCCAGCTGCCTTTCAGCTGCTGCCAGATCCTCCATGGCCAGCTTCAATCTGGCTTCCTGCAAGGTCAAATTAGCCTTGAGCGGCAACACCTCTCTGTTAACCCCGTGGAAGAAGGCCATGGCCTTTGTCCAACTCAGCAATCCAGCTACATCGCCGCACACTCTTTTGGCCGTATCCATATTGTAGTCCTCCATTTCGAAGTAGGGCTGCAGCAGGTCCACCATCTCGTTGTTGATGATGTCCTTGGGGTAGTTCTGCAGCTGCAGCAGGAACGTAGTAGAGGCCATCATCTTCAACGATTCGGCCCATGAGGGTTTCGGACACGAAGCTGCTTGATCTGGAGCGACCTGCTGCAGCTTCCTCTGGAAGAGGATCAGCACGCAATCCATGATCCTCATGATCAAATGCGGCGGCCTTCCCAGCTTCCTCACCGTGGCTATGTGAGCCGGTTTGATGGTGTTCAACGCAGCTTCGGCTTCTTCTAGCGCTGGCTTCGCAGCTTCCAGCTTCTCCTCCGCCTTGGCCTTCTCCACAGCTATAGAAGACACCAACACCTCGGCTTTTTCCTTCACAGTTTGCACTTGGTTCTTCACGATCTCAGCCTGCATAGCTCGCTCAGTAACCTCAGTCAGCACCCGCTCGGCTCTTCTGGAAGCCTCCACCAGCTCCTTCTCCATCACGGCCAGCTCCTTCTTCAGCACCAAAACGCTGGAGGAAGCCTCGGCCAGCTTCTCCAGCCCGGTGTCCATGCGCAAGGCTCCGTTGCTGAGCTCGATCTGCTTCAGGCCGTAGATGCTCTTGTAGCCTGCGATGAAGTTCAAGTAGGACTTGGGGGTGACGTGCGTGGCCCGCCTGAACCTTTGGAAGTACTCGCTGGAGGTGCAGCTCACTATGTCCTGGATGGAGCCCAGGGCCTTGACCAGCTCGAGCTTCACCTCCGGCGCGCAGGCGATCTGGAAGTCGCAGAGGAAGTGCTGCGCCACCTGCACCAAGGCGTCTTTGGGCCAAGGCTGGAACCAATCGATGGTGCAGCCTGAGATAAGCGCCGGGAACCTGAGGGCTCTGTTACGGAACTTCTCGCCTACCGGGGAGAAGCAGAACACCACGTGCAGGTTCTGGCAGGTTCTGTTCATGAAGTACTCCATGACCAGTTCGTTGTTCAGCGACCTCTTGGGGTTCTCGCGCTTCATGATGGGCGTCAATTCCTGGATGATTTCGGCTTGGTCGTCTTTGGTGAATAAATTGGATATCACCCCGCTGGATAGGATGTTGTTCAGGTACTCCAGGAAGCCTTCCTCCTTGATGTCCAAATCGGTGAAGATGAAGGTGGTGCCTTTTCCCTGGCAACCGCACGACCTGTACAACACCTTGAGGTCTTCCAGGAAGTTGCCGATGTTGTACGACCTGGTTAAGGCTATCTGGAAAGTTTTGTAGCCTGCGATGAACGAAGATAGCTTGGTTAGCGACTGCTTGCCGCTGCCTCCAACGCCTGGAAAGGTTGCTAAATTTGGACATTGTTCAAAATTGAACGCACCATGAGCTCACCAACGAGCATTACGTTGCCTCTGGGGTGTCTGATCACTCTGGATATCTTCACCAAATGCAGCATGGCGTCTGGAAAGAACACCAAATCCATGCCGGAGCCTCGGATCATCTCGTTGAACTGCGCCAGGAACATATCCAGGCGTTCTCTGAGCTCGTTTTCGTTGGTGACAGGCTCGTAGACCTTCGGCAGCTCCATGTCTGCGTCTTCTCCTTCTTCTCCAGTAGGTTCTGGAGCATCTCTGTAAACATCCTCTTGTAGATTTGATGGGGCTTTTCCAGAGGTTTACCTACCTCATGAAATCCACGAAAACTGGACTAGGCTCCGTTTTGACCCGCATCTCTTTACCCAAATGCTCCTCCACCAGGTCCAGGAGTTCCTGGTTGAACCAACTCTTATCCTCTTCTATGGTGAACCTATCTGAGAATACTCTAGTACATTCGTGTTTCCAGAGCACCATCATGCAGCCTTCTGATTCTATTACAGTTGATAAAGTCCCCACCTGGAAAGGTGAGGTTAGCTGTAGAAGCAACCAGTACAAAAGAGGTGTGACCTTACCATCCCTTGCCAGACTCTGGATAGGTCTCGCAGCGAGAACACGTAGTGGAATTTAGCTGGGGTTGGTAGCAACTTCATCCTGGTGTTCTTCCAGAGAGTCCTGGTCAAAGGTATGAGCTTCTTGACCAGATTCCTTACTTCAACAGTAAATCCTCGCTTGGCGTTGTAATGACCTTGGGCTATCACCCCGAAGATCTTGTCTATGGAAACCTCATTGGGCAACGGGCAATTGAAGATGCAGAACTGCCTCTTCAAACGCGATGGTATGTCATTTTTACCGCCTCCAGGTTGACCCATGGCTGCCACAAACTGGACATCCACTATGGTCGTAAATTCTCCAGGTTTTTCCAGACTGTAGAATCCACCCATGTCCATCGTTTGCCTCACTATCTCGTTGGTCACCTAAACAGAAGACCTCAACACCGGGTCCAGGAATGCACCAAGTGCTATTCCAGATGCACCAAGTGCTATTCCAGGTGCATCAAGTGCTATTCCAGGTGCACCAAGAGCTATTCCAGATGCACCAAATGCTATTCCAGATGCACCAAGTGCTATTATTTCAGATGCACCAAGTGCTATTCCAGATGCACCAAGTGCTATTCCAGATGCACCAAGAGCTATTTCAGATGCACCAAGTGCTATTCCAGATGCGCCAAGTGCTATTCCAGATGCACCAAGTGCTATTCCAGACATCTGGACCACTCACCTGATCTCCCCAGCAATTGATCTCGGGCAGATTGACGTCATCGATGAAGACGATCATCTTCTTGCCGTTGGCCGGTCCGAAGGTGTTGCCCATGCGCTTCTCCACGTAGCTCTCGATGGTTTTCTGGAACTGGTAGGGGCTGGTGGCGCTGGAGAAGTTGAACGATCTGTTCAAGTACAGCTCGCCGTTCATCTTCTTCATGAAGTTCTTCATCATCACCGTTTTGGCGGTGCCCTGCTCGCCGATGAGCAGGCAGGCCTTCTCCTGCGACACCACCACGTCGATCAGGAAGTTGATCCGGACGTTGTCCTGGATGGGGATGAGGATTTGGGAGAAATCCGGAGTGGCCAGTTCTGGATAGACGTAATTGGTCACCATGGTGCTCCAGGATACCCAGTCGCCTTCGGGGTTGACCACGTAGTCGAAGACAGTAGCCTGTAAGAGGTCACCAAGTAGTTATCAAAATTTTGCTCGTGAGGCCAATAACTTACATCTGGATTGTTCTTGGCGTTCACTGGTAGATCCAGAGTGGCCAGCTCCTCTCTGATGAAGAGGTCGTACTTGCTTCGATCCTCCGTTTCCAGATAAGCCCCCATACCCCACACCAAAGCGAACACGTACAGCTTAGCCAGATGTTCAGCGGTAAAGATTTTGCTCTCTTCCAGTTTCTCCACCTCCTCTACCAAATCGTCTTCTGGATCACCAGCATCGGATTTTGTCGCAGCAACCTCTTCAGTTGGCACCACTTGCTTCGGTATCAAACCTACAATCCAAAATTATCCAAACTACTCGCTCTAATACCTCCAGCGGCTCACCTTCCAGCAACCTAACGATTTGGAGAGTAACGTTGCACTGCAGCACCTGGATCACCAAGGTCAAGTTCTGAGTACCCCAGGAGTACAGCTTGGCGAAAGACTCGTCGAAGAGCCTCTGGAACACCTCCGCCTCCTTGGCGCTCCTGCCCTTCAGCCAGGCTCTGATCACAGGCTTCCAGGTTAATCCAGAGGAGCTCATGTAGACCATGCCGTTTCTGGATACCGTCGCCGGAGAGGCGTTGTCGATGTTGTGGGGCTCGAACACGATTTTGCAGGTTGGCGACATTGACAATCTGTCGCCGTTGGCCAAGGTCAAGGTTTTGTTGTCGTCCAGAACTGAATTGAGGTTTTCTATCCAGATGCTGTCCACCGGACCGTCCAGCACCAGCCATACGTGCTCGCCTGGTGATGGTACATAAAGAGTACTAGGCGGTACTATTCCAGGTGCACCAAGTGCTATTCCAGGTGCACCAAGAGCTATTCCAGGTGCACCAAGAGCTATTTCAGGTGCACCAAGAGCTATTCCAGGTGCACCAAGTGCTATTCCAGGTGCACCAAGAGCTATTCCAGGTGCACCAAGTGCTATTTCAGGTGCACCAAGTGCTATTCCAGATACTTGGTGGTACTAGAGTGCAAAGGTATAGTACCTGGTTTGGACTTAAGTGTCTTCCTCCATAGAGCTGAGAAAATCCCATCAGTCCAATCGTTGGTAGCGACATCTAATCGCCCGAACATCTGCGCAGCTGTTATGGCCTTGGGGTTCATCCTCATCTCCTTGTGAAGGTCGCCCATTTGGGTCAAGGCCTTCATCAGGATTTGTATGCAGGTGGTTTTACCGGCTCCGGTCGGTCCCAAGGTCATGATCCCGTGCCTCACCCGCTGCGTCTCGTACAACTGGAAGCTCAAGCTTCAAGCGCTGCACCAGCTCCTGCGGCTACTCACCTGGATGAGCTTCAGGCACCAGGAGGAGTGGTTGACGAGCCCGGCGAGCTCCACCTGGCCGTTGATGGCCTCTTCCAGGTCTGGATAGGCCGTTTTCTCCAGCGTTTGGTTGGGGAAGAGGTCGGCGATGAGCGACATGAAGAGCGGCTCGTCTTCGTCGATGAGCTTCGAGAGGTTCATGTCGCGCAGCACCCGCATCACGATGGTACTCTCGGTGTCCTTGTTGTTGACGCGCTTTGCTGATCCCAGGCTGCGCAGAACAGAGAGGATGTTGCGCAGGCCGAAGTCGTAGTGGACCTGCAGCAGGAGGAGTTGGTAGAGAAGCCGGGGGACCTGGATCTGGAGGACCAAGAGGATCAGGAGGACCAAGAGGATCAGGAGGACCAAGAGGACCAGGAGGAATACTTTCATTACCTGCTTGGTCAATTGCTCTTCGCACAGTTTGTACAGAGTGTAGAATTTCCTGGCTAAGGTGATGTTTTCCAGGAATCCGCAGCTGGCCAGTTTCACTCTGATGATGATCTGTCTATCGGGTACCATCATGGCGACGGTTCTGAACTGGATTTTCAAATTCTCCGGCAGCTCCTTCCTGCCGGCGTATCCAGGATTCTGGAAAACACTGGACATGAACCACCTCTTGTTAGTACAACCTTTTGAACCCTACCATGGTGATGAATATCCCGAATTCTGGACACATTTCCACGATATCACCGTCGGTAAACACGAAAGTTTTCCTCTTCTCTTTCTTACTAGCCAGTACTACTGCCACTTGCTGCGCAGCAACCGACAGTACCGGCAACTCGATCCTGTTGAACTCATCGAAACATCCCCATGAGCCTGACTGCGCCAAACCTGCAAGCAACCTTTCGAATCGCATCCAGAACTCATCCAGATTTTTTCCACAAATTTTCCAGAATTTTCCCAGAATTTTTCCAGAATTCCAGAATTATCCAGAACACCTGTTACCTTTATAAATGCGCCCCAATCCCCGATAGTCCATTTGGTCGGAGCAATTGAACACCACCACGTACTTAGCCAGAGTTTTTCCCATGTCCTTCACGGTTTCAGTTTTTCCAGTACCAGCAGGTCCACAAGGGGCGCCGCCCATGCTCATCGCCAAGGCTTGGGCCAACGTGATGTAGCACCTGGAAGTCCAAATTGTCCAAATTGTCCAAAATGTCCAAATTGTCCAAAATGGGATTCTGCGGGAGAGGTCTCTTACCTGTCGGTCAAAGGGGTGATGACCAGCCGGTCGGTGCATCCCAGGTACTCGTTCTGATAGGAAAAGGTCACGTCGGTGATGATGATCAAGGTCTTGTCCTGCTCTTCTCTGAAGTAGAACCTGCACTGCTTCAGCCATTCGAAGTCGTTCACGTGCCTCACGTTCAAGCGACACTAGAAACAAACAATTTCCAGATTTTTCCAGAATTTTCCAGAAATTTCCAGAAATTTCCAGAATCCTCTCACCAAGATATCGAAGATGTCCCTCTGGTGTACGTGTATGGTGATGAGCGTTTCGAACTTGGTGCGTTCGATCTTGGCCAGATCCCTGGTGGTCTGGTCGATCAACGTGTTCAACAGCTCCAGGAACTTGTTGTTGGTGTCCGGCATGGTCTTCTTGTCGTGCCGGGCCTGCATCAGCGCCATCTCCGCGTCCCTGGTCCAAATCATCTGCAGCCCCAGCAGTCCGATCTGCAAAAACCAAGGCTTACTGGGATGCTTCCGGAGGAAGTGGTACAAATCACCTGCGCGGGCATCTTGTCCAAGAATTGCAGCAAAGCGAAGTTGGCGTCGTTGATCTGCTGGTGGGCCTGCCTGATGATGGAGTGCAGGGAGGTTTGGGAGGTGACCAGCAGCTGGGTGAGCCAGGTTTCCACGCTGCCTTCGGCTCTCACGGGCTTCTCCAGAGGTATGGTCTCTCCTTCCGAAGACACCACGGCTGTGATTTTGTTGTACTCTATGTCGTGGAATTTGACGTAGCGGGTGTTGTCGAAGAT
Source organism: Phyllotreta cruciferae (assembly GCA_917563865.1). NCBI lineage: Eukaryota > Metazoa > Arthropoda > Insecta > Coleoptera > Chrysomelidae > Phyllotreta > Phyllotreta cruciferae. The sequence continues at coordinate 209,575 of OU830618.1, read as the reverse complement.
GGAGAGCAGATGGTTCTGGATGGTGTGCGAGTCAGAAGCCTGTCCGAGGATTTCCAGTAAAGCTGGATCGGACACGAAGAAGAACCTCGGAAACATCATGCGTTTCCTCTCCAAGTAGCCGCTCAGCGATTTCTGGCACAGCTCCAGCTGCTCCTGGAGATGCGGCAGGAGCTGCTTCAGCATGTCGTCGCCTGTTGGTGCAAATTTTCCAAATTGGACATTTTGGATATTTTGGACCTTTTTGGACATTTTGGACATTTTGAACGTTTTGGACATTTTGGACATTTTGGACACTTTGGACATTTTTGGACATTTTTGGACATTTTTGGACATTTTTGGACATTTTTGGACATTTTTGGACATTTTTGGACATTTTTGGACATTTTTGGACATTTTTGGACATTTTGGACATTTTGGAGGTTTTGGACACTCACCAACGCAGCAGGCCACCACGCCGGGCGTCTCGTGGGCTCGCTGCATGATCTTCTGCCAGGACTTGTCGATTTTGGAGAACCTCTTGGCCTCTTTGGGCAGCTGCTTGGCGATGTCGCCGCCCACGAAGACGGCTTCCAAGTACACCCACATGTTCTGCACCAGCAACCATCTCTCCAGTATCTCGTTGGTGTTGGACAAATCGTGCACCCACGTTTGTATCTGCTTCTTGAACGGCGCGTTATATCTGGAAACCCGAGCCATATACACCACCACCTGGATAGAGAAGTCAATTGGACACCGTTTACCTGTTGGACAACAACGATCCCAAAATCATCAAACTGTCCTCCAATTGTCCAATGGTCTCGGCCGTAGTGTCGCCTCTAAGCAACAATTCGCCTCTGTTGTTGAAGGTCATAAAGGTCAATTCGTGCACCGTCCATTCGTTGGTGACCTGACGCAGCTTCGCCTCGATATCCTTCTCTTTCATCGCCGATATGCAAATGTCCTGGAAAACCAAAACGTCTGGATAGAACCTGCATATGACCTAGATGGGTTCTGGATAGAATCTGGATAGGATCTGGATAGAATCTGGAAAGGGTCTGGATGCGTGCCACTAACCTCGATGTCCTCTTTGTGCTGCAGCAGTGGCGCTTCGAGGATGTTTTTCAGGCAGAAGCCTTCGCTCTCGAATTCGAACACGTGCTTCAAGGAGTCCATGATCCTTTGCCAGTGCCTGGGCTTCATGGCTCTGTTGGCCATCAGCTCGAGCAGCGGGCACATGTCGTTGAAGTCGTCGATGGTCTTCTTCAAAGCGAAGAAGGCCGGCCACTCCTTCAAGCCTGCGAAGCAAATCAGAACGTCGTGAAGTATTCCAGGATTAGTAAGGCTCTTGGTGGTACCTTTGGGCAGCTTGCGGCACCGGTTCTGGAACTCCATCAGCTCGTTGTTGATCTCCTCGATGTTGACCTCGCCCCACGGGATGTCGTAGTAGCTGTTGACGCGATCGATGACGTCGTTGTAGAGCTTGTAGAGCTTCTGCAGCAGGTTGAGCTCCTTGCGGATCTGCGCCAGGTCTGGATAGTCGGTTTGCGGTAAACCGAAGAGTTCCTCGCCGCTTTGGTAGGTCTGCAGCTTCCTCCACATGCCGTCGAAGCGGTTCTGGAACAACAATTTGGGATAAGCCGTTGGACATTGATGTCCAGCAGCAGGCTTCACCTGGAAGAGGATCAGCTTGTCGGAGGCTTCGCGAGGTGTTAGCCCGGCCTGCATGGGTCCAGCGTTCCTGTATTCGTCGCAGTAGTCGATCTTGTCCTGCTTGAACTTGCTCAGGTTCTGCTGCAGCTCTCGCTCGAAGACGGGCTGCATGTCCAAGAGGTTCAATTGGACTTTCATGGCGCGTGCCAGAAGTTGTTTCCAGGTGTCTCGAAGGTTGTCCACCTGCTCGGTGACCTCGCGTTCCACCGGCACTTTGAAGCGGTTCAAGACGTTGAAGGCTTCCTGGAAAACGTGGATAACTCTGGATATTTGTGACGGCTCACTGGGGGCATATGAAAGTCTGGAAATCTGGGAATTTGGGAATGTGGAAATCTGGAAAATCTAGAAAATCTGGAAGTTTTGGAAATTCTGGATAATCTGGAAAAATCTGGAAAATCTGGAAAAATCTGGAAAATCTAATTTTTCTACGACTTGTATAGTGTGTTTATTATTATTTTTTTTTGTACCTCGACCGGTTCGATTTTCAAGTCCATGTCGACCTCTTGTTCTCTAATTTTCTTCAACGTGTCCATTATCAATCTGACGTCGTCCAGATCCCTTATCGTCCTTTCCAGTTTCCTGTCCATTTCGCTGATCACGGCGTACACGTAATCCATTTCCCGCCGGTATTTTTTCCTCATGGCCTGCCCGATCCTATTACATGTTACATGTATACATACATACATACAGGGTAGGCTTTGGTATTACAAAAAAATTGATAGTGTCTCTATCTCTCTTAAAATTGCTATTAAAAAACGAAATTTGGCAACACTGCATTTGTCATATGTCAACACTATATTTGTCATTTGTCATATGTCAAAACATACTATTTGTCATTTGGTGACTTGTCATTTGTCACATATTACCTGTGCGTGCAGGATTTGATTTCTGTCAAGAGACCGAATTTGAGGTTATCGGTGGTGACTGCTAGGCAATTGGAAATCTGGAAAACGTCTGGCTCGGTGTCTAATCGTTCAGTCAGTTCCTCGTGCTTGCGCAGTGAGGTTTCGAATTCGGTCAAGGCGGCGTTGAGGAGTTCGCGTTGGGATTTCTCGCCGCGCCAGAGGACGTTGTAGGGCCGCCATCTTGTCATGAACGAGGCCATTTCCTGATGGAAAAAAATTTAAAAAAATCGAAAAAAATCGAATAAAATAGGAAAAATCGGAAACGATCGAAAAAATCGGAAAAAAATCGAATAAAACAGGAAAAACGAAAAGAACGAAAAAAATCGTAAAAAATCGAAAAAAACTGAAAAAACCGAAAAAAACAGAAAAAAATGAGGAAAAAATCGAAAAAAACGAAAAAAATTGAAAAAAATCGAAAAAAATTGAAAAAAATTGAAAAAATCGATAAAAACCGAAAAAAATCGGTAAAAATCGAAAATAATCGAAGAGGACGAACCGAAATCAAAAAAAAACGAAAAAAATCGAAAAAAATTGAAAAATATTGAAAAAAATCGATAAAAATCGAAAAAAACCGAAAAAAATCGGTAAAAATCGAAAATAATCGAAGAGGACGAACCAAAATCGAAAAAAATTGAAAAATATCGAAAAAAATTGAAAAATATCGAAAAAAAGGAAAAAAATCAGAAAAAAATAAGAAAAAAATCAGAAAAAATCGAAAAAATCGAAAAAAAAAGGAAAAAAAATCGAAAAAAATTGAAAAATATCGAAAAAAAATCGATAAAAATCGAAAAAATGGAAAAAATTCGAAAAAAATCGAAAAAAAATCGAAAAAATTGAAAAAATTCGAAAAAAATCGAAAAAAAATTAAAAATATCGAAAAAAAATCGAAAATAATTGAAAAATATCGAAAAAAAATCGAAAAAATCGAAAAAAAAAGGAAAAAAAATCGAAAAAAATTGAAAAATATCGAAAAAAAAATCGAAAATAATTGAAAAATATCGAAAAAAATCGATAAAAATCGAAAAAATGGAAAAAATTCGAAAAAAATCGAAAAAAAATCGAAAAAAATCGAAAAAAAATGAAAAATATCGAAAAAAAATCGAAAAAAATCGATAGAAATCGAAAAAATGGAAAAAAATTAAAAAAAAAACGAAAAAAATTGAAAAAATCATAAAAAAATCGACAAGATCGAAAATAATCAAAGAGATCGAAAAAAAAACCAAAAAAATCGATAAAAATCGAAAAAATGGAAAAAAAATCGAAAAAAATTGAAAAAATGGAAAAAAATCGAAAAAAATTGAAAAAATAAAAAAAAAATCGACAAGATCGAGAAAATACCGAAAAAATCGAAAAAAATCGAGAAAATTCCGAAAAAAATCGAAAAAATGGAAAAAAATCGGAAAAATCGAAAAAACACAACTCACCGGTTTCATATCCTGCGCACACGTCCCCAACAACGACACCATCTTCACCACCTCCTTATTCTCCATCACGTGCCCGAAGAAATTCCTCTGCTGCACCGGCACGGAGGGCCTCTCCTCCGTCAGCAACCTATACAGCCTCCTCCTCTTCCCTCTGGCCTCCTCCTCCTTGGTCTTCCCCGCCTGCTTGGAGGCGGCGGCTGCCTTCCTCCCATCAAAGCGTGAACGGTTCACAATGTCCATTAGATTAGGCTTGGGGCCGGCGAGCCTGCGCCAACCGGAGGCTTTGGGCGCCGGCGCCGTAGGCTGTGATATCGTGTCGAGTGTGCCGAGTAATGGGGTTGAAGTGCAGGTGAATTTGTGTGTAAAGAGTATCGTGGTGGTTGTGGTGGGAAGGAAGAAGATTTTGGTTAGTATTTTTGAACTACTATAGAGCCTTAGTAAAGAGAAAAAATTGATGGGGCTTCTGTAGGGGCTTGTAGGATAGCCCCAAAAGTGCATATAGTAGAGCTGGAACTTCTAGAGTAGCAGCCTCGGGAACTTTGAAGCCTTAGAAGCTTAACCCCAGGTCTAGAATTTAGCCTTAGAAGCTTAGCACCAGGTCCAACATTTAGCCTTAGAAGCTTAACCCCAGGTCCAGAATTCAGCCTTAGAAACTTAGCCCCAGGTCCAAAATTTAGCCTTAGAAGCTTAGCCCCAGGTCCAAAATTTAGCCTTAGAAGCTTAGCCCCAGGTCCAGAATTCAGCCTTAGAAGCTTAGCCACAGGTCCAGAATTTAGCCTTAGAAAGTTAGCCCCAGGTCCAAAATTTAGCCTTAGAAGCTTAGCCCCAGGTCCAGAATTTAGCCTTAGAAACCTAGCTCCAGCTCCAGGTTGTGTAATAATGTACCTGTGTAAACGGTCCCGAAGACCATTGTCCAACTCCCTTGGACACTGACGTGATAGTTTTCCCGGCAGCCGTCAGGATTTCCTGGACTTCCTCCAGGTTAGGCTTGATGGCTACTTTGGGTATGAGCAGCACCGAATTGAGTTTGAACACCGGCGTACGACCTACGGAATCTGCAACAACGTCGTCCGATTCAAAGAAGCCTTAGTAGCGAAGCCTTAGCAGCGAAGCCTTACATTCCTCCGCGAATCTCCTGCGCAGCGCGTCCAACGAACTCCTGGTGACCTTCACCAGCACGTCCACTATTTTCCTGCTGTAGTACCGCCTCATCTCCCCCAAGGCTCCCTTCACCACCTCCTGCATTGACTTAATGGCTGCGCTACCAATCAGTATGTAAGGCTTCTCGAAGCACTCCCACACCATCGACCAATCCGATTGCTGCTGACTCGATGGAGTCTCCAAGGCTTTCTCTTCCTCTATAAAAAAACCTCACCAGTTACTCAGGCTTTGCACCAACAAGTCCGATTACCTTCGAAGGTGAAAGCCTCATCGTCAAGGCTACTTTGCGGGTCAATATCAGCTCGTTTCACTAATGAAAGGATCTCCTCCACGGCCTCCTCGATCATCCTGCTCTTCTTGTTCAATTCTATGGCGGCCGATCTGCAGGTGGTGTCGATCCTGTTGCAGAACACCTCCACAGTCCAAGGCTCTTCGCAGGCTTCGGGCAAGGCGTACAGCTGCACAGATTGCATGCTGTCCAACACCTCCAGTACTCTATTGGTGTAGATATCGTGCACTCTATCCGTCTGCAACACCAAGCCAAAGGTCGCCAAGAGAGCCTTAGTAATCACCAAGAGCCTTAGTAAACACCAAGAGCCTTAGTAATCACCAAGAGCGTTAGTAAACACCAAGAGCCTTAGTAAACGCCAAGAGCCTTAGTAAACACCAAGAGCCTTAGTAAGAAGGCTCATCTTGTGTAGCCTCACCAGTTCCTTGAAGTTCGCGATGGCCGCGTTTCCTCTATCAACAAACTCCCTCCAGCGGGGCGACACCCAATCGAGCTGGGTCAACCCAGGCTCGATGTTGTGGGTGAGCTTGATGAGGTGTGGCAGGAACAAGGGGCGTACCTCCAGCTTCACCGCCCCCACGGCCTTGACGTAATCGTCGACGAGGAACTGCAGGGAATCGCGCACCAGATCGAAGTGGTCGCGTTTGGCCAGCAAGGTCAAGGCTACCATCGGGGCGGGCAGCGCCATCTTGACCATGAGGTCGCTCTCGCGGATGAGCAACAGCACCGCCGGGTGGAGGTTGACCTTGAGGCGTTGGCCTTGGTCGACGGCCAGCAGGCGCCTGGTGAGGCAGACGTCGACGTCAGATACCTGGAAATGAGGCTGGTTGGAGTTGGATGAGGCTTTGAGGCTTCGAGGCTTTACGTGTTGGTTCATCCAAAGGGCTACTATGTCGGTTTCGTAGGCTTTGAGCATGATTTCGGCCGCCACGTGTTTCCTGGATAGCTCCACCGTAGCCGGAAGAGTCTTCAAAACCGGATGGGTGGTGACGCTGGATAAGAGGTCGTCCAAATGGGACACCAAGGCTCTAGCCCATTTGATTCTACCAGCGATCGGCGGGTACATTCGAGCCACCGGCGGATCGTCCTTCTGCTTCTTGTACATCTTGATGATCCTCTCCACCTCCTTCTCGCAGTACTTCAGTATCCGGTCGTACTTCTCGTCCATCTTCGCCAGAGGAATCTTCTTGCTGACCTGCGGGGAAAAAGGAAAAAATTCGAGCACCTGGTGCTGTTCAAAGGCTACCTGGAGCCAGTTGGTGGTACCTGGAGGTACCACCTGACACTTGGTACCTGGTGGTACCTAGAGACACCTAGAGGTATTTAGATGCACCTGGAGGCATTTGGTGGTACCTGGAAGCACCTGGAGGCACTTGGTGGTACCAGGTACCATTTGATCGGTACCTTTTCGAATCTGGTGAGGAACCGTATGCCTTGGGGCGTCTCCCACACGCTGTCGAAGTTCTTCTCGACGGTCTCGGCGATGCCCTGCCTCAGCTGCTCCGTCTGGCCCATGAAGGAGGCGAAGTCCAGGTCGAAGTCGCCGTTCCTGTGGTCCAGATAGTCGTACTGCTTGTTCACGATGGACTGCTTGATGTCGGAGAACCTCTGGACAGCCTCATCAAGCGCTGAAAATATTGATATTCTCCTCCTAGATGAGGCTTTAGGGACGAGGTGTGGAGGCGGGGCGTGTAGATGGGGCTTGGGCTTACCGTCGCCGAGGAGCAGGCCCTCCATGCGGCGCTGGAAGAGGCCGGTGTAGTCGTCGATGAGGTCGAAGGTGAAGATGATGCGGGCGAGCCTCTTGCAGAAGACGTCGAACTTGCCGAAGACGTAGTTCTCGGAGAAGTTGAACTGCTGGCGGCCGGGCAGGAAGGGCTGGGATTTGACGGTTTCGTAGGTTCGCCGGTAGACCTTGTTCAAGGCTATGCAGTGGGCGAGCTTCTCCTTCATCAGGGACCGGTCCTGCGACCAGATGCTCTCCTGGCCCCTGCAGGTGAGGTAGTCCTTGCAGGTTTCGATCATTTGGTTGGTGATCTGGAACGTTTCCTCCATAGGTATCGAGTAATTGGCGAGGTCTAGGTCATCTGGTGCTTTGGTCAGGAAGTAGACACTCTTTGGAGGTTTAAAAATTGAAGTTTCCTCCATAGGAATCGAGCAAAAGGTGAGATCTAGGTGATTTCATGCGCATATAAGGAAGTAGACACTTTTTGGAGGTTTAAAAACGGAAGTTTCCTGTATAGGTATCGAGCAAAAGGTGAGATCTAGGTTAATTGGAGCACAGGTAAGTAAAAACATTTTTTGGAGGTGTTTCCTCCATAGGTATCGAGTAATTGGTGAGGTCTAGGTCATCTGGTGCTTTGGTCAGGAAGTAGACACTCGTTGGAGGTTTAAAAATAGATGTTTCCTCCATAGGAATCGAGCAAAGGGTGAGATCTAGGTTATTTCATGCGCATATAAGGAAGTAGACACTTTTTGGAGGTTTAAAAACGGAAGTTTCCTGCATAGGTATCGAGCAAAAGGTGAGATCTAGGTTAATTGGAGCACAGGTAAGTAAAAACATTTTTTGGAGGTGTTTCCTCCATAGGTATCGAGTAATTGGTGAGGTCTAGGTCATCTGGTGCTTTGGTCAGGAAGTAGACACTCTTTGGAGGTTTAAAAATGGATGTTTCCTCCATAGGAATCGAGCAAAAGGTGAGATCTAGGTTATTTCGTGCACATAAAAGGAAGTAAAACACTTTTTGGAGGTGTTTCCTGCATAGGTATCGAGCAAAAGGTGAGATCTAGGTTATTTGGAGCACAGGTGAGTAAGTAAAACATTTTTTGCTGGTGTTTCCTCCATAGGTATCGAGTAATTGGTGAGGTCTAGGTCATCTGGTGCTTTGGTCAGGAAGTAGACACTCTTTGGAGGTTTAAAAATGGATGTTTCCTCCATAGGAATCGAGCAAAAGGTGAGATCTAGGTTATTTGGAGCACAGGTGAGTAAGTAAAACATTTTTTGCTGGTGTTTCCTGCATAAGAATCGAGCAAAAGGTGAGTTCCAGGTGACCGGAGTAAAAAATCGGTTACCTTGACCATCAGCGCAGACGTTCTTTCGGAGGTGTTGTAGAATTGGGACACGCTGTGGATCAATCGAACCGTTTGCAGCAACCCCATTATGGATTTTCGCATTTTGACCTAAAATTACAACTGCTACAGCCCCATATAAACCTCATAATCACATACCGGATCATCCAGATAGAGCGAATGGCATTTGGTTTCCAGAGCCTGGATGAACTTGGCGTTGTCCTTAGCCTCGTTGTAGCAAAAGGTGATCTTCTTGTCGGTTTCTCTCCAGTCTTTGAGGATCTTTGCACGAGCTATCTTCAAACAGAGTATGGTCATCTGCACCTCCGTGGAGTTCACCTGGCCCACTATCTGCGAGAACTGGGCTCCCCTCTTCTTCCAGTACTCCAGCTCGTCTTGTGGACCTAACCAAAGAGGATATTTAGCACCAGCAGTACCAAAAAATTGGATAAAATTAACCAGAAGAATCGTTTTCCCCGTCGGATTTGCTCGCTCTCCTTGAGGATCTCGTCCAGCTTCTTGATCCAGCCTTTGACCCGGCTCTCCAGGACAACGATCTGATCGGCGTGCTTGGCCAGCTCTTTCACCTCCTCGGCGTCGCGGTGCCCCATGGTGGATTTACCATCGTCGAAGAGGTTCCCAACGCCGCAAACTTCCTCGCATACTGCAAAAAAGAGGTTTCTGAATCACCTATGGAGGAAACGCCTCCAAAGAGTGTTCTACTACCTCGCCTGGGCACCCAGTGACCTAGATCTCACCTTTTGCTCGAAACCTATGGAGGAAACCAGGTGCACCAGGTGCACCAGGTGGTGTAATTACCTTTGAGGACGCTGCAGAACGACCTGAGGTTGGGCAGGAGGTTGTTCTTCACCATGGGACACGCCGCGGCGTCGTCTTCGCAATCTAGACTTGGGTGGGCCAGCACCTCCATGAAGACGTTCTCGATGACTCTCTGTATGCTGGTCACTAACCCCACGCTTTGGGCGTTGATGACTCCCCCGAAGAGGTCCTGCGGACGACGCGAATTAGCCCCGAGTGATGCGAGAATCGCAGGCGTACCTTTTGGAAGCCTTCTTCGGGGAGCTGCTTGCCGCAATTCGTCCTGAAGATGTACACCAGGGTGCCGGTGAGCGGCACATCGACCCCATCAGTCAGGAATAGTTTCTTTTTATTGGCGAGCGGTTGCAGAAGGTTGCTCTTGCTGGTGCTGGGCTGCAATTGCTGCTGTCTAGGTAGTTTGGAGGCGTCCGGCGCCTCCTGGTGCTGCTGCTCCTCCGCCTCCTGGTAGAACCACATCACCTTCGTCTTCATATGGGGCAGAAACAGCTGGTTGATCTCGTCCAGCATGTCGCCCTCGAAGACGTGGTCCATGATCTCGTTGCGCGGCAACCCGGTGGCGTCCATCAGCAGCTGGAAGGTGAACTCCAGGCGGGGGTCCATCTCGCCGCGGCGCGCCTTCCGCTCGCATTCCTCCCGCCGTCTCTGCAACGAAAACAAAAAAAATCACCAGGAGGCGCCGCCGGTCGACCTGGGGGATTTTGGAAAAAATCGCTGGGAGGCCTGGGGGACTTACGACGAGCAGCTTCCCCGGGTCATCTTCGTCGTCGTCGTCTTCGTCGAGGTCCTCCTCGGAGGTGGAGGCGACGTGGATGTTGTGCACGAACATGGCGCAGTGTAGACTGACACTAGGGGGTGTAAATTGGGGGTAGATTGTGTACAGTAAGGGGGTGGAGGTGTGAGGGTTAATTTCGCGCTGTAACTGGCACCGAAGCGATTCCCGCGCAATCAATGCAAGGACTACTCGATTACATAAACGTTTTATTGAAATTTCCCCAAAGGGTGTATTTTTTATTGTATACAGTATACAGGATGTCCCTTTGAAATGTGTTGCCAGTGGCGTTACAATTTGGTTCAAATTGCGAGAATTGTTATGATTGGTTATAGATGCAGTGACGTCACTATTCATTCAGAGATCTCATTGGATGTGGCAAAAGAATGGTGTAATTTGATTGGTTAGGGTCAGTGACGTCACTATAGGGGGTGTTTTTGGGGCATGGGTGAGTTGATTTAGATTGTAGGAATTAAATTAATGTGATTTTTTTTGGTATTTGACTTACGTTTTGGGTGTCTTCGCTGAGGGATCTGCTGGGCAGGGCTAGGTTTCTGATGCCTTGTAGCAGCACGAGGCATTTTTTCGCTGCTTTGGATCGTTCCTCTTCCATGGGTAAATTTTCCAGAAATTTTCCAGATTTTTCCAGAAATATCCAGATTTTTCCAGAAATTTTTTTTCGGGAACAGGATCGACCGCGTGAGATGTACGTGTGTATGGAAAAATTGCTCGGACCATGGCAACTTTAGTTTGATCGAAATGCGACGATTATCGGCACGTTATCCAGATGGAAAAATGGAAAAACTCGCGATTTATTATACGTGAGGGTTTTATCCGAACTATAGATGGCATTGCGATAGGAAATTTGTACGTTTCATCCAGATATATATATATATATATATATATAGAAGCAAATTTGAGAGGTTTATATGAAGATAAAGGTTTCTGGAAAGTCTGGAAAGATGCGGTTAAATCGAACTAATGTTCAATTTAAGCTTCCTATAGCATATAGAGCAATTTTATTAGGCTTTATTAGGCTCAAATTCATCTAGTTTGAGCCTCCTGGGATTCCCCCAACACGAAACTCAATTTCTCTAATTATCTTATCTTATCTTAATCTAACTATTCTCTACTCTCTACTAGCTAGCATAATTTCTAAACTCTTAAATACCAATAAATTCTCTAAATGGCTAGTTTTTTATTTATTTATTTATTTATTTACCCCTATAATACTCACTTTATTAAGTTCTTCATCATCAGCCATTGCCGTGGAACTTCTTAACTGTAACTGTAACTGTAACTAGCCAGTTACGCCGGTTTGTCTAGTATAAAACTCGCATGCCGATCGCGATAAATTACCCAAGTAAAATTAACTTAGGGATAGTTATTATAAATAAATTAGGCAGGGCCGGTTCCTATTTTTCAACCATTTTTTATTCGAAACAAAATTCAAATACAACGGTTTTTGTTCATACAAAATAGTTCGAGTACTGTCCCGTGTCATGTGTCACCTGTCATGTGTCACCTGTTATATGCCATTTGTCAAATGAGAATATTTTAAATAGAGAATTGTTATGGGGCCGGTCCTGTAATAAATTTTATTCGATTCTATCATGTCATATTCATTAATTTTAACCGATCACGAATCCCTATTATAAATGTTTTTTCGAATTTGCCGATTGAATAGATTACTGTACAATAATTTTAGACGCACGCCAGGCCTACTACGATTTAATTTTAATCGAACGTTTTATTCCATTTTAATCGGGTCGACCGGCGATGTTTTTATAATAAATTTTTCGCATTTATCTGTCCGTTATCGACTCGTTTCAATAGCGTGCGCTTTAAATTGCAATTAATTATATGAATTAAAAGCGTAATTAGACGTTTAAGTTGGCAACATGGAGTGTATTTGACGTTTGACAGTCGGTGCTGTCAATGTGGAGTTTGTGATTTATTTGGTAGAAAATTTTGATGTTACGCCACTGGCTGACATGCGAATTGCTCCGCAAAACCGCATTATTCTCGAAATACAATGGTTTATAACGAGCTAATCGATCGTAGCGAGTTTAAGTAAATAAACCGATAATAGTGTACGAATTTAATAATTATAATCTATGCGCATGAAAGGTTTGTAAACAATTGAAGAGATTATTCGGTAGTTTTTGTTTTTAGTTTGAGGTTATCAATGGACGTGCGTAATTTTAATTCCTCCTCTCAAGGTGAGTCTAATATGCATATTTAATTAAAATTATATTAATTAAAATACTTAAAAGGTACCTACTTTTTTTTACAACAAACCACAAACTGTCAATCTGTCACTTGATAAATTTTATGATCTGTCAATGTCATTTTTTTTACAAACGAACGTCGATATTTTTTCTAATTAAAATTAATCAATTAATAATTATAATTTAAGATTCTAACTTAGCTGTATTTAATTATAATTAAAATGTAATTAAAAAACAATTTTTTTGTTCGAATTTTTATAACGAACTGTCAATCTGTCAACTTAACGTCAATCTGTCATTTCGTGATAATTTCGTAGCGAGCTGTCAATGCGAAATTTGTTTAATTTAAATTACAATTAAATACTAATTAAACAATAATTCTAATTGCAGATTCTCGCCTAGGTTACGGAAATGAAGCCACTCCATTAATAAACCGATCGCAATACTGGGAAACTTATCTCCAATACAAACTATTCCACAAAATAGCAATGACAACACTAGCATTTCTGCTAATCCTCGGCATGATAGTAGGCGCTTATCTACTTCTCACAGAAGGTAAGCAAACCACCGAGTTTCCTAAACAATCATTCTTCTATTCCACCGGCCTTCGTCTGCGCGGCCATCCAGCCAACTAACTTATATACCTGTCATTTCAGACGCGGAACCCGGCGCTTACTTCACGCTGGTCCATCGGCGGCAATGGACGCGAATCCGGCCAAGAATCGAGTCGCCCGCGCTCGCGTTGCCCGTCAATCGAATAAAGTTGGTAGCATTGGAGAACCGGAAGTGCTTGACAGAAGCCATGAGCACACCCAGTTGTTTGCGGTACGTTCAAAGCAAACAAAGTAGTAAATCTAGTAATGGATCTGACGTGTTCTTTAATTTTATTGTGGACGGTAACGGGACGGTTTACGAGGGCAGGGGGTGGAAGGGGGCTACTGATAGCGGGGGGTTCACCATAGCCGCCTTATTAGGTAAGTGACGTTTCGTTTGACAGATGTTATATGTGTCGGGGGTTGTTGGTAGTTGTATTCGATCTACTAAAACAACGCTCTCGAACGATTTTTAATCATTTATTACTTGCAAAAACACAAGGCAAGAATAATTTCTTTTAACGAACAAGAATAACGTGAACTCGATATTTTTTTAGGTTAACCGAAGAAGGAAGTCCTCAGGCGTTTTTTCGCTAAACCGACCTGTCGCTGTCAACAGTCTAGTCTGTGTCGCAGAGGGCGCCACACACTCCCCCACCAGTGACGGAGTTACTTCTTCGCCCTTTACAATATGTTAAAACATTAAATTTTACAATTCCTTTACATTTGCGTTTAAATACATATTACATTTTACATTTGCGTTTTAATATCACATTTTACCGGTTTTTTTTTTTTTTTTTTTTTTTTTTTTTTACATTTACGTTTGAATATCACATTTTACAGTCTTTTTACATTTGCGTTTCAATATTAAATCTTACAGTCTTTTTACATTTCGGTTTAATTTCATTACTATAACAATGATCATTAGAAATTGTTTTTCTGGTTTCTTTCAAATTTTTGCAATACGTATGATCGCTTTTGGTCGGTTCTTCTGGCAATAGGAAAGCAGGCTTCAAACGATCAATTGAAATATTTGTTAGTTTCCCGTTTACTCGGATTGCGTAAAATTTTGGATTCCTATTTACTACTGGGAACGGTCCTTGGAAAGGTGGATCTAAAGGTTTTTTCACTTGGTCTTGACGTACGAATACATGTGAACAGGTTTCCAGGTTTTTAGGAACATAAATATTAGGTATTGCATGATTCGTGGCTTTTACTGGGGTTAACATTCTCATATGTTCACGGAGCTGTGCAACGAAATCTAATGGAGTAGTGTGTTCAATTTCAGAGGGGTGAAAAATTTCTCCTGGTAATCGAAGGTTTGCACCGTACAGCATTTCTGCTGGGGTGGTGCCTGAATCTTCGCGCACCGTATTTCGGAGACTGAGTAAAACAGTAGGTAATTTATTAATCCAATCAGATGAGGCTGAAGCCTTAATAGCTGTTTTTAAAGTATTATGCCACCTTTCTATTTTGCCGTTAGACTGCGGATGATAGGCGGTCGTTCTATGCCGTTTAGCACCGTACAGCGAAGTTAATGCGTGGAACAAGGAACTTTCGAACTGTCTGCCCTGATCAGTGTATATCACCAACGGTGTTCCGAAACGAGCTATCCAACCGTTATTGAGTGCTTCAGCTACTGTATCCGTTTGCATATCCGGAATGGGGAAAGCCTCTGGCCAACCACTAAACCTATCTATACATGTTAAACAATATCTTTGACCGTGTGAGGGTGGTAGAGGACCAATTAAATCGATGTGTATCGCTTGAAAACGTTCATCAGGCGTTGGAAGTGTTTTTAGAGGGGACCTCGTATGCCTTGTAATTTTTGCTCTCTGACAATTAATACAAGCACGAGTCCAGTCGCGAATATCTTTGTTAACTGAGGGCCAAACAAAACGTTCTACTATTAATTTAGTTGAAGCACGAATGCCTGGATGCGCTAGGTTGTGTATTTTCTGGAAGATGTCACGACGAAGTTTTTCCGGAATGAAAGGTCTGATTTTATTTTGTGAGATGTCGCAGTAAATCCCTCCCGATTCGGCGTAATTTAATTTTTTCAGAACTAAGGACGTAGATTGCTGATTTTCTAGAATTTTATTTAATTGAAGATCTTGTTCTTGATACTGCGCTAACTCTTGATAGTCTATTGTTTGAGGAAAATTAATACTATCCAATCGGGAAAGGGCGTCGGCCACAACGTTGCTTTTTCCGCTTATATATCTAATATCTGTGGAAAATTGTCCGATATACGATAAGTGTCGCGCCTGCCTTGGAGAGGCTTTATCTAAATCTTGCAGAAATGCGAAAGTGAGGGGTTTATGATCCGTATATATCATAAAATCCCTACCTTCCAGTAAGTGTTTGAAATATTTTGTTGCGAGATAAATTGCTAAAAGTTCCCTATCGTACGCGCTGTATTTTTGTTGCGCTGCTGATAATTTTTTCGAAAAGAAGCTTAGTGGTTTCCACCCGTCTTGCTGAAATTGTTCAACAGAGGCACCTACTGCGAGGTCGGATGCGTCTACAGTAAGGCAAAGCTCAGCTGAAGGTAATGGATGAACTAACAAAGTGGCTGAAACGAGGCTATTTTTACAATTTTCAAACGCGTTTGAAGTTTCGATATTCCATGCTATTGGTGTTTTGTCGTTACGTTTATTCCCGATTAAAAGGTTGTTTAAGATTGCTTGACTTTTTGCGGCTTCCGGAATGAAACGACGGTAAAAATTCATTAAACCTAAAAAACGACGTAAATCTTTAATCATTTCGGGTTTTTTATACTCTATGATGCTTTTTACTTTCTCGGGCAATGGTTTCGATCCGTCTTTAGAGATCAGATACCCCAGAAATTTTACTTCTGGTTCGCCCAAGACGCATTTGTCTACGTTAATGGAAATTCCATGCTTTTCGAGTCTCTCAAACAGTATTCTCAAATGCTCTTTATGTTGCTCGAACGATGAAGAGGCGACAAGAATGTCATCGATGTATACAAAACAGAAATCGAGATCTCTACAAATATTATTCATAAATCTTTGAAACGTTTGCGCTGCATTTCTCCGACCAAAGGTCATTCTTGGAAATTCGAATAAACCGAAAGGCGTACTTATGGCTGTTTTTTCAATATGAGGTTCTTCGACCGGAATTTGATTATATGCACGGATCAGATCGACAGTCGAAAAAATAGTTTTGTTTGCTAACATATACGAAAAATCGTGAATGTGCGGAATCGGATAACGATCGGGTATTGTTTTCGAATTCACGCGTCTATAATCTCCACACATTCTCCATTCTCCGTTCTTTTTCTGCACCATGTGCAAAGGACTAGACCAGGGGCTACTAGAAGAACGACATATACCGAGGTCCGACATTTTTTTAAATTCTGCTTTGGCGATTATTAATTTGTCTGGTGCTAGGCGACGCGGTTTACAACTAATTGGTGGACCACTCGTTTCGATAAAATGGGTAACTTGATGATTTACGGAATTATTATTGAATGTTGTTAAGCCGGGAAACTCAGAAATAATTTCTTTAAATTTAGTTTGTGGATTGATTAGTGTGATTGCACTTACTGGAGAACTACTAATTAAACCTTTCGTTGTTAATCCAGTTAGTGGGTCGATTAATTTCCTATTTCCCATGTCTACTAGCAGTTTGTGATGATGCAAGAAGTCCGCTCCCAATATTGCCTTATTTGTATCCGCAACCAAAAACTTCCATACGAACTTGCGCCTAAGATTAAGAGACAGAGTTAATGTTTTTGTACCATAAGTATTAATTACAGTATTATTTGCTGCGTAAAGTTTAGGACCAACCGGTTCCATTTTCTTTCCTGTTTTCGGAATAATGGAAACGTCTGCTCCTGTATCAATCAAAAAAGTGAAGTTACTGAGTTTATCTTGAATTGACAATCTAAAACTACTTGCTTGGTTAGAAGATTCGTTTAAATACTTATCTTGGCGACTGTTGTTACTGTTGGGTGCGATTGTCGCCGTTATCGACCCTCTTTCTAATTTTCCGTCCCAGCAATTGTCTTGAAGTGCTTGCACGGGGCGACACATCTTCTTGATTTCTCTTTAAAAGTTGCGTGGTACCAGCATTCGTCTGAATTAGTATTCCTCGCCTCTGATCTGCTTAGCGTCCGTGAACGGCTCCTTCTTCGCTGGTAGCTTCCGTCTCTCTGCTCTTTGAACTTTAACTCAGCTATTTCTCTCTTCAATTCTAAAACTTGCTCCTCCAGTGCTTTTGTGGGGTCCTCCGCTTTCTTTTTACTTGTATTCACGCTGCAAATTTGAGGTTGATCAATTTCTGTGATTTTGTCAGCCATCACAGCTAGATTTTCTACGTTATCATTACTGGTAGCCAAAATTGATTGTGTTTGCGTTGGCAGACGTTGTAACCATAATGTTTTTAGAAACTCTCTCGGGATAGTTGGACCTCCTAAGCGTGACATTTCATTTAACAGTTGTGATGGTTTTCGGTCACCCAGCTCGAGTTCCGATAGTAACTTTCGCAGTTTTTTTGCATGCGAATCGGAGAATATATCGATTAGTTTATTTTTTACACTGATGTATTTATCAACTACTGGTGGATTCGTTACCAGATCTGCTACTTGCGATAATATCTCTGTATCTATTGCGCTGATAACATAATGATATTTGGTTGTGTCCGTAGTTATTTTCGCTAAATAAAACTGCGCCTCGATCTGGATAAACCATAACTTCGGGTCGACTTTGGAGAACGGTGGCAGTTTTATTGTGACACGATCTACCTGCTGCGGTTGTTGTTCCTCCGCCGTTGAAATTTCTACTGCCGTTGCCGGCGTATCCATGCTGTTGTTTTTTACTATTCTTCGTATCGGGGTCACCAATGTCGGGGGTTGTTGGTAGTTGTATTCGATCTACTAAAACAACGCTCTCGAACGATTTTTAATCATTTATTACTTGCAAAAACACAAGGCAAGAATAATTTCTTTTAACGAACAAGAATAACGTGAACTCGATATTTTTTTAGGTTAACCGAAGAAGGAAGTCCTCAGGCGTTTTTTCGCTAAACCGACCTGTCGCTGTCAACAGTCTAGTCTGTGTCGCAGAGGGCGCCACATATGTACCATTTTATGTTTTTTAGGTAACAAAATGGCGGATGACGTTAGGAATGTGGAGATTTCCTTGTATAATTTCGTAAAGTTGGCGGTGGATAAGCGTTATTTAGTGGCTTGTTTCGATATAAACTCTGATAATTCACTGGTGATTAAGGAAGTGGTGGAGTTTGTAAAAACGTTAAGGAGTTCATGTGGGACCTTGGCGTAAATTCGGTTCGTTTTAATTTGTTTGGAAAGCGTATTAAAAAATTTGAATTTTCTTCTTCTTTTTATCTCGAATGGTCCTCAACCATGAAGTTATGCAGCTGTCTCGATCGAATGACACTATTGACAGCAGTAGTTCAAACGCCACAACTGTCAAATTTATGTTTATTTCGAACGAGAAAAAAATGAAAAAGTTCCAACGTGGAGATTCGGACGTCCCCAATTCTTTCGTTTCCTGAATAAAACGTTCGGTTTTTTCTATTTAAACCCTCATTAGAATATCCAAATATGGCCGTAAGTTATTCACTTTAACTACTCCCCCAGTTATTAATTTATTTCGATTTTTCCAGCCCCAACAGAAGGGTAAACAGGGCACGAAAGGGGCCAAGCAAATAGCCGAAGAGAACGTCTCAACTTTGAAATTCTACAGAAACATGGCCGCCTTTTCGAACGCATTTTCATTAATCGTATTATACTTTTTCAACTCCACGATTAGCATAGTAAGTTACCGTACGAAACCCCAAATTCCCCAAATACAACAAAAACAATTTCCAGGTCCTCTATCTATTCTCGTGCATGATTTACATAGCCTGCTACCAATTCATGGCCTACATGGCCAGGGCCCGTTACTCCGACAACGGCCAGCTACTCGACAGCGGAGTAGACCTCAACATGGAAGGAGGCATCGCAGAGTAAGCCCCACGCAATCCACCCAATTCTATCACTAACTAGCTGTATTACAGGCACGTAAAAGACATCATAATACTAACATCAGGCTGTCAAGTGTTGTCTTCGTTGATATCGAATTATTTCTGGTATTTGTGGCTGCTCGCACCACTTCGAGGCTTCTGGATCGTATGGAAGAATATCCTGCAGCCGTATTTTATGCAACCGAGTAATGCAGAAGGTGAAGTCAACGAGAAGAAACAGAAGAAAATGGAGAGGAAAATGAAGCGATTGCAGCAAAGATAGTTGATAAATTTTGTACAAGTGTAGTGGGTTATTCGGTGTATAAAATAAGGATTTATTTACAAGAATTTATGAGGTAAATAAGCCACGCTATCACGTATCCTTCTACCCCTTAAGGTAACAGCTTTCGGTAGAATGGGGTCCCTTAAATGTATCCCCCGTTTACCAGGAGTCCAGCCTCGAAACACGTACTCATCGTAGTAGCAAGTTATCGCAACCCAACCTACAACGAACAAATATAAAACACTAATTATTTCTAATTTTAGCTCGAATTTACCTGCATTCGACAACACCACGTCTTTCGTAGAAAACTTCTCGTGCTCCCCCTTCACCGTGAAAGTCTTACCGGCCTCCAATCCGGGCCATTCGGTCAGCCGGCCACCTTCATCGATCGGTACACGAAACAACTCGGTGCCCAAGCAGCTCGAGTAAACCTCGTCGGCCTTGTCCGAATCGCATACAGTCACTGGTAGTTCGTTTGATCGAAACACTGTTAATCGAACCGAGCTGGGGCCTTCGATGTAATCCAATCGAGCCAATCCTGCGATGAATAAGGTCGTGCCCGGTTTGAGGCAGAAGGTTTCGGGCCTGATGAGCTGCTTAGGAAGAGTCAACACGAGCTCGTCGAGCGTCAGTAAATCGAGGATTTGATCCGGGTGGATTACTCCGGGCGTATCATAGCACCATCTGCTCGATGCGAAATCCGGGTGGTGTTCTCGTAGCCCCAAATTCACTCCGGCGGGGTTCGAGTGTTGCGATACAGCGAAATCGTCTTCGTGTTCTTCTGTAGTGAAGGTTTGCGGGAAAGTGCGCTCGATTCTGCCGATCAAGGTGGCGTTTTCCGGTGTGTTGTGCAGCGACAGTTGCTCCTTCCTGCGTTGTTCTTCGGCCACCAGTCGTCTGTTGGTTTCGAATAGGCGTTTCGTTCGATAGTACAATCGGTAGTGGGAGGCTCGCATTATGGGGAATTTCAGCAGGTTTAGGGTGGTGCCGGGCCATTGGCTGATCGTAGCCCGTTGTATCAAATCGGAGACTTGGTGTTTGCAGTAATCGGAGGCTAATAGTGTATTAAATAGGCTCGATTTGCCTACGTTCGTGCAGCCTACTAGATACACGTTTTTGATACTCCATTGCTTTTGTAGCGAGTTGATCAAGTCTTCTATGCCGTAGCCCGTTTTCGCCGAAGCTAGTACCACATCGATTATCTTCGATGTACCGAAGCCGGTGAGTTTGATTTGCTCTACTAGTTTACGCTTGATATTCTCCAAAAAATCGTTACCGTCTTTCGGTAGCAAATCGATTTTGTTGCCTACTAGGATTATAGGCATCTTGTGGCCGAATATGTCTGATATACCGGGCCATATCGAGCAAGGGAAGTCCGTTAGATCTACGATTAGCAGTACTAGAGACCTTCTGTGGTCGATTGTGGTTAGTATTTTGGGGTAATCGTGTGGTGATACTCGCACTTGCAGGGCTACGTTGTGCTCTTTGAGGAAGTGGCATCGTTGGCATACGATCGATTCGAGCCGTTGGGCTTCGAGTTTCGCTGTGGTTTTGAAGATCTCCGAAGGTATATAACCTGGAATAGAAGCGTCCTGGAAACGTATAAATATTAGTAATTAAATAAATTAATTAGAATTATAATACTTTGCAGTGGATGAAGGCCCCGCAACCTCCGCACGGCACGTTGCTAATTTTACTATTAGGATCAGGAGTGCCGTAATTAATGACGTCATCTTCTTTATTCGTGACGTTTACATCGCTTTCTAGATTCTCGTAAGCGTTCATCCAATTTTGCAACGTCTCGTTTCTCTCTCGTATCTCTCTGTTAACTCTCTCCGATAAACTTTCTGCTTCTACGTTATCTACTTTATTGTGTACAGGATTCACTGTACTATTATTGCCACTAAAAGGGAATTGTACTGGGCTGTTTTCGTTTATTGTTGACGGTTCGGTGTCTTCGATATCTTCGGGTGGAGGTTCGTGGTTGATGAACTTCAACGATAGAGGCAAGGGGTGGATGCTGGCTTGGTTTCTGGCTTCTAGTAGTTTGCGTTTTTCGTAGAAAGTGATTTTGTGCCTCACTTTTACTACTGAATTGAATAGGATTTGGTTTTTTAGGCGAGTTAGTTTGTCTTCATCGATACTAGCTAGTTTTGTTTTGGATGCGTAACCTAAAAAACTTGTTGTAGATAAGGATTTGATGAGTCCTGAAATGTAATTGTTCGTTATATTGATGGTCCTGGAACGGTTTATGAGTAGCATTGTTTGGTTTTTGAAATATTTGCAAAATATAAGTGAGTTGTGGAAATTGTTAGGTTATGTGTCTTGACAAATGACATTTATGTCAAAAAATTTACAAAAAAAGAAGATTTAATTCCTCGAAAAAACGTAATTTACTTCATAAATTGCATTATGAACACAAATTGTGCCTTTTTATATCATTTAAGAGTGATTTTAATTGCTATTTTGCAACTACTTCGAAATTATCCCCAACCCCTTAAAATATGCAACACTCATAACACCTATCACAAAAATCCCAAGATGTCGCCCATAAAACACTAAATTTTATTACTTCCTCGAACAACATTCATAAAACAAATAATTTATTTCCAACAATATTTACAATTCCTCTAATTTAATCCGCTAATCTATTGCAAATAAACCATCACGCACGCCAACACCAGCACGGGACTCAACGCCGCTCTAATCGATCCCGAATCGATTCTAAAATCATCGAACACCACTCGATCATCATCGATTTCTTTGGCCAAACCGTACACTTTGCGATCGCACACCAGCGGGCTACCTGGAGTTACATCAGTGATATTCAAATCGCCGATCTCCACCTGGAAGCCGTCTTCATCTCTCGCCACGTGCTCCAGGTGCTGGTGCACCACCACGTCCTCTTCCAGCGTCACAAACACGCAGTTATCCAGATTTCTATCGCTCGTAGCCGCCTCTATAAAAGTGGTGAAGTTATCCTCTTTCAAACTCAAAGTTACTATGTCTTTGTAGTGGGGTTTCGTGTCGATTGTGACCTCTATGGTGGTGTTGTCGTAGGGCGATTGGGCGTACATTTTGGACAGCTCCAGCTCGTCTTTGATGCTGGTGTAGACATCTTTGTTGATGGCCACTCGTTTGCCGGTCAAGACGCCTATGAAAGAGGCGTTTTCCAAGGTGAGCTTGATGTTGTCCAGGAGGTTGTTGAAAGTGGTGACGTTCTCCACGTTTTCCACGTCCAACTCCATGATATCCCAGAGGTTTTTGGCTTCTACTCGATCGAAATTGTGGGATTTTAACACCTCCAGAAGCTCTTTTCTTTGTTTGGTTCTAACTACATTGAGTACATGATCTCTGCAAGCCTCAAATAGCTCATTTTTGGTTCTGTTTATAGCCAGCAGCGCCCTCTGGAGGGTGGACTCGTTGAAGGTGCCTTTCTGGAACACCGCCCAAGGATCAGGCTCGCCGAACGTCATGGCATCAGAAAAATCCCCGGTTTTCACGCCGAAGGCCACCAGGAAGTTCCTCAATGGCAGCCCGGTGATTCCCAGATTGCTCATCAACACCTCGTTGTAGAAGTCCTTGAAAGCCACGCCGAACTCCTGGAGGTACGCGGACAAACCGGCGATGCTGAACACCCTGGAGGAGTCGTAATGCAGCCTCTCCAGCACCTCCACGGAGGCGGTTAAATCGACCTTTTGCAGCCCGTACAGAGCCACCATATCCTCGGTGGTGGCGTTGTGGGAGCCGTCGAAGATGGTGTCCAGGACGTAGTCGGGGATCTTCTCGTTTTCCAAGCCGAAGACGAACTTCACCAGGTACTCGAAGGTTTCTGGTGATGGTGTGGTGGAGTTTGTGGCGATGGTGTTGTTGGTTTGCCCCAGGACCTGGTGGAGGAGGCACAGCAGGAGGAAGTTTAGTGTCGCCATTGTTGCGGTACAGCTGAAATTAGGAGATGCTGTTAGATGGGGCTTGAGGCTTGGAAAATGAGGTAAGTGGTTTGGAGCAGAAGGGGTGTAGTTTGGGGAAGAGGGGGAGGAAATAAGAGGAGGGTGGCTCCAGGAAGAGTAAATTTGAGTCAAAGGGGTAAAATTTTGAAGCATATTTCAACCAAAAGAAGCCTCATTGAGGTTAAATAAGGGGTAGGTACCTCAATGAGGATTAAAAATACCTCCAAATAGATCAAATGAGCAACATTTTGAAGCATATTTCAACCAAAAGAATCCTCATTGAGGTTAAATAAGGGGTAGGTACCTCAATGAGGATTAAAAATACCTCCAAATAGATCAAATGAGCAACATTTTGAAGTATGTTTCAACCAAAAGAAGCCTCACTGAGGCTTAAAAATACCTCCAAATGGACCAAATGAGCAACATTTTGAAGCATATTTCAACCAAAAGAATCCTCATTGAGGTTAAATAAGGGGTAGGTACCTCAATGAGGATTAAAAATACCTCCAAATAGATCAAATGAGCAACATTTTGAAGTATGTTTCAACCAAAAGAAGCCTCACTGAGGCTTAAAAATACCTCCAAATGGACCAAATGAGCAACATTTTGAAGCATATTTCAACCAAAAGAATCCTCATTGAGGTTAAATAAGGGGTAGGTACCTCAATGAGGATTAAAAATACCTCCAAATAGACCAAATGAGCAACATTTTGAAGTATGTTTCAACCAAAAGAAGCCTCACTGAGGCTTAAAAATACCTCCAAATGGACCAAATGAGCAACATTTTGAAGCATATTTCAACCAAAAGAATCCTCATTGAGGTTAAATAAGGGGTAGGTACCTCAATGAGGATTAAAAATACCTCCAAATAGACCAAATGAGCAACATTTTGAAGTATGTTTCAACCAAAAGAAGCCTCACTGAGGCTTAAAAATACCTCCAAATGGACCAAATGAGCAACATTTTGAAGCATATTTCAACCAAAAGAATCCTCATTGAGGTTAAATAAGGGGTAGGTACCTCAATGAGGATTAAAAATACCTCCAAATAGACCAAATGAGCAACATTTTGAAGTATATTTCAACCAAAAGAAGCCTCATTGAGGCTAAATAAGTGGTAGGTACCTCAATGAGGCTTAAAAATACTTTAAAGCAACATTTTGAAGCATGTTTCGACCAAGATCGACCATCCTCAGGGATTTTTTGCCACGAAAATGAGCAGATATAGTCCGGTAAATTACGCACAAAAATTGTACCACAGGCGACTAGATGCGTTTAAAAATAAATGCAGAATCTAGAGACTTACCGAATTGGTGGGAACAATATACAGGGCGTGGTGGAAATCTTCTTATCTCCTCCAGACTTGACACTAAACAATCGAGCTATTTAAACAATTCGATTAGGTAATTTGTTGTAATAATTTTTATGTTTTTTTTTTCGTGAACAACAAGCAAACGCAACGGCCGAATTAATTCGACTGCGTTTGTTGTTAATTAATCAATCAACCAGCCTACTAGTTAATTACTTAACGCGGTTAATTGTAACGGAAACTAAAAATACATTTTTGACTATATAACGTTCTAAAAAAATTCGAGTATATTATTTAACCGTAGGGAATTTTTATTACTTATTTTAAGCGACTTACTTTAAAAATAGAGCGAACGGACCGGCCTCGAGCGAGCGGCTGCACAGCGAAAGATCTAATTTAACGTCTAATCTAGCAGGCGCTGGCTCGACGAGGTGTTTTATCTCAACATCTAGTATGCCATGGCATGTTATCTTCCAATATATCTTCGGTTGTCACCAAATCAAACAAATCTCGTTTCGAGCGAAATAAATCCAAACAAGACCATAAAGATAAGATGTTGTATGTGTTATACTATCATTTTGAAGGTCTCTTTGAAAAATTTTAGAGAAAAATTATTTTTTTATTTTGCATATAATTTTACAAGGCTCTCATAAAAATGAGTAAAAATAAACAAACAATTTGAAACGCCCCCGTATACACACGAGTGACAGCGAATTTATTTGCAACTCTCTCGCTCCCACCCGCCGCCCATCCAACAACCCCGTCCTTCTTCAACTCGATGGAAATCGCAAACAAATTCGCGCCTACTCGATTTCTACAACATCACCAACACCGCCATCACCACAAGTAGGCTGGTGAGGAACTTCCTGGATGATCCGGCGCCGTTTTTATCCAGTTCCAGCCTCTCCCGAATCTCCTCGGGCACGTCCACGTAGATCCTCTCCACTCCAATATCGAAAATCACCTTCCTCAAATTATCCACATCTACCTCATCGAAGGGGGCTGACCAAACTGTCAAAGTCGAATTCTTGAATCCTCCCAGCAAACTAGATCAAAAACGAATCATTAATCACCTGATACTAGATACTAGCATACTAGGATAATTGTAGAGTATAGGATGCTATGTATGTATTAGGATAGTGACATACTAGAATAGGTTAATACTAAGACTAGTATAATACTAGTAATAATACTAGAATACTAGGATAGTGTTATACTAGAATATTGTCATACTAGGATAATAGGATTGTAAAATACTAGGATTCTTGATACTAGAATACTAGAATAGTAGATACTACTAGAATTCTAGATACTAGGATACTATATGATACAATGAGCTACTTACGCTTTCATTTGATAGTGTTATACTAGGATAGTGTTAGAATTGCAAGATACTAGAATATTAGATACTAGGATTTTTGATACTAGAATACTAGAATACTAGATACTACTAGAATTCTTGATACTAGAATACTAGAATACTAGAATACTAGATACTAATAGAATTCTTGATACTAGAATACTAGGTACTACTAGAATTCTAGATACTAGGATACTATATGATACAATAAGCTACTTACGCTTTCATTTGATAGTGTTATACTAGGATAGTGTTAGAATTGCAAGATACTAGAATATTAGATACTAGGATTTTTGATACTAGAATACTAGAATACTAGATACTACTAGAATTCTTGATACTAGAATACTAGAATACTAGAATACTAGATACTAATAGAATTCTTGATACTAGAATACTAGGTACTACTAGAATTCTAGATACTAGGATACTATATGATACAATAAGCTACTTACGCTTTCATTTGATAGTGTTATACTAGGATAGTGTTAGAATTGCAAGATACTAGAATATTAGATACTAGGATTTTTGATACTAGAATACTAGAATACTAGATACTACTAGAATTCTTGATACTAGAATACTAGAATACTAGAATACTAGATACTAATAGAATTCTTGATACTAGAATACTAGGTACTACTAGAATTCTAGATACTAGGATACTATATGATACAATAAGCTACTTACGCTTTCATTTGATAGTGTTATACTAGGATAGTGTTAGAATTGTAAGATACTAGAATATTAGATACTAGGATTCTTGATACTAGAATACTAGATACTACTAGAATACTAGACACTACTAGAATTCTTGATACTAGAATACTAGAATACTAGATACTACTAGAATTCTTGATACTAGAATACTAGATACTACTAGAATACTAGACACTACTAGAATTCTTGATACTAGAATACTAGATACTACTAGAATACTAGACACTACTAGAATTCTTGATACTAGAATACTAGAATACTAGAATACTAGAATACTAGAATACTAGAATACTAGAATACTAGATACTACTAGAATTCTTGATACTAGAATACTAGAATACTAGATACTACTAGAATTCTTGATACTAGAATACTAGAATTCTTGATACTAAAATACTAGAATACTAGATACTACTAGAATACTAGATACTGCTAGAATTCTTGATACTAAAATACTAGAATACTAGATACTACTAGAATACTAGATACTACTAGAATTCTTGATACTAGAATACTAGAATAGTAGATACTACTAGAATACTAGATACTACTAGAATTCTTGATACTAGAATACTAGAATAGTAGATACTACTAGAATACTAGATACTACTAGAATTCTAGATACTAGGATACTATATGATACAATGAGCTACTTACGCTTTCATTTCGGGTCCACTTTTTGCGACTAAGCTGGCCCTGACTGGAAAAGTGATGCTATTGGGCAGTTTGTATCTGGTGACGACATCCATCATGGCCTTGACGTTGTCCAGGCTGTAGCCAGCTGGACCGTCGACGGTGGTCCAGCCTATGGATAGTAAGACGTCCGGTAGGGTTTTGGATTGGCTGAGGAATTGGGCGCTGTCCACGGGTTTGACGGGGGAGTTTCCTGGACCTGGGAGGATGTCGGCGTTTATCCAGAGCGGGTAGTGTTTCTGGAAAATTGACAATTATAGAGTAGAGTAGGAGTAGATTGAATAGTATACAGTGTGTCCCATTTTGGTGGCGACTGAGGGGGTATCTCCTGTACTACTTTTTTGTCAAACTTACAATGGCACAAACAGATTTTTTAAATTTCTTTTCATTTTTGAGTTTTACAGGGTGATAATGAAAATTCTGAGTTATTCAGCCACCCCCGTATCTCGTTTGCTATTGAAGATATTTTAAATGTGTAAATTGATTATTATAGATAATTTTACGTAGAATTCAGTGACGTTCTTAGTTTTTTTATGGGGGTTACCATTTCTGAAATATATCACCAACTTGTAATTTTTTTAATGGGACACCCTGTATTTTTATTGCCTATTAAATTTGTAATTTTTTTCTCTTTTTAATGATATGGCACATTCTATATTTTGAATTTTCTTAAAATGCTCAAAAAAAAGAAAAACTATTTTATTATAAAAATGGTTAGGGGGCTATGCGGAAAAACAAAAAAATCATAGAAATGTTTTATTTAATATTCTCAACAACTATTTTTGTTCTAAAAGTATTTTATTTTGGTTTTTCTGCATAGCCTCCTAACCATTTTTCGATTAAAATAGTTTTTCTCTTTTTTGAGCGTTCTAATGAAATTCAAAATATAGAATGCGACATATCAATAAAAAGAGAAAAAAATTACAAATTTAATAGGCAATAAAAATACAGGGTGTCCCATTAAAAAAATTACAAGTTGGTGTCATATTTCAGAAATGGTAACCCCCATAAAAAAACTAAGAACGCCACTGAATTCTACGTAAAATTATCTATAATAATCAGTTTACACATTTAAAATATCTTCAATAGCAAACGAGATACGGGGGTGGCTGAATAACTCAGAATTTTCATTATTGCCCTGTAACTCAAAAATGAAAAGAGATTTAAAAAATCTGTTTGTGCCATTGTAAGTTTAACAAAAAAAGTAGTACAAGTTCGCAAAAAACCGCAATGTCCTATCAAATCTAATAACCGAGATACCCACCAAAATGGGACACACTGTACATAAATCACAGCCTACCCGATTGGATTGAACGAGATGCCCCAAGGCGGCGTTGAACGATTCGATATCCTTGAAATCCAATTTGACACCTTTCAAGCTCCTACCTGCTCCAGAATTCGACTCCTCCACCTGCCCCAGGAAGTCCCTCAAGGACAAATCGGACTCCTTTGATGGCGGATGCGCCATTATGGGCAACAAACTGTCAGAATCCTGCCATTTTCCCATCGTCACGTCCGCCTCGATCATCATCACGTCATCTGGAACAAACAATATATTTCTACTCGTATCTAGTACTCTAGTAATCCTAGCATCCTAGTATCACAATATCCTAAATATCCTTGTAATTTCCAGTTTTTTTTTTTTGGGACACTCACTTTGCTCTAGTACGGTTTCCAGGTAACTTTGATTGTTAACTGCATGAGCCCAGGTGACTTTGGTGAGGTTTCCTCGGACTTCTGGAAAGAAATCCTGGATGCGTTCGTTTGACATGACGCTAGCCAGGTGATTAACTGGAATGAAAAAACAAACAAACTTGTTTATCTACTTTCTCTTTTGAAATTAGCACAAGTAGAAATCTTCCTTACCGGCCAAACAGAGCCAGATTAATCGCGATACCATTTTCTCAGTGTATTGTTATTTTTTTTTCCTTCTACACGCAGAAAAAGGATTTAATAGAGTATTTTGTTGTGCGATGGATCGCGTTGAACTGGCCCCGGCGATGGAATTTCGGGGGCTCCCTAACCCGACTCAATGAAGAGCGGGAGTGCTTGATTATTAAAAAATTAAATCGGTTTCAATTAAACGCAAAGCCTGCTATATGTTGGGCTTTAATAAACGCTTCGGATTTCGGTCGTTAGGAGCGAATGTATGGTAAATAAGTTCTATATAAAATGAGTAGATTTTGTGCGAGAAATATAAGAATTTTGTTGTCTTAGTGTAGAGAAGAAATTTAATGAAGGATTATTTTTCTTAGTGTGGGGAAGAAGACGTTAAGGATTTCTTTTTTCTAGTGTATAGAAGAAGGTTTATAAACGACTTTTTAAGGATTTTGGAAGTCTTAGGGATTTTGTTTAGGATTTTTGAGGATTCTTGAGGTGCTTTTTTTTTCGCTGAATTATCTCGGGAAATAGTAAAGACAAAAATACGCGGTTTGTTTTATTTTGTAGAAAAAACCTTCCTCTACAATTTTTGAAGAATCGAAAATTTTCGAAAAATCGCAATAAACCTTCCAAATAACCAATAAATTGATTATACAAAAATTCTCCCTAACCCCTGAGTACAATACTGTTGTGTACCTTCTATACTCACTCTACCTCCCTCTCTCTCGCTCTCTCTATAAATGTAAATACCGCACCGTAATCACGAAATCTAGTGTGCGTGCGTGTATGTATGTGTAAGTGTATCATTTCAATTAAAAGCAATAAAAAAAGTTGGGCTAAATTAAAATTTTAAATACCATCTTACCATATCACTTTTATTAACCACCGCCTACTTATTCGACTCGCCTACTTCGACGTTTACAATATTTATATTCAAATTTTTACTGCGTGACGTTTAGATATTTTTTATTTCCACCCGTTATCTACACACAAACATGCGCGCTCTTTCTACTACTAGCGTTACACCATTCGGTTAGCACAGGATGGACATATATACAATGGGTTTTATTGATTGACGATAATTCGCATAGGGAACAGGACCGGCTTCAGATTTTTCGCGAACCCTTTTTATTGTTTAATAAACTATTTACAATTGATAAAATAAAGTACAGATTTAATAGAAAAATCAAATATGTAGTGTTAATTGTAAATGTATAATTAACTTAGTCAAATGTCATACGTCAACTGCGAATTGTCAAATGTTAAATGTCAAACTTCAAAAGCCATCCGTCAAACGACAAAAGTCAACTATCAAACGTCAAATGGCAATTTTCTGTGAACCCATTTGTTATCTAATAAACTATTCACAATTATTGATAAAAAAACAATTCAAATTAAAGAAAAAACAAATATATGTAGGTAAAATTGGTACAAATTATTAGTGTTAATTGTAAATGTATAATTAACTTAGTCAAATGTCATACGTCAACTGCGAATTGTCAAATATCAAACTTCAAAAGCCATCCATCAAACGACATAAGTCAACTGTCAAACGTCAATTGTCATCTATCAAATGTCAATTTTCTGTGAACCCTTTTGTTATCTAATAAACTATTCACAATTATTGATAAAAAAACAATTCAAATTAAAGAAAAAACAAATATATGTAGGTAAAATTGGTACAAATTATTAGCGTTAAATTTAAATGTATATGTAACTTAGTCAAATGTCATACGTCAACTGCGAATTGTCAAATGTCAAATATCAAACTTCAAAAGCCATCCATCAAACGACATAAGTCAACTGTCAAACGTCAATTGTCATCTATCAAATGTCAATTTTCTGTGAACCCTATTGTTATCTAATACACTAATCACAATTATTGATAAAAAACAATTCAAATTAAAGAAAAAACAAATATAATGTAGGTAAAAATTGGTAGTGTGTGTATTTGTTTGGGGATTTTTGGTTTATTCTGGTAACCATTCGGAGGCGGGTAATCTGGCCAGTACTTTGTCGAATTCGGTTCGCAAAAAGGAATCTGAAAAATCGATGAAAATCGGATTGATGGCGTCCAGCACTCTTCGCGGATTCTCGTTGAAGAAATCGCTAATCAAGTCGGCTGGAAAATTAAAAAAAAAAAAAAACACTCAATTTCTCAAATAACAAATTCCCCCAAACAAACAGTTATTTCCCCAGATTTACCTGCGTATTGGAAATCTTTATCTTTCGATATGAGTTTCACCTCACCATCGCCTATCGTCATTTTCGTGGTGAATTTATTTATTTTGAAATACTCCACGCCATCTTTCTCGTACGTGCTCAACGAGCCCTTGATCGCCATTTGCGTATCGGCTGAAACACAAACGTCAAATGTCAAATGCCAAAAGTCAACTATCAAACGTCCACTGTCAAATGTCAAACGTCAACGCGTACTTACTGAAATTGCCAATAAAATGGCCTCTGCTCTCCAACGGTATTACCAACAATTGTCCTTTGACGTCATAGTCCATTTCCATGTATGCCCAAGGTATAGTGGCTCTGATTTCGCCGTAATGATTGATCGGGTCGGCTCTGGAATTCGAAAATACACTCTAGATTAGTACCTATTTTTAGTAATATCTATGTTAGGCTAATTGTAAGTACTTACTTGACAGAATGTATAATAGTGTTGGCCATGCCTCTGATTTCGACGTCATTGCAGACGGCCTGGAGGCTGACTAGATTGTTGATGGTTCTGTTGACTGAGAATTGGGCGATTCGTAGGGGGTCCAAGGGGAAGACGCCCAATTCGGGGATGCCTTTGGCGAAGAAAGGCTTGGCTTTGGTGAAGCCTTCGAAGATGCATTGTTCGTAGGTTGGGTTCGATTTGCTGCAGGTTAGGTGTTGGAGGTATTCAGCTGAGGAGGATGTGAAAAATAATATAAAAAATATGCGAGAAAATGAAAAAAAAAATTGAAAAATATTGTAAAAAAGGCTGTGAAAAAATATTATTTTTTTTTTATTTCAAAAAATATGGGAGATTTCCGGAGAAAAATTTTTTTTGGAAAAAATTTGTAAAAAATATGTCAAAAAAAAATGAAAAAATATGCAAGAAAATGAAAAAAAAATGAAAAAATTGTAAAAAAGGCTGTGAAAAAATATGCAAGAAAATGAAAAAAAAATGAAAAAAATTGTAAAAAAGGCTGTTAAAAAATATGAAAAAATATGCAAGAAAATGAAAAAAAAAAAATGAAAAAAATTGTAAAAAAGTCTGTGAAAAAATATGAAAAAATGAAAAATATTGTAAAAAAGGCTGTAAAAAATATGATTTTTTTTAATTTCAAAAAATATGCGAGATTACCGAAAAAAAAAATTTTTTTTTTTTAATTTGTAAAAATATATGTCAAAAAAATATGCAAGAAAATGAAAAAAAAATTAAAAAAATTGTAAAAAAATATGAATTTTTTTTAATTTCAAAAAATATGGGAGATTTCCGGAAAAAAAAAATTTTTGGAAAAAATTTGTAAAAATATATATCAAAAAAATATGAAAAAATATGCAATAAAATGAAAAAAAAATGTAAAAAAAGCTGTAAAAAATATGATTTTTTTATTTAAAAAAACATGGGAGATTTCCGAAAAAAAAATGGGAAAAAATTGTAAAAAAATGTCAAAAAAACATAAAAAATATGCAATAAAATGAAAAAAAAAATGAAAAAAAATTGTAAAAAAGGCTGTGAAAAAATACGATTTTTTTTTAAATTTCAAAAAATATGGGAGATATCCGAAAAAAAATTTTTGGAAGGAATTTGTATAAAAATATGTCAAAAATATGAAGAAATATGCAAAAAATGCAAAAAAAAGGTAGACAAGCAAACTATAAAAATAATTCACCTTGGAATTAATTTGTTGTTTTGTTAATTTATGTTGTAAGTTGTAAGGAAGATGTTTGTAGTAAAATGGTAGATATGTAAGTACTTGTTAATTTTAAATTTTTTGTCCTCCATTTATATGGTTTATTGGTTGTTAGGTTTTACGTAATCGTGTGTGTCCATCGATGTTATTGCACGCAAAAATTGCACAATATAGTATTCGCGAATTAAAACTTTCACAAATTATATACAGGGTGTGCAAATTTACAAGAAAATATACAAATTTGTTTGCAGTTACATGAGTTGAACGGAGGAAGATTATTGGATTTATATCTCGCAAACTGGTTGAGATGGAAAAATGAGGTTTTCATTGTTTTATTAAAAAAACAATTCTCTACAAGTTTTGAAGAATGAAAAATTTCGTAAAAACCACAAATTTCCGAGATTATTCGACTTTTTTGACCTAATGCACATGAGAAAAAAATTAATTTCCAGTGCTACTCTTTGAAAAACCTTAATTATCTCGAAAACTAATAGAGATAAAAAAATGAGATTTCCACCATTTGACAGAAAAAACAATTCTCTACAACTTTGGAAGAACCAAAAATTCCGAAAAAACCACCAACTTCCAAGTTATTTCGACTTCTTTGTCCTAAACTCCTAAAACCACCCCAAAATCACAACCTCAAATGCACAACATTTGAACAACAACCCACCCAATTTCAACCCCCAATTCCCTTCAAAACTCAATCAAATACTCACGCATTCGCGCCACTTTGCCCTCCACCCCCATCATCACCACCATCACCATCATCATCATCCCCAGGAGTTTCTCCATCTTCACCGCCTTCTTTTCTTCAATCTTCTTCCTAAACAAACTTCTAAATAAGCTACTTATTAGAAGAACTACCGGGGAATCTTCTCTGCTATTTGAAGCCGCTTCTATATTCAATTTCCCCTCTTTCGAAGCGCCGACTCCACGGCGTATTCCATTCGAAAGCACCAGGTGGGCAACCTTCGGCGACGAGGCCCACCGCAGTCGCAGTTCGAACGGGTTTCTAATTAATTATCGAGTAAAGTCTTGTTGTGCTATACAGGGTGGACCAGAAAAGCTCTCTTCTTTTATTATACTCGTATATATGGAAGAGTGTTTTTGTGGTCCACCCTGTATCATCTAATTTTATTTGGTGCTATCAGAACTACTATTATAGAGGAAATTGCTAGATTAATCGCCCTGTATATATGAGTCGAGCAAGGGAGTGCAAAGTGTTCGATTTAATTAATGTGGTAAATCGGAGTGTGCTAGTTACAGTTCAAACGGGTTTCTAATAGTTGAGCTGTACAGGGTGGATCGAAATTAAATTCGAGTTTTTGGTTCACCCTGTATCGTTTTGTTTCTGATTTTTATTGTTAACGCGCTTGATTTCGGAATCGATGGTCGCGGGTTCGAATCCTGCAGTGTTTGTTTTAGTTTTAGCGATTTTTTTTGTGATAAAAATAGCTTAGATAAAAATTGTGAATTATGTAATTACATAAAAAGAAAATTTCGCTTCTAAAATTTAGTATTTTTGAAATATATTTATTTAAAATACCAAGATTCTAAAATTAACTTAAATACTAGCAATTGTACACTGTTAAAAATGAATTCCAGTGGTGTAGAAGTTAACGCACTTGACTTCGGAATCGAAGGTCGTGGGTTCGAATCCTGCAGTGTTTGTTTTAGTTTTGTCGATTTTTTTTGTGATAAAAATAGCTTAGATAAAAATTGTGAATTATGTAATTATATAAAAAAAAATTCGCTTCTAAAATTCAGTATTTATGAAATATATTTATTTAAAATACCAAGATTCTAAAATTAACTTAAATAGTAGCAATAGTACACTGTTAAAAATGAAGTTCAGTGGTGTAGAAGTTCACGCACTTGACTTCGGAATCGAAGGTCGTGGGTTCGAATCTTCATGATTCTTTCTATTTTTAGTTCTTTTTTTTTAGCTCATTGGTCATTTATATGCAAAAATGCGTAATAATTCATTATCTAATTACCCACGCGAGTTAATTACCTCAATTAACCTTACACGAACGCGAAAATAAAACTATTTTCGCGCAATTACCCGACCTAGAAAACGGAGGATAAATAATTAAAAATAAAATAAACAAAATAAAATAAGCAGTACCGCGCCCGAAGGAACCACACTCTTTAATGTATGCAATTACATCCAACCTTTATAAATAAATACATTCTAACAACAACGATACTAATTAAAAAAAAAAACAAAATGGCCACCAACAATCTTCCACCGCAAAATGGCGTTCGTTCGAACCGAAACGGCCGCCTATCTTCTTCGCGGCTCCCTCGTTTACATCAAGAAAGCCATGAGGAGGGCGCCCCAGGCCACTAGACCGGCTCCGGTCGCGATCCTGGCGGCTCCGGATCCGGCGTGTTCGTCCAGGCGCAGCTTGTCCAGCACGTCCTGCGGCACGTCCAGGAAGGTCCTGTTGACGCCGATGTGCTGCACGAACGTCCTTATGGCTTTCACGTCCACCGAGTCATCGTTCATGGAGAAGACGGTCACCGTGGAGTCGGTGATGTTGTCCAACATGCTGCCGGATTTCGGGTTGAAATTAGAGGTTAGAAATTGGAGAAAATGTCGGGGAATTTAGTTCGAATGCGGCTCGATGGAAGGAGGTTCGTCGGTGGAAATCCAGAGGGCTCTGCTTTGGATCAGGAGAGATCAGGGGGGATTCTCGAAATCAGTAAGATCTGAAGGATCGGAAGGTTCATTCGAAACAGGAGAGATTCTTTGATATTAGTGGAATCAGAAGATTCGTTTTAGATCACAGGAGGATCAGGAGAGATTCTGAGGGATTTTTTGGTATGAGTAAAATCAGAAGATTCATTTTGGATCAGGAGAGATTCTTTGATATTAGTAGAATCAGAAGATTCGTTTTGGATCACAGGAGGATCAGGAGAGATTCTGAGGGATTTTTTGATATGAGTAAAATCAGAAGATTCATTTTGGATCAGGAGGATTTTTGGACATGAGTAGAATCAGAAGAATTCTGACGAATCAGAGGAATAATTTGAATCAAGTGGATCAGGAGAGATTCTGAGGGATTTTTTGGTATGAGTAGAATCAGAAGATTCATTTTGAATCAGGAGGATTTTTGGACATGAGTAGAATCAGAAGAATTCTGACGAATTAGAGGAATAATTTGAATCAAGTGGATCAGGAGAGATTCTGAGGGATTTTTTGGTATGAGTAGAATCAGAAGAATTCTGAAGAATCAGGAGAGATTCTTTGATATTAGTAGAATCAGAAGATTCGTTTTGGATCAGGAGGATTTTTGGACATGAGTAGAATCAGAAGAATTCTGAAGAATCAGAGGAATAATTTGAATCAAGTGGATCAGGAGAGATTCTGAGGGATTTTTTGGTATGAGTTGAATCAGAAGATTCATTTGAATCAGGAGAGATTCTTTGATATCAGAAGAATCAAAAGATTCGTTTTGGATCACAGGAGGATCAGGAGAGATTCTGAGGGATTTTTTGGTATGAGTAGAATCAGAAGAATTCTGAAGAATCAGAGGAATAATTTGAACCAGGAGGATCAGGAGAGATTCTTAAGGATTCTTAGACATTAGTTAGAAAGAAGATTCGGATCAGGAGGATCAGGAGAAATTCTGAAGGTTTCTTTGACATGGAGAAGAAATCTGAAGGATCCTAGAATCTCTCATGGGTGCTCCTGATTCTTCAGATTTCTTCTCCATGCCAAAGAAACCTTCAGAATTTCTCCTGATCCTCCTGATCCGCACCCATGAGAGATTCTAGTAGATTCTAGTAGAATCAGTAGAATGACACGAATTGTCATTATCAACAGAATCATCAGTATCAGAATCCTTCTAGGAAATCAGCAGAATCAGAAATATTTAGAAGTTCCCAGCAATCAGTAGAATTAACGAAAAACTCACTTTTTAAATGTGGAATTCGTTTTGGCGACTGCGCACGCCCGAATGGGGAAGTTGTAGATGTAATCTTTATGGTTACTCGCCACATCCCACATTTCTTTAATTTGTTTATCCGGGTAGGCCTTGGTGTCATTTTTATTCGTCCATCCCAGCGACAGAATCACCTTGTCCGCTAATTTCTTTTTGTCCTTGGATTTGCCAAGCGCACCGAAAAACGCGCTGGCGTTCAAACTCGGTTTGTCCGAGCCTTCTACGATATCAGCAGCGATCACCAGCGGGTATTTATTCTGGAATCGTCAAATTCGAAGGGAATTTAGCAACATGGCTCCGCGTTCAGCGCCTACTCACTCATTTAGTACGTAAACAAAGCGCGTAGTCGCTACGTAACGACAATGTACAAACGTCAATGTCAATGTCAATGTCAAAAATATAAAAAGTAGATTGTTTGGGGTTTACGTACGTTCGATTTGGTGTGTTTTTCGATGATCGGTAGAGATTGCTCTAATGCATCAGACGCGGTGTATTGCAGTTTGAGTCCTTCGCCTTCTCCCAACGAAATGTTGTAGTACAAGTTCGTCCATTCGATTTCGTTTAGTACGTCATCTAGCGTTATGTTTGCGTTGGTCTTCAGCGCCGGTCGAGGTTTCTCGGTTGCGTTTTTCATTAATTCTATTTCCTCGCTCAACATCATCACCGATTCTGAAAGGGAATTCCTGTAGGTTTTCCCGCGGATTTTTCGTTTGTCCCAATCCTGCTCTCCCCTAATCTTCACTAAACCTACCCCACTCTCCCTTAATCTTTCCTAAACCTTCCCAACTCTCCCCTAATCTTACCTAAACCTTCCCAACTCTCCCCTAAATCTTCCCTAATTCGCCCCATACTCTCCTCTACTCTTCTATAGCTTTCGCTACTTTCCCCTAATCTTCACTAAATTTTTCCCACTCTCCCCTAACCTTACCTAAACCTTTCCAACTCTCCCCTAAATCTTCCCTAATTTGCCCCATACTCTCCTCTACTCTTCTCTAGCTTTCGCTACTTTCCCCTAATCTTCACTAAACTTTCCCCACTCTCCCCTAATCTTACCTAAACCTTTCCAACTCTCCCCTAAATCTTCCCTAATTCGCCCCATACTCTCCTCTACTCTTCTCTAGCTTTCGCTACTTTCCCCTAATCTTCACTAAACTTTCCCCACTCTCCCCTAATCTTACATAAACCTTCCCAACTCTCCCCTAAATCTTCCCTAATTCGCCCCATACTCTCCTCTACTCTTCTCTAGCTTTCGCTACTTTCCCCTAATCTTCACTAAACTTTCCCCACTCTCCCCTAATCTTACCTAAACCTTTCCAACTCTCCCCTAAATCTTCCCTAATTCGCCCCATACTCTCCTCTACTCTTCTCTAGCTTTCGCTACTTTCCCCTAATGTTCACTAAACTTTCCCCACTCTCCCCTAATCTTACATAAACCTTCCCAACTCTCCCCTAAATCTTCCCTAATTCGCCCCATACTCTCCTCTACTCTTCTCTAGCTTTCGCTACTTTCCCCTAATCTTCACTAAACTTTCCCCACTCTCCCCTAATCTTACCTAAACCTTTCCAACTCTCCCCTAAATCTTCCCTAATTCGCCCCATACTCTCCTCTACTCTTCTCTAGCTTTCGCTACTTTCCCCTAATCTTCACTAAACGTTCCCCACTCTCCCCTAATCTTACCTAAACCTTCCCAACTCTCCCCTAAATCTTCCCTAATTTGCCCCATACTCTCCTCTACTCTTCTTTAGCTTTCGCTACTTTCCCCTAATCTTCACTAAACGTTCCCCACTCTCCCCTAATCTTACCTAAACCTTTCCAACTCTCCCCTAAATCTTCCCTAATTTGCCCCATACTCTCCTCTACTCTTCTCTAGCTTTCGCTACTTTCCCCTAATCTTCACTAAACTTTCCCCACTCTCCCCTAATCTTACCTAAACCTTTCCAACTCTCCCCTAAATCTTCCCTAATTTGCCCCATACTCTCCTCTACTCTTCTCTAGCTTTCGCTACTTTCCCCTAATCTTCACTAAACCTTCCCCACTCTCCCCTAATCTTACCTAAACCTTTCCAACTCTCCCCTAAATCTTCCCTAATTTGCCCCATACTCTCCTCTACTCTTCTCTAGCTTTCGCTACTTTCCCCTAATCTTCACTAAACTTTCCCCACTCTCCCCTAATCTTACATAAACCTTCCCAACTCTCCCCTAAATCTTCCCTAATTCGCCCCATACTCTCCTCTACTCTTCTCTAGCTTTCGCTACTTTCCCCTAATCTTCACTAAACCTTCCCCACTCTCCCCTAATCTTACCTAAACCTTTCCAACTCTCCCCTAAATCTTCCCTAATTTGCCCCATACTCTCCTCTACTCTTCTCTAGCTTTCGCTACTTTCCCCTAATCTTCACTAAACCTTCCCCACTCTCCCCTAATCTTACCTAAACCTTTCCAACTCTCCCCTAAATCTTCCCTAATTTGCCCCATACTCTCCTCTACTCTTCTCTAGCTTTCGCTACTTTCCCCTAATCTTCACTAAACTTTCCCCACTCTCCCCTAATCTTACCTAAACCTTTCCAACTCTCCCCTAAATCTTCCCTAATTCGCCCCATACTCTCCTCTACTCTTCTCTAGCTTTCGCTACTTTCCCCTAATCTTCACTAAACCTTCCCCACTCTCCCCTAATCTTACCTAAACCTTTCCAACTCTCCCCTAAATCTTCCCTAATTTGCCCCATACTCTCCTCTACTCTTCTCTAGCTTTCGCTACTTTCCCCTAATCTTCACTAAACTTTCCCCACTCTCCCCTAATCTTACATAAACCTTCCCAACTCTCCCCTAAATCTTCCCTAATTCGCCCCATACTCTCCTCTACTCTTCTCTAGCTTTCGCTACTTTCCCCTAATCTTCACTAAACCTTCCCCACTCTCCCCTAATCGTCGCGGCCCGTATTCCAAAAGTCCCAAGGCCTACTTACCGTGGTTGAATGGCGGCTGCATGTTGTGTACCCACGTGATCCGGGTGAGGTTGGCCTTGATTTGGGGATAGAACCCCGTGACGTTGGTGCTGGACGAGGCCAAGGCCACTAGACCGAAAAAAAAATAATAATAATAAAATAATAGAGGATCATTGTTTTTTAAATCGAGGAGGCGGAACTTGGAAGAAGAGTAGAGGAGAGTGGGGCTAATTAGGGAAGGTTTAGGTAAGATTAGGGGAGAGTAGCGAAGGCTGGAGAAGAGTAGAGGAGAGTACGGGGCAAATTAGGGAAGGTTTAGGTAAGATTAGGGGAGAGTAGGGAAGGGTTAGGGAAGAGTAGGGAAGATTTAGGGGAGAGTAGAGAAGGTTTAGGGAAGAGTAGGGAAGATTTACGGGAGAGTGGGGAAGGTTTAGGAAAGATTAGGGGAGAGTGGGGAAGGTTAGGGAATTGTTGGGAAGTGTGGGGACGAGTAGGGAACTGTAAGAAGAAGCTGGTTTGGATGTTTGGTGATACTTTGAGGCTTTTGTGGGCTTACCGCAGGCTGAAAAGGCGATGAAATAGCACGAGAACATGTTCAGTGTGGCGGAGGCTTCTGAATACTGGACAAATATTGGCCCATTTAACAACTTAAATTAATAAAGTTGGTATCTGGATGCGAGATAAATAAAAAAGGTTCGATATAATGAACGATTATATCGCGTTATTTGTTGTTTGCTTTACACTCGAATCCTAGAATATAATATATATTGTCCATTTTTTTTTGTATATTTTTCCAGTTTTTTTTTCTGTCTAATATGCAATAACATATGGCTCTTTCAATTTAGATAAGATACATATTTGTAATTTTGTATCTATGTAGATCGAGTGGATGATTAATATAATATTGATTGATATTTTTGTATTTTCAGGAAAATTGATAAGGTAAAAGTGAGACAATTACGATGCAAATTATCGCAGGTACAATATCAAGAGCGCGCTGATTCTTATTTTAAGTATCTGTGATTCAAAATCATATATATAAGAGTGGTACAAAAATCGATGATAAATCGATCGATTTAATGGATGAGTTTCGTTTCTCGGTAATTATATAATTATTTTTCGAGTGGTACGGAAAAAAACCTTTTAGTCAAACTAAGATTCAATTAAATATTACAATGTATAGATAATCTCTAAAAATATACTTGCAATGATTCGATGAACTCGACAAACAATCCTTCCCCATTCTCCCCTAATCATCCCCAATCCTTCACTAGTTTGTCCTACTCTCCCCTATTCTTTTCTAGCCTTCGCCACTCTCTCCTAATCTTCCCTAGTTTGCCCTACTCTCCCCTAATTTTAATTTTCATTAATTTTTGATGTGAAATAAAACGCATTTTCGATTATTCTAAATATTTACATATAATTATATCACAGTAAAAAATATACACAGTGTACACGCAAACATGTCCGATAAAAATCGAAAAAAAAAAAAGTAAAATAAAAAATTAAATAATATTAAATTAAATTAACAACAACAAATCCTTCGCTAGCCCTCCGAAGAGAAAATAAAAAATTACATACATAAATAATTAACGTAACAAGATCACTAGATTTAAATCTGTTAATTAATATACTAAATTAATTAATTTTAATAAATGTACATTCGAGGAAAATATTCTATAGGGGCTTATGGGGCTTATGGGGGGGCGAATGGGGCGGCGAAGTAAGTAGAGCCTGGAAGCTACCCAAACGCAATAATTGTTGAGCACATTTTAATTATAATAATATAATAATAATAATAATACTGCCTAAAACGTACGATTTTTTTTTTAATTTCAAAAATCGACAGTCGACAAATGACAGATGACATATGTGACAGATGACACACATCGAAATTTTTAACGTTTCCGTTTCATTTGGCACGAATGGCAGATGACGTTTCATTTGATTTGACTTGTGTGACAGATGACACATCGAAAAATTTGACGTTTCCATTTCATTTGACTATAGACAAGAAAATTTGACATTTCGTTTGATTTGACTGACGACATATACGTGACAGGTGACACGTACATCGGAAATTTTATGATATTTTTAACGTGATTTGACAGCTGTCACAAACACTGACAGATATGTCGTTAATTTGGCTAGATATATATGTATATAATTCGATGTCGCAACAACTTCACGCTATAGCAGGTATACAAAATAGACTTGTTGTAAATTTATATTATTAATAATATATCTGTCGTTTCTCTCCCTCTCGTTCCTTTCCACATACATCTCACACTCTCTCTCTCTATCTATCTCTCTTCCTCCCTTTCTCGTTTATCTTCTCCCGTCTCTTTCTACCACACCTCGCACTTTTTGCTCGGATTCATCTTCGAGCCCGGCTTACATCTGAACTCCTCGGCGAACTCCTTCAGATTGCTCAAAGCCCCGATCACTCGATATTTCGCAGGCGAATGGGAGTCCTTCTCTATCTGCAGGGCCGTCGCCTCCTTCGTCACAGCTGCACACCACACCTGCACCAAACAGAACATCACCTTCATTGAATACCATAAGATTCCGCCAAAAACCCATCTTTCCCCAACCTTTCCAAACCTTCCCAAGCATTTTCAAACGTTCCCAAACCTTCCCAAACCTTCCCGAATTTTCCTACTCCTTCCTAAACCTTTCCGAACCTTCCCAAAGGTTCCCAAACTTTTCCAAACCTTCCCAAGCATTTTCAAACGTTCCCAAACCTTCCCAAACCTTCCCGAATTTTCCTACTCCTTCCTAAACCTTTCCGAACCTTCCCAAAGCTTCCCAAACTTTTCCAAACCTTCCCAAGCATTTCCAAACGTTCCCAAACGTTCCCAAACCTTCCTAAACGTTCCTAAACCTTTCCAAAGCTTCCCAAACTTTTCCAAACCTTCCCAAGCATTTCCAAACGTTCCCAAACCTTCTCAAACCTTCCCGAACCTTCCTAAACCTTCCCAAACCTTCCTAAACCTTCCTAAACCTTTCCAAACCTTCCCAAAGCTTCCCAAACTTTTCCAAACCTTCCCAAACCTTCCCAAGCATTTGCAAACGTTCCCAAACTTTCCCAAACCTTCTCAAACCTTCCCGAACTTTCCTAAACCTTCCCAAACCTTCCTAAACCTTCCAAACCTTCCCAAACCTTCCCAAGCATTTGCAAACGTTCCCAAACTTTCCCAAACCTTCTCAAACCTTCCCGAACTTTCCTAAACCTTCCCAAACCTTCCTAAACCTTCCTAAACCTTTCCAAACCTTCCCAAAGCTTCCCAAACTTTTCCAAACCTTCCCAAACCTTCCCAAGCATTTCCAAACGTTCCCAAACGTTCCCAAACCTTCTCAAACCTTCCCGAACCTTCCCAAACCTTCCTAAACATTCCTAAAACCTTTTCAAACCTTCCCAAAAGCTTCCCAAACTTTCCCAAACCTTCCCAAGTATTTCCAAACATTCCCAAACCTTCTCAAACCTTCCCAAGCATTTCCAAACGTTCCCAAACGTTCCCAAACGTTCCCAAACGTTCCCAAACCTTCTCAAACCTTCCCGAACCTTCCCAAACCTTCCCAAACGTTCCCAAACATTCCTAAAACCTTTCCAAACCTTCCCAAAGCTTCCCAAACTTTCCCAAACCTTCCCAAGTATTTCCAAACGTTCCCAAACCTTCCCAAACCTTCTCAAACCTTCCCGAACTTTCCCAAACCTTCCCAAACCTTCACCAATCTTCCCTGGTCATCCCTAGCTTCCTTCCCCGATTCTACTCAGGCTTCATTGGTGGTGAAAGCGAAGCCTGAGTAGCGACGAGAACCGAACACAAACCTGAGCGAAGGCGACGAAAAACAGTTGCCTATGGTTGAGCGGAATGCCGGGTAGGCTCTCAGGCTCTGGTTTGCCTTGCATCAGATCCAAGTAGGCGTGATAGGCCGCCTTCAGGCCGCCATTGTCCGCAATGTTCTCGCCCAAGGTCTGGTTGCCGTCGATGTTCTTCCCGTTGATCTTGTAATCATCTAGAAACATGTAGGTGCAGCCTTAGTACGTTTACCTCTTCAGAGTTAGAAGGGGCTTACCGTATTGCTTGACCACGCACTTGGTGCGCTCCTTGAACCGGTCGACTGTGTCGTTCTTCCACCAGTGCTTGAGGTTGCCGTGCTTGTCGAACTGCCGGCCCTGGTCGTCGAAGCCGTGGGTCAGCTCGTGCCC
Organism: Phyllotreta cruciferae; assembly: GCA_917563865.1. Taxonomy (NCBI): domain Eukaryota; kingdom Metazoa; phylum Arthropoda; class Insecta; order Coleoptera; family Chrysomelidae; genus Phyllotreta; species Phyllotreta cruciferae. The sequence goes on along the minus strand of OU830618.1, from coordinate 165,418 downwards.
CATCACCACGCCCATGCCGCCGTAGTTGAGGCTCGGGGGATAGGTGGCGTCGTAGAAGGGGCGCTGCAGGATGCCGGCCGGGAAGACCATTTGGTTCTTGGTGGGGGTGTAGTAGGCGTTGACCGTCGACGGAGGCATACCTGGCGAAGAGGTCAATTTATGGGTCACTTTGGGTCATTTGGGACATTTTGGTCATTTGGTCCGTTTTGGGACAATTGGGTCATTTTGGGTTACATTTAGGTCATTGTGTACTTACTCCAGGTGGTCTTGTTGACCGGTTCGTTGATCTTTTCCAGGTTCTTCTTGAGGTTGAAGTAGCTGATGTGGATGTTGTTCTCGAAGTACTGGTCCCGTCTGATGGTGAGGTTCTGGAAGCGTTCGTCCAGCTGGTTCATGTCCTTCACGAAGTCCGGGTAACCTGGCGAAGCAAAATCGAATTGAACATACACCTGCAGGTCCAAGATTGTCCAAGACTGTCCAAGACTCTGCAAGACTCTTCAAAACTGTCCAAGACTGTTCAAGACTGTCTAAGACTCTCCAAGACTCTGCAAGACTCTTCAAAACTGTCCAAGACTGTTCAAGACTGTCCAAGACTCTCCAAGACTCTGCAAGACTCTTCAAAACTGTCCAAGACTCTTCAAGACTCTGCAAGACTCTTCAAAACTGTCCAAGACTGTCTAAGACTCTCCAAGACTCTGCAAGACTCTTCAAAACTGTCCAAGACTGTTCAAGACTGTCTAAGACTCTCCAAGACTCTGCAAGACTCTTCAAAACTGTCCAAGACTGTTCAAGACTGTCTAAGACTCTCCAAGACTCTGCAAGACTCTTCAAAACTGTCCAAGACTGTTCAAGACTGTCTAAGACTCTCCAAGACTCTGCAAGACTCTTCAAAACTGTCCAAGACTGTTCATGACTGTCCAAGACTCTCCAAGACTCTGCAAGACTCTTCAAAACTGTCCAAGACTGTTCAAGACTGTCCAAGACTCTCCAAGACTCTGCAAGACTCTTCAAAACTGTCCAAGACTGTTCAAGACTGTCTAAGGCTCTCCAAGACTCTGCAAGACTCTTCAAAACTGTCCAAGACTGTTCAAGACTGTCTAAGACTCTCCAAGACTCTGCAAGACTCTTCAAAACTGTCCAAGACTGTTCAAGACTGTCTAAGACTCTCCAAGACTCTGCAAGACTCTTCAAAACTGTCCAAGACTGTTCAAGACTGTCTAAGACTCTCCAAGACTCTGCAAGACTCTTCAAAACTGTCCAAGACTGTTCAAGACTGTCTAAGACTCTCCAAGACTCTGCAAGACTCTTCAAAACTGTCCAAGACTGTTCAAGACTGTCTAAGACTCTCCAAGACTCTGCAAGACTCTTCAAAACTGTCCAAGACTGTTCAAGACTGTCTAAGACTCTCCAAGACTCTGCAAGACTGTCCAAGACTGTCCAAGACTGTCCAAGACAGTCCAAGACTGTCCAAGACTGTCCACGACTATCAAAGACTGTTCAAAATTCCCCAAGACTGTCCAACTCACCAATCATATCTGATATGGAATCAGCCTTGTCTATGGCAACTTTCCTGGTTTCCTCGTCCATCCAGTTCAAATTCCTGAAATTGTCCTTGAAAGCGTTGCGCACGTTGTTGATGATCTCCTCGGCTTGCGTCTTGGAGTTCTGGTCGAACACCTCCCGCACGAAGATGGCTCCGATGGCGAAGCCTGAGAAAGAAGTACAATTGGACAACGGTGTTCAATTCGGAGCCGCACCGGCTCTCATACCTAATACCGAATTGGTGTCTTGAATGCAGTACCTCCATTGGGGTTCCTCGCCGCCTCCTGAACCCATTAGAGCCGTCCTCAAGCCTTTGTAAGCGTCCCTGAAGGCTTTGGACAGGCACACGGTGAACACTCTAACCGTTTGCCACACCATGTAGTTGTTCAGGATGCTGCAAGAGTACCAAATTTGATTTCTAAGGCTCCCAAGAGTACCAGTTCTAAGGCTTCTAAGAGCACCAAATGAGTTCTAAGGCTCCCAAGAGCACCAAATTGGAGTCTAAGGCTCCCAATAGTACCAAATTGGAGCCTAAGATTCCCTACAGTACTAAGTTGAAGTCTAAGGCTTCCAGGAGCACCAAATTGAATTCAAAGGCTCTCAAGAGCACCAAATTGAGTTCTAAGGCTTCTAAGAGCACCAAATTGAGTTCTAAGGCTTCTAAGAGCACCAAATTGAGTTCTAAGGCTTCCACTAGTACCAAATTGAGTTCTGAGCCTTCCACCACGATCAAACTTACATTTTCCCTTCCAAGGTTTTGTTGTACTCCTTCACCAGCAAGGTCAGGTTGCCCAGGTACTCGGGCGCGTAGACCACCACCTCCTCCTTGTTGGAGATCTTCTTGTTCACCGTGCGCATGGCGTCCTCGAAGAACCTCCTCCAATCTATCTGTAAAGCAGATCATTGAGCTTCGCTAGGTTCATCTAGCTCGGCGCTCGAGGGGATCTTACGAACGGAGCCTTCAGCTGCAGATCGCCGATCTTCATCAGATGGTAGAGCTTCTCCTCGTCCCTGCGCATGTCGCTGGGCGTGGTGATGTTGGCCAACCTGGTCTCGAAGTCGATGACGTCTTTCATCTGGCGCTTGGTGGTGTTCAAATCGCCGCCAAGCAGCACGCCCACCTGCAAAGGAGACGTGTCCAAATGTGTTCAAAGGCTTCTTGGTGATGGTTCGGGTGAAAGCAGGAGAGTTGTTGGTGGTTCTAAGGCTTCCTCTGGTGGGGTTGTTGGCTTACCTTGGTCATGTAGTCCAAGTAGGCGTCCAGGATCTTCTGGTGCTCTTCGGTTTTGTTCAAATAGTTGTCCCTGGTGGGCAGGGTGAGGCCGCTTTGGTCGATCTGCAGGATGTGCCTGGTGGAGTTCTTGTCGTCTTCGCCTACTGCGTAGGAGAAGAGTCCACCTGCAATGGTACAAATCTAGATTTTGGACTCTATGGTGAGGTTCTTACCCCACCTATGTTGTATCTATTTTGGACGATCTGGGTGATGTTCTGCAGCGACCACCTCTCCGCATCGAACCCGCTCTTGGTGATGTTCCAGCCTCCGATCTTCCGCAGCAAGTCCAGCATGGGCTGCGCCCCCCTGGCCTCCATGGTATCGTTCACGTCCAAGCAGGACTCGTAGTACATCTTGGCCTTCTGCTCGGCCTTGGACTTCAGCGTGTCCATGGGCTGGTCCAGCACCCGCTTGATCACCAGCTGGTTCTGTTGCTCGAGCTTCATGAACGTGCCCCAGGTGCTCTTGGCGTCCGGTATGGGATTGGCCTTCACCCAGCCGTTGCAGCTGTACGAGTAGAAGTCCTCGCAGGGGTCCACGGCGGGGTCCAAGGCCTGCAGGATGTTGTTGGCTATCTGGATGCAGGACTTGTTGAGGCATTTTCCTGGAGTTTCCGGTATGATTATCATCTGGAAAACCAAACATTTTGAGGTCGTAGTACAGCAACAGCACCTTGGACAACACCTGGTGCAGCACCTAGTTCAACTAGTACAGCACCTAGTCCAACTAGTACTGCAACTAATCCAATTAGTACAGCACCTGGTCCAACTAGTACAGCACCTAGTCCAACTAGTACTGCAACTAATCCAATTAGTACAGCACCTGGTCCAACTAGTACAGCACCTAGTTCAACTAGTACAGCACCTGGTCCAACTAGTACAGCACCTAGTCCAACTAGTACTGCAACTAATCCAACTAGTACAGCACCTGGTCCAACTAGTACAGCACCTAGTTCAACTAGTACAGCACCTAGTCCAACTAGTACAGCACCTAGTCCAACTAGTACTGCAACTAATCCAACTAGTACAGCACCTGGTCCAACTAGTACAGCACCTAGTTCAACTAGTACAGCACCTAGTCCAACTAGTACTGCACCTAATCCAACTAGTACAGCACCTAGTCCATCTAGTACAGCACCTAGACCATCTAGTACAGCACCTAGACCAACTAGTACAGCACCTAGTCCAACTAGTACAACACCTGGTGGAGCATTTGGTGGAGTACTTGGTGGAGCACCTGGTGTAGCACCTGGTGCTCTATTGGACACTTTTGGCTTACCCTGCTCTCTTCGAGCCTGTGCTCGGTGACGTGCAGGATGACGGCCAGAATGAAGACCACGAAGAGGAGGATGCCCACCAGGATGAGCAGGACCTTCTCCAGAGGGGACCGGAGTTGCCAGACGGTACCGCCGGCGTGGTACCGTATGTGGGTGGTACTCCTGCTCAGGCCTTCGCTCAATTGCACGCTGTTGACGCTCTCGTCGTCGGCGAAGTCTGCGTTGGTATATCTAGTCATCTGTGCAACGGAGATGGATAAATATAGAGATAGAAAATGGTTGTTTGTGTGTAAAAAACGTCAAACGTCAAACAACACATGTCAAACGTCAAACTTCATAAGTGAAACGTCAAATGTCAAACGCCAAACCTGATGCGTCAAATGTCAAACTTCACACGCGTCAAAAGTCAAACGTCAAGCAGACGCGTTTAGATGAATAAAATTGTTTGTAACGTTTAAAGTATCTAGTATGTCTATGAAATTCGCAATAACTATCATTTTATGTGTGTATACCACATTAAAATAGTCTCCGGGGAGCCGTCTAGTCGAGGATTAAAATTTACGAGATGTTAAAACTTGCGTACAATTTACAATTATTAAAGTAATAGAGAAGTTTACAAATGCATATGGGGTGTATTTTGTAAATATACTCACGTTTTTGAGACCGAATAACCGACGTAGCAACGCCATTTTGTCGCATTGAGAGCACTAAAACTCAATCAAGTAGGCACCCGGCTGATATGATCAAGTAAGCGTAGAAGCCATTTTATTATTAGCGCGGCAAACTAAATATTTATATAGCGCTAAAAGTTAATAAGTTGATCCGTTTAATATCCCGTCTGTGTTATCTTATTTATTCAACGCGTTTGAACTAATAAACGAAAATATATTACAAAATGTAATACGTATTAGCGAATAAATGTGATTAAATGTTAGCGCGAGCCGGGGCCTACTGGATAAAAATAGAAAAAATGGCGCATTCGATTCGATTCGATTTGTTTGTAATATAATCTAGTGGGTTTTGACGGGGTCACAATTGACGCGTTTGTTTTTATGTATGTATACAGGAGTTCTCAATTGGGATAATGGTCGCGGCTTGCCTTGATACTGTGTTTAATTTTAATTCAATTGATGTCCATCCTCTGCTGATGCACTAATAGAATTATTCGATGCGATTTTATTCGTGTCAATTGTCGAAAATGTCATGTGTCATGTGTCAAGTTTTAGTTGAATTCGTCCCGGCGTGGCAAGTTTGAATTGAAATGGTGTTTTCGCGGGTATTGTGATTTTGCTGACCTTTTTTTTATATGTCAAAAGTGTCATTTGTCAAGCTTAAATTGAATTTGTAATGGCGTTTTCGCGGGACTTACTTTTTGACTTACTGAATTCTTCAAATGTGACAATTGTCATTTTATACGTCAAATATGTCAACTGTCAAATATAAATTAAATTCGTCATGACATTTTCGCGGCTAATACGATTCTACTAACTATTTTTTCGACAAATTTTAAGCTTTTTGATACCTGAGAAGGACGTCTATTCCCATTAGCTACTACAATCACAGCAGGATTCATTTTTATTTATTCACTATATTTACTCGTTTCAAAAAAAAAACTAAATTAATAAATAAATTATCTACACTATCATTTTACAACGCCTACTAGTATCTACATGAAAAAAATTATTAAATGAATATTTCTCGATAAAATCGGCCCCTTCCCATTCGGCCCGCTAACCAAAACTAAACCAACCAGCCTCCTGGGATTGGACAAATAGGATAATACTTCTGACGTCACGAACCGTCATTATTTGCGAATAAAATTAACGATATCGCCTTGACACTCATACTAAATTGAACGTTTTCGATACAAAAAAATCAATTAAAATAAATAGGAAGAAAACAAAAAAAAAATAATCGCCTAATTACAACCAGCAGGATAATTATTTTTAGCTATAACTAATTAGGATTTTAATTGTGTGCACGTTTTAGTTAAATTCGTAGTTAAATTGTTTATTGTTCACCGTAGGGAAAATTTCCTATATGAACAAATCGTCAATTTGTATGTATATTAAATTAGCAATAATTTTGTTATACATTTATAGTTAATAATAGTTTAATAATAATAATATTATTAATAAATAACGAGCAGTCTAGCTTAATAAATGCGTAGAAATTATATACAAGAAAATTTATTTTTTATGGGACACTCTGTATATATACAGCATTAAGCCTACTCTGATTTATTTGAAATTAATTCTACTGTCATTATCGAGCAAATTAATTCAATTAATAAGCGAATTTTTAGAGTATTTTGCATCACCCTGTATATATAAAATATCGACCTCGAATTTAAGGAAGTTTCCTTCAAAAAAACCCGCAAAACGGTACATATTTCTCATACAACATACAACAATCTATTATTAGCTTACATAACAATAATATTTGTACCTATCATCATTAAACGATCGAATAATTAAAGCCATACAATTAGCATATTAGGTACATACATCGAGTTACCTGCCTATTAAAACGATCAACGAAAAATCGCTTACCTTCACGCTCATCGCTCTATCTGGGTGCAAGGCACACGCGATTTTTCCGGGTTTGTTTTCGGTTGTTTTCCCCGGCTGTTTTTCCTGGACACTTGATGTCGACGCCCTGTGGAAGACGACGCCTGCGACGCCGGCGACTGCACTCTCTCTCTCTTTCTCTCTCGCTCTCTCTCTCTCTCGCACGCATACTAGCTGTTTTTCTCTCGCTCTCTTCTACGGTTGCTTGATTATCGATCCGGCCCGGAGCCGGTTTAGTTGCATCTTGCACTTGCAATTTGCAATTGCAGTTGTTGGTGTTTTATTATTCGTTTTGCTCTTAGAGGGAAGTTCTTTGCGAGGGAAATCTTAGGAGGTGGTGGTGCGTTTGATGTACGGTAAAAGGCCGGTTGGCGTTTCTTCGAGGAATTACCTATGGTTGTGTTGATGTTGTAGAGAAAATGGGCTGTAATATTGAAGCATTTGGTTGAATTTGGTTTAATTACGAGTATTTTGTACGAAAAGAAGTTGTGTGTATTCATTACAATGTAGTAGTATGATTTGAATAATGGCGGGAGTTAGTTTGACGTTTTGTTATTAGAAAAAAGAAGAAGAAAAGGGATTGTTGGATTTTTCGGTGACGCAAAAGATTATATTGATGTTTTTTGTTGAATAATATACAAATTATGTCTCGCGTTTAATTTTTATGTCTTTTTACAATCTACAATTCAAGTTGAAGAGAAATTTGTTGACTACTGAAAAAGTAACAGGCCACCTACCAAATCGAACATTCTGCAAATCTCTGCTTCCATGAAATGACACTAATGACAGCTGACATATATTACATAACCACACAATTCTGTTGTTATGTTGTTGCCTTTTTCGAGGTTACGCGGCGAAAAATTCAGAAATTACTCCACAAATCTGCTGAAATTCGTACCGAAATGCAGCGAGGCGAGCCGCCAAGACATCGAGGCTTTAAGACGGTTCATAAACGAGTCCAACGACATCCTGGTGCTCACCGGAGCCGGTATCTCAACCGAATCGGGTACGCAGCCACTTCTTAAAAACAAATCTAGATACCACTGGAAGTTGTATATTACAGGTATACCCGATTATAGATCGGAAGAAGTAGGCCTGTACGCCCGAACCAACCACAAACCCATCCAACACCAAGAATTCTTGCAGCACCCGCACATCAGACGGAGATACTGGGCGAGGAACTTCGTGGGCTGGGACACCTTCTGCTCGAGGCAACCCAACCCCGTGCACTACTCCATAGCCAACTTAGAACTCGATTTACACAAAGTGCGTAGCCAATCGTACGCTCGAAAGAGTATTCATTTTAACCGGCCTGTTTCAGGTGAGCTGCGTAGTCACCCAGAATGTGGACAATTTACACTACAAAGCGGGTAGTGAGAGGGTTATTGAGCTACATGGTAGCGCATACAGGGTGATTTGTTTGAATTGCCGTAGAGTTTACGATAGGCAATCGATACAAGAGGAGCTGCGGGAAGCCAACCCCCATATGCCCGAAACTGCTACCATGATAAGACCCGATGGGGATGTTGATATACCGCAAGTATTTATTACGTTATTAGTACACTCCAGTACTCCTGAAAAGCCCCATTTCCTTCTTACGTAGCTCCTTTATATACAATCGTAGAGGCTCGAGTTAGAGGTAATTTGATCGGGGATTGTTTCAGGAGGCTGTGGAGGGGTTCAAGCCGCCTTTGTGCTCGTCCTGTAACAAGGTGCTGAAGCCCGATATAGTTTTCTTCGGGGATAATGTGCCTAAGGAAAGGGTGCGAGCCGTGAGACATGCTGTAACATCGAGTGATGCTCTGCTGGTTTTGGGGACCAGCTTATCGGTGTTTTCGAGTTACAGGATAGTGCTGCAGGGTGTGGAAGAGAAGAAGAAGATGGCTATGGTAAATATAGGGAAGACGAGGGGTGATGGGGTGTTTGGTTTGAGGGTGAGTGCTAGATGTGGTGATGTATTGCCGAGGATTTGTTGATTAGGGGGTGTAAAATGGTATAAAAAATGTTGTTTTTGGAGTAGATTTATTTTTGTTATTTTACAATAAAATATAGAAGGATTTTTGTTAACGTTTCACAGTAAAAATACAATAAGATGTTTGATACTCTGTTTCGAGATAAAAATGATATATATTTATTTATTTTATACAATACATTCGTTTACTTACAGTTTTTTTTTTAATAAATAAACTATCTCGTAATATCAAAACGCTCGATAAATAAATATTTACGTTTTAGGAATCACATAAATTGTTTTAAGTGTCATCACATTTTTTTTTCTTCTTAAAAACATGCTAATTTATTTGACGATAAAACAAATAAATACACCAATTAAAAATTAGAAATAATTAACGATATATAATAGATGATAATTTTTCTCTTACATAATCTACACTAAATTCTCTCTAATGAGCAACAATGGGTCGTATCTGAACGTTCGAAATACAAATAGCACCTTCGTTATATCATATTAGTACAAAATATATATATTTATTTATTTATTTATCGAACAAATGGGATTTAATTATGTGAAAACAGGAACTTCGATATCGTTTTTTTTATACATTTACGTAGGATATGGGAGCTTCCTGAGATCCGTACTAGTTGTCAAAAATACTCGATGGGAGTTTCTAATATAAATTTACCACGCAAATGCGACCCAATGTTACACTGTTACTCGATTTACGTTACTAAATTGTTCTCACCCGGCTATTTTTTGGCACGTTTTACGGTAATTTGCGTTCAAATTAAAAGAGGTAATAGATCAGGTTTAGTACGAAAAACGAAATTTAGTGCTATAGTCATTATCTAGGTATCTAATCATTCTATTATACCCGACGGTCGCATCACTTGGCACTGACGTCACTGTTCATACAGAGCTATCATTGGTGGGTGATACTTTATGACAGGTAATAGAGCGCCGTGATTGGCTAGACTCGGTGACGTCAGTGCCAAGTGATTCGGCCTTCGTATAAGGGCTTCGATAAATACACACCCTCTTCGTGCATGTACTCTAGATTTCTAATTAACAAACCTAATTCGTTGATTTTTAGTACACGCACTTTTGTACTACCTGTTCAAGAATGCATTTGTACGAAAATAATATAAAAAAATACAACCCTCTCGCTACAAATCCTCCATCTTGGTACAAAAATAATCTTCCTACGCTCGCATCGAATCGCATCCCCATCGCTCCTTCGCCTCATTTCATTTATTTTCGATCAAAATCTGCAACTGGTGCACCAGGTCCCTGGCCAGCTTCAGCACCGACTGCACGTTGTGCCTCTCCGCCATCTCTGCAACCCCAAACTCTACATTTATACTTTACAGCCGCATTAATATTACCGTTAAAAAACTTAATTATATCCGTGAAATCCATCCCGTTGGAGAGGATGATGTCCCGGTAGGTCTCCAGCAAAGCCAGCGCCAGGAACAGCACGAAGTGGCTCGAGGCCACTTGTTGCGCAGCCCATATCACCTCCCAGGTGGCGTTCACGTCCGGGTACATCAGCTCCCTTTTGAAATCCAGCAAAAACCACCTGGAAACCCACAATTATCAACACCCCCAGGTGGTGGTACATCAATAACCCACCGATAACAGAAGTAGAAATGGGTGTAATCCCCGTGGGCGTGCATCAGCTCGTACATTTCCGCATCGAGTATCTGTATGAGCGATCTCATGTTGGCGAAGTGACAGTCCATGGCGTTGCCGTTGGGGAAGTTCTCCACCATGCGTTCCATGAGATGGCAGAAGCAGGCGTACGTCAGGGATTCGTCGTTGAAGATGACCAGCAGGGGGGCCACCAGGTCGCACATGCCCTGCATGTAGCCGATGTCCAGGTGCTCCCACACGTAGCTGAAAGAACCAGGAGGTCGTTAGATAGGCGGCGGTGATTGGAGAGTGGTACTCACGTGCACATGACGTTGCGCAGCTTGTCTAGGTTCTCCTTTTCCGTGAAGTACCAGTAGTTCCTATCGCAGCGCTGCACGTCTTTTTCGATGCGGTGCAGGTTCAGGCCGAAGGTTTCGAGGAGTTCTTGCTGTGGAAGCGGTGGATTTTTATCAATATTCAGGGGATATTTGAGCTGTTATTCACTACGTATAGGCAACACTCATTACACACGTGCGTGGCCAACTTCATGGGAGTTGAAGAAATCAATATGGCGGACGTATTTCGCGAAAATTATTAATCATCGAATAACTCTACCATCCGATATGTATTGAATAGTGTAAGTGAATAATTTTGTTAATAGTATTTATCGTTAAGTTTATATAGTCGAATTTTTGATCGAAGTTTCGTGAAATCCGAAATATCGAGTTCAATTTCTACGTGTGCAATATCAACAAATTCACTAATTTGCTAGCCATTATTTGAAAGACAAAACTGGTACCTCGTTGGTGAGCTCATCTTGCACCTAATGCATTATTTATACCCAATTTAAATGAGTTTTTTAAGTAACAAAAATTCACTACGTATAGGCAACACTCATTACACAAGTGGCCAACTTCAGGGGAGTTCAAGAAATCAATATGGCGGACGTATTTCGCCAAAAATTATTAATCATCGAATAACTCTACCATCCGATACGTATCGAATAGTGTAAGTAACTAATTTTGTTAATAGTATTTATCGTTAAATTTATATAGTCGAATTTTTGACCGAAGTTTCGTGAAATCCGAAATATCGAGTTCAATTTCTACGTGTGCAATATCAACAAATTCACCAGATTTGCTAGCCATTAGTTGAAAGACAAGACTGGTAGCTCGTTGGTGAGCTCATCTTGCACCTAATGCATTATTTACACCTAATTTAAATGAGTTTTTTAAGTAACAAAAATTCACTACGTATAGGCAACACTCATTACGCTTACGCTGTAGATGCCTCCGTTCGAGCTGGCTGGTGATACGCAATTCGATCTAGCAGGCGATGCCAGTCCGTGGGTTTCTATGCAAGTGTCCAACGAGGAGTTGTTCTCTTCGGTGACGGCGTCCAGGTTCGTTATTCTAGGACTCTCGTTACCTAGAATGTACGTATAATAAGTACTAAAATAACGATTTTGTGAGTAATAGAGGTACCTAAGCTGCATATATCCACGCTGGCGTTGATCACCACCACGTTGTGAATGAAATCCTTCAATTCCTCGTTGATGGTGAGGTCTTCCTCCGGTTTATTCGAACTAGAATCATCTTCTGGCCTATTCGAATCCTCTTTTACCCCCGTGTTATCTTCCTCTTCCTCGTCGCTCACGTACTTAATCGTATTCTGTCTCGTTTTCTTCGAATGGCCCTCTTCCGTAGAGTCTTCGTCTTCGTCGCTTATCCTCTCATCTTCGAATACCTGTCGCAAAAATGCAAATAATTATCGAAAATTCACTACGTATAGGCAACACACATTACACACGTGGCCAACTTCAGGGGAGTTCAAGAAATCAATATGGCGGACGTATTACGCGAAAATTATTAATCGAATAACTTTACCATCCGATATGTATCGAACAGTGTAAGTAAATAATTTTGTTAATAGTATTTATCGTTAAGTTTATATAGTCGAATTTTTGATCGAAGTTTCGTGAAATCCGAAATATCGAGTTCAATTTCTACGTGTGCAATATCAACAAATTCACTAATTTGCTAGCCATTATTTGAAAGACACGACTGGTACCTCGTTGGTGAGCTCATCTTGCACCTAATGCATTATTTATAAATAATTTAAATGAGTTTCTTAAGTAACAAAAATTCACTACGTATAGGCAACACTCATTACACACGTGGCCAACTTCAGGGGAGTTCAAAAAATCAATATGGCGGACGTGTTTCGCGAAAATTATTAATCGTCGAATAACTCTACCATCCGATATGTATTGAATAGTGTAAGTAAATAATTTTGTTAATAGTATTTATCGTTAAGTTTATATAGTCGAATTTTTGATCGAAGTTTCGTAAAATCCGAAATATCGAGTTTAATTTCTACGTGTGCAATATCAACAAATTCACTAGATTTACTAGCCATTAGTTGAAAGACAAGATTGGTACCTCATTGGTGAGCTCATCTTGCACCTAACGCATTATTTATACCTAATTTAAACGAGTTTTTTATGTAACAAAAATTCACTACGTATAGGCAACACTCATTACACGTAGCTAACTTCATTACCTCGTTGGTGAGCTCCTCTTGCACAGCAGGCGGCGCCTGTTCCCCCGAAGTACTCTCGCTGCTCAATTTAGCTATAGCATGCGCCTGGTTCTCCTTATCCCGTTGCTTCACGATGGCCTCGACCGCCAGCCATTCGGACATCGTATTCTCGTAACTACAAACACACTAATTACGCCACAAACTTTACGCACATTTTCGACAACTATACGCTTGTCTGGTCTCCTCCCCGAGCTCGTCCCGCTGCTCGGCGGTGCTGCCAAACTTATAGTGCCCCAACAAATAGGGCCAGATCTCGTTGCGCAGCTCCTGCGCTATGCCCCCGAAGTAAGTCAGCCGGTACACCTCCGTGTAGTCGGACACCACGCCGTTGGTGCACAGCTCCCGCCACTTGGCGGCGGTGATGCCGTCGCCGGCCCCGTCCCCGGCCACTATCTTGGCGTTCACCAGCCCGCTGAGATGCGTCCGCACGGTGGACAGGTGCCTGCAGTACGCCAGCCACCCGTAGAAGGCCCTAGCGAGAACAGTACGTACAATGCCAATGCGGCGTGCTAACGAAGCGCCCGGTTACCTGGATATGATCTGCCGCTTCATGGAATCGCAGACGGCTTGTACGACTACGCTAGGCGGGCTGTCGGGGGCCGCTTGATCGATGCTGAAGCTCTTGGTGGAGCTCTCCGAGCTGGTGCTGGTGCTGCCCAATTGGGCTCTTGCTTGGACTTTCGTCGGTAGAGAGGCGTTGGTGTCCATCAGTTCGTTCCTTTTGACTGGTTATTACTCGTTAATAATGGTACTGTATAGTACTGGTAGTACTTACGCATGTCGGTGTGATTGCAGGCGTTGTCGATGATACGGAAAACGTAGTCTTTGGAAGTTTCTTCGGTTTCGGTGAGGGCCGGCAGAGGTCGCCTCCGTTTGGTGTAGTTTTTGCCGGAGCGCTGCGACCATAGAGGAGGATCTAGCCGGCCGTGGGGTAAGAGGCCGGTTTCTACGCAGCTCAGGAAAGCCAACATATGACCGCCTGTATTGATAAACGAGTACGAATTAGGACTGTTTTTAAGTTAAAGTTGTAGTAAATAATTAAATAGTACCTTTAGGGAAGTGTATGGGTGGCCTTTGTACGCCATCTTGCCCAACTAGGATGACAGTTCCCCCGATTTCGCTGTCTTGATGACAGTGTACGTATACTATATCATCTAGTCGCACGTTTAAAGCGTACTCCCAAAAAATACTGGAATATAAATAACAGACGAAATGATTGATATAAACGCAATTATCTAGTACTATAATAAACCTTTTATCCTGCGATTCGTCCACGAAACCGTTCATCAACTGATTAGGCGTCCATTTTATGGCCAAACCTTGCGCCATCTGGTGCAAACTCAAATACCTACAACATAACAAAGCGTTAGTGCATTTATACAGGATGTCTCATTCAAACTATCTACTAATGAATACTCGAATATTGTAGAAAAAACGTTTCTTTATCGTTTTTGGAGAGTCGAAAATTTTCGAAAATCGCTTCATTTTCAAAATATTTTGAGTTTTTGTTCATGTAATAATATTACAACTTTAGTTCACAAAATTTTAATTATCTCGAAAATTAATTGAGATAGCAACGTGCTGTTTTCGTTATTTGGTAGAAAAAACGTTTCTTTATTATTTTTGAAGAGTCGAAAATTTTCGATAATCGCTCAATTTTCGAGATATTTAGAGTTTTTGTTGATATAATAATAGTACAACTTTAGTTCACAAAATTTGAATTATCTCGAAAATTAATTGAGATAGCAACGTGCCGTTTGTGTTATATAGTAGAAAAAACGTTTCTTTATCGTTTTTGGAGAGTCGAAAATTTTCGAAAATCGCTCAATTTTCGAGATATTTCGAGTTTTTGTTGATGTAATAATATTACAACTTTAGTTCCCAAAATTTGAATTATCTCGAAAATTAAATGAGATAGCAACGTGCCGTTTGTGTTATATAGTAGAAAAAACGTTTCTTTATCATTTTTGGAGAATCGAAAATTTTCGAAAATCGCTCAATTTTCGGGATATTTTGAGTTTTTGTTGATGTAATAATATTACAACTTTAGTTCACAAAATTTGAATTATCTCGAAAATTAATTAAGATAGCAACGTGCCGTTTGTGTTATATAGTAGAAAAAACGTTTCTTTATCATTTTTGGAGAGTCGAAAATTTTCGAAAATCGCTCAATTTCCGAGATATTTCGTGTTTTTAATGACCTAATAATATTGCGAATCTACTACTAAATACTCGAATTAATCTACCCCCCACTCACCCGGGTATGGGTTTGGCTAGATCCGAGTTGACGGGCAACACGAGCACGTTGTTCTTGCCGAACAACAACGTCGCCTTGTTGTTCTGGTGCAAGGTCTCCACGTAATCCTTGGCGATTTGCTGCGTCGAAGATCGATTCGAGTGAGTGTCCTCCGAGCTGGTGTTCAACGACCTCCGGAAGTTCAGTATGGGGCGGCGCACCGACGGCGGCGTCGAATGGCCGCTCGATATCCGGTGCCTTTGTACCTGGAGATTAATCGATTAATAATCGATTGATTTTAGAGGCGAAAAAAATCGAAAATAGCGTACCAATTCGTCTGCTGGCGGATCGGTCCAGAAATGGTCCTGGTTCTTCATTTTGGTGTAGTCCAAAGCGCAGGGGCCCATCATCAGGGAGCTCAATATAGTGCCGTATTCTGCGTCAGCCACCAGGGCGTCTTTGTCGTAGTATTTGTGCGCGTTGCTCACCAAATAATCGATTATTTTCGCCAGGTGTTTGTCGAACAACGCCAATCTTGAAAACGTGTACAAAGATAGTAAAAGGCCACACTGCGCTAGCTAGATGAATCTAGTTACTCACCGTATCCACAGGTACTTGGGCAGGGGGTTGGCGGGTAGAGAAGGGTTCTTCTTCAAAGCCGGTTTGGTGACACTGTCGCTGCTGCTGGAGGATCTCCGGTTGGGGTCGCAATTTTCGATTTCTTCCACCTTCTTGGATATCACTCCGGCTTCTGGACAATGTTTGGCTATCTTGTGCAGCAGCGCCGTGGTGGAGGAGGTCTTGAAAAGACCTAGTGCACGTCTACGCAAACCTACGACATATCAACACGAAAATTGCAATTATCTCGAAAATAAATCGAGATAGCAACGTGCTGTTTGTGTTGTATTGTAGAAAAATCGTTTCTTTATCGTTTTTGGAGAGTAGAAAATTTTCGAAAATCGCTCCATTTTCGAGATATTTCGGGTTTTTAATGATGTAATAATATTACGGGTTTAGTTTATAAAATTGCAATTATCTCGAAAATAAATCGAGATAGCAACGTGCTGTTTGTGTTGTATTGTAGAAAAATCGTTTCTTTATCGTTTTTGGAGAGTAGAAAATTTTCGAAAATCGCTCCATTTTCGAGATATTTCGGGTTTTTAATGATGTAATAATATTACGGGTTTAGTTTATAAAATTGCAATTATCTCGAAAATAAATCGAGATAGCAACGTGCTGTTTGTGTTGTATTGTAGAAAAATCGTTTCTTTATCGTTTTTGGAGAGTAGAAAATTTTCGAAAATCGCTCCATTTTCGAGATATTTCGGGTTTTTAATGATGTAATAATATTACGGGTTTAGTTTATAAAATTGCAATTATCTCGAAAACAAATTGAGATAGCAACGTGCCGTTTGTGTTATGTTGTAGAAAAAACGTTTCTTTATCGTTTTTGGAGAGTCGAAAATTTTCGAAAATCGCTCAATTTTCGAGATATTTCGGGTTTATAATGATGTAATAATATTACAACTTTAGTTCCCAAAATTTGAATTATCTCGAAAAATAATTGAGATAGCAACGTGCTGTTTTCGTTATTTGGTATAAAAAACGTTTCTTTATCATTTTTGGAGAGTACAAAATTTTCGAAAATCGATCAATTTTCGAGATATTTCGGGTTTTTAATGATGTAATAATATTACGGGTTTAGTTTATAAAATTGCAATTATCTCGAAAACAAATTGAGATAGCAACGTGCCGTTTGTGTTATGTTGTAGAAAAAACGTTTCTTTATCGTTTTTGGAGAGTCGAAAATTTTCGAAAATCGCTCAATTTTCGAGATATTTCGGGTTTTTGTTGATATAATAATAGTACAACTTTAGTTCACAAAATTTGAATTATCTCGAAAATTAATTGAGATAGCAACGTGCCGTTTGTGTTATATAGTAGAAAAAACGTTTCTTTATCATTTTTGGAGAGTACAAAATTTTCGAAAATCGATCAATTTTCGAGATATTTCGGGTTTTTAATGATGTAATAATATTACAACTTTAGTTCACAAAATTTGAATTATCTCGAAAATTAATTGAGATAGCAACGTGCTGTTTTCGTTATTTGGTATAAAAAACGTTTCTTTATCATTTTTGAAGAGTCGAAAATTTTCGAAAATCGCTCAATTTTCGAGATATTTATAAATTTCTTCATACCTTGCGAAAGACAAGCCTCTACAGCCCCACACAGGGACGTCACGCTGCCGCTCTCCTCGTGCACAAACTTCCTGGTGACAGACTCCTCCATGACCTGCTTGACTTCCTTCTTCACGCTGGCGATGAGCCGCTCCTTGTACTCTTTATCTACAAAACACAACTCGGAATTAAATCCATATTGTAGACGAGTATTTAACCTGGAGGAAACTCACCGTTTTGCGACATCTTCTCCACAGTGTCGACGTGCAACTGGTGTAAATAAATCAACGAATCGCCCGGCAGGAAGCGAGGCCGATAAGATATCTAATTCGTGTATTTTCTGGTCTCAAACCGCGTCCATGATGTTTTAGTTTTATCCTTGAATGGTCCACCTTGAAAAATCGATCGAGTAGGCGGCGCGCGCCGCGACGCGCGTCTCCGTTGAGAGGAGGGGGAGGCTTAAAGCACGCTCGATTTATAAGCAAAAAACTATATTTAAAGTATATATATATAAAAAAAAATGTAACAAAATTTGTCTTTTTCTTGTAGTAACTTATAAGTGAATTCGTCTAATTAATTAATATGTACTTTCGATCAATTGACGCCTAGTTAAATTAATACACAAATAAATAGTTCATTTTTCGTCTTTTGTAACGCATCATCTTAAATCGTATCAATAAAATCGAATTAACAGTTTAAATCGTAATGATTAATAATTAATAATTAACAGTCGAGAATCTCTATCACACTTCTTGTAAATGCTTAGAAACAGCTAGCGATTTGAACGGTTCGGACCACATCCTCCTCAAATCACCCTAGAACAAAAAAATACACCACATTATTAACCACACTTTGGTATGTTGGTCTCATAATAAAGGCTATACAGCCACTCAAAAATTTGATGGGAATAAAATGCCACTAAATAGTGGCTGTATACTCTTTATTATGAGACCAATATATTATGTATGACCCATTTTTGGATTCTACTCGATGAGCTGATTCCAAAAAGGGGTTACACTTGATATATTGGTCTCATAATAAAAGCTGTACAGCCACTCAAAAGTTTGAAGTGAATAAATGTACCTATTTAGTGGCTGTACAGCCTTTATTATGAGACCAAGACATCATCAAGTGTGACCCATTTTTTGGTGCCAAAGGCTATACATAAATACTCAATACATTCGACCGAGACTGTACGAACAATTTATTACCTTCAGATACGCCATGGTGAGCAAAGGCAGCAACGTAAAGGGCACCAGATACAACAGAGCGGGCTGGGCGGCCTTGAACAGCTCAGACGTCACGGTGGCAGTCAACAAACCCAGGAAATAACCCAACAGCGAACAATGAAAGTAAGTCAGTCTGGAGCCGGTCAAACCTTGCGATTTCCTATAAGCATCGTACCGTAACACAAAGCACAACAACAAACCTGGCATCACTATATCACCTAAACCTACAACACAATTTATTACTCATTATTATCCAATATCTTTTTGATACTTGAATATTTACCTAGCATACTGAAATGTCCTGAATTGTGAATGCAAGGGAACAGCAACTTCCCCGGCAGGCTGAGCTTCGGGGCTTCTTTAGCAACGCCGCCTATGTGCAATTTTCTAGCTACCATGCTCACCGGATTCTCCGCTGGTCTAGTCGCCACCTACGCAATTAATTAATTTATTAACCACTACAAATAACCATTTAATACACTCACTTTCACCATTACGTTGGTACTGAACACGTACGATGAAAAAAACACCCAAAACACATCGTATATCAACAAACCGGTCAGTAGTAAAGTAGATACTTTCAGGCTGGGTAGCCTTACGAAGGCTATAAAGGCTACGCATAACCCCATTCCCATGGCGTCCATCAAAAGCCAATGACCTTAAACAAACAACATAGAGCAAATAGAGCAACAATAGAGCAACAATAACTCACCTGTGAGCACCCAAATGCAAACGATGAACACAGACAACGAAAAGGAGAATATTTCGGCTGCGGTGAACCGCCCGCACATCCCGAACGATATTTTTTTACCATCCGAACAGGGCCCCAATATATACTGACACATGGGCAACAACAGGAACGCCAGGGCTACCGTCGCTATCACTAAAAACACCAAAATGTGCTCGTATTAACTTGGTATGATCTGCGATATACAATCGATAATCTCACCGGCAGTGCATATAGCGAACAACATCTGCATGGAATCGAAGAAGAAGAACATAATCAGCAGCGACACGCTGGCCCCCAGGGGCAAGCACAGCGCCTGCATGGTATCCAGAGTTTGTACGTTGTTCTCGTTGGGGCCGGCCTGCGGCGGGTTCAGCAGCGGGTTGGCCGCAGCCGCCCCGTTGGCCCGCTCCCTGGCCTCCTGCTCCATGTTCAGGCTGCGAAAGGAGCCGTAGACGATCAGCAGCATGGAGATCAGGAAGGTGGACACCCGGCTGGAGTCCATGATGGAGTAGGCCCATTGGTACTCGTCCGATTGCGGTTGGCTGTCTGCCATTAGGGCGAGGCCTCTGTTGACACTATCTAGAAGGCGAAGTTTGAATTGAGAATGTATTCGGTGTGATATGGCACGCGAGGTATTTGTTATTTTGTTGTTATCGAATGCGAAATAGTTTGTTCTTAACTGAAATATGTCGGTTCATCGGGTGTAGGAATTAATTAGCGGGCGATTGTTGTAAACAAACGGGTCACGAATTGAATATTAATATAGAGAAATTTGGCACTCTAGATTTGAGTTTCTAGCAGAGTGTACCACTTAAGACAATTAAAAACTCGTACAAATAAATTATATAACTCGAGTTGGGAATTAAACGCATCTTTACTTACTAACTTACATAACAATGATAGCGATTGTTGTTAAATTTAGCGTTAGAAAGAAGCTGAGTGGAAAAAAAATGGGAACGAATTTCAATTTGTTGCATTTTTACCTGATTATCAATAATGCTGTATTGGATTTAAGGCTACTGGCGCGGATGGTCATCACTGCTTTTTCGTGCGGGCCATCAGTGTAATGGACAACCGGGGTGATTCACTCGCAAAACTATTGTTTATTGGAATACCATCAACAAATGTTGTTTAACGCCGCCATGTTTAATAATCAAAATACAAAAACAGCTAGAGAAAAGCCCACGGAACGGCGAGATCGGGAGCGGGTGACACGGAACTCCAAGTTCAGAATGACAGTAATCGATGAAATAGTTGAATAATTTATAAGTAGCAGACGTAGCTTTGATCGAGCACGATAAAAGGCCGCGAATCGAGATAATTTTTTTTGACAAGTGACAAGTGACAAGTACGAGCAAGGTTAAAGTTTATTACAACATTCGCTTAGAATAATTAGGTATTTAAAAATGACGCACTCTAACGAATATCAGTATTTGGAATTGTTTTCGAACCTGCTCAGCATAATAACCGTATCGATATGCTTCGTATTAAAAATCCCGCAAATTTTAACCATCTTGAAAGTGAAAAACGCAAGGGGCATGAACATCATAGGCTTGCTAATGGAACTCAGCAGGTAACAGTAACAATAAAAAACTAATTAAATCACCTATTAATAATCAATTCCAGTTACACCATCATGATGTCGTACAACTTCCGCAGCGGCTACGCACTCTTAAGCTACCTCGAATACCCCATCATACTCATTCAAGAACTAATTCTCATATTCTTCGTACTCTACTACAAACAACTACTCAACAAATACAGCCTAATCGGTACAATAATCTACTGCACCACAGCGGCATCGTTTCTAGTAGGCCTCGTGCCGGCCGGCCTCCTGGCCTTTTTAGTAGTAAGTACACGGCCACTTGTAAATTCGCTTCAATACATGTCTAAATTGCAGCCTCTTTGTACCCCCATCGGCGCCTCTTCGAAGGTGGTGCAGCTCTACGAGATCCTGCGAACGAAGAACTCGGAATCGATCAGCGTGCTCACTTGGTTTATATCGGCCTTCACTAATTTCAGTACGTATTCATCCGGCCACTTCTTTTGATTGACACTAATTGTATTTTATACAGCTAGGGTGTTCACCATATGCGTGGAGTCCATGGATTTGACGTTGCTGTTGAATTTCTGCATTAATACGTTCTTGAGTAGCTCGGTGATGATCGCTGCGTATTGGTACAAACTTCCCGTTCGAACTAAAGCAGAGTAAACGGGGAGTTTTATTGTTAGTATTGTGCCATTTTAGATCTCTCTACATGTAATTCGGATATTATTTTTCTACTCTACTTGTAAGTGGTGTTGGGATACTTATTGTTTAATTGGGTATGTTAATTGTGATACGATTATGTTTGTTTTTTTACTATATTTTTATATATAAAATTGTTGTGAACTGCATTAATACGAACTAGTTTGTTTCGATTTTAATTGGTAAATCCAACAGTTTCCTAACGGCTTCTCCGTACTTCTCCAAAGTATACGTATTTTCACCTACAAACATTCGTAATTATTAATAAATTCACAACAATACAATTACTACCTTCGTTCATAAGTTTATCAACGGACTCGGCGTAAGCGCCGCCATTTTCGATCTCGCTGTACCCCTTTCCGAACATCTTTTCGATGCTCTCCTTCGACTTGTTCTTCAGCCAATCGTAATACTCCATATCGGCCTCCGACTTCAATTTCTCCCATTCCTCGACATTCTAAAAACAATTACATACAAATAAACCACCCAGACATATCCCCAACACCACTCACGTGCGACTCGTGATAGAGAGCGGTCACCAAATACAAAGCGTAATCCAAATTCTGCTTCTTCAACGGACACCGATCGGTTACGATAGTCACGAAATCGGTTTCTTCGTTGTACCGATCGCCGACCAATCGCAGAAACTTGTCCCTGGCCTTTTCGCTTAACCGCAAGCAGCCCAGCTTGAACCGCAACGTCACTATCCTGGCCAGAGGGTTGCGAATCGAAGGCGACGAGAAGCAGTAATCGCTCGACGTGATTTCCATCGGGAAGTGGCCGGCCACCTTTTCGTCGGAGTCCAAGTTCTTGGGCCACGGGGTGCAGAACTGCTTCAAAGCGTTGCATTGCCGTTCGATAACCGGGGGTGTAAGGTGTAGGAAATTGGGGATTTTCACCAGTTCTGCGTTGGCGTATTTGTTCGGCGGGGCTCCCCCTTTTTCCACGTAGCCCTGGCGTACTGGTAGAGGCACGGTGGCTGGGTGGAAGGACCTGGGGCCTGGCCAGACGGCGCCCCAATCTTGGTCTACTGGCATCGATTCGGATCTAAAATAGAGGAGATTGTGAGGTTATGTTTGTAGTTTGATGATTTATGTATATACCTTGGTGGTAGGATGTTTAGAGGTCTCGGTTGTCTGCGTTCTTGGAACCTTCCTTTGGGTTTTCTGATGTTGAGTACGCGGAATTCATCTGGAATTTAGCGCAGTGTAGTGGAGGGTAAATGATTAATTGTGTTAATACTAACCTCTTTTTTCCGCGCTAGTATCGGTGCTGGAATATCGTAGGCATAAACAGGTTTTTTCTATACTATTTCTTTCGATTAATCGGAATATTTTCAGCATTTTAGTTGGTTTTAGTTGCTAATTTGTAGGTTAGTTTTAAATGTCACTTGTCAGTAGCAAATATCAAAAATTGCATTAAGAAAAGAAGAAAAATTTGGTGCTTGAATACCTTATACGTAAAAGGCAGTATTTCTGAAAAACTGTCAAATCGCAGGAACGTCAAATTTCCTCCAATTATTTCCAATATTTGTGTCGTTGAATGTTTGTCAAAAGTTTTCGGGTACACTTTCGAGAAATACCCACCGATTTAGCGCGTCTCCGATACAAAACCACTACGAAGCCATCGAGTTAATTTTACGAATAAAAATCGACAATTTACAACCGCCACAATCAAGTAAGTCGCGATAAAAATTTAACCTTTATATTAAACGAGATAACGTTTTTTTTCGCCGTTGATTTTTCTCCATCGCCTCGCGATTATCCACCGAAAAAAAAAACCCTCCTTAACCAATTTACTATGCGAATCAAAGCAAGCCGAACGGGACTCTTACGTTGCGACACACAGCCAACTTTCACCTATTTATTTCGAGTACACAATTTTTATCTTCCATATATACATGTTTTTTTAATTACCACCCAGATGAATCAATCAAGCGACCTAATTAACGCGTCCACAATTGGACAATTGCTCATGCAATAATTTAGTCCAATTTAATAAGCTCATCATGCAGTGTATTTTTTACCGTAATCTAACTGTAACACTTTCTCTTTAATTGTTACAATTATTAGTGACAGTTTTGTTTTTTTTTTTAGATCAAAGAAGGCCAGCGGGTGGCTGGAGGCGTAAGGGATGGAGGCCATTATATCTTCGATAAGGGGGCTGTTGGTGTGCTCGAAGCACCCCATGCTCCTGAGACAATTAGAAAGTGAGTTTCTCAGGAAATTTGGGTATAAAGTAATAAATTTCGGGCTTTTGTAAACATCAACAAACATCTGTCAAATCTTGAATTGTCAGGGAAACCCCGCCATCTGTTTTCAAGTGGGCTTTTACGAGGGTATTTATGAGGGTAGTTTAGTTTGAAATGTTTATTGCAATTACAACGCCAGATGTTGGGGAATTTCGATTTGTAATGAATATACAGGGTGGTACTAGAGATAAAATAATGTATTTATTAATTTTTTGTAGAAGAGTATCGACAAGTGTTAGGCGAAAGAATCCCCTACGCACAATTTGGTTACAAATCCCTCGAAGAATTCCTATCATCGGATCCTTCGTTACGATTACTCGACACCAATGGAGATTTGTACGTGCAGGCCTTGCTCAAAGCGGAATCAGCCCACATCGTCAAAATGAAAATGAAAGAAAAAACGTATTTACAACCAAACAATCCACAAAATAAACCATTTAATGTTAATAAATTTGTAGTAAATCGAAGAAACCCGCTCATCGAGCGAAAGTGCCCGCCCGAGCGCCGGCCACGGCCAAATGGCAACCGCGCCACTACAACGCCAAGTACGCCAAATCGACGCGTCCCGACGCCCTCTCGCACAATCAATTCGTCAACTACAAGACTCCCCAGGTCCCATCGAAGGTGGTCCTGCCCGAAAACTCCGCCCTAAACCAGCGCAATTTGCCCCCCAGGTTTCAAAAGCAACAGCAACCTTCCAACGTATCGAACCGATTACACATACAGGACGTTAAACAAGTACTTGTACATAATAACACGGCTTCTAGTAAATTATTTAATTGCGTTTTATGCGATTTTAGGAGTCCTCTAATCACAATAATAATAATTATAATGCGAAGAAACGGATCGAAGTCAACTGCTCGCCGGGGGTGAGTCGAAGGAAGACCATTTCGAAGATGATGTCCGAAGTGAGCTTGGAGAAATCGGAAAGAGACAGCGGCACCAGTAGCCCCATCAGCGACGACAGCGCATGCTCGGTGGGCTTCAGCCCCAACGCCAAGGTGATTTTTACGAAATCTTGGCCGTATGGCCTCGATTGAAACAATAAATTTGTCGTATACGAACTTTGGCTGTTTGTCGCGCAATATAAAAGGCCTAAATTGGTGTATTGTGTGTCGTAGATTCCGGAATTCGTGCCCGTGGGGGATCCGAAGGTAGATTTGAAAAACTTGGTGGATTACCACAAATTGGGCCCCATCGAGATCACCACTGCCAACACGAAGAAACACAAAATGTTCCTGTGCAAAATACAGGCGAGTGGGGGGACTTTTAACAATTAAATTTGTTGTTATTAGAGAGATAATTTGTTGATTTGTAGATCGGTAATCACAAGTATACGAGCTACCCGGAGGAGTGCCGTACGGAAGGGGAAGCCGAGTTGTTTTGCGTACGGGAGGCCTATAAAGATTTATCCGAGAGATACGGCCGCAGGAAATCTCTAGTGCTCGCCTGCGATAAGGACATTCTGGATAGGATACCTAAAATGTTGGAGAAACACAACGGAGGTGAGATCACTCGAGACGCTCAATACGAGTAATTGTATTTGTATATTTGTAGGTATTTGGGAGTGGCAATTACAAATGGACTATTGCGAGAAATACCACGAGCAATTGCCCGAAGATTGGTTGAAAATCGTCGACAGCAGCCCGTGCATACACGTGCAAAAAGTGGTCGATAACTACACATTGAGATACTGCAAACCCGAAGAGGTGAAGTCCCGTTATCTTACTTATCTACAGGGTGGTCTAGTTTATAATGGCATAACTTTAGGAGATGATGGATAACGTTAAAATAATGATAATTTCTCGATACTATTATTGCCGGGAAAGGTTTGTTTTCGAGATACAGGGTGTTGAAATTAAAAAAAAAAATGTATTATTTTGAATATTGCCAAAACGGCTGCTTGGAAAAAATTTAAATTTGGCACACAGGATAAGCTAAGGATCCTTCATGATTTAGGGAATATGGTGATAAATTACAAAAACCAGTGGCGGAGATATGGGTATGCCATTGCCCTTTTTAAAAAAAATCATTTACGCCACTGACTTTTTTGCAAATAACAGTAATGTTATTCGATGCTCCATGCTTTTTAGAACAAAAAAGTGTTCTTGCGTTTTTTTTTGAACGGCGCACCGTTTTGGAGATATTTGCAATTTTCTCCGGTTATGTAGGACTACTATCATCGCAAATATTCTGGAAGTAGGCTATGATTTATTTTCATGAAGAATCCTTAGCTTATCCCGTGTGCCAAATTTAAAATTTTTCCAAGCAGCCGTTTCGGCCATATCCAAAATAATACATATATTTTTTTTTAATTTCAACACCCTGTATCTCGAAAACAAACTTTTCCCGGCTATAATAGTATTGAGTATTGAAAATAAATCATAGCCTACTTCCAGAATATTTGCGATGATAGTAGTCCTACGTAACCGGAGAAAATTGCAAATATCTCCAAAACGGTGCGTCGTTCGAAAAAAACACAAGAACACTTTTTTGTTCTAAAAAGCATGGAGCATCGAATAACATTACTGTTATTTGCAAAAAAGTCAGTGGCGTAAAGGATTTTTTTAAAAAAGGGCAATGGCATACCCATATCTCTGCCACTGGTTTTTGTAATTTATCACCATATTCCCTAAATCATGAAGGATCCTTAGCTTATCCCGTGTGCCAAATTTAAATTATTTCCAAGCGGCCGTTTTGGCAATATTCAAAATAATACATATATTTTTTTTAATTTCAACACCCTGTATCTCGAAAACAAACCTTTCCCGGCTATAATAGTATTGAGAAATTCTCATTATTTTAACGTTATCCATCATTTCCTAAAGTTACGCCATTATAAACTGGACCACCCTGTATAAGCACGCATACTTCATTACCGGTCGATTATTAATCGATGTTGCGGCACACCGAATCGATTAATAATCGATTATCTCTCTCGCCCGCCATCGCACGATCATTCATCTCATCTCGTTTCTTCCCCTAAAACGTCTCAGGTATTACAGAAAGGCGGGCTGGCGGCGGCGCCCAAATCCATGACCCTCACCGACGTATCCGTGCCATCGAACACCATCGAATTCTCCGAAGATGGTAAACTGTGGGCCGAAGTGCAATACGTGGTGTCCGCCGGGGAGGTGTGGTGCACCCAAATCGATACGGAAGAAAGCGTAAGTGTACTACAGTAGTTGATAAAAAATGCGATTTTAATTGTTGGTGTTTTGTAGGCGAAGTTCCGGGTGATGTCGAACAAAATGGACGAGTTCTACAAGAAGCACAAGGCTTCTCTACGAGCGGACGTCGTGAATCCCAACGGGTACTACGTGGTGGAGCGCGAGGACGGTGGTTGGTTCAGGGTGAGAGCCTTGGAGGTGGCCAACAGCGACCCGGTGCCCCAGGTGTCTTGTTTCTATATAGATTACGGGGACGAGGTGACCCATCCGGCTTCTTCGTTGTGCCAATTGAAGAGGCAATTCGCCATTTGTCAAGCACAGGTGAGCCTATACTATGCACTAGCTACTAGCTACTAGCTACTAACTACTAGAGTTGGTTTAATACGGTTTTTTTGTAGGCTTTCGTGTGTCGTTTGGTAGCCCTGGAGGATCTCTACGAGATATCGAATTACTCGGAGGCGCTGTTGCAGGTATTGTTCAGCGCGCAGTTCATATTGGAGGTGGCCTCGGATTTGATAAGTATTTAGTCACAGTAATCGTTTGTTTTCGTGTTATTTATCGGTTGTTTTTTAGCCGAAGATGATAAAGTGCTGCCGGTGTATATGTACGATGTGGAGAATGGTAAATCGGTTAATGAGGAACTGTTGCACAGGCTCACCATGGAATCGGCCTCGCCTAATTTGGCTACAGTAAATATTTGTATACCTTTTATGTAGTAGTTATTCAGCGCTGTTTTTTGTAAAGTTGCTAACTTCACGTTGTACATTGTTGTTATGGAATGATTACCATATGTACAGTGTGTCCCATTTTGGTCGCGACTGGGGGGTTATTAGACTTGATAGGACATTGCGGTTTTCGCGAACCTGTACTACTTTTTTTGTCAAACTTACAATGGCACAAACAGATTTTTTAAATCTCTTCATTTTTGAGTTACAGGGCGATAATGAAAATTCTGAGTTATTCAGCCACCCTCGTATCTCGTTTGGTATTGAAGATATTTTAAATGTGTAAATTGATTATTATAGATAATTTTACGTAGAATTCAGTGGCGTTCTTAGTTTTTTTATTGGGGTTACCATTTCTGAAATATGACACCAACTTGTAATTTTTTTAATGGAACACCCTGTATTTTTATTGGCCATTAAATTTGTAATTTTTTTCTCTTTTTAATGATATGGCGCATTCTATATTTTGAATTTTCTTAAAACGCTCAAAAAAGAGAAAAACTATTTTGTTATAAAAATGGTTAGGGGGCTATGCGGAAAAACAAAAAAATTGTAGAAATATTTTATTTAATATTCTCAACAACTGTTTTTGTTCTAAAAGTATTTTATTTTGGTTTTTCTGCATAGCCCCCTAACCATTTTTCGAATAAAATAGTTTTTCTCTTTTTTGAGCGTTCTAATGAAATTCAAAATATAGAATGCGCCATATCATTAAAAAGAGAAAAAATTACAAATTTAATAGGCAATAAAAATACAGGGTGTCCCATTAAAAAAATTACAAGTTGGTGTCATATTTCAGAAATGGTAACCCCCATAAAAAAACTAAGCACGCCACTGAATTCTACGTAAAATTATCTATAATAATCAATTTACACATTTAAAATATCTTCAATAGCAAACGAGATACGAGGGTGGCTGAATAACTCAGAATTTTCATTATTACCCTGTAACTCAAAAATGAAAAAAAATTTAAAAAATCTGTTTGTGCCATTGTAAATTTAACAAAAAAAGTAGTACAGTTTCGCGAAAACCGCAATGTCCTATCAAATCTAATAACCGAGATATACCCCCCAATCGCCACCAAAATGGTACACACTGTACATATTTATAAACAGCGCTAAATACTCATTTATATCCACTGAACCGTTATAAAACTTCTTATGTTATTATTTCGCTTATTCTAGTCTACGATCAAGCAAGTGTACGTATCGCACGTGGCGGCGAACGGGGACTTGTACGTGCAGGTGCGCACGCGAGGTTTCGAACGTTTGTCGCAGCTCCTGGAGGCTTTGGAGGCTCAAATCGAGGCGAATCCCCCCGTGGAGGTGCTGGAGCCCCTCGAGCCGAAGACCAGTCGAAATCGGTTGTATTTCGGCAGGAGCGAACAGGACGATCGTTGGTACAGGTACCTTATTAATTTAATATACGAATTAATGGGCGATGTTGTTAATTGTGTCGTTTTGTAGATTGAAGATTATAGATTGGTCGCCCAACCAACAGATGGCGCAAATTTACTACGTGGATTACGGTCGAACCGGTATCATCGAAGTGAAGAGTACGGTACTCTATCCGTTGGATAAATTAGATGATGTGTTGAATTTGTATCCTCTGCAAGCCGTTAAAGTGAGTAGTAGCGAAACAGCTTCTTTGGAAAGGACACTTTTGGTTTCTAAATATTATTTAGTGGCTGTATAGCCGTTATTATGAGACCAATATAGCAAGTGTGACCCATTTTTGGATTCTACTCGACGAGCTGATTTCAAAAATGGGTCACACTTGATATGTTGGTCTCATAATAAAGGCTGTACAGCCACCCAAAAGTTTGAAGTGAATAATTGTCATGTTTAGGGGCTGTATATTCTTTATTATGAGACCAATGTATCAAGTGTAACCCCTTTTTGTAATCAGCTCATCGAGTAGAATCTAAAAATGGGTCACACTTTATATTTTGGTCTCATAATAAAGAATATACAGCCACTAAACATGACAATTATTCACTTCAAACTTTTGAGTGGCTGTACAGCCTTTATTATGAGACCAATATATCAAGTGTAACCCCTTTTTGAAATCAGCTCATCGAGTAGAATCCAAAAATGGGTCATAGTTGATACATTGGTCTCATATTAAAGAGTATACAGCGACTAAATGCACTACAAGTTCGAGTGGCTGTACACACTTAAGTATGAGACCAACATATAAAGTGTGACCCCTCTTTGAAATCAGCTCATCGAGTAGATTCTAAAAATGGGTCACACTTGATATATTGGTCTCATAATAAAGTGTATACAGCCACTTGAACTTGTAGTGTATTTAGTCGCTGTATACTCTTTAATATGAGACCAATATATCAACTATGACCTATTTTTGGATTCTACTCGATGAGCTGATTTCAAAAATGGGTCATAGTTGATATGTTGGTCTCATAATGAAGGCTGTACAGCCACTCAAAGTTTGAAGTGAATAATTGTCATGTTTAGTGGCTGTATATTCCTTATTATGAGACCAATACATAAAGTGTGACCCATTTTTAGATTCTGCTCGACGAGCTGATTCCAAAAAGGGGTTACACCTTAGATCATATATAAATGGATCCATTAATGAAGTAAAAACTCGATTCCAACATATCACAGACGTACTTTAATTACCCGTCATTGTTTAACACGTTGTGTTTCTTAACGCTCCATCTTTGTTTTGGTCAACTGACATCTTATGATACATTTGACATACAGAATTAGCGCCAACTTTAAACATTCATACTTTGAATTTTATTTATGTAACCATATTCAATAATTCAAATATAAAAAAATAAGAAATAACAATCAAAACAAAAACAAGTGACGTTTTGAGGTTAGCAAAAGTTAGGTTAGATTAGGATTAGGTTAGGAATTAAAAAGTAGCAACGTTGCCAAATTTCTAAAAGCTATTTCTTTTCTCTTTTTATCTTGTACCAAAAATAAATAATGGATTAACTATTTTTACTAATAATTATAAAGTTAAAATATCTATGCATCAAAATTTCATATACGAACTTAAACATTATAATTTTTGATAAAGAATATACATAGATATAATTCAAAAGTGTTAAAATATTTGAATTAATAATAAATCTAGATAAATCTGCCAACAAGATATATTTAAACAGTTATCTAATTCATACGTTCAAGTTTTCAATGCGCATGCTCCATTAGCTGACCAAAACAAAGACAAAGCTATGAGAAATTCTATAAAGCAGAAGGAGATAATGTGAAAAAGGCACGTTGGAAATGTCGTAACCGTGACGTACATTCAGTTCTTATGGTATTGAGGCATCCATTTATATATGATCTAAGGGTTACACTTGATATATTGGTCTCATAATAAAGGCTGTACAGCCACTCAAAAGTCGCAAAATTTTTTAATTCAGACGAGGATGGTGTTGGACGAACTACCGGCCGATTTCGTGGCCGTGACGAGCAAAGTGATGACCAAAGACGAGCCGGTGATCATGAAAATCATCCGATTCGACGACGAGGGTACGCCGCTGGCCGAATTTTTCCGGCGCAACTCGGACGAGTCACTGCTGTGCATCAATAAATCTATTGCTATGGAGAACGAACTCACCAGGTTAATGTTTATTTTATTATAAAAAGAATTATCGCGTACGGTTTGTGCAAAACGAAGCTAGATGTACGTCATCGTAAGTTAACTACGTCACAAATAAGCAGTGTTGCCGAATTATTACAAAATCTAGGGATTTTCTAAAACTGTCAAAGATTTGTGTGAAGTAACTAAAAGTTGGCCACAATGCTCGGCTAATATGACGACATTAATGACGCGCATCTAACTTTGTTTTGCACAAACTATACACGATTTATTCGATGCAATTTGTAATTATTTGTATATTTTTTGAAGGAACGGCGACCACAACAGCGCCAGTTTGAAGAGAAAAACGTTGTTAAACGCTAAAAACTCGAGTAAGCACCCACGCTCTTCTTTTTCTTATATCTACACGGCCTCTTACATTATACCGCATCCGGCCAGCTCATATTTCTATGGCCTCTTGTCTTTGGGACATACAGCCATTTTTACACACACTAATTCTTCTTTTTTTGTTGATACCAGAAAACGTCCCTTCGGGGGGTAAACTGCGCGCGCCGCCGCTGCCCCGGGCGCACGAATGCTTCGAAATCCACGTGCCGTTCGCCGTGAACCCTTACAACTTCTTCGTGCAGCCACTGGAGTCCCGCCAGCGATTGCACGAGCTCATGGAAAGGCTGCAGGAGCGCTACAAGACGGTTGTGTACAGCCCGTTGACCATAGAGGACGTCGCTCCCGGGAATATTTACGCTTCGAAGTTCAACGACGGGAATTGGTACAGGTAGACATGTAGTTTGTGACGTCAGAATGAGATTGAGCTATCCTGTACAGTGTGTCCCATTTTAGGTGGCGACTGGGATATTAAACTTGATAGAAAATTGCGGTTTTTGTGAACCTGTACTACTTTTTTGTCAAATTTACAATGGCGCGAACAGATTTTTTAAATCTCTTTTTATTTTTGAGTTACAGGGTGATAATGAAAATTCTGAGTTATTCAGCCACCCCCGTATCTCGTTTGCTATTGAAGATATTTTAAATGTGTAAACTGATTATTATAGATAATTTTACGTAGAATTCAGTGGCGTTCTTAGTTTTTTTATGGGGGTTACCATTTCTGAAATATGACACCAACTTGTAATTTTTTTAATGGGACAACCTGTATTTGCCTGTTTTTGCCTATTAAATTTGTAATTTTTTTCTCTTTTTAATGATATGTCGCATTCTATATTTTGAATTTCATTAGAACGCTCAAAAAAGAGAAAAACTATTTTATTCGAAAAATGATTAGGGGTATGCAGAAAACTCAAAATAAAATACTTTTATAACAAAAATAGTTGTTGAGAATATTAAATAAAACATTTCTACGATTTTTTTGTTTTTCCGCATAGCCCCCTAACCATTTTTATAACAAAATAGATTTTCTCTTTTTTGATCGTTTTAAAAAAATTCAAAATATAGAATGTGCCATATCATTGAAAAGAGAAAAAAATTACAAATTTAGTGGCAATAAAAATACAGGGTGTCCCATTAAAAAAATTACAAGTTGGTGTCATATTTCAGAAATGGTAACCCCCATAAAAAAACTAAGAACGCCACTGAATTCTACGTAAAATTATCTATAATAATCAATTTACACATTTAAAATATCTTCAATAGCAAACGAGATACGGGGGTGGCTGAATAACTCAGAATTTTCATTATCACCCTGTAACTCAAAAATGAAAAGAGATTTAAAAAATCTGTTTGTGCCATTGTAAGTTCGACAAAAAAGTAGTACAAGTTCACAGCCGCCACCAAAATAGGGCACAGTGTACAAGTAGGCTGAATACGCGCTGCGTACAAGGCCAACGATGCGATCGTACATCTACTTAGGGACTGTTTGAACGATTGAATGTAGGCCAATTTGATCAAACGTTCGTTTGTTTCAGAACCAGCGTGATAAAAGTCATCCATAGCGGATCCATTTCGGTGTTTTACTGCGATTTCGGTTACTACGCAAACGTGACATTGCAGCAATTAATACCATTAGACGTGGAATTTATGGAGTTACCTTATCAAGCCGTCAAAGCGAAACTAGCAGGTACTAATTCACCGATATTACTACAAAGTTGGCTGTTCTACTATCGTGACGTCATGAGCCAACCTCTTTAGCATCCTTGATTAGAGGAAGTTGGCTGGTGTCGTGACGTAGTGAGCCATGCTCCAAACTTTTAGCATGCTTGATGAATGTGGTTTTTTGTAGGTATCAAGCCGAAGCATTCGAATTGGACTATGGAGCATTGCGAAGAGTTTAAAGAGACTGTGGAGAGGAAACATTTCTACTCCATTTTGTTGAAAATCGAGAAGGACGAGCTGTATGAGTCTGATATCGTGTTGAATTTGATGTTGATTGATACATCCTCACCGGAGGATGTTTATATAGAGAAGGAGTTGATACGTAAGGGTATCGCGGCGGAGGCTTAGAGCCTGCTCTTTAATTTTTTTGTTAAATGAGTATCGAGCTATGAGCTCGATAAGTTAAAAACAAAGTGAGACAACTGGACTATTTAGATTTAGTAATTGGAAGTATTTAAACGACCCCTGTATATGCATATGTATTATAATAATATGTTATTCTATGTTATGTTGCTCTTGAAAAGTTTTCTTTTTGTTTGTTTAATTTTGTAATAAAATAAAAATGCTCATTCGTTTAGAGGTAAAATGATGTATTGTGTGCTGGTATCGATTTTGTATTGTTGCGAAAGGTAATCAGGTTATCCATGATTTTTATCAACGATATTTCTAAGCATTGTGTTCTGTGGTAGTCGTTAGTAGAACGTTGAAATGGTGAGTAGGCTGTTGTAGGGAATCTTGTATTGAATTTTATTTGAACGTGACGTAGGTTTCTCGCAAAAGAAAAGGCGGCCATTTAAAGAAGAAGCTGAAAGAGCAAGGGAGGCTGTTTTTTCAAAACTCCTCTCTACACGGCGTTAAATATGTAGCCGAAAACGAGAGGAGTTTCATCGAAAGGTTCGATTCTTAGATAAATTGACAGTTTGACATGTGTCATTTTGACAAATCCGCAGGTCAATGTGGTTCGTGTGGATCGCCATCGGTTTGATCACGGCCATCGTGATTATTCTCAATTTATGGGAGAAATTCCAGACGAATCCCACCATCACGGGGCTGGACACGGATTTCCACAACTGGGAGGTGGCTTTTCCTTCGGTGACGGTTTGCCAGAAGGAGAGCGCAGATGTCGCTGGAATCCAGCGCCGCCTCCTCGATCAGTAAATAAATAATCTGTCAATCTAAACTGTCATTCGATTTAGATGTGTTGCAGGAATGCGAGTTATCCTGAGGAGTTTTTTATCGAGTTGGCGAGACTGTCGTTGGGAAATTGGAAGGGTTTTGTTGAGAAATACCCCGAGATAGGGGGGAAGGTTTTAGACGGAAATATTGATATTGAACGTTTTATTTACGACGTAAGTTTGCTCACATGTCGGTTTCAGCTTTTTAGATATTGGATAGCCATTAAAAAAAATCGTAGTTCTAATAAAAACTACCACTAGATGGCGCCATAAAGGAATGCTTATATCTCGCCCACGGTATCGTATGAGTAAGTTACTTAAGTAAGGTAGGTGGGTGGGTTGGTGGTCGGGGACGGTGGATGGGTCCAGTAATATGAAGAATTGCTACATTTATTGAGAAGATTACAAATAGAGAATTCCACTTTTACTATATAAATTATCGTGTTGATTTTATCATGAAGAAGAGCGACATACCCTCACCGTGGCAGAGGAGTTACTGAGCGCTCCGGTGCTCAACTTGCGTATTTATGCAATTTTGCAAACTCAGTTGCGCCATCTACTAATAAGATAATGAACTAATTTAGCATTTGGAGGAAACTTTTTCCGAATTGCAGAACAAATTTTACCACCATTTTGTCTCCTACAGCCTACAGCTGTATGGTTATTTAGATTTTATTTAACAAATTACAAAATTACAATTTATTTTGACAGCTCAATAACAAATGCGAGCAACTATTTGACGTCTGTCACTGGAAGTCGGCCATTTTGGATTGTTGCGAGTTGTTCCGACCGGTTTTTACCGAAAATGGCTTCTGTCATACATTTAATTCTAAACATTACTACAAACACGCTCAAAACGGGTAAATTTAAATAAAAATCGAATAATTAATTAATTACGTGCAAACTTTTAGTAGCGAAAATTCGGAATTCATCGAACGTTTCATCGAAGAAACCGACCTAAACTGGTCGCTATCCTTCAAAGTCAAATCCAAATCGTCCATTTTCTCGGTAAGCACGCCATCTTCTTTTTCTGTCAAACCATCGGCCTCGACTACCAGCGCTATTCAGCCAATAACACAACGCATTTCACATTCACAGATATACATTCTAAATTCGAACGAAGTATGCACGTGGGACTCCCGCCCCCAGCACGTGTGGGACTTCAAAATCGAGAGGGCGCTGTTCTCCATGAAGCAAACCTACACCACCGAGGACGCCAAACAGCTAAACCTCAACCAAAGGCGATGCGCCTTCCAAAACGAACTCCCAATCCAGGTAAAGTAAAACCCCCCTCAATTCTTCTTTTTTCGCACAAAACCCCCGACTAACCACGCTATTCAGCCACCTCAAATTTGACGTATGACGTTCCAGATCGACGACACGTATTCCTACACCGCCTGCGCCACGGAATGCCGCATGCGCAACGCCATAAAACGCTGCGGCTGCTCCCCGCACTTTTACCCAGCGGGCCGTGGACACGCCAGATGCGACTGGCCGCGCATGCGCTGCATCGCCAGCCATTTCGAGAGCGTCGTTTCGATCGAAGCGTGCCGCTGCCCGCTGGGCTGCCTGCACACGGCCTACGAGATCGAGAAGCTCGACGGGGACTCGTAAGTTTCGGTTATCCAGCTATAAGAAGCTCGATGTGCGTTGTTTCGGTTATTCAGCTCAAATTTTGATGCGCAGGTCAGAAGGGGATGGAAGTGCGCCGGGTTTGGAGGTGAAATTCGTGTCGTGGCCGATGGTGAGGTACAAAAGAGAAGTTTTATTCGGCTGGGTCGATTTACTAGGTATTTATTAGGCTATCTAGATGAGGGAATACTTTTGCGATTGTTGTTGCAGTTTCCTTCGGAGGTATAGCCGGTTTATTTCTGGGATTCAGTCTGCTATCGGCCGTGGAAATTCTCTATTACTTCACCATAAGGCTCTACTGCGTGGCGTTGAAAAAAGAGCGGCATCAAGCGGACGCGAAGCCTCGCAAAGTAACCGTAAAGGTAACAAGTAAAAGGCCGCTTACGATTCGAATACATTCGTGGGGTATTTACAGGGCTTCGAGGTGCCTATACCGGTGCTATCGCAGCAAAGAAGGCTATCATTCATCACTTTATCCAAGGATTATTACTAAAATAAAACGGTTCTGTAATTAAATGTATATATTACAAGATTCAAAATATTGAAAGGAAAAAAAAAACCAACAAAAAATCTGGTGTACTATTTTCGAAATAATTGCGAACGCGAATCCAGAGGAAAATATGATGAAGAAGAAGAAGAATAAGAAGATTGTAAGTAAGGGAAGAGAAACGAAGATAAACTCCTTCACTAACTGAACAATTGCTCGGTGGCCCTTTCCAGTACCCAATTGTACGAAGACAACGCCACCCTCGCCTGGTGTTCCTCGATACCCATATCGATTAGCCTTTTGATTTTATCATCACAATCGCTATTCACAAACGGACCTGCAACAAAAATAAATTCAAAATATATCTCAAATACACCAAGCAATCCTAGAAGGCTTCAGCTCGATTAATTACCCGCATAGACACAACATTACTCGAGTACTGCTCGATATCTCGTATCACAAATGAACAAACTGCGAAGCTACGTAACTCGACAATAGCTCGTTTTCTTGTGCCACAAATGTGCAAATTGCGAAGCTACGTAACTCGAATATAGCTCGTTTTTTCGCTTCAAAAATGAACAAATTGCAAAGCTACGTAACTCGAATATAGCTCGTTTTCTTGTGCCACAAATGCACAAATTGCGAAGCTACGTAACTCGAATATAGCTCGTTTTTTCGCTTCAAAAATGAACAAATTGCAATGCTACGTAACTCGAATATAGCTCGTTTTATTGTGCCACAAATGAACAAACTACAAAGCTACGTAACTCGAATATAGCTCGTTTTCTAGTGCCACAAATGAACAAACTACAAAGCTACGTAACTCGAATATAGCTCGTTTTTTCGCTTCAAAAATGAACAAATTGCAATGCTACGTAACTCGAATATAGCTCGTTTTTTAGTGCCACAAATGAACAAACTACAAAGCTACGTAACTCGAATATAGCTCGTTTTCTTGTGCCACAAATTGCGAAGCTACGTAACTCGAATATAGCTCGTTTTTTCGCTTTAAAAATGAACAAACTACGAAGCTACATAACTCAAATATAGCTAGTTTTATTGTGTCACAAATGAACAAACTGCGAAGCTGCATAACTCGAATACAGCTCATTTTCTTATGCCACAAACGAACAATCCTCGAAGGCTACTTTAGGTTAACTCACTGGCCTCTTAAACACTACGCAGTAACTCGAGTACTGTTTCAATCACCCGTAACACAACCCCTCGAAGGCTTTAACTCGACTTATAGCCTCCCATAGACGCAATATAACTCTACGAGTACCCCTTCGAAGGGCTGTTTTAGGGATCAACTCACCGCCCGCGTAGACGTTCGTCCAATGTTTGGCAGTCAATTTGAACATCTCGAGATTCTCTTTGTACTGTCGAGCCACCACCGCGTCCTGGGGATCGTCGGGCTCCGCCGCGGACAGCAGAGCCTGCAGCGATAGCAGCACCGTTCTCAACGTCATCGCCGCCGCCCTACGAACAACACAAAATTCATTCCATTAGCTCCAATTTCGAGGTAGAAGAGTCTTCGATTGCTGTACGAGTGGTTACGATAAGCTTTAAGGGCCTTGTTCTATGCGATTATTCGGCGATTACAGTGGCTGTATAACTCACCATTGGTCTTTGAGGATGTCTAGGCAAATGGCTCCGGTAACTGAGGATATATTTGGGTGCCAGATTTTCGTTATGAATCTAACCTGCGGAGAAGATTTTGTGAATTATTCGATGGGGTTTTGATTGGAGCGTACTGAGTACTGACCTTGGGGGGATTGAACGGGTAGGTTTCGGGTACTCTAATTTCTAAAACGAAATTCCCGCCTTCGTATGGGGTGTCAGGGGGGCCCGCGATCTCGCCTTTGAGCTCCGTATAACTGTCGTTTAGTAGTTCCAATTTGATGGCGCATTTTGCTACCTGA
This sequence comes from Phyllotreta cruciferae, assembly GCA_917563865.1. Taxonomy (NCBI): domain Eukaryota; kingdom Metazoa; phylum Arthropoda; class Insecta; order Coleoptera; family Chrysomelidae; genus Phyllotreta; species Phyllotreta cruciferae. Next base: position 126,891 of record OU830618.1, on the reverse strand, counting down.
AAATTCGCGTTTTTTAGTGTTGATGATAATCTAATCGTGGAAATGACGATACGATTTTTTTGTAGCGAAAATTTCAACTAACCTCTTCGCTTTTTATCACTTCTTTGAACTCCCTTTTTATCCTCTGCGCTGCGATATTCGCCATTTTCGCTCTATTTCGCTACGCGGGGACTACCAGTCGATCGTTCTGCAACCTTCTCGGCGGATTTTTATTTGGGAAAAATAGCGAATTTTGAAAGTTTTTATGGCATTATACACACTTCAATTTTCCATTTTTCCTCTTCTTTTTCCTACAATGCACAATCTATAAACAATTCGACGTGCAACAACCCACTTGATTACGCCAACCGATTACCAAAACGTCACTATATCAACTGAAGATCGTCAAAAATTCAACCTGGAGGAGTTTATGGAATATTTATTAGAGTGCGAAAATGTCGCTCGAGTCGCTGGGAAACTCTCTCGTTAATTTTTTTATTCGATTCTGTTGCATAAGTTCAGTTTCTTTAATAAATATTTAATGACAACTGACGTTGACGTTGCCGTGACGTTGCACCAATGCCTCTGCTTTTTATGTCATTTCGTTAACCCGGATTTGATCGGACTTTCCTGTAAACATGGATCGAGTTGAAACGGGGTTGACTCGACTCTACTAGACTGGCTCGAGTCGAAATGATGTCTCATAAACGCGGATTGAGTAGTTCAGTTGACAACTGGCAACTGACAGATGAGATTTGCGGCTCGCGGCATTTTGTTTGGTTAAATTTTAGATTATTTCGCGTTTACGTTTAGTTATTTTGTGTTATTTGTTGTTGCAATGGCAAAAAGGAATGAGTGGGATTACGATGAAACAAATTTATGATTAGCTGTCAGCTGTCACTTCAACTCTATTTCAACACTCAATCGTTCAATCCTGTGTACTAGTAAGTAAAAACACGAGTCGAAACTCGAGTCAATCCGATTACTGATCTATACTTAAACGGGTTAATTGTTTTCATTTAAATTATTCCATTAAAATCTGGTGCTAGATCTGTAAGCAAATTAATATTAAAAGAAAAAGAAGAATGATAAATTTTTTGACAAATGACAGCTGTCATAAAAAATTCCAACATGGTTGTGTTGTGAATTGTGAAGCAAAATAATCGTTAGTTTTATTAATATTTTACAGGCTTAAGCGATAAAAACCAACAAAAATGCCTCCGTTGGAGGTAACAGCAAACACCAACAACGAGGAATCAGCGCCCATAAACCCGGTAGTGGGCATAATTTACCCTCCCCCGGAGGTTAGAAGTATCCTTTTTACCACCCCAAAAACACCCCTAAATAAACTCAGTACAGATTCCTTAAGCGAACAAAAGACATCGTCGACAAAACCGCCAGTTTCGTGGCGCGAAACGGCCCCGAATTCGAAGCCCGCATCAGACAGAACGAGCTCGGTAACCCCAAGTTCAACTTCCTCAATGGCGGCGATCCCTACCACGCCTACTACCAACATAAAGTCAAAGATTTCAGGGAAGGGAAAGGTACTAGATTCGCACCACAATATACCTACAATTAATCGATGTGGTCTGTTACTTGCAGGTCAAGAGCCCACTCCGGGCTTGAGCCAAGCCGTAGCCAAACTATCGGTGAGCGCCTCAGCGCAGCAAAAACAACAAGAGATATTGAAGCAAGTCGAGCAGCCGTTCGTACCGAAAGATCCTCCGTCTGAGTTCGAGTTTATAGCCGATCCCCCTTCGATTTCTGCTTTAGATTTGTTAGTACTCGCAACACTAAAAGTAGCAGTACGATTAATCGTGTGAATGTTTTAGGGATATCGTGAAGCTTACTGCTCAATTCGTAGCTAGAAATGGTCGAGCTTTTTTAACCCAATTGATGAATAGAGAGCAGAGGAACTTCCAGTTCGATTTCTTGAGGCCGCAGCATTCCTTGTTCCAATATTTCACCAAGCTGTTGGAACAGTACACTAAAGTATATACAAAAACTTACATAATTGTGTAGTAGTTGTGTTAATTTTTATGTTATTTAGGTACTAATACCTCCGAAGAGCATGGAGCAGAGGCTCAGAGACGAAGCCAAAAGCGCCAAAGCCGTCCTAGAGCAAGTCAAGTACAGGGCCGAATGGTTGCGGTATCAGGAACAGCAAAAGGCCAAGGAAGAGGAGATACTCGAGAGAGAACGGGGTAACTTATCAGCTACTGTAGCTCTAATATAATTGACAATTCGTGGATTTTCAGTGGCGTACGCGCAAATAGATTGGCACGATTTCGTGGTGGTGGAAACTGTCGATTACCAACCGTTCGAAATAGGGAATTTCCCGCCGCCTACTACCCCCGAAGAAGTGGGTGCTAGGATACTCATACAGGAGAGGATCGAAGAAGGCGAAGATATCGAGATGCAGTTGGAGAGCGATGAAGATGACGATACGAACGCTGTAAATTTGATTTAAACGAACAATAGGGTGGATCAAATAGAATTGTTTTTTAGGATGACGGTTTGAGTTCCATGCAGGATAAGACGAAGCGCAAAGGAGGCGATGATAATCGTTTGCAGGACATGGAAGAGGATACTTCTGATGAAGATAATGATGATGATAGCGGTAAAACGGGAGCGGCTTCATCGCTCATTCAACCGCCTTTGCCGCCTATACCGGATAAAGTGCTGGTGAAGAAATACGATCCTAAACAAGGTACATTAGGACAAGAAAATTTTTCGTTCTTCGAAACTCGTAGAGAACAGTTTTTGCCAACGAAACAGGGCAAATTTCATTTCTCTAATCCGACTACTTTTCGAGATAATTCGCATGCTACAGGGTGGTCCAGTTTATAATGGCATAACTTTAGGAAATGATGGATAACGTTAAAATAATGATAATTTCTCAATAGCCGGGAAAGATTTGTTTTCGAGATACAGGGTGTTGAAATTAAAAAAAAAATATGTATTATTTTGAATATTGCCGAAACGGCTGCTTGGAAAAATTTTAAATTTGGCACACAGGATAAGCTAAGGATCCTTCATGAAAATAAATCATAGCCTACTTCCAGAATATTTGCGATGATAGTAGTCCTACATAACCGGAGAAAATTGCAAATATCTCCAAAACGGCGCGTCGTTCAAAAAAAACGCAAGAACACTTTTTTGTTCTAAAAAGCATGGAGCATCGAATAACATTACTGTTATTTGCAAAAAAGTCAGTGGCGTAAAGGATTTTTTTAAAAAAGGGCAATGGCATACCCGTATCTCCGCCACTGGTTTTTGTAATTTATCACCATATTCCCTAAATCATGAAGGATCCTTAGCTTATCCCGTGTGCCAAATTTAAAATTTTTCCAAGCAGCCGTTTTGGCCATATCCAAAATAATACATATATTTTTTTTAATTTCAACACCCTGTATCTCTTTAACAAAGCTTTCCCGGCTATAATAGTATCGAGAAATTATCATTATTTTAACGTTATCCATCATTTCCTAAAGTTATGCCATTATAAACTGGACCACCCTGTATAACCGCCAGCTAACTCTTATTTACGCATTTTCAGCCGTAAAAGTCTCCAGACCGACAGTAGGCGACGACTATCTAGTATCCCCCATCACAGGCGAAAAAATCCCGGCCAGCAAAGTCCAAGAGCACATGCGCATCGGCCTACTAGACCCCCGATGGGTCGAACAACGAGACAAGCAAATGTCCGATAAAATGAACCAAGACACGGTACATAAATCATCTAAACGAATCTAGTAGTGCTATGTTTGTAATATTGGCTGTTTGTTCCAGGTGTACGCGGCCGGCAGCGCCATCGACGCTTCGCTGAAGCTTCTAGCCGAACGACGTACGGATATTTTCGGAGTAGGCGACGAAGAGACTGCTATCGGTAAGAAAATCGGCGAAGAAGACGTGAGAAAGGACGAAAAGGTGACGTGGGACGGGCACACGAGCAGCGTGGAGGCGGCGACGAGGGCGGCCAGGGCCAACATCACGTTGGAGGAGCAAATTCATCAGATACACAAAGTGGGTGTATTAGAGATATAACGCGAGTTTGCTAATGGCGCGTTTGTGTTGTAGGTAAAAGGCCTGTTGCCTGACGAAGAGAAGGAGAAGATCGGGCCGAAGAATATCGGCTCGAAGAAGATCAATATACAGAGCGTTATCACTACGAAGCCGGCGAATCAAGCCACGCAGGTACCCTTCCTTAATAGCAATCCAGCCAATTTACTACCAACGTCTGTCTTATTACAGCAACCCAAACCGCCTGTCTCGATAATCCAAACCAGCGCCCAGCCGATAATGCCGGTTCCAACGCAACCTACGATGCTGGCCCCGCAACCTTCCATCATGATGATGCCAGCGCCGCCTATGCCCACTATTCGACCGCCGCCGTTGATGAGTAAGGCTCTGTTAATTCAACGAACGTGCTACTAAGGCTCTAATGTATTGCGAATTTTAGTGCCCGGAGGTGTAGCGATGGGTGGTTATCCCGTAGGCCCCATGCCCCCGGGGCCCGGCATGAACATGGCCCCCATGAAGCATCCCAATGAAGGTCCCAGCGAAGAGGAGCCGAGCAATAAGAAGTTGCGAAACGAGGATTCGTTGGTGCCCGAGAACGTGTTCTTGTCCAGGAATCCGGTGGGTTGTTTTTTAGTGTGTAGTTGGAAATAATTTGGTGAATTGTTTGGTTGGTTTTTTTTTAGAGTCAAGTGTCTATCAAGATTTCGATACCGGTGATGCCGGAGAAGAGCGAATGGAGGTTGAAGGGACAGATGGTGTCGTGGACGTTGGCTTTGACCGAGAGCGTGTCGAATTTGAAGGCTAAAATACAGGAGGAAACTAACATGCCGCCGGCGAAACAGAAGTTGTTCTTCGATGTAAGTTTTGCGATTATTGTGTAGCTGTATAGCTTTTAGTATGAGACCAAAATACCAAGTGAGACCCCTTTTTGAAATCAGCTCGTCGAGTAGATTCTAAACATGGGTCACACTTTATATTTTGGTCTCATAATAAAGAATATACAGCCACTAAATACATTTATTCACTTCAAATTTTTGAGTGGCTGTATAGCTTTTATTATGAGACTAAGATACCAAGTGTAACCCCTTTTTGAAATCAGCTCGTCGAGTAGAATCCAAAAATGTGTCACACTTTATATATGGATCTCATAATAACGGCTATACAGCCACTCAAAAATTTTAAGGGAATAAATGTACCTATTTAATGGCTGAATACTCTTAATTATGAGACCAATATATTATTTGTGGCCCATTTTTGGATTCTACTCGTTGAGCTCATTTCAAAAATGGGTCACACTTTATATTTTAGTCTCATAATAAGGAATATACAGCCACTGAATAGGTAAATTTATTCACTTCAAACTTTTGAGTGGCTGTACAGCCTTTATTATGAGACCAATATACCAATTGTAACCCATCTTTGAAATCAGCTCATCGAGTAGAATCTAAAAATGGGTCACACTTGATGACTTGGTCTCATAATAAAGAATATACAGCCACTAAACATGACATTTATTCACTTCAAACTTTTGAGTGGCTGTACAGCCTTTATTATGAGACCAATATATCAAGTGTAACCCCTTTTTGAAATCAGCTCGTCGAGTAGAATCTAAAAATGGGCCATACTTTATATTTCGGCCTCATAATAAAGACTATATAGCCACTTATACACAAAATTATCTAATTTTTGAGTGGCTGTATAGCCTCTATTGCAAAAAATATTTGTAAAATGTATTTATCTTTCGTTATTTTCTATCAAATTACAACCGAATAATTCGTATAAACGTCTTTTCTTAGGGGATGTTCTTCAAGGATTCCAACACGTTGGCCTACTATAATGTAACGCAAGGAGCCGTCATTCAATTGCAGATCAAAGAGAGAGGCGGAAGGAAGAAATGAGATGCGTTTTAATACTAATTTAATCAACCGTTTTCGAGGAAAATGTTCGACCATTCGCAGCAATCGTCATCAATATCATCGTTGAGTTTAGCATCGAAGTATTTACCGTTCGATGGTGATAATTCGCTATCATCTTCGTACAATGTATCAGCGTAATCGGTGGTGATGTTGTTGTATTTTATAAATAAATCCGGTTCGAACAAACGAGGCGCCATGTTTAAATTATCTCGTAGAAACTCCAGAACCCCACTGAACGTTTTCAAATTGTTAAAAACGCGCCTTCGATTCCGAGGCAAAAGCTTCTCCAGCATGAACACTAAATGATGATGAAACACTTGAAACGTGAGATTGAAAGGTTTCTCTTTAATAACGCCTATAACGGATTTCCTTCGCTCCTTTTCGTAATCCTCTACCGTACTGTTGTAGCAAATATCTAGCCAGTTTTGTACGCAATCGATAGTCGTACGGGGGCTCCCCGTAAACATCGTAGGATTACTCAACATCCCGTTGGCCACCATAACTCCTCTACACCCCGTATACTCACTCAATTCCACGCAATCCTGGAGAGTAGTGGCGCCCCCGTTGGCTATTACAGGAACGTTGCAATTCTCCCTCACCAATTTCAAAGCCTCCCGATTAACTTCTCCAACTAATTGAGTGGCTGTTCGACCGTGTACAGTAAGGAAACTCGCTCCAGCCTTTTCCAGCCTTCTGCACACTTCTACTGTGGATTTATCATCGTTCAGTAGCCTCATTTTAACGCTTACGGTGAAGGGTTTCGATATGCGATTCCTGCATTGCCTGAAAAACGAAATGAAGTCTGTAAACTATAAGTAATACAGCCAACTAAGTTTCGATGAGTGGCTGTTCGTGCTAACCAGGGGGAGCTTACTTGATGATATCGCAGACGAGTTCGGGCCGCTTGAGCGCCTCGCAGCCGAGCCGGCGCTCCCTGGCCCAGCGCTGGGGGCAGCCGCAGTTGAGGTCGACGCCGTGGCAGAAGGGGGCGGCCAGGGCGGCGGCGTCCAGGAAGTCGCGGGCGGCGTTGGCGGCGAATTGGGCGATCAGAGGGCCGTCGAGGGCGTTGGTGGTGAGCTCGTTGCGCCTGGCCTTGTCGCTGCGGCGGAACGAGTCGGCCAGGATCATGGGGGTGAAGCACAGGTCGCAGTCGTAGAGTCTCGCGAGGTTGCGGAATTGGAGTTTGCTGTAGCGGACCATCGGGGCGCATGTTTTTACCAGTTTGTTGGCGGTGAAGAGGTCGAGGACGTCGAAGTTGGCGGCGTTTTCGGGCAACATTTGTGCTAAAATAATATATCAATTTTTCGAGGTTATGTTTACTTGTCATTTGTCAAAATTGTCAAAAATTCTTCTTTCTAGTTGGCCGCTTGAGTAGATTATGCAGTGGCGTAATCAGATCGAATCTGATATAAACACGGATCGAGTTGAAAGCGGGTTGACTCGACTCGACTTTTACATGCGGGATCGAAGCCGGCTTGGATCCTGAGGCAACAATAAACACGGATCGAGTTGATTACTCGACGAAGAAAGAAGATACCGGATCGAGTTGACTCGACGAAGAAAAAAGATACCGGATCGAGTTGATTACTCGACGAAGAAAGAAGATACCGGATCGAGTTGATTACTCGACGAAGAAAGAAGATACCGGATCGAGTTGATTACTCGACGAAGAAAGAAGATACCGGATCGAGTTGATTACTCGACGAAGAAAGAAGATACCGGATCGAGTTGATTACTCGACGAAGAAAGAAGATACCTGATCGAGTTGACTCGACGAAGAAAGAAGATACCTGATCGAGTTGACTCGACGAAGAAAGAAGATACCTTATCGAGTTGACTCGACGAAGAAAGAAGATACCGGATCGAGTTGACTCGACGAAGAAAAAAGATACCGGATCGAGTTGACTCGACGAAGAAAACGATATCTCGATTCAATCCCGATCCGATCACTGGATCCCGCATATAAACGGAGTATTTACTAGACTGGGTCGAGTCGAATTAAATGATTTATTCACAAACCTAATGACATTGACAGATGACATCACCATTACAAAAAAAGAAGAAGACCCTAACCCAACTTTTCCAATAACCCAAACATTCAAACAAAACAAACAATGACGACAACGCAAGAAGAAGGCTTCGAGCAGGTAAATTCCGCAACATTCCTCACTACACTCATCCAATAAACCCTCTTTTATTTAATAATTAGTTCGAAGAAGACGACGCTGGCGATACAGTCCTAGCCTTGAGCAGCACTGGTAGGAAGAGGCTATTCAGCAAAGAACTGCGCTGCATGATGTATGGTTTCGGCGACGACCAGAACCCCTACACCGAAAGCGTGGACATAATCGAAGATCTCGTCATAGAATTCATCACCGAAATGACCCACAAGTACGTAACAAATCACTCGAAACATCTCTTACGAAACAATTGTTCGCAGGGCCATGGAGATAGGCAGGACAGGACGCGTGCAGGTCGAAGACATCGTGTTTTTGGTGCGAAAAGACCCCAGAAAGTACGCTCGAGTGAAAGACCTACTTACGATGAACGAGGAATTAAAACGGGCTAGGAAGGCGTTCGATGAGATTAAGTTTGCAGGTAATATCGAAAAGTAGGTTTTGATGCATGTTTTGAACTTGCTTCGATAACATTATACAGGATGTTTGCTACATAATTGTTAGTGGTGACGTTACTCTAGTAATGGCGAGATCTGATTGGTCGAGTTAAAGTAATCGAGTGATGCGATTGGTTAGCTCGCGTGACGTCATCGCTGATGGTTGTTAGTGTGAAATTGCATTTATTTTGTGTAGTTTATTATTTTGTATGGATTTATTAAAAGTTGTTTTATTGAGTTGTAGATTATTTTTTTTCTTGTTAATTAGATTTTGTTGTGCGATATTGTTCACATTCGATTAAATTAGTTTCGTTTTTTTTTGGTGTTTCAGGAAAAGATGCCTTTGTGGGTTAATTTATTTTTATTAATTTACATCTTATTATAGCAAGATAAAAACTAATTTAAGAATGAACAAGGTGCAAATAAAATTCGCAAAAATATGACACGTTTTTTATTTCAATTTCAACAAAGCATATGTTCACAATAAACCCATACTCGCTAATGATTTGTTCACGATTTGTTCTCATATACAAAATAAAATTCATTTTACATCGATATTGGGCCATCTCTATATTGATCCCTTCTTTTTATCATATACAGGGCGATTCGCAACATTTCAATCTCCCCCCGTACACTCGAGGATCTTACGTAAACCACCCTGTATATTAATAGTGACTCTCGAACTTCAATAACTTATTTATTATTAGAATTTTTTGCATTTCTGATAAATAAATGGGTTATTTTCTATACATATAGGATCCCAATACTCGATTTGATTCAGCTGATTTGTTTGATATTTTTGGCCCAAATTATTCGCAATCGAATAATTATTTCGCTTTAATTTTAATAAATTCGTACATATGTTTAATTTAAATATTTCTATCATTAGTAAGCAACATTTAATAGTCCAAGAAAAATATTCACTATTTTAGAGTTTTCAATTCGCAAAAATCGAATATGTACACGCGAAAATGATATGCGAAATGGTCCTTTACATCGAAGAAAACCGGCCAAAAAAATCATCTTTATTGTCGATACAATTCCACCAAAAAACCAACAATTAATCCTGTAAATAATCCGTTATTTTTCAACTGAAAACTCCGCAAATATAAGCATCAACAACCCTGTAACATGTTTCACATAATACATTTAAATGCTTAAAATTTATCATCACATTTAAGTCAACAACGATATTTCACTATACACTTAATCAATCAATTAATCAATTAATATTATTATTATCAGAGCTTTTTGTACGCACATATTGTAGCTAAAGTACGCCCAAGCTAACCCGGCCGTGACGTCACCCATCGCTCGATTATTAGTGACGTCACCGTACGATTAACGCGAGCTTTGCTATACGCATATTTAACGTTAATTAGATATGTATTTTGTAAATAATATACGCTAATTAGTAATAAATTGCTTGTTTATAACAAATGCATTGGGTTTTTTTTTATTTGCGAGAAAAATATATTTACACCGATCATCTACGCCACTGAGTTTATTATTAATAATTTATGTTTTATATGTACACGGATTTTTTTTTGTATGTTTTAACGGGCGATTAAATTGGTTATTTTTGTGTTATTTAACGGTCGGTTTGATTATAATTAGAGTTAAAATGGCAGTGTAACGACACGCGATCGAATTAATTAATTAGTGCTAATTAATCGGATAATTTTCCGGGCCCCGGAAAAGCGAACCATCAATTTTCCTGAACCGTTTTGATTAACAGTAAAGGGCAGCTCAAATCGATTTTTTGAATCGATTTAAATTGTAAAAAATCGATTGAATTTCATGCAAATACTATCATCAGGTCTGTTTTTGTGCGGTTATGCGGCTACTTTCAAAATTCGAAAATTTATGGTTCACCCACACAAAAAAGAAACAATATTTCCAAAATAAACACACCATCTCACTCGCTCTCGTCCTATTCCAAATCCTCTCACTCTCTCTCTCTCTTTCTCTAACTCTCTTCAAAATTAGACCCGCATCTGGCCTACTTCGATTTTTTCGCAAAAATCATCCAAACGATTTTCCAAATCGTTTTTCCCAAAATCAAAAATAAATACAAAGAAAATCAATTCGCTTTTCCTAGAAGACGACTCGGCGAACGGCTCGTTTCAAAATCTGACGCTCTGCCGACGCTGTCCCCCCTGCAAAATTATTTCCCACAAAATATGTTAGTAGAAAACCAAAAAAATTGGTAGAAAAACTAAAAATTGTTAGTAGAAGTACAAAAAAAAAAAATTTGTAGCGGGCCAAAACGTCTTAGTAGAGGACAAAAAGTAGCTGTAGACGATAAAATTGAGTTAATAAAAGACCAAAAAGTATTAGTAGACCACTAAAAACGGTTAGTAGAGCGCAAATGGATTGGTAGAAGACCAAAAAGTGTTATTAGAGCGTTCAAAAGTGTTGATAGAGGTCGAAAAAGGGCTAATGGGAGAACAAAAACTTCTAGTAGAAGACTAAGAGTGGTAGTAGTAGACTAAAAAACGTTAGTGGCACATAAAAAGTAATAGTAGAAGGCCAAAAAATGCCACTACAATGTTCTAAAGCGTTGGTGAACATCCAAAAACAGTTAGTAGTGGACCAAAAAGTGTTAGTAGAACACCAAAATGAGTTAGTAGAGCGCAAATAGATTGGTAGAAGACCAAAAAGTGTTATTAGAGTTTTCAAAAGTGTTGGTACATGTCGAAAAAGGCCTACTGGGAGATCAAAAACTTCTAGTAGAAGACTAAAAGTGGTAGTAGTCGACTAAAAAACGTTAGTAGCACATAAAAAGTTATAGTAGAAGACCAAAAAATGCCACTACAATGTTCTAAAGCGTTGGTGAATATCCAAAAACAGTTAGTAGTGGACCAAAAAGTGTTAGTAGAACACCAAAATGAGTTAGTAGACGAGCAAAAAACGTTAGTAGAATATAATATAGGATTTTTTTTACCTAGGAGAAGGACTTTGGCTATGCGTCCACCTCGTGGCAGACCTCCATGTAATCAGGATGGAGCATGATGTCCTTGATCATGTCCTTCAACATCGAATACCTTAGCACCATTGGATACAGCTTTGCATTGGTGTATTCAGTCTGGAATATACGTCACACGGAAAATGACAGATGTGTCAAATGTCAAATGGCTCACCTTTAATTGGCGAATGAGATTCCTCAGACCGGAGTATTTCTTGAGCAGCCTGTAGAGGTCGTTGGTCATCTGGGTGTTTTCCACGTCGATTTGCGACGTTGTCATATCTGCGATATCGGCACGTAAATTACCGAATACTCCTCGTATATGAATACTTACTTTCCAAACGCTCGATGCGCTCCCGCTTGTCCAGAGCCTCCTCGGCCAATTTCGCCGAAGTTTTCACCCCCTCTCCGGATTTCTGAGTCTTCTCCATGATGGCGCACGCGCGTAGTACGAACGCCGGAACCGTTTCCTGTTTCTCCTGCTTCGGGATCTCCACCAATGTCCAATACTGCGTCTCCAATCGAATCACCTCCTAGTGACATTTGACACAAAATTGTCATTTATTTGACAGATTTGACAGGAATGACAGATTTGACAGAAATGACAGATTTGATAGGAATGACAGATTTGACAGAAATGACAGATTTGACAGAAATGACAGATTTGACAGAAATGACAGATTTGACAAAAATGATAGATTTGACAGAAATGACAGATTTCACAGAAATGACAGATTTGACAGGAATGACAGATTTGACAGAAATGACAGATTTCACAGAAATGACAGATTTGACAGATATTACAGATTTCACAGAAATGACAGATTTGACAGAAATGATAGATTTGACAGAAATGACAGATTTCACAGAAATGACAGATTTGACAGGAATGACAGATTTGACAGGAATGACAGATTTGACAGAAATGACAGATTTGACAGAAATGACAGATTTGACAGAAATGACAGATTTCACAGAAGTGACAGATTTCACAGAAATGACAGATTTCACAGAAATGACAGATTTGACAGAAATGTCACGTATTTGACAGAAATGACGGATCTGTCACGTATTTGACATATAGTATTGTCATACTGACCTTGATCATGGCCTTGAGCATGCTGTAGCGTTGGAAAATGTTGTGCACGTTCTTGCTCTCGTTGTATTTGGCCATGAGACCTACCAAGGCCTTCTTGGCGGTGTCGTAGGATTCGTCCATGCGCACGCGCACGGCTCGTAGACGTTCGTTCGTTTCGATCACCTCCTCCTTGGTGGCGCCGGTGGCGGTGCCCTCGTCTTTGACGTCTTGGACGATGCGACGCACGCTTTGGGTGAATTTGCCTACTAGATTGGTGGAACCTGCGAGGAAATTGAGAAATTTAGTTGAGAAAGTTGAAAAAGTTGAATAAGTTGAAAAAGTTGTAAATTTGAAAAAGTTGTAGAAAAAGTTGAAGAAATTTGTAAATTTGTAAATTTGAAAAAGTTGTAGAAAAAGTTGAAAAAGTTGTAAATTTAAAAAAGTTGTAGAAAAAGTTGAAGAAATTTGTAAATTTGTAAATTTGAAAAAAAGAGTTGAGAAAGTTGAAAAAGTTGCAAATTTGAAAAAGTAGTAGAAAAAGTTGAAAAAGTTGTAGAAAAAGTTGAAGAAATTTGTAAATTTGTAAATTTGAAAAAGTTGTAGAAAAAGTTAAGAGTTGAGAAAGTTGAAAAAGTTGAAAAAGTTGCAAATTTGAAAAAGTAGTAGAAAAAGTTGAAAAAGTTGTAGAAAAAGTTGAAGAAATTTGTAAATTTGTAAATTTGAAAAAGTTGTAGAAAAAGTTAAGAGTTGAGAAAGTTGAAAAAGTTGAAAAAGTTGCAAATTTGAAAAAGTAGTAGAAAAAGTTGAAAAAGTTGTAAATTTAAAAAAGTTGAAAAAGTTGTAAATTTGAAGAAGTAGTAGAAAAAGTTGAAAAAGTTGTAAATTTAAAAAAGTTGAAAAAGTTGTAAATTTGAAAAAGTAGTAGAAAAAGTTGAAAAAGTTGCAAATTTAAAAAAGTTGAAAAAGTTGTAAATTTGAAAAAGTAGTAGAAAAAGTTGAAAAAGTTGTAAATTTAAAAAAGTTGAAAAAGTTGTAAATTTGAAAAAGTAGTAGAAAAAGTTGAAAAAGTTGCAAATTTGAAAAAGTTGTAGAAAAAGTTGAAAAAGTTGAAAAAGTTGTAAATTTGAAAAAGTTGTAGAAAAAGTTGAGAGTTGAGAAAGTTGAAAAAGTTCAAATTTGAAAAAGTTGAGAAAGTTGAAAAGGTTGAGAAAGTTGAAAAAAAACCAAAAATATTGTCGAGTTAATTATAAAAAGTAAAATATTATCTAATCTAATTAGGATTATTTATATAAACAAGATTTAAACCGCGGTAACCATAGCAACCGCAGCCTCTATTTTTATCATCAAGTTATCGGGGGATTCACATGGAAATTTACGAGATCGAAACCATTCTGCCGCTTGCTTTGATTGTCATTATGGCCTCTATCTATGCGGGAATTCGCTTATTATAGAGACTTTTGTTTGAGCGAAACAAGAAGAAGAAAAAGCGTTAATATTTTCGAGGATATATTATACATATGTATAGATCAAGCGAGGCGCTGGAGTAGAAAAAAAAAATATATTATATGTAAACTATACGAGGGGATTATTAGTCGTCGAGCGATATTTCATAGGGGCTGTTAGCCCGTGTAAGGTGTCCCATAAATTCCCGCTAATAATACGGTTTACACTCAATTTACACCCAGAGCGATAATGCGCCATCCAAAACCCAGTGGCGTACCACCATATTTATTTATTTATTCAAATTCCTCCCTTATACTCTTCAGACATTCAGCCACCTTCATTAAAAAGCTGCCAATTAATTGACATTTGACAGAATTTCGAGAAACAACAGTTGACTGGATAAGACAGTTGACAGGTTAGACAGTTGACAGGTTAGACAGTTGACAGGTTAGACAGTTGACAGGTTAGACAGTTGACAGGTTAGACAGTTGACAGGTTAGACAGTTGACAGAATAAGACATCAGTTGTCAGAATAAGACATCAGTTGTCAGAATAAGACAGTTGACAGGATAGACAGTTGACTGAGGTTGATGATCATTAAATTTTTTAAGTAGAGTTTTATGGGGATTTTAGGGGCGACGCTGGCGTAAATTGGCCAACATGCACACATCAATATCGCCTAATTAAAGGGATTTATGGCTCGACCGGAGGGGTCGATCGTTTATCAAATGGTTAATTTACAGTGTTGCAATTTAGGGAAAAATATGTCGGTTTTTATGGTTATTTAATTTTTGCCAAGGAAGATCTAGTTGCTCGTTTTTTAGGTCAAGCGCCATGAAAGAAAAAAACCTAGTGAGTTTTGGTAACAGAAGTAACACAGTTGGTAGTAATTGACAAAATGGCGGAAATCTAGTGACTTTTAGTGACATATAGTTGACAGGATGCTTCAATTTGACGACAAAATGGCGGCGCCTTTTACAAAATGGAGTAGATATTATTCGAATAACCTTTTATGCATAATAATAATTCGGGTGGAATTTATTCATGGGCAGGATGTTGCAGGAACACGCGTCATATTCTAACAATAGACGATTCGAGAGAGAAACAATAAATCCGTAAATCAAGAGAGAAGGTTAATTGGACGTTTTAAAACGTATTCGAAACGTCGTGTTTCGTTTTACAACTGAAACGTGAAAGCGAAAAAAGGATTTCGTTTGTTTGTTTGTTTATTTATTTATTGTTGTTATTTTTTTTTTGAGA
Organism: Phyllotreta cruciferae; assembly: GCA_917563865.1. Classification (NCBI taxonomy): domain Eukaryota; kingdom Metazoa; phylum Arthropoda; class Insecta; order Coleoptera; family Chrysomelidae; genus Phyllotreta; species Phyllotreta cruciferae. Next base: position 111,610 of record OU830618.1, on the reverse strand, counting down.
TAAAAAAACGAAAAAAATATACACACATTAAGATGCAATGTACGATAATCGTGCGAGAACTTAAATCCTTAATTGCTCAATTAAACCGTCTGAAAATAACGCTTTTCTTTCAAATACGTTAACGTTAATTTATGTACGCTATAATGTAGATGATGCGGCTAGTTTAAACTTTAAACTATCTTGATTAATGAAATAATCAAGGTTGGCCGACGAATTTAACTCACGATTTTATTCCTCACGATTCCATGTCAAAAAATTATTGTTATTTTGACGTGTACGTTAAATTTAACGAAACATTGACAATCATGACATTTGACATACGTCAAATTCATAAAAAATGAACTTTATTTTGACGTGTACGTTAAATTCAACGAAAAATTGACAATAATGACGTTTGACATACGTCAAACTCATAAAAAATGAACTTTATTTTGACGTGTACGTTAAATTCAACGAAAAATTGACAATAATGACGTTTGACATACGTCAAACTCATAAAAAATGAACTTTATTTTGACGTGTACGTTAAATTCAACGAAAAATTGACAATAATGACGTTTGACATACGTCAAACTCATAAAAAATGAACTTTATTTTGACGTGTACGTTAAATTCAACGAAAAATTGACAATAATGACGTTTGACATACGTCAAACTCATAAAAAATGAACTTTATTTTGACGTGTACGTTAAATTCAACGAAAAATTGACAATAATGACATTTGACATACGTCAAACTCATAAAAAATGAACTTTATTTTGACGTGTACGTTAAATTCAACGAAAAATTGACAATAATGACGTTTGACATACGTCAAACTCATAAAAAATGAACTTTATTTTGACGTGTACGTTAAATTCAACGAAAAATTGACAATCATGACTTTTGACATACGTCAAATTCATAAAAAATGAACTTTATTCTGACGTGTACGTTAAATTCAACGAAAAATTGACAATAATGACGTTTGACATACGTCAAACTCATAAAAAATGAACTTTATTTTGACGTGTACGTTAAATTCAACGAAAAATTGACAATCATGACATTTGACATACGTCAAACTCATAAAAAATGAACTTTATTTTGACGTGTACGTTAAATTCAACGAAAAATTGACAATAATGACGTTTGACATACGTCAAACTCATAAAAAATGAACTTTATTTTGACGTGTACGTTAAATTCAACGAAAAATTGACAATCATGACTTTTGACATACGTCAAATTCATAAAAAATGAACTTTATTCTGACGTGTACGTTAAATTCAACGAAAAATTGACAATAATGACGTTTGACATACGTCAAACTCATAAAAAATGAACTTTATTTTGACGTGTACGTTAAATTCAACGAAAAATTGACAATCATGACATTTGACATATGTCAAACTCATAAAAAATGAACTTTATTTTGACGTGTACGTCAAATGTCAAAATACCGTAATTGCCTATTTATAACCTTTTCTTTTTAACGAACAATAGATTAATTAGCACTTACATTGTTGTAAAGAAATTTCTAAAACATAATTAAGGCGTTAATGGATTTTGGCGATGGTTCAATTAGCGAAACGTAATTAACATATTTGTGGACAAACGAACTAAATGGAAGGCCGGCTAGATATAGAATATAGAATCGTACTTGAAACAATTGCGGGCGACAATTAGTACTTAGCGTGTATTTGTAATAAACGAGTCATCGGCGTCTCTGATGTGTCGTCCGATAATCGCTTTAATTTAAATCGTAGTTCAATTGACTGTCCTGAAAAGTTCAAATCGCCAAAGGAATGTCGATTTGTCGCTTAATTAGCTCGCAAAACACATCAAGTCGCCATTTATTTATTATTATCGCTTGAGTTAAGCTATTTCGTCGCCATTTTGTTTAATTTATTGACAGTTGACAACTATATTATGTCAATGTCAAATTAATTTTTTATTTAAAGTCGCCATATTAAAATTGTGTCACTGTCAATTTGGTATGACAAGAATGTCATCAGTTTTCTGTATATACAAAAGAGTCATATTAATTTCCTCTGCCATTTTAAATCAACCCCAATTTGACGTATGTCAAATATACATACAAACGTCAAAAATTTGACACATGACGCGTATAGTACGTCATCCTAGCGAAATTTCTCCACAACCAGCCTACTTGGTATTCCACAATAAATCATTCAAACGAGTCAAAGCCAACTCGACGAAAAGGTCACCGCGACAATCGAATTTCGCCATTTCGAGACGTTCTTTTATCATTTTGCCAACAACCTCACAAATTTACGAATTCGACATCACCTGGCAGAAGTCAAGGCGATCGAACCGCCCCCACCCGGTCACCTGGCGAATCCCTCCAGCCTACTTGACGGGTATACTCTCTCCAATGCGATTTTCAGTACCGAGAAATAGTACCCGAACGAAACGCGACTAGTCTAGACATACTAGATTATACTGGTAAAAAAGAGTACCAGTAAAAGTACCGCTTGTTTAAATTTCTCTGAGCCAATCGAGTGTGCGCGCTTGCTGCGATTATTCGGGAGGAAATTTAAGAGGTAAACGAGTTGGAAAAAAATAATCGATTTATTACCGATGTTATCGATTTATTTCGGTGATGTAATCGATTATACGAGTCGTGTGGTCACGATTATTATTGCGATGTATTTTTTGGTAATGATTTGATTATAAATGATATAAAATCGTAGAAAAATGCACATATTAAATTGACAGGAAAAACACAACCTGTCATCTGTCACCCTTATCACACTTTTCACATGTCACCTGTCACAAACAGCGAACGTCAAAAATCTATTATTAGCTAGAATTAATCACGAATTATAATTATAATTTTTTATTACGATAATTATCTAAGAGTTTTTCCTGTTTACGTATGTCATTACGTCAGGGATTCCCCGCGGGTGATTTATGAATGAAAACGCGCCGGTTGCCAAAAAAACAGAGCGTGCCTTGTTCATTCATCGAATTGCTCTCTTAATTTGTTTCGCATTTACGACCGGCGGGAAAACCCGAAAAATTTGCGTCGCAAAATTGTTCAAAATCCACCGCGATAAATAAACATTGAACCTAATCTCGTTAAATGTATTAGTTATATTAAGTAAACATTTGAGTATGTATGGGTTTTATTATTTTTAAATAGAAGTATTACTCATTTAGAATCGAACGAAATTATAGTCTATTCATAAATGAGGCCAAATTCCAGGCTACACACAGCCTCGTTTATGAATAGACTATAATGTATTTAATGGTTATTTTAAAGAAATATAGATGCTCTATTATTTTTTGTGCATTAACGTTGTAAATTTAGCGAAAAAAATTCGATTAATAAAAGATAAATATTCTTAAAACAAACGCGTCATTTATGAATGTGTGTACAAAGGTACGCGTTTTATTCGTGATTAGAATCGCGTGGACCTTGACTCGTGAATAATTCGTTAAATTCGATGGGAAATTTGTGAAAAAATTCGGTACTTTATGAATATATTTCACCGATTTAAATCTAATTTTAATACCAGGAAGTCTGCTACATTTTCTACGAATCTAGTTAGCTGTGTGTTTTTTTTTTTAGTATCAATTGTTTGTCCAAAAGAGTCGATTTATTTTAACCAAAAAGTTTTTTTTTGTTGCATCAAAAATAATTATAATGTATAAATAATAACAATATATGCATATTTAATTGTTGGATTAAATATCTACAATTATTATTAATAACAATTTTGATCGATTAGATACGTCAAAACCGGTTATAACGGATAATAATTCATAATTAATTCCTTCTCGCTCAAATAATAACAATAATTTATAAAACTATTCATAACAATTATGCGAATATATCTCTTCTATAATTACGTTTCGAAATCGAACGTGCCATTTAAAAAAGAAACTATTATTTACTTAAAAAAATTTAAATTGTTTTTTTTAACAAACACTTAAAAAACTTTAATGGGCTTTTATGCAATTTCGTATATTGCCAACTTGATTAATGACTGCTCATCAGTTTTAAAAAAGCACACATAAAATGCATTACATCAAGACATCTGCGATTAATTAAAATTAATAAACCAAACAAAAAAAAAATAAAGATGGTTGTACAGAAGGACACTCTATTTTTTATACGATTTTGTTTGTAACATTTTTAGTGTAATTTATGCATTTGTGTTACCTTAAAAAAACACTTAAAGAATTCCAATTGATGAATATGTATCTAGCAATTACAAATTACTTATAATAAAAAAAAACTATATGCTCATGCAATATATTTAGAAAATCTAGACCTTGACTTACGAAGTTATTGCTATAATAAACTAATTAATAACATATTAATACATTTAAAATTCCAATCCGCCATCTTGATATTATTATTTATTGTTCACTTTCATATTTGACGTATACATACAAAGCCTACTATAGATCTAACAAAACAAACGAGAAATTCGCAGTGAATCGAGCAACCGTTGAAAGCCCAATTAGGCGTTTCAGTATAGCACAAAAGAGCCTAATCTGGCGCTTCAAAGGCGATTATTACCGTTCGATGAACCGTTTTTGTCGTTGCATTAGATGCATTAGATGCAAAATGCTATATAGGAATGTTCAAATATTACTCGAAATACTCGTTTAAATTGTTCAAATAAGCCCAAATTACTTATTTGGGATACAATTTGACATTTCACTGACATTGTGACATTTGACACATGTATAAATGACAACTGACATTTGATTGACATGTGGCAATTTTGACAATTGACACATTGTCGTTGTTTTGGCGCGAATTGTTAGTAGTAGTATATAGGAAGTAGGCTATTTTCGAACGATGATCATGATCAAGTATGCGTGTAAATACATACCTTTTGGAAGTACCCATTAAAGTACTGATGACGAATTTTAAATGAGACTATCCTTTGATTTTATTTGTATTGTATTCAAATTAGAAAATCTTCGTTTCTTCGAAAGTTTCTCTTTCTGCTTTTGGAATGATTTTCTCTATCGCTACATCATCGATACGTCATCGATAAATCATCGATTATTCGATAAATGATGGTTTTTCCGTATAGAAGGATTTATGTTTATGATGACTTTGCAAAAAAATCAAATAGTGGCCTTTTACTAATGTTTACAACGTTCAGTTTTTGTTATATAGGGGTGGATTTTTGATTAAATGGGGATGGTTTAATGAGTAATTTGGGCAAATTTGTTTGTTCCAATGAGGTATAGTTAGTATTTTGGACATTTTTTATCAGTATTTTGGACTATTTCAATGAATATTTTGGATATTTGAATAGGTATTTTGGATTTTTCAATAAGTATTTTGGACAAATTTATCTATTTCAATGAGTATTTTGGACTTTTCAATAAGTATTTTGGACTTTTCAATAAGTATTTTGGACTTTTCAATAAGTATTTTGGACATTTTGAGTAAGTATTTTGGACATTTCAATGAGTATTTTGCACTTTTCAGTGAGTATTTTGGACAAATTTATCAATTTCAATGAGAAATACTTGTTTTTTGACTATTTCAATAAGTATTTTGACTATTTCAATGAGTATTTTGGACTTTTCAATGAGTATTTTTGACTATTTCAATTAGTATTTTTGACTATTTCAATGAGTATTTTGGACTTTTCAATGAGCATTTTGGACATTTTGATTAAGTATTTTGGACATTTGAATGAGTATTTTGCACTTTTCAGTGAGTATTTTGGACAAATTTATCAATTTCAATGAGAAATACTTGTTTTTTGACTATTTCAATGAGTATTTTGACTATTTCAATGAGTATTTGGGATAAATTTATCAATTTCAATGAGAAATACTTGTTTTTTGACTATTTCAATGAGTATTTTGGACCTTTCAATGAGCATTTTGGACATTTTGATTAAGTATTTTGGACATTACAATGAGTATTTTGGACAAATTTATATTTATCAATTTCAATGAAAAATATTTGGTTTTTGACTATTTCAATAAGTATTTTGGACATTTTAATGAGTATTTTGGACAAATTTATCAATTTCAATGATAAATACTTGGTTTTTTGACTGTTTCAATGAGTATTTTGGACATTTCAATGAGTATTTTGCACTTCTCAGTGAGTATTTTGGACAAATTTATCAATTTCAATGAGAAATACTTGCTTTTTGACTATTTCAATAAGTATTGTGACTATTTCAATGAGAATTTCGGATAAATTTATCAATTTCAATGAGAAATACTTGTTTTTTGACTATTTCAATAAGTATTTTGACTATTTCAATGAGAATTTCGGATAAATTTATCAATTTCAATGAGAAATACTTGTTTTTTGACTATTTCAATAAGTATTTTGGACCTTTCAATGAGCATTTTGGACATTTTGATTAAGTATTTTGGACATTACAATGAGTATTTTGGACAAATTTATATTTATCAATTTCAATGAAAAATATTTGGTTTTTGACTATTTCAATAAGTATTTTGGACATTTTAATGAGTATTTTGGACAAATTTATCAATTTCAATGAGAAATACTTGTTTTTTGACTATTTCAATGAGTATTTTGGACATTTCAATACAAACTCAATAATTACAATGAGAAATACTTTTTCAGCATTTCTATGAGTATTTTAGACAATTTTACAACTATTTCACCAACCCGAATTAATTATTTCCCCATTTTGAACACATCTACCAATTTCATTGACCAAAAATTCGATCTATCAACCATCTCAACGAGCATTCTTGCACAAATTTAATCATTCCAAATCCTCCAACCACTCCAATAAATCCCACTTAAACTAATCCCTATATACCCAACTTTTCGACTTCTAAACCAACCCCATTATCAAGTACCTATACACACATAAGTACCCATTACAAAACAAACCCCATCCCCAGCCACCCCCCAGTGCCACGCCGTCTCTCCTACCCCTAATCACCGCCCCCCGGGGGTTTCGATGCGCCAACAAAACGCATCTTAAATCAAGCAATCTCTTACCTCAACAAAAATCCACTACCCGGAACTCGTCGAAGAGCCCCTTGTTAAAATTACGCGCCAACTAGACGCCCCCCGGGGGGCTGTAATGCGGCTTATGAAATGCATCTTAATTGAAGTGTTCGCAGAAACGGCGGAGCTTCCAAGGGGTGGCATTGTGCTCGCGATAATCGAGCATTAGAAAGTTAAAAGTGGACGTTGTAGATGTACATAAAAGGCCAATTATGTCATTAAAATAGGCGAAAAGTGTAAAAGTAATCGCGAAAGAATCGATTGTATTGGGAATCGATTCGAGAAAATCGATTCTATTGGGAATTCGAAATTTTCGCGAAACTCTCGGGTTTTATTTACACGCTTTTGTGACGTGTACCGGCGGGTGTAATAGTCGCATAAATATAAATACACGCTCGCTGAGTAATCTAGTCAGTTGAGCGGGAGAGCTAACGCGATAATTTTCGTTTTATTATCATTTTTTTATCAATTTATTAGTGGTAAAGTGCTTCAATAAAACAGGTAAATCTAGTTGCTTTGGGTAATTTTTTTTTGGATAGATCATTTGAACTAATTTTCTTTCATTTTGACTAACTTTATTCATTTGAACTATTTTTTCTTTTCGTAATTTAATCATGATTTTAAAATTTAATAAAAGTGAAACAATTAGCCAACTAAAATTTAGTGGCTCTAATCTTTCGTAAAATCTAGTAGGCTTATATACAGTCCCACGGCCAACTGGATGGCTCCTTAGAAATTTTATAATCCCTTATCGTTAGGAGAGAGAGATTAGGCCGACCCGGCCCACTTGACTTGGAAACGAAAATATACATTTACCTAATTTAATCTTATAATTGCGGTTGGCGTTGGCCCGTTGCAAGGGTCACTTTGATTTCGAGAGCCGTCGAGTCGAGACGCTACAGTATATTTCGAGAGAACAGAAAAATAATATTTAGAATTTTAGTTTTAAATTTAGTTTTTATTTTTCTATCTGTGAAGGTTCGCAAAAATAAACGGGACGCGTTAATAATAGACGGTTGGCCGTGGAAAAGTGAGTCAAAATCAATAATTGCCGGTGAATATTTATTTTAAAAATATGTTTTAAAGCCGATAAAATTCAGTTAGTCATAAATTTGTGTAAGTGAAACACAAATTTTTCGGAATATCAATTATTTTTAATTGTGTACTTAATTTATTTTCGTTCAAAATGGAATTTTTTATCAAGATTTTTCCACTTTATTTTTAAAGCACAATCAAGAGTGCTTAACTTTCATATATTTGTACTATATGAGAAAAACCTCATTCAACTCTTAATAAAACCTCTTTCAAATCTCATTCAACTCTCTATTGAAACCTCTTTCAACTCTCAATCAAACCACTTTCAAATCTCATTCAACTCTCTATTGAAACCACTTTCAAATCTCTTTCAACTCTCTATTGAAACCTCTTTCAACTCTCAATCAAACCACTTTCAAATCTCATTCAACTCTCTATTGAAACCACTTTCAAATCTCTTTCAACTCTCTATTGAAACCTCTTTCAACTCTCAATCAAACCACTTTCAAATCTCATTCAACTCTCTATTGAAACCACTTTCAAATCTCTTTCAACTCTCTATTGAAACCTCTTTCAACTCTCAATCAAACCACTTTCAAATCTCATTCAACTCTCTATTGAAACCACTTTCAAATCTCTTTCAACTCTCTATTGAAACCTCTTTCAACTCTCAATCAAACCACTTTCAAATCTCATTCAACTCTCTATTGAAACCTCTTTCAACTCTCAATCAAACCACTTTTAAATCACATTCAACTCTCTATTGAAACCACTTTCAAATCTCTTTCAACTCTCTATTGAAACCTCTTTCAACTCTCAATCAAACCACTTTCAAATCTCATTCAACTCTCTATTGAAACCACTTTCAAATCTCATTCAACTCTCCTTTCAACTCTCAATCAAAACCTCATTCAACTCTTAATAAAACCTCTTTCAACTCTCATTCATCTATCAATCAAAACCACATTCAACTCTTAATGAAACCACTTTCAAATCTCATTCATCTCTCAATAAAACCTCAATCAACCTCTCATCTAAGCCATGCACCTAAGTTTAACAAAGTTTTATCTTTCCAGGATAAGATGAAGGGCCAACTGGTGCGAACGACGTTGGCGGCCCTTTGCGTCGTGACGGCGGCGGCAGCGGCGGCGGAAAATCGATACGCCGCCAGACGACACAGAGCGGCAACGGATCCGCACAGAACGGACCACGCCGAAGACGAGGCGGCGGCACGCTGGAAGCGGGGCTACGCCGCCCCCGCCGCCCCCTGGAACGGCGAACACTCCGAATACCAAACGTAAGATTACCATAACTATCCCTTTTGCTATCATAACAAAGGTGTATGTTGCTTCACTCACTCAAACCACACTCAACTCTCGTTTAAACCTCACTAAAACCACACTCAACGCTCATTTAAACCTCACTAAAACTAAATCCACACTCAACTCTCGATTAAAGCACACTCAACTCTCATTTAAACCTCACTAAAACCACACTCAACGCTCATTTAAACCTCACTTAAACTAAATCCACACTCAACTCTCGATTAAAGCACACTCAACTCTCATTTAAGCCACACTCAACTCTACTTTAAACCTCACTAAAATCACACTCAACGCTCATTTAAACCTCACTAAAACTAAATCCACACTCAACTCTCATTTAAACCACATTCAACTCTACTTTAAACCTCACTAAAACCACACTCAACGCTCATTTAAACCTCACTTAAACTAAATCCACACTCAACTGTCGATTAAAGCACACTCAACTCTCATTTAAACCACACTCAACTCTACTTTAAACCTCACTAAAACCACACTCAACGCTCATTTAAACCTCACTAAAACTAAATCCACACTCAACTGTCGATTAAAGCACACTCAACTCTCATTTAAACCACACTCAACTCTACTTTAAACCTCACTAAAACCACACTCAACTCTCATTTAAACCTCACTAAAACTAAATCCACACTCAACTCTCGATTAAAGCACACTCAACTCTCATTTAAACCTCACTAAAACTAAATCCACACTCAACTCTCGATTAAAGCACACTCAACTCTCATTTAAGCCACACTCAACTCTACTTTAAACCTCACTAAAATCACCCTCAACGCTCATTTAAACCTCACTAAAACTAAATCCACACTTAACTCTGGATTAAAGCACACTCAACTCTCATTTAAACCACACTCAACTCTCATTTAAACCTCACTAAAACTAAATCCACACTCAACTCTCGATTAAAGCACACTCAACTCTCATTTAAACCTCACTAAAACCAGACTCAACGCTCATTTAAACCTCACTAAAACTAAATCCACACTCAACTCTCATTTAAACCTCACTAAAACCACATTCAACTCTCATTTAAACCACACTCAACTCTACTTTAAACCTCACTAAAACCACACTCAACTCTCATTTAAACCTCACTAAAACTAAATCCACACTCAACTCTCGATTAAAGTACACTCAACTCTCATTTAAACCTCACTAAAACCACACTCAACGCTCATTTAAACCTCACTAAAACTAAATCCACACTCAACTCTCGATTAAAGCACACTCAACTCTCATTTAAACCTCACTAAAACCACACTCAACGCTCATTTAAACCTCACTAAAACCACACTCAACGCTCATTTAAACCTCACTAAAACTAAATCCACACTCAACTCTCGATTAAAGCACACTCAACTCTCATTTAAACCTCACTAAAACCACACTCAACGCTCATTTAAACCTCACTAAAACTAAATCCACACTCAACTCGCGATTAAAGCACACTCAACTCTCATTTAAACCTCACTAAAACCACACTAAACGCTCATTTAAACCTCACTAAAACTAAATCCACACTCAACTCTCATTTAAACCTCACTAAAACCACACTAAACGCTCATTTAAACCTCACTAAAACTAAATCCACACTCAACTCTCATTTGAACCACACTCAGCTCTCATTTAAACCACACTCAACTCTCATTTAAACCACACTCACTAATTTTTATTTTTTTTTTGACAGCTTCACCAAATTCTCCTTATGGAAACCACAAATGTACCAAATCAACGGAGCCTACTACATCCCGGTGTTAGGCGAACAGGGAAAAATCCCGATGTACTTCGCCCCGCAACCCTACAACCCCGCCAACGTGTACCCGACCAAGAGGAAACCGTTCGTCGGACCGCCCTACTTACCGCCGCCGGTCACCGCCACCCCGCCCCCGGACGCCGCCACCATGAAAGTCGTACCGCGGTTCGAATTCGACGACGAAGACGACCGCCCCATCTGGAACACCATCGACAAGGAACCGCCGACGCGACCGCCGCCGCCCTCGCGCCCGCAGCCGCCGCTCGTGCACCGGCCCGGCCCCAACACCATCCAGCTGTCCGCCCAAGATGAAGAGGCCATCAAAGAGATCTTCGGGGACGATAATGACGATTATGACGTAAACAAGAGGCCGCCAGCGCCACCTATGGTGGTACCCAGTACAACGAGCGAGCCGCCGCAGCCGGCGCGCCGCCCCTCCGGGCCCAGCAATTGCGTGTGGGCGGTGGTGTCGTGTTGCTCGGCCGCCTCCAGTTCGTATCCCGAGCGGTGTTTCGAGCAAAGGGGCTGCCCGGGGCCCTTCTGGGGGGCCAGCCCCTGCGACACGGAGTTCGCCAAGGCGGCCGTGGAGGCTGCTTTGAAGTTTTACAACCAGTAGATGGCGCTGCAGTGGCGCGATGAAAACGTGTTGATTATTACAGTATTACGTAACGACCCCCTCTGGCGGCGTGGAGGGGTGGAAAATGGATTTTTTGTGGGGGGGTTGTGCGAGGGAGAAGGCGAGAGTGAGTTGTAAATCGCGTGTGTTTGTTTTTTTTTTTTTAATTACGTTGTAATCTGGTGATGATTTTATAGAGTTTTTTTAAGAATTGCGAGGGTGCCATATTGTACTTTTTTTCATAAACTTTCGAGACTTTTCTCTTCATCGCTAAATGTATTTATTTGTAATTGTGTAATTTAAATAATAAAAGTTTATTTCTAATTATAAAAAGAAAAATCGACATAAATTACCGTTCAATACACCCCATTATTAACTTTACCCTGAACTGGTTACTCGATGAGTAAAAGTCCCCTGTTTTAGAGTCAACGCCGCCTTTGATAGACGGCGAATTTTCTTATACGAACGTGCGAATTGATTTTCGCGAGCTAAATGGGAATTTTCCCGTCAATTTTCCGGGTTTTCCCGCGGCAACTTCCCCACGTTTCGCTTCACCCGGCCTTCTAGTCCTCCTTTTAATTTAGGTTTACATACAAAATTCAATAAAAAAAAATACTATATACAAAGTGGAATTTTTTACTCACCCCCATCGGATTTTCTTTTATCCCCTTTGCCCATCGCCAACTGGATTTTCTTTCACCTGTCAAACAAAAAAAAAAAAACATCAAATATTGACAAATTCATCAAACAATAACAAACGTCAACTGTCAGTAATTTGGCGGGTAGTTGTCAAATTGTGAACAGTCAATTTGTGATTGTTTCAATTTTTGGACTGTCAATCTGCCAAATGTCAACTGTCAAATATTGAACTGTCAATTTGTGATTGTTTCATTTTTCACTCTCAATTTTTGGACTGCCAATCTGCCAACTGTCAATATGCCAAATGTCAACTGTCAAATTGTGAACTGTCAATTTGTGATTGTTTCATTTTTTCACTCTCAATTTTCGGACTGCCAATCTGCCAACTGTCAATATGCCAAATGTCAACTGTCAAATTGTGAACTGTCAATTTGTGATTGTTTCATTTTTTCACTCTCAATTTTTGGACTGCCAATCTGCCAACTGTCAATATGCCAAATGTCAACTGTCAAATTGTGAACTGTCAATTTGTGATTGTTTCATTTTTTCACTCTCAATTTTCGGACTGCCAATCTGCCAACTGTCAATATGCCAAATGTCAACTGTCAGTTGTCGAATGTCATGCACAATGTGAACGAAAATATTTTCTTTCGCCGGTTTCGTTTTTCAATTTCTCAAACGGAAATTACGCGATGGTAATTGGAAGGACGGGAACAAGCCGGTATAATATCGGAAAATCAATTTTCGGAGCGACGAAAATCGCCGCCCCCGAGGAATAATAAAGGGGCGGCTCGGCGGGGAGGGCGAGCGCGAATTTAACGACGTGACTTTTCCCCTCTCGAAATTAACCCCAAAAAAAATTTATTACTTTAATAATCTAGCCGTCTGTGTCTGTGACGTTATCAACCAGCGCCTACTTTATTTTGAACGCACTATATGCAACACATTCTCGTCACATCTACACTCTCTCTTATTCTTTTTATACCCTTTTCAAAAGTAACGAGGGTAGTCAAGTCCCCTACCCACCGCAATTCCCAACCCTTAAACCCTACATATACAGGGTGATTCAAAAAGAAATACTCAATCAGTGAGATACATACAGGGTGGTTCAAATAGAATGTTGAATCTGTTACGTGCATATACAGGGTGAATTCGCAAATAATCACGAACAGTTGAAGTTTATACAGGGTGATTCATATAAAGGATTCGGTATAGTTGAGGTTTGTGTATTTATTGATAATTTTGAATCATTGGCTTGCATACAGGGTGAAGTTTTAACACGAGTATACAGGATGGTAGGTGGATAAATCGGTAAATGTGCATCATAAAAATGTAGCGATTAAATCACCCTGTATGTTAGATTCATAAAAAAATTAAGATATGGTAATTTTAAGTGTAAATTTAGGTAAATTTTCAGCAATTATTCCTGATGGGTAGGCAACCAATTTAACACAAAAATACTTTATTCAGCTTTATGGGTAGTCAAATCAACATCAAATTCAACCAAAGCAAATACAATAAACAATAAAAAAACACCCCAATCTTTATTCGAGCCATTTCGACACCAAAATCTACCCCTAAATCGCAACCCTTAACTTTCTCCAGCACATTACAGAAACAAAGAGCAACCCCTAAAACCGGTTCGGATAATTTACGGTCCAATTTCACCCCCAAAAACCCGCCCCCGACCCCCCGAAAACCCACCCCCTATCGCTCGCATTAATCCCTTCGACACGCTAAGGGCGGAAATCGACGCTAATCGAGCGAACAAATTAACCCACCAAAAAAAAAAACCACCCCTAAAAAACCACCCCAAACGACTCATTTACATGCATTTATCCACAGATACACCAAACTCACCAGCAGCTCTCTAACAAACGCCAGCCGAAAGGACCTCCTGATTACTCCTTAAAAGAATCCTGAATATAATCCTGGTGAATAGTCCTGGAGGAGAAGAGACGACGTCCGAGCGTTCGGTTCGAATCTAGCCGGCCGTGAGTCTGAATCCTGCCGAGAGCGGGCCCGTGGAAATTCCGCGACAGGACTAGGGAAAGGACGAGCGGAGGGAAAAGGATAAGTGTGCCGGGGACTGTTGCGCAGCCGGGAAGGTCCTTTTGGAATCGGTGGCGACGTCTAGCGTGGGGATTTGGAAGGGTGAGGGTGCAGGGAAGAAGGGAATTTGTTTCGGGGGATTTGGTGTAGTGTTTTTGGAAGGATGTAGGGGGCGTTAGGTGGCGCTGTTTGAGGATGTAAGGAGGATTGGGGTTGTGTTAGAATTGTTGAAATATTTTTTTTATGTAAAAATCGGTTAAAGTTCGGTAAAATAGAGAGATGAATCCTTTTTCGTCCTTTTTATAGTTTACATAAAAAGATTGTTAATATGTTTCGTTGTATGCTTTTGGTCTAGTTGTCTAAGGGTATGTGGTAAGTGTTATTCTTTTTGCAAACGCGGGTTCAAGCCCCAGCGATGTCGAATTTTTTTTTCGCCATTTTTATACTCGAATTAATAGGAGGTTGCTTTACTGTTGTTGAAAATATTGCAAAATGGATTTTTCTCTATGAAAATACGACTAAAATTGATGAAAATAAAATTATTTTCCTTGTTTTCACCTTAAATTCGAAGATTTTGTTAGGTTTATTGCTGTTTTATTTTGGTCTAGTTGTCTAAGGGTATGTGATAAATGTTATGCTTTTTGCAGACCCGGGTTCAAGCCCCAGCGAAGACGAATTTTTTTTTTTTGCCATTTTTATACTCGGAGGTTGCTTTAACGTTGTTGAAAATATTCCAAAATGGATTTTTCTAAACGAAAATTAATGAAAATAGAATTATTTTCTTTGCTTTCACCTTAAATATAAAGATTTTGTTACGATTCTGGACATATCATTTTGGCCTAGTTGTTTAAGGGTATGTGATAGGTGTTGCCTTTTCTGCAAGCGTGGGTTCGAATCCCAGCGATGACAACTTTTTTTTCGCTTAAAATTCGCCATTTTTAAACTAAAATCAATTAAAAAAAGCAATTTTTCACGTCTTATCGACGTTCCTCGATAAGAAAAGCCGCCGTTACAAACCCGAAATTTTCCGCTTTGACGACCCCGAAATTAATGCGCTTTTCGTAGAATAATTTTCCGCCCAAGGAAATTTCCTAATTAAAAATTTCACACTTTGAAAAAAAGAAAAATAGCGAAATAAGTTCGACAAAAATTCGCCGCTAAAAATCCCAAACGAAATGATGGATGGGACACCAGCCATTAATCGCCATTGACGGTGACTAATTGCCCGCCGACGTGACGGTAAGAATTAAAACCCCCGAAATTACAAACATGTTTTTTTCGAAAAAATTTCAATTCCTCGAATTAATCACCGATTTCGTCGCCGGATCGCCGCCCCCGAAAACCGCCACCAGCGCCGACATTCACACTCAAATTACCCACAAACTCACCCTCAAATCCTCCATTTTAACAAAACACATTGACAATTGACACATTTGACATTGACACAAACTCCATCTTCCACCGCCATCTTGATCTACCTGTCAATCAGCCGGCCATTACCTAAGCCTCTTCTCGCCTGCTGCGATTCCTACGCCTCTGCTCAAAAATTACAATTACTCGATTAATTAAAAAAAAAACCGAAGAAGTAGTGGAAAGAAGAAGAAGACGAGCGAAGTGGAGCGAACAATGGCGGGGCCCCCGGCCGCCATTGTAGCGGAAGTGACGGTGACTGATGGTTCCGGCCGGGGCCGATCAAAAGAATTACGAGAGCAAATGGATGGATTGGGGAACATGATGCACTTTTCTTCTACCGGGGCGAGAAAAACGGTTTTATACAGGAAGAGTGCCGTGGAGTGCCCTTTTCATTATATCGCGGTGTGCTGTGGCGTTAGGAAAAGGATTGCTCGATTTGATGCGTGACGTCAGGAATTGCGCTACTTTGATTTTGTTGTATAGTGAGAAACGTCAATTTCGTTTGTTTTTTTTATTTTACTCAAATTTTGATGATTTTTCGTGCGAAATAAATTTGTAAAAAATCCATTTTGCAATATATTCAACAATTCAACAATATCGAAATCATCTCTTATTAATTCGAGTATAAAAAAGACGAAAAAAAATTGTCACGGCTAGGATTCGAACCCACGCTTGCAAAAACGAGAAAACTTCATGATACGCCCTTGGCCAACTCGACCAAAATGTAACTTTTAAACTTTTAACAATCTTTGTATTTAAAGAGAACAAGGAAGAAATTACTAAATTTTTTTCAATTTTCGGCCATTTTAGTCTTATTTTCTTGTAAAAATAATATTTTCAACAATATAAAAATAACCTAAAGTAAAAAAAACCAAAAAAAAATTGCCATCGCTGAGATTCGAACCCACGCTTTGCTAGTGCAGCAATACATCACATCGTACCCTTAGCCAACTCGACCAAAATAAAACTTAAACATTATTAACTATCTTTGTATTTATAATAAAAAGAACAAGGAAGAAATTACAAAATTTTTTCAATTTTCCTCCATTTTACTCGCATTTTCATAAAAAAAATATTTGCAACAATATCTAAATGACCCAAAGTATAAAAAAGCGAAAAAAAAATTTGTCATCGCTGAGATTCGAACCCACGCCTTGCCAGTCCAGCAATCGCACCCTTGAGACAATTCGACCATAAGAAACGTCAACGTCAATTCCAAAACATCGTTCCAAGACAATTCGAATCCGTCCACGGCATACTGCGATATATTTCACGGCGTCCTCTTCCGAAAACCGATAAAGCACTCTATCCGATAAAACACACTTTAACTACCGATATTTCAGATTAAAGTTCTGCTGATACGAAAGTTTTCTCATGTCCCCTTGCCCCCCCCAAATATATATCCTCGGAACAGACGACATAACCCGTTACAATTGCTATATAAAAGTTAAATTTAACGCTCAAAAACCTTCTCTACGGTCGCATGAATCATCTCTAACTTCCCGTTTTTCTCTACGCTCTATGCTCTATGCGAGTTTACGTACGTTAGAGGAGTTTTGAGACAGGACTTCGATCAATCATCTCGCTATCTCGCTCGCTCTTTTCTACCCATTGTATATGTGAGAACGTAATAATATCTAATGGTGTAATTGCTATAGTAGAAAATACTTTAATTACGCTTAATTATAGCGAGTAATTAGTTAATTGTACTTACGTTAGTTATGAAGATCACAATTAATAACTCAACTGACGCGACGCGCACCATTTTTATTTAAAACTGACATTGACAGTTTAGGTGCGTTCTGTTATGACACCGCGAACTGTTCGGAACTTACACCGGGTACTTGATTGTTGTTATTATATTGAATATGAGCAATAAATAAGTGTAAAAGTTTGCATTAATTAAGAAAAACAACTTTTTATCGTTTAAATTTAATTATAAATCCTACTAGAACAAATTTAGAAAGTGACATTGACGTTTCGAAATAGCTGCGTTCCGTTTGTTCACCGTGTACTTAATTTTTGTTATTATATTGAATATATGAGCAATAAATAAGTGTAAAAGTTTGCATTAATTAAGAGAAACAACTTTTAATCGTTTAAATTTAATTATAAATCCTGCTAGAACAAATTTAGAAAGTGACATTGACGTTTCGAAATAGCTGCGTTCCGTTTGTACACAGGTAACTTGATTTTTATTATTATATTAAATATGCTGTTTTTCCACCATCTTGCAAAGTCACCTCTCTCAATACCGAAACGTCGCAATTTAAATTTAATGAAGTAAAAACTCTCTCTCGCTCTCTCGCACTCCATAAATATATGTATAAAATATACAGAGGAGTTTTTCCCCTCACTTTTTTCTTCTTCTTTCGCGAATTCCGCATCGCAGATACCGTTGGAAACTTTTCGCCTACTCTTTTTTTTTACTTTTTTTTTCTCATCCTACTCTCCTCCAATTTAAACTTATTAGTTGTAACTTTGGCGCGTCTCCTCCCTTATATATACTTCTGGAATTATCGAGAGTTTTTTTTCCCTCCATTATTAACTTTCCAGGGATTCTCCTAATTGAAAAGTAGGCGTCCCGCCGAACCCCGTGAATCCCATACCCAGGGCGTTTTCCTACTCCAGTGTACTCTACTCCGAATCTACTCCACTTTGGTCCACTCTAGAGTACTCTAATCTACAAATTTATGACGCATGCGGAAGGAATCGATCTCGCCCGAATAAATCGGTACCACAACCATTTCAAATGACCCATTGTTCCAAAAAAATCCAATTAAAATCCAATTAAGATAATAAAACAACCAATTAGTGAGCCAAGTACCGGCGGTACCGGTACCTCAAAAATCCCTCATTCGAATCGAACTCCAGTACCCAAAAAGATGCTGCTCGTTTGCGCCCTAATCGTGGCCTACTTGTCACCAATTCAACCGACGGTACCACCTCCGGACAGCGATGAGCAACTGGTGAGGCAGGGGATGATGATGGGGCCGCCCATGATGCCGCCCCCGCGGCCCCTCATCAACGGCGGGATGATGCAAATGGTGCCGCCCATGCCGATGCAGATGCCCCAGCAGATTGGGATCAATCCGGCCATGGAGGAGCTGAATCCAGATCTGGATAGCGAGGTCATTTCGGTGGTTATACATCACAACTTCCAAAAAGATGGTACGGTAGTCGATTCGGAGCGCTGTAAAATTGGTTGCGGTTGAGGTAGGGGCGTGAAATTTGGATGGGGTATAGCCTCATGTGTTGTTTACATGCATACAAAGTTGCAATATTGTAGTACCTCTGGAAGAGGTTCATTAGAGCAGTGCAAAATTTCGATGGTATAATCATTGCAATGAGTTTTTGGAGCGCAATAAAATTGCTTGTGGTAGAGGTAGAGGCTTGAAATTTCGAACAGTAATAGCCTCATATCTTGCCTTACTCTCCACAAAATTTCATCATCCTAGTACCACTCTAAGAGGTCAAAAACCACCCCCTAACTCGACCACAACCAATTTGGGCAGTACTACCTACATTCCAGAGGCTATACAATCTCTTTCCAGATTGCTACGAGGACACCCAATACGAGGAGATGGGCGCCTGCCACGGGGACTACCGCGTGGTGGCGTGGCACCACGGCAAGTGCGAGGTGCGCCCCTACGGGGGCTGCCACCCCACCCGCAACAACTTCAAGTCCTACCTGGAGTGCCTGACCACGGCGGGGCTGGTGTGCGGCGACGTGGGCGGCGGCCTCAGCGACTCGCTGAAGGACTTCCTGGCCTCCTGGTGCCCCATTTCGTTGGTGTGCAACCTGCTGGGGCTGATGTCGGTGAACGGGCAGGGGATCAGGGAGTCCGAGGTGCAGAGGTTGTTTTCGACCATTGGTAGGCACTTTTAGAGGGTCGTTTTTTGAGCTGCGTTGTTTGAATAGAGTTGGTTTTTGAAGATGTTTGTTGGTTGTTTTGATGGGGCTGGGTGGGGTGGTGGGTAATTGAGGCTTGATGAGCTGGGGTAAATTTACTAAATGTTGTAAGAAGATTTTTTGAAATGGTGTTTTTGGAGCTGTATAAAATTGGTTGTGATGGAGGTAGAGGCGTGAAATTTTGAACAAGAATAGCCTCATGTGTTGTCCTGGTGTCTACAAATTTGGATCATTCTAGTACGACTCCAAGGGGTTCAAATAGCCCCTTGAAATAGATATGTACAATTACAATAGTAACTTTTGAAATGATTTTTTGGAGCATAACAAAATTGGTTCTGGAAGAGGTAGAGGCTTGAAATTTTGAACAAAAATAGCCTCATGTCTTGTCTTGGTCTCTACAAATTTGCATCATTCTAGTACGACTCCAAGGGGTTCAAATAGCCCCTTGAAACAGATATGTACAATTTCAATAGTAATATTTGAAATGATTTTTTGGAGCATAATAAAATTGGTTCGGGAAGAGATAGAGGCATCAAATTTTGAACATAAATAGCCTCATGTCTTGTCTTGATCTCCACAAAATTGCATCATTCTAGTGCGACTCCAAAGAGTTGAAATAGCCCCTTGAAGAAGCGAGGAAAATTACAATAATAAACTTTTGAAATGATTTTTTGGAGCATAATAAAATTGGTTCGGGAAGAGATAGAGGCATCAAATTTTGAACATAAATAGCCTCATGTCTTGTCTTGGTCTCTACAAATTTGCATCATTCTAGTACGACTCCAAGGGGTTCAAATAGCCCCTTGAAACAGATATGTACAATTTCAATAGTAATATTTGAAATGATTTTTTGGAGCATAATAAAATTGGTTCGGGAAGAGATAGAGGCATCAAATTTTGAACATAAATAGCCTCATGTCTTGTCTTGATCTCCACAAAATTGCATCATTCTAGTGCGACTCCAAAGAGTTGAAATAGCCCCTTGAAGAAGCGAGGAAAATTACAATAATAAACTTTTGAAATGATTTTTTTGGAGCATAATAAAATTGGTTCGGGAAGAGATAGAGGCATCAAATTTTGAACATAAATAGCCTCATGTCTTGTCTTGATCTCCACAAAATTGCATCATTGTAGTGCGACTCCAAAGAGTTGAAATAGCCCCTTGAAGAAGCGAGGAAAATTACAATAGTAACTTTTGAAATAATTTTTTGGAGCATAATAAAATTGGTTCGGGAAGAGATAGAGGCATCAAATTTTGAACATAAATAGCCTCATGTCTTGTCTTGATCTCCACAAAATTGCATCATTGTAGTGCGACTCCAAAGAGTTGAAATAGCCCCTTGAAGAAGCGAGGAAAATTACAATAGTAACTTTTGAAATAATTTTTTGGAGCATAATAAAATTGGTTCGGGAAGAGATAGAGGCATCAAATTTTGAACATAAATAGCCTCATGTCTTGATCTCCACAAAATTGCATCATTCTAGTGCGACTCCAAGGGGTTCAAATAGACCCTTGAAGAAGCGAGGAAAATTACAATAATAAACTTTTGAAATGATTTTTTGGAGCATAATAAAATTGGTTCTGGCAGAGGTAGAGGCTTCAAATTTTGAACATAAATAGCCTCATGTCTTGTCTTGATCTCCACAAAATTGCATCATTCTAGTGCGACTCCAAGGGGTTCAAATAGCCCATTGAAAAAGCGAGGAAAATTACAATATTAAACTTTTGAAATGATTTTTTGGAGCATAATAAAGTTGGTTCTGGCAGAGGTAGAGGCTTCAAATTTTGAACATAAATAGCCTCATGTCTTGTCTTGATCTCCACAAAATTGCATCATTCTAGTGCGACTCCAAGGGGTTCAAATAGCCCATTGAAAAAGCGAGGAAAATTACAATATTAAACTTTTGAAATGATTTTTTGGACCATAATAAAATTAGTTCTGGAAGAGGTAGAGGCTTGAAATTTTGAACATAAATAGCCTCATGTCTTGTCTTGGTCTCTACAAATTTGCATCATTCTAGTACGACTCCAAGGGGTTCAAATAGCCCTTGAAACAGATATGTACAATTTCAATAGTAATATTTGAAATGATTTTTTGGAGCATAATAAAATTGGTTCGGGAAGAGATAGAGGCATCAAATTTTGAACATAAATAGCCTCATGTCTTGTCTTGATCTCCACAAAATTGCATCATTGTAGTGCGACTCCAAAGAGTTGAAATAGTCCCTTGAAGAAGCGAGGAAAATTACAATAGTAACTTTTGAAATAATTTTTTGGAGCATAATAAATTGGTTCGGGAAGAGATAGAGGCATCAAATTTTGAACATAAATAGCCTCATGTCTTTTCTTGATCTCCACAAAATTGCATCATTCTAGTGCGACTCCAAGGGGTTCAAATAGACCCTTGAAGAAGCGAGGAAAATTACAATAATAAACTTTTGAAATGATTTTTTGGAGCATAATAAAGTTGGTTCTGGAAGAGGTAGAGGCTTGAAATTTTGAACATAAATAGCCTCAGGTCTTGTCTTGGTCTCTACAAATTTGCATCATTCTAGTACGACTCAAAGGGGTTCAAATAACCCATTGAAAAAGCGAGGAAAATTACAATATTAAACTTTTGAAATGATTTTTTGGAGCATAATAAAGTTGGTTCTGGCAGAGGTAGAGGCTTCAAATTTTGAACATAAATAGCCTCATGTCTTGTCTTGGTCTCTACAAATTTGCATCTTTCTAGTGCGACTCCAAGGGGTTCAAATAGCCCCTTGAAGAAGCGAGAAAAATTACAATAGTAACTTTTGAAATGATTTTTTGGAGCATAATAAAATTGGTTATAACAGAGATAGATGCTTGAAATTTTTATGAGGTATAGCCTCATCTCTTGCCAAAGTCTCCACAAAATTTCATCAACATCCATCGACTCCAAGTGACTCAAATAGTAACCCCTAGCAAAACTCACAACCCTTTTCTAATGACCTCCCGTGTTCAACTGTTCATAACCTCACCTTAGGGGCGATCGGGGGAGGGGTTCCATTTCAATTTTTTTTAATTAAAGTTTTGCTTTGTTCCGGGCGACTTTGAGGCGCCCGGAGTCGAATATTTCCTCCTCCTTTTTTTTCCTTTCGAGAAGGAAAATGAAATTGAATTTCCCGAGACGAAAGTTCGTGCTTGACGTATTAGCCATTGTGTTTTATGTATATCAGTGGGGTAGAAGGGGCGATTTGGGGGAAAATGGATTTCCCCTGTAGAAGAATGCCGGCGCAAACGGTTTTCTTTTCGGTAAAATTCGCTACTTTATACTCGAATGATTCCCAGATAATTTACTCTTGAAAAAGTCTTCAGTAAAATTAGTCGGACGGTAAACTGATCTATATAAATAATTAGTCGGACGGAAGACTAAGCTATAGAAAAGTAGTCGGACGGTAGACTGAGCTATATAAATGGGGGTAATTGGGGCATGTGATAATTGAAATGAAACTAGGTGAGTATAAGATTTTTCGTTTATTTTTGTGAAACAGCAATATGTGAATTTATATTACATTCATTTAATATTTCCTTAAAACTTAGTATTTATAATATATAATAACGAATTTAAAGAAAAAATGAGGCACCTGTTTTAGCGGGGGTATCACTGTTTTTTTTTTCAAAATACACTCGTTGCTCGATAAAAAATATTTCTTCGTATTTTCTTCTTCGTTTTTTTTTTAATCGAAGAAAATTCTTGCGGTGCGTTTCTTTGTTTATTTTTAGCCTGTCAGTAGGTAAGTAAGTACAATTTTTTCCATTATTTTTTTTTGTAGAAAAATTAAACGATATGCACAAAATATGTCCATTATTTTTTCATTTTTCCCTTATTTTTTTTTCGTCGATTTTATTGACTCAAACAAACATTTAACGTACTTACTAAATATCGTTGAATCGAACATTTCATCGCCGCCATCTTTACCCGCCAACTGTCAACTGTCAAATCCCCAACAAACTGTCAACTGTCAAATTGCGAACAAACTGTCAAATGTCAAATGTCAACTGTCAATTGTCAAATTGGCGAGTAAAAAATGGCCGACGGCGTTCCATTTACATAGAATATGTGGTAATTGTTTTTTGTAATTGTTTCTTCGGTAAATTGACACGTAGCGTTTTAAAAATTATAATTGACTATAGTTCTCAACACTTTGTATTGTCTAAAATTTAATCTAGTAGGTATATAAATAAAAATTTACGATCTAGCACGTAAAAAAAAAACGAAAAGAAAACGCGCTCGGAAAATCCATACAAAAAATCTCCCGTTTATACACAAAAATTTTCTCTAACGCGACGTTTCGCTTGCGCGTCATCATCAACATCATCATCAACAACAACAACACAGTTACGTATAATTCGCATGAAAAGTAACTAAATTACGAAATCGAGAAAAGCGGGAAAAACCGCCCGGAAAATTCGCCCTTTCCCGCCCCGACCGTCTTCGCATCGCCGCCTGCTCGCCGTGCGCATGAATTGATTTAATTGAACTAAAAACGAAGCCATCTAGCAGGCGGCCATCCTGCGACAGTCTCGACAAAATGGCGGCCGAACGAATATTTATAATTTTCGCAAACGTAAACGTAAATCGGGCATGCCATGAGATATTGCTTCGTGAGGCTAAAATGAGTGCTTTTGGGGAATTGAGGGGGGCTATAAGGGGGTTATGAGATGGTTTTTGGGGATTGTGAGGGTGTGTTTGAAGGGGTATTTTTGTTCAAAGGAGGCCCGTAAAACACTGGGCAAACAAAAAAATATTTATAAATCATATGACCAGTACCGCATGACGAGAATGAAATGATATAATTACATATTAATAGAATATTTATAAAAATCAAAAATAATTCAACAAAAGGTACGCAAAGCACCTAAAAACTATATATCTAAAATTATTTACAAAATATATATATGTATAGAATTATATTAATTAAATTAATATATTTTTTTTAATTTTTTTGGGGGGGCGGTAGGCGGGGGGAAGGAGGCGGCGTATTTCGAACGTTCGTGCGTGCCAAGTTTTGTGCCAAAAAGGGTTGGGAATTTCGCAATTATTAATAATTAAAAAATAAAAATAAAATCACCCTGTATATAGAGACTAGCCTCGCGCATGCGAAGTGAAACGAACATTCGAACTACTCGATGATTTTTTTTTAATTACATTTTTTGCGGTAATTAAAAATTAGGAATTTTAAAAAGAAGAAAAAAAATTTTTGGAAATAATTTTTTTTTTTCAAAAATGTAATTAATATTTTCCAAATCGCCTTCCCGTTGCCTTAACAATCGGTAAATAATATACATTAATAATAATAATAATATTAATTAATAATAAAATTGAGCTGCCAACCCAAAGATGGTTCTATAGCTTAAATTCCCTATTTATTTATTAAATAAAATAAAAAAAAAACAACAACTTAAAAATGGCACCAGAACTGAGAAAAACTAAACAAAAACAACACCGACGTCCTTTTACATTTTCATATCACTACACAGCGAATTTTCCTCTACAACTCATTTTCTTTATTTATTTATTTTACATAATTATTTTTTGGTGGTGGTGGTGGTGGTGGTGACTCCTTTTACTCTCGTAATTATTTATTTAAAAAAGAAAAAAACACATAAAAAGCATATTCGTTTCTGTACAAACAATTAATGAGCATAATACGAGATCATTTTTTTTATATTATATTATATATTTATGTAACAAGATTACGAGGGGGGCTTTACGAAGGGGGTTTTTCTCCAACGATTTTCGCACGGGCTCCTTCGATGCGGAAATTCATTTCCTGTAACAGAAAAAAAATTATTGGCTAAAAACAGGCATAGTAAAAGGCCGTTTTTTTATACTGAAATTAGCTCAAAACTAACGTAGTAAAAGGCCAATTATTAAAAGTTAGCTCAAAACTAATGTAGTAAACGGCCTATTATTATTATAAAGTTAGCTTAAAACTAAAGTAGTAAAAGGCCAATTATTATTATAAAGTTAGCTCAAAACTAATGTAGTAAACGGCCTATTATTATTATAAAGTTAGCTTAAAACTAAAGTAGTAAAAGGCCGATTATTATTATAAAGTTAGCTCAAAACTAAGGTAGTAAAAGGCCAATTATTATTATAAAGTTAGCTCAAAACTAAAGTAGTAAAAGGCCTATTATTATTATAAAGTTAGCTAAAAACTAACGTAAAAAAAGGCCAATTATTATTATAAAGTTAGCTCAAAACTAACGTAGTAAAAGGCCTATTATTATTATAAAGTTAGCTCAAAATTAACGTAGTAAAAAAGGCCAATTATTATTATAAAGTTAGCTCAAAACTAACATAGTAAAAGGCCAATTATTATTATAAAGTTAGCTCAAAACTAAGGTAGTAAAAGGCCATTTTTTATACTAAAATTAGCTCAAAACAAACGTAGTAAAAGGCCAACTATTATTATAAAGTTAGCTCAAAACTAAGGTAGTAAAAGGCCATTTTTTATAGTAAAATTAGCTCAAAACAAACGTAGTAAAAGGCCAACTATTATTATAAAGTTAGCTCAAAACTAAGGTAGTAAAAGGCCATTTTTTTAAACTAAAATTAGCTCAAAACTAACGTAGTAACAGGCCATTTGATAAGAATAGAACACAGAGCACAAAGCATAGAGCACAGAACGTACAGAGTAAGAATTGAGTAGACATAAAAGAGGGGGAGGGGAGCGGGACTCAATTGACAACTTATTTTTCCACTGTAAAGACAATCGAATTAGAGCGCATTAGAGATGCTAAACAGCTCGAAAATTTCCACGGCAAGGAAAAATCTCGTGAAAATTCCTCCCAAAATTGGGGAGCGAAAATTAGGAGCCGCTCGAGCGAGACGTTTTAATGGAATAAAAACGTCCAACAATTGCCACCTTTCCTTCATTAGGGCGAGTTTTCCCGCTTTTCCTCTTCGTTTACCAAGATTCTTTAAGTACGCGAGCACATCAAAGCGGCCATGAATGCCGCCAAACGACTCGATTAAGACTTAACATTACACGGTCGGACGGTAAACTGATCTATACAAAACTCTAGTCGGACGGTAAACTGATCTATTATACATATACAGGGTAGCTTAATAACCATTAAAATAGGTTATTTCGAGTATTATCGCTAAGAGCAATTAATTTAATCGATTAATCGAATCGATTCGAGGGAAAATCGAATCGAATATGAGCGATGGGACGAGCGAAAACGCGTCGTATATCTCAATCTAGCAACCGGTTTCTATATATCAATTCGCCTGTCTTTCGTCGCGAGAGAGGCGGGGGCGGCGGCGGCGGCGGCGCTCGAACATTAATCTTCCTAAGTGCACGGCCGCCCTCGCTCTATTTCCTATACCTAGCGCTCTATTTCTGTCTTTATAAAACGAGGATGGCCGTGAGAGGAGAGCGAGCAAGATGGAGATACGCGCAGTTCTGGTGTTGGTAAAGGATAGAAGATGTGGGCGACAGAAGATGGTAAAGGATAGAAGATGTTGTTGAGACAAGATGGTAAAGGATAGAAGATGCTGTTGAGGCAAGATGGTAAAGGATAGAAGATATGCTGTTGAGGCATGATGGTAAAGGATAGAAGATGTGCTTGAGGCAAGATGGTAAAGGATAGAAGATATGTTGTTGATGCAAGATGGTAAAGGATAGAAGATATGTTGTTGAGGCAAGATGGTAAAGGATAGAAGATGTTGTTGAGGCAAGATGGTAAAGGATAGAAGATATGTTGTTGATGCAAGATGGTAAAGGATAGAAGATGTTGTTGAGGCAAGATGGTAAAGGATAGAAGATGTTGTTGAGGCAAGATGGTAAAGGATAGAAGATGTTGTTGAGGCAAGATGGTAAAGGATAGAAGATGTTGTTGATGCAAGATGGTAAAGGATAGAAGATATGTTGTTGATGCAAGATGGTAAAGGATAGAAGATATGTTGTTGAGGCAAGATGGTAAAGGATAGAAGATATGTTGTTGATGCAAGATGGTAAAGGATAGAAGATATGTTGTTGAGGCAAGATGGTAAAGGATAGAAGATATGTTGTTGAGGCAAGATGGTAAAGGATAGAAGATATGTTGTTGAGGCAAGATGGTAAAGGATAGAAGATATGTTGTTGAGGCAAGATGGTAAAGGATAGAAGATATGTTGTTGAGGCAAGATGGTAAAGGATAGAAGATGTGGTTGAAACTTTTGACAGGATATTTTCCCTAATCATAGATGGCGCTGCGATTTCTTCAATTACTATTTTGACATATATTAAGACACACTGGCCTTTTACTTCTATGCTATGTGTTCTATGATTATAAGCTCCATTTTTTCCGCTCAATTAAAAAACCAGGCAGAGTATATACCAAGTAGCGGAGCTCTAAAGCTCCCAAACGCTCAAACAGCTCGCCGGTAAATCCCTCTAATAGTCCCCAGCCCTCTTCGATGTTATTTCGAGCATATACACATCCACGGCTAACGCGATACGCCCGGCATAAAAATAAAGCTAACTTGTTGCGCTTCGAGTAAAAGGCCGCGAACACGTCGAGCGCCGGTTCTCGCGGGGGTGTAAAGGGGGCGGTTTGGGGGCGAGCGGGGCGGTTAAATCCGGCGCTAACGAGACGGGACCTATTCAGTTATTCAGCGAAAACGGCCCAATCATGTCGGGGATACTTTTTCCCGATGTTTTCCACGGTTTCCTTTTTCCTGGAAGGTTTTCCAGAGAGCGTCGGGGTGGCGAGAAAAGCGGGTTTTTCACCGGTGTATCGATTTTGCTCTATGTAATTCCCTAATCGGGTTGTATTGGGTGCGCAAATTCCCTGTAATTGGTCGCATTATAGGGGAATCGTAGCCTTTTTTTAGGCTACAATTATAGCACTGTTATTAGGCTTTAATTAGAAGTATTTGAAGACGTTAATTGAAGGGTTTTTAATGAGTAATTGGGGTTCTTTTTAGGCACTAATTAGTGACCTTTTTGGGCGTTTATTGGATGTATTTTTAGGCTATAATTTGAACCTTTTTTAGGCTTTAATTAGAGTCATTTTTATATTATAATTAAAGACCTTTTTAGGCACTAATTAGAGACCTTTTTGGGTGTTCATTAGAAGCATTTTTAGGCTACAATTTGAACCTTTTTTAGGGTATAATTAGAGTCATTTTTATGTTATAATTAAAGACCTTTTTAGGCACTAATTTGAACCCTTTTTAGGCACTAATTAGAGACCTTTTTGGGCGTTTATTGGATGCATATTTAGGCTACAATTTGAACCTTTTTTAGGCTTTAATTGGAGTCATTTTTATATTATAATTAAAGACCTTTTTATTCAATAATTTGAACCCTTTTTAGGCACTAATTAGAGACCTTTTTGGGTGTTCATTGGATGCATATTTAGGCCACAATTTGAACCTTTTTTAGGCTTCAATTGGAGTCATTTTTATGTTTTAATTAAAGACCTTTTTAGGCACTAATTTGAACCCTTTTTAGGCACTAATTAGAGATCTTTTTGGGCGTTTATTGGATGCATTTTTAGGCTACAATTTGAACCCTTTTTAGGCATTAATTTGAATCTTTTTTAGGCACTACTTTCAGCCTTTTTTTAGGCACAAATTTGACCCCTTTTAAGCCATTAATTAGAACCCTTTTTAGGCACTAATTGGATCCCTTTTTAGCCATTAATTAGAACCCTTTTTAGGCACTAATTTGAACCCTTTTTAGGCATTAATTTGAACCTTTTTTAGGCACTAATTTGAACCCTTTTTAGGCATTAATTAGAACCCTTTTTAGGCACAAATTTGACCCCTTTTAAGCCATTAATTAGAACCCTTTTTAGGCACTAATTGGATCCCTTTTTAGCCATTAATTAGAACCCTTTTTAGGCACTAATTGGATCCCTTTTTAGCCATTAATTAGAACCCTTTTTAGGCACAAATTTGACCCCTTTTAAGCCATTAATTAGAACCCTTTTTAGGCACTAATTGGATCCCTTTTTAGCCATTAATTAGAACCCTTTTTAGGCACTAATTTGAACCCTTTTTAGGCATTAATTTGAACCTTTTTTAGGCACTAATTTGAACCCTTTTTAGGCACAAATTTGACCCCTTTTTAGCCATTAATTAAAACCCTTTTTAGGCAATAATTTGAACTCTTTTAAGGCACTAATTAGAACCCTTTTTAGGCACCAATTAGACCCCTTTTTAGTGACACTAATCAAAGTTTTTAAACTACCATTTTTTTCGACATTAAAATATATAAAAACCACCACCCGCCCCCCGCCATTCTACCGCCCCCTCGAAGCTCCCTAATCGAATTTCTATCCGTCCGGAAAATTGAATATAAAATTTAAGTAGGCCCCGACAATTCCGTCGGTGATAAGTTGACAAGCCGGCGGCGGCACAGCCGAGGAGGCGGCATAATTGAGCGGGGAGCTCTCTTCCGGGACCCGCGACGGCGTTATTAAAGTGACACGCGTGCCGCCGCCGCCGCCGCCGCCTCTATATTAAAACAGGAACGTTTCGTTTCGCAGGAGGCCATGTGAAGTTGGTTCAATCTAGAAGGTGTGTTAGAAGGTTAGAATTGTAGCTTAATAAGGCTATAATTAGCGCGTAAAAATGCAATTTTTGTTCGCTTTTCACCCCCCAAACAACACCCCCATGTACGCACAGCCTCCCTCGATAATAAAGCTCACCTTTTCGGCGCTCCTCGCTCTATTATCATAATGATAAGTTAATTTCGAACGCAAAGTCTTGGAAGTTGACGCGAGAAAAAAGGAAAGTTTGAGGAAAATTAATTTTCCCGCCGGTCGGGCGACTTTCCCGGAGAGCGCGCCGGCCGCTCTGCATTGCAAATGAGCGGGAAAACTCACCCCCTCAACCCCAAACCACCTTCGACGTACCCTGCAACGTACCCCCCGGTAGTTTTTCAGTTTCGCGTTAGGGCAAAATAGTCGAAATATCTCGGAAATTTGGGGTTATTTCGAAAAATTTTATTCTTCGAAACTTGCAGAGGATTGTTTTTTCAATAAAATGGTAAAACTTTCAGTTTTTTATCTCGATTAGTTTTCGAGATAATTCGGGGTTTTCAAATAGTAGCACTAGAAATTTGGTTTTTTTTCTATGGACATTAGCGCAAAAAAGTCAATATTACTCGGAAATTTGTGGTTTTTTCGAAATTTTTCATTTATCAAAACTTGTAGAGAATCGTTTTTTCAATAAAACAGCGTTGTCTTAGTTTTTCTATTTCAATTAGTTTTCGAGATAATTGATGTTGTTTGATCTACTTTGGCTATTTTAATATAGCTCAGTTTACCGTCCGACTAAATTTGTATAATATAAACTAGATAGACAAGATGCGACCTTGGTGATGGGGGTGAGTGGTGTAGGAGTCTGTAGAAGAGTTTGTGGAGGTCCCGTCGAATGGAAATCGTTTTGTTTTTCCGGGATTAGATCCGGGAATGTTTTCGATTAACCTCGTACTCGAACCATTCGATTTTATTGAAACTATTTCGGACATCGATTAGGAGTCGTTTGCCGTTCGAAAATCGAGCGTGTAGAAAACTTTGTACAGTTCCTGTCCTTGTCTTACTTCCCCCACCACTAATTTATTCTTCGCCTACTCGATTTATTGATGCGTTTTTTTCGAGCCAAAGCACTCTCGATTAGTGTATAATCCTTTTTGTATGTGTGTTATTTCTTTCCGCTGTTAGGGGAGAATTTTCCGGGAATACAGGTAATTTTCGCCGGACGTTTTCCAGTTCGTATTTAACTAACTTTCGGGCGAATAATAATGATAATAATCGGGGATTTCGCGGGAAAGTTTCGGCGCGTTAAATTCGATTTTGCGGTGAAAACGGAGCGGAAAAATCGGAATTTCCCCAGCGGAAAATTCGTCATTTTTTCTCGCCCATTTTCACTATACACAGGAATAAAATAAAGCCTGCAAGTGGTCGAATAAAATCTAAAAAATCACCCCCTTTTCTACCGCCTCTTCACCGCCCCCTGTTTGACATAAAACGAGCGGTGCAAATATCAAAGCAATCGCTGATTCCGTATGAAAATCAACGCGAAAATTCTGATCAAACAAATTCGAAACGGACTCGGGGGTGAAAATTTTTAATTTAAATTTGGCAACCAATTACCGAGTATTGATGAGATTTTTTTTCCATATATCCCAACGAAATGCACAAAATTAACGCTTTAATTACCTTTCATTATCTCTCTCAGAATGCTACTGCTATCTTTGTCTATCTTCCCCCACTTCTCGTTTAACTTTATGCCTACTTGATGTAGCGATGCAAAAAATGTACTAAATTCTACAGTAATGATAGAAATATTGCCGTCTTTGTCTTTCATCCACTATTAAATGTACGTTTTTCTCCCTTTTTTTTTTGTTTTCCAACGACTACTGGATCGCAGCTATCGTAATAATTATAAAACGTTACGACTTATCGAAAGTTTTGGACAAAGGGAAATCTAGTCGTCTTGTCCCCGAGAAATGACCCCATGCTACTAGATAAAGAATGATAAATAAAAAAAGAAGAAATAAAGCAGAAAGTTGGAAGAAACACCTCCGCCCCGGTTCGAATAAAAGAATATTAAAAGTTCCTTATCCGTTCTTGTATTATACCCCCAAAAAAAAAAGGGGGAACAGCAAAAGCTCAGATCTAGATATCTACGAGATCTCCATCTTCCACCCTTTTATCCGGACTTTTATCCGGACCCGGAGGTTGTATAAATTGATAGCGAGCAATTGTTATTAACTGCCCCGCTCTCCCCCGCCCTCCGCAGTTGCCGAAACGACCTTTTTATTGGGACTCCTTAAGATAACCGTAGGCAATAATGGGTTAGTTTTTCCTGCCCCCCGCGCCGCCCTTACGACAGTTCTTTTTCTCCCCGTTCGAACGTAAAAAGCGAGGACGGCGGCGCCAGCGTGGGGCCGGTTCGGGAGGCGGCGGGAGACCGCCGGGCGGCGGCGACGTCCCAACGTGCTGACGACGACCTACTAAAAGTGAAAGGGATCCCGAAATGTTGGGGAATACGGGGTGGATGTTGCTGGATTTGTATATCGTACGTAGTAGGCCGGGTTTTGTGTTAGTCGGACGGTAAACTGATGTATAGGAAGATGTAGAAATTTAGTCGGACGGAAGACTGAGCTACAACTAAAGTAGTCAAAGTGAACCAAACGACATGGATTATCTCGAAAACTAATTGAGATAAGGAAATGGAAGTTTTACCATTTTATTGAAAAAACAATTCTCTACAAGTTTTGAGGAATGAAAAATTTCGAAAAAACCGCAAATTTCCGAGTAATATTGACTTTTTTGTGCTAATGTCCATATAGAAAAAACCAAATTTCTAGTGGTACTCTTTGAAAACCCTGAATTATCTCGAAAAGTAATAGAGATAAAAAACCGAAATTTTCGCCGACTTGTTAAAAAAACAATTCTCTACAAATTTTAAAAAACACATTTTTTCGAAAATACCACAAATTTCCGAGTAATATTGACTTTTTTGCGCTAATGTCCATAGAAAAAACCAAATTTCTAGCGCTACTCTTTGAAAAACCCGAATTATCTCGAAAAGTAATAGAGATAAAAAACCGAAATTTTCACCGACTTGTTAAGAAACCAATTCTCTACAAATTTTAAAAAACACATTTTTTCGAAAAACCCACAAATTTCCGAGATATACGCCAAAACTTGAAGTGGGAGTTAAATTCCAAATCTTTCTATTGAACTTCACCTTCATACAAAATTAATCGGACGGTAAACTAAGCTATACAAAATTAATCGGACGGTAGACTGAACCACAAACACGCAAAATCTTCACAATTATACAACACAGCAGGCCATTAAATTTACAGATTTATGAGCATATAGAAATCTCACCCGAAGGTTCCGACGTTAATGCACCCACGACGGCGTCGTGACGGCGGCATTATAGGCCGGCGGCGCTCCCGTCTGCCCCCCCACCAACACCGACGTCGCCGTCGTCGTCTGCTGCCCCACCGCCCCCTGCTGCTGCACCTGCTGCATGCTCTGCTGCTGCTGCAACTGGTGATGCTGCTGCTGCTGGTGGTGCTGCTGCTGCTGCTGGTGCTGCTGTTGCCCGGTAAAGTTAAAGTCCAAACCGCCCTCCATGTTCAGCTCGTGATTGATCAGCTCCTCCACGTTGCAGTCGAAGCCGCCCTGCAGGGACTCCACGTTGATGTTGAGATCGTCGAGGAGGGTGCTGTTGTTCAGGGCCGCCATCATCTGGCCCATCATCGTCGAGGGGACGGTCTGCGGCGGCAGGACGGCGGCGGCCGGCTGGGGCGTCAGCGGCGGGCTGCTCGACGCCGGCCTCTGTTGTTGTTGTTGCTGTTGTTGTTGTTGCATCCTGTTGATCATGTATTGGGTGTTGAGGGGGTCCGGGGAGGGCTCGGAGTGCGGGTAAGATGGCGACATACCAGCTGGTGACATGCTCTGTAAAAGGCCGTATTTAGTTAGTTGGAGGTTCTGGTAAGTATGGGGAAGGTTTGAGAAAGTTGGGGAAGGTTGAGAAAGGTTTTGGAAGGTTGTGGAAGTTTGGTGAAGGTTGTGGAAGATTGGAGAAGGCTGGGGAAGGTCGGGGAATGTTCGGGAATGTTCGGGAAGGTCGGGGAAGATTGGAGAAGGTTGGGGAAGGCTGGGGAAGGCTGGGGAATGCTGGGGAAGGCTGGGGAAAGCTGGGGAAGGCTGGGAAAGGCTAACATAGATAGATTACCTCGACTTTGATGGGTTGCATGCACGAGCAGGACTGCATACGATGGACGGGGCACTGCGTCAGACCGTAGGGGGAAGTGGCGTGGAGGGCGCTCAGGTCGCGGCATCCCGGGAATTGTTCGTAGGGGGCGGTGTATGGAGGTGGCGGTTGGGCCGTTTGGCCGTTTATATACCTAGAAATAATAAACGAAAATATAATTTGTTCACAATAATTTGTTCCACGTTGTCCTGGTAAAAAATGTTAACAATTCCTGGAAAGTCTGGAAATGAGTAGTATCTATCCAGTAGTTGTTTGTTAGTAGTTTGTTGTATTAAAATGTTATAATACACAAAAAAAAATAAAGCGGTAAGTTTGGCTCAGAGGTGATTAGATAAACGATACAATTTGGTGTACACATAAATGGAAGAAGGTGTTTGAGAAAAATACCCAGGAAAGAAGCCTTTGAAGCCTTTTGGAAGGGTAGATTTTCGAAAAAAAAACAACATTAAAAACGGTTAAAGTAAGCGTTATTACAGACGAAAATCACAATGACAATCGAGCAGGCTCGTTGCTGGTTGACAAATGACAGTTAGTAGACCATTAGATATTATTACAGCCTTTTGTCGACTAAAAAAATAGCCTTTTGTCGAGTGAATGAGCCTTTTGTCGACCAAAAACAGCCTTTTGTCGGTCAAAAAAAAGCCTTTAGTCGACCAAAAACAGCCTTTAGTCGACCAAAAAGAGTCTTTTGTCAACCAAAAACAGCCTTTTCTCTACCAAAAAGTGCCTTTACTGGACAAAAAGAGCCTTTTGTCGACCAAAACCAGCCTTTTGTCGAATAAAAAACAGCCTTCAGTCTACCAAAAACAGCCTTTTGTCGAATAAAAACAGCCTTTAGACGACCAAAAACAGCCTTTTGTCGAATAAAAACAGCCTTTTGTTGACCAAATACAGCCTTTTTATCGACCAAAAAGAACCTTTTGTCGAATAAAAAACAGCCTTTTGTCGACCAAAAACAGCCTTTTCTCGACTAAAATAGCCTGTTCTCGACCAAAAACAGCCTTTTGTCGAATAAAAACAGTCTTTTGTTGACCAAAAACAGCCTTTTTATCGACCAAAAAGAACGTTTTGTCGACCAAAAACAGCCTTTTTATCGACCAAAAACAACCTTCTGTCGAATAAAAATAGCCTTTGTCGACCAAAAACAGCCTTTTCTCGACTAAAATAGCCTGTTCTCGACCAAAAACAGCCTTTTGTCGAATAAAAACAGCCTTTTGTTGACCAAAAACAGCCTTTTTATCGACCAAAAGGAACGTTTTGTCGACCAAAAACAGCCTTTTTATCGACCAAAAACAACCTTCTGTCGAATAAAAATAGCCTTTGTCGACCAAAAACAGCCATTTCTCGACTAAAATAGCCTGTTCTCGACCAAAAACAGCCTTTTGTCGAATAAAAACAGCCTTTTGTTGACCAAAAACAGCCTTTTTATCGACCAAAAAGAACGTTTTGTCGACCAAAAACAGCCTTTTTATCGACCAAAAACAACCTTCTGTCGAATAAAAATAGCCTTTGTCGACCAAAAACAGCCTTTTCTCGACTAAAATAGCCTGTTCTCGACCAAAAACAGCCTTTTGTCGAATAAAAACAGCCTTTTGTTGACCAAAAACACAGCCTTTTTATCGACCAAAAGGAACGTTTTGTCGACCAAAAACAGCCTTTTTATCGACCAAAAACAACCTTCTGTCGAATAAAAATAGCCTTTGTCGACCAAAAACAGCCATTTCTCGACTAAAATAGCCTGTTCTCGACCAAAAACAGCCTTTTGTCGAATAAAAACAGCCTTTTGTTGACCAAAAACAGCCTTTTTATCGACCAAAAAGAACGTTTTGTCGACCAAAAACAGCCTTTTTATCGACCAAAAACAACCTTCTGTCGAATAAAAATAGCCTTTGTCGACCAAAAACAGCCTTTTCTCGACTAAAATAGCCTGTTCTCGACCAAAAACAGCCTTTTGTCGAATAAAAACCAGCCTTTTGTCGACCAAAAAGAGCCTTTTTATCGACAAAAAAGAACCTTCTGTCGACCAAAAACAGCCTTTTTTCTACCAGCAACGACCTTTGCTCCACCGAACAAGGCCAGCACCACCAGCCCAAACCCACCCCAACCACAAAAACACACACAACACACTCACAACGCCAAGTAGGGGGTAGGTATACATATAGCATATATTATATAGCACATATAAGTAGTAGATATCAAGTACATATAGTACACATATGATACACATATAAGGGAGGAGAACAAAATCTGGGGGTGGCGTGCGATGATAGGGTGCAGGCAGGATGATGCGCTCACCCCAAATAGCCGTCGGGCTCTAGCTTCATCCCTTGCTGCAGGTTGCCGGCCAGCTGGTCGGAGACGGCGTCCGAGGCGGAGGCGGCTGCGGCGGCGGCGGCTGCGGCGGCGGCGTAGCCCTGGCCGGCGAACTGGCCGCGGGGCGGCCAGTCGGGCTCGACGCCCACCAGCGAGGGGATGGGCGACAGCCGGCCGCAGGAGGACGTGTTCGAGGAGGCTCTCGGCCTGAAATCGGGGCTCAATTGGAAATTGCCGCTACGGGGGGAATAATAAAATTATGTAAAAATAAAAAAATAAACTCAAAAAATTATGAAGAAAAAAAGATGATTTTTTTTTTGAATAGGGGTGGTTTTTTTTTGAGGGGTTGTTTTTCGTGGAATGAAGGGGAGACGATATGAGCCCTTAATGTCGGTATAAGAAGATGAGAAGAAGTTGATGATGATGATGATGATAAAAGTGATGATGATGATGAATTGAAATAACATGCTGGTAGAGCCGCAACTTTTGGGGTGGTTTGCGCAAAATAAACCGCTACTTTGTAAATAAATAAAATAAATAAATAAATACCTCTCAAATGTCTATGTATGTATGTATGTACAATTTGGAATTAAAAAAAAATCAAAATAAAGCGCAAATTAATTCAACCAAAAAAAATGTAATCCTTACTTACAACTACTTACAACATGTTATTTCTTGTGAAGAATATAAAACGGTACGTATACGGGGTGTTTTTTAATTCGGGGTTGAAAATTTTGCAAAAATTCGATTTCTTCTCGTCGATTTTTCCATTTGTCAACTAAAAATAGCCTTTTGTCGACGAATAATAGTCCTTTCTCGACCAAAAACGGCCTTTTGTCGACTAAAAATAGCCTTTTGTCGACCAAAAGCAGCCTTATGTCCACAAAATATAGCCTTGTCGACTTAAAATAGACTTTTGTCGATGGATAATAGTCATTTGTCGACCAAAAACGTCATTTTGTCGATTAAAAATAGCCTTTTGTCGACCAAAAGCAGCCTTATGTCCACCAAATATAGCCTTGTCGACTTAAAATAGCCTTTTGTCGATGAATAATAGCCTTTTGTCGACAAAAAGCAGCCTTATGTCGACCAAATATAGCCTTGTCGACTTAAAATAGCCTTTTGTCGATGAAAAATAGTCATTTGTCGACCAAAAGCAGCCTTATGTCCACCAAATATAGCCTTGTCGACTTAAAATAGCCTTTTGTCGATGAATAATAGTCATTTGTTGACCAAAAACGTCATTTTGTCGACTAAAAATTGCCTTTTGTCGACGAATAATGGTCATTTGTTGACCAAAAACGGCCTTTTGTCGACTAAAAATAGCCTTTTGTCGACCAAAAGCAGCCTTCTGTCCACCAAATACAGCCTTGTCGACTTAAAATAGCCTTTTGTCGATGAATAATAGTCATTTGTTGACCAAAAACGGCCTTTTGTCGACTAAAAATATCCTTTTGTCGACCAAAAGCAGCCTTATGTCGACCAAATATAGCCTTGTCGACTTAAAATAGCCTTTTTTTTTTCGACTAAAAATAGCCAAATTCCAATCAACCGAAACACCCCGTACAGAAACAACAGCCCTTCGTATAATATCGTAGAAAAAGTAATGTAACAAACACCAAAAAAAAATAATTTTCCCATCACATCCAGACCTACCTGTGCAACGGCGAATCCGGAAACAGATCCAAACTCTCGGAAACCGAACTACTCGGACTGGGCGTGGTGTCCGGCAGGCAACCGTTCCTGATCATCTCCACCTTCTTCTTCGCCCTGCCGCGCTTCTTCTCGTACTTGCTCGTCTCCATGGAGGCGGCCCGACGCCTCACCGATTTTCCGGGCTTCGCGTCCGGATTCAACATCCACCAAGAGGACTTTCCGGTGCCTTCGTTTTGCACGCGCATGAACCGGTTGTGCAACGACAGGTTGTGTCTGATCGAGTTCTGCAACAAAAAATGAGAAGAAAACTATTAGTTTTGTTGGTTTAGAGAGAGATATTTGAAGTTGGTCGCGTAGCAACAGTTGCTAGTCGAGTAGCAACAGCTACTAGTCGCGTAGCACCGATTGTCGGTCGCTTAGGAACGGTTGTTTGTCGAGTAGCAACGGTTGATTGAGTATGTAAAGATTAAAAGGGATT
The DNA here is from genome assembly GCA_917563865.1 of Phyllotreta cruciferae. Taxonomy (NCBI): domain Eukaryota; kingdom Metazoa; phylum Arthropoda; class Insecta; order Coleoptera; family Chrysomelidae; genus Phyllotreta; species Phyllotreta cruciferae. Next base: position 72,639 of record OU830618.1, on the reverse strand, counting down.
GTGATGAAAAATTGCGAGTATCTCGGGAACTAATTGAGATAGAGATATCCGGTTTGTGTTATATTGTAGAAAAAATGTTTGTCTACAATTTTTGAAGAATCGAAAATTTTCGAAAATTGGTTTATTTTCGAGATATTTCGAGTTTTTTATGTTTGCGAAGAACAAACCTTGGTGTAACCACAATTGACGAAAAATCGCAAATATATCGAAAAGTAATCGAGATATAAAATTCCCGTTGAATCCATTTTACAGAAAAATCATTTCTCTACAACTTTCAAAGAATCGAAAATTTTCGAAAACCGCTTTATTTTCGAGATATTTCGAGTTTTTTATGATTCCGAAGAACAAACCTTGGTGTAACCACAATTGACGAAAAATCGCAAATATATCGAAAAGTAATCGAGATAAAAAATTCCCGTTGACTCCATTTTATAGAAAAAACATTTCTCTACAACTTTCAAAGAATCGAAAATTTTCGAAAACCGCTTTATTTTCGAGATATTTCGAGTTTTTTATGTTTGCGAAGAACAAAATTTGATGTAACCACAATTGACGAAAAATCGCAAATAAGTCGAAAAGTAATCGAGATAAAAAATTCCCGTTGACTCCACTTTATAGAAAAAACATTTCTCTATAACTTTAAAAGAATCGAAAATTTTCGAAAACCGCTTTATTTTCGAGATATTTCGAGTTTTTTATGTTTGCGAAGAACAAAATTTGATGTAACCACAATTGACGAAAAATCGCAAATAAGTCGAAAAGTAATCGAGATAAAAAATTCCCGTTGACTCCATTTTATAGAAAAAACATTTCTCTGCAACTTTCAAAGAATCGAAAATTTTCGAAAACCGCTTTATTTTCGAGATATTTCGAGTTTTTTATGTTTGCGAAGAACAAACCTTGGTGTAACCACAATTGACGAAAAATCGCAAATATATCGAAAAGTAATCGAGATAAAAAATTCCCGTTGAATCCATTTTATAGAAAAAACATTTCTCTGCAACTTTCAAAGAATCGAAAATTTTCGAAAACCGCTTTATTTTCGAGATATTTCGAGTTTTTTATGTTTGCGAAGAACAAACCTTGGTGTTACCACAATTGACGAAAAATCGCAAATATATCGAAAAGTAATCGAGATAAAAAATTCCCGTTGAATCCATTTTATAGAAAAAACATTTCTCTGCAACTTTCAAAGAATCGAAAATTTTCGAAAACCGCTTTATTTTCGAGATATTTCGAGTTTTTTATGTTTGCGAAGAACAAACCTTGGAGTAACCACAATTGACGAAAAATCGCAAATATGTCGAAAAGTAATCGAGATAAAAAATTCCCGTTGAATCCATTTTATAGAAAAAACATTTCTCTACAACATTCAAAGAATCGAAAATATTCGAAAACCGCTTTATTTTCGAGATATTTGGAGTTTTTTATGTTCACAAATTTTGGAGTAGTAAATAGGTTGAACAGTCGGAAATAGAATCTCCTCCATAATGGATACGTCGAATTAGTTGGTGTATTTTTTTCCTCGACGTTTTTCCGAACGCCTTCCATTATTCAAGCGGGCTTTTCCCCGCATTCGGAAAGGAAATGCACGTTGAATAATTGAGGAAAATCGAATTGTTAGATATGCAAATGACCGTCGTTCGAATATACGTAATTGAACGTGTTTGTACATCAAAAGATCGTGTAAGTAATTCCACAAATTGGTCCGTTCAAATTGAATGTATCAAAAAAAATTACGTATAGAAAGATTAGTCGCCTGGGTCTTGCGAGCTGCGCGAGCTTGATTTATTGAGTATGTAAAAGTTAAAAGGGATTACTGTGGTAATATGCAATTATCTCGATAACTAAGCGAGATAGAAATATGCTGTTTGTTTTATTTTGTAGAAAAAATGTTTCTCTATAATTTTTGGAGAATCGAAAATTTTCGAAAATGGCTTTATTTTTAAGATATTTCGAGTTTTTTGTGTTTGCAAATAAAAATTTTAAGTGTAGTTACAATGGACGATAAATTGAAATTATCTAGAAAACTAATCGAGATAAAAAATATCTGTTGAACTCATTTTATAGAAAAAACCTTCCTCTACAACTTCCAAAGGATACAAAATCTTCGAAAACCTTTTTATTTTCGAGATATTTGGAGTTTTTTGCGTTTGCAAATAAAAATTTTAATTGTAGTTACAATGGACGATAAATTGCAATTATCTAGAAAACTAATCGAGATAAAAAATATCTGTTGAACTCATTTTATAGAGAAAACCTTCCTCTACAACTTCCAAAGAATACAAAATCATCGAAAACCTCTTTATTTTCGAGATATTTGGAGTTTTTTGCGTTTGCAAATAAAAATTTTAATTGTAGTTACAATGGACGATAAATTGCAATTATCTAGAAAACTAATCGAGATAAAAAATATCTGTTGAACTCATTTTATAGAAAAAACCTTCCTCTACAACTTCCAAAGAATCGAAAATCTTCGTAACTCGCCTAATTACCGAGATATCTCGAGTTATAGAAAAAAATACCAAACTTCTCGCAAAAACCCACCCTGTACCCCAAATTCACCGCGCTCCACCCCGTAACATTAGCGCGCCGCCACCCGGCAGCTTTTCCCTTTTTCCTCTACTCTTTTATTTCGGCACCCACGGCCGTCTCGGCGGGCGCCGCCTCGGCGCCGCTCTTCCTCCAGGTGAACCGTTTCCCCGCCACGTGCTCCGCTCGACCCACCCCCACCCCCGAAACTAAATCACTTGTTGACCCGCCGACGTTTAACCCCCGAAACCCCGACCGTTTTCCCGTAATTCCCCTTCGATTTACACGTTGCATACGACGCACTTGATGCCAGTTCTGGATAATCCCCGGATTGGTCATCCAGGAGGCGGCGTAGGGGGCGGTACTGGTGGAATTTACGAGCTCATATGTACTATTAAGGGGTGTACAGGTGAAATTTTGACTCACAACCCTTAAATATCCTTTAAAATGGGTATTAAAGTGGTGTAATTGGTGTTGCCTAATCGCATGTTGTGTATTGTTAGGGGTTGTACAGGTGTAATTTAATATTACAACCCTTAAGTATCTAGTAAAATAGGTACTAAAAAGGTGTAATTTGTGCTGTATAACCTTAAAAAGCCTTTACAACCCTTAATAAACCACTTTTTCGAGCCCTTAAGTGTCAATTAACAAATTACTGGTAGTTATGCAACACAAATTACACCCCATTAATCGCCGAATTTAAGGGTACCTGAGGGTAAATCGGCCAAATTACGAATGCACATCGCTTAGCAACGTTTCTGCCCGCCTAACCATCATCAGGTAATTTTCGCGCGGCCTCAGACGGCTCGGTTATCCGGCCACAAAAGGGAACTGGGGAGATTTCCCGCCAAGTCCGGGCGCCGCCGACGCCGACGCCGGCCGAGATGGACGTCGCCCGGAGGATTTTTACGATTCGGGATATCTCCGGACATCTCCCGAATATCTGCGGATCGTAAAAACTTTCCCGATGGCGAAGGAGAGACGTTGATTTTATTGCGTTTTTCGAGGAAATATTGAAATGATTTTTTTTGCTCTCGCTCCATCTCGCTCGCTCGTTCGTCGGAGGGAGAAAGAGGGGACGTGTCAATGAACTTGATATATACGCTGTGTGTGTGTAAGGGGCGGTTTTTTTCATATACAGGGTGTTTAAATTGGGGGTGTTGCGACTTAGGGGTGGTTTTTGGATACATCCCTGTATATAATTAATAAGCTAAAGGGGTGGCTAATTGTCGCAGGTAATTGTCTCCGACAAAGAAACCCGAATCGTAATCGGTTCGAGCATCCCTCTTCTGCAGGAATTCACCCCCGGAAAATAGGGGTTGTTTTACAAGGCGACGACGCGGGGGGGCTAATTGGAGGTTAAGTTAAGAGCGCCAAAGTTAACTCGATTCTCGATGTAATTCGCTCGAAAGGGTGGCGGAAAAAAAAGCATCCCTTACAGGATTTTTCCGGGAAGGGGCGGAAAATCCGGGGGCTCGTTAGAAGCGATTTCTAGAGGGTAGTAAATCATATAGGAAGCCGCAGGTGAGCCATAAACGGGCGTAATTCAAATTTTATGTCCGAATATTTGCGTATAATGAAGCCCTTTCGAATCATATCGAGTTGGCCGTTTTCTTTTTATTCGTAAAAATCTAGTAGGCGCTGATTTAATGGCGGAGGTTATGCAACACTCATTACAATAATAAAATTGCTTTTTAGGGACGCTTAAATGCGTAATATAAATGAGAAAATTGGTAAAAATTAAAAACCACCCCTTTAAAACCACCCCTAAAAAAAACTACCCTTAAAGTAACAATTGAGATTTGCGCAAAATTCATAAGATTGGCGAATCTTCAACGGGCATCCCTTTCAGTCATCTCGGGGAATTTGGCGCGATCAACCCCCAGCCACCCTTATAGCCCATCAGACGACGTCTCGACGTTTATCAACCCCCCAACATCAGATACAAATCGCGTCACTAAAATTCCGCTCGACCGACAAATGTGACGTTCGAGAATCCACCCTTATTTTTTTTTATTGCTCCTATATCGCCACCCCTCATCCACCCCCGTAATGGATTAATTCGTGCAACCCTTTGAAATGACAGCTAATGGAATTTTGCGCGAATTTGTAAAAACGCGGAGGTTTGGAGGAAGATGTGCCAGAGGGGGTGGCAACCCCCTCGGAGTAATTAACGTGATACAAAGCCGTCGGGATGTAGCTAAGTAGCTCGAATCGTAAGAATTCCCATAGTTAAATGAATAATTCATCAAGTATTTTGACGTGCGAGTCGGTGGAGAAAGCGGCGGGGGAGAAGAAGGCGCGGGGGTGGTTTTAGTACGGTTCGAAAGGGGTTGAAATGTGTAGGTAAGAAAAAGTGTTTGTTGGAAATGTGGATTTTTCGGAGTGTTGGGGGATTTTTGGGAATGTTTGGGGGTTGGGGGGTTGTAGAGGAATGGTTTTTTTGTAGAATGAAATTAAGGGGGTGGTTTTATGTCGAGTAGTTTGCGAGAAAATGGCGGTATTTGGTCGAATTGCACTAACAGCAATTTTCTAGATATTTCAGGAAACTGCAAATATCTCGAAAGTTGTGGGATTTTCAAAAATTTTCGATTCTTCAAAAATTGTAGAGAAATATTTTTTCTACAAAATGAATCGAAAGGGAGGGTTTTATCTCGATTAGTTTGCGAGAAAATGGCCATTTTTGGTCGAATTGCACTAACAGCAATTTTCTAGATATTTCAGGAAACTGCAAATATCTCGAAAGTTGTGGGATTTTCAAAAATTTTCGATTCTTCAAAAATTGTAGAGAAATATTTTTTCTACAAAATGAATCCAAAGGGGTGGTTTTATCTCGATTAGTTTTCGAGATAATGGCGATTCTTCGTTGAAGTGTACTAACATCAATTTTGTCAATAGTTCAAACAACTCAAAATATCTCGAAAATTAAACAATTTCCGAAAAAAAATTATTCTCCAAAATTTGTAGAGAAACATTTTTTCCACAAACAAAGCTTTCCTCCACTTTTCTATCCCGATTACTTTTCGAGATAATCGCCATTTTCCAACCAACAACACAAACATTAATTTTACCGATACTTAAAAAAACTCAAAATATCTCAAAAAATTCGCAATTTTCGAAAATTTTCCATTCTTCAAAAATTATAGAGAAAACTATTCTCCCCAAACCAAGCCTTTCCCCACATTTCTATCTCGATTACTTTCGGAGATAATCGCAATTTTCACCCTGTACACCATCATAAGAGCAATGATACGACTCAAAGCCACCCCCGCCTCAACCACCCCCCCAAAAAATACGGCGCTACACGGGCGGCCCTAAGAGGAGTGATTAATTTCCAGCGCGTATGTCCGGATTAAAAGATCAAGTGAGCGGCGAGAGGCAGGCGCCTCGACTTTCAGGCGTCTCTTAGGCGTCTGTTCGGCCGCCCCCCCGCCGCCTCTTCCGTTCCACCGCCACCTATATATATCTATACGTTCACGTCGCTCCCGTTCCCGTGTCGATGGCTCTTCCAGCTCGCTCTTTCGCCGCTCCCGCGCTTCGCACCTCCCGCCCCCGCCGCCCCCCCGGTCTCGCACCTTTCGGAGCGTCGGGCGCCGGCGACTGTCACGGACCGAAATTCCCGACGACGCACGGCCACCGATCCCCCGCATGAGAGGAAGGCGGCGGGGGCGGCCGGGCGGCCGCCCCCCTTTCCGCGGATTCATCGCGACGGTTAGGGAGATCTCGAAACTGAAGAGATGGAGGTGAGAGGCAATTGGGTAATTGGGTCACGGTGAATCGGGGGTTTGTTGTGGCGAATTAGGGGATGATTAGGGGTGGTTTAATGAAATGATGATTAAGGGAGTTTTTAAAGAGATGCGTGATGATTGAGAGAAGAGCTTTAAAGATTAATCTAATTTTTGGTTTGGAAAATTCGAATTTCATCCCCTAAAATAATAATTATTAATGGGGGTAATAATTAATTTGTTTATCAATTTGTTTATGAATTAGATATAATCATAATCAAGTCGCCTAGATCAATAAACTTTAAATGTTTTATTAGCTATTTAAACTATAATCAACCCCTGTATTGATTAGGGGATGAAATGACAAAATATTAATTTTTCATATCATATAAATGCATCGTAACACCAATGGAGGATACCTTTTCAACAACACCCCCAAACAACCCCTTCGAAAAAAAAAAAACTACCCCCATTTTTTTATTTTATATTCACTACGCCAATGGAGGATACACTTTCACAACCTCCCCCCTAACAAAACACATCCCCACATAATTATCTCTTTTCTACAATTCCCGACGCCAATGGAGGATACCACCCCCTTCCGAAAAATCATCCCCTAATTTTTTTTTCTATTCCCATCGTTTCTTACCCCGGATTTCTACGCACAGAGCGCACTACTAGTACAAAACGGGACTAAGAGAAAGGAAAAATTCCCGTTTAGGGGTGGGCTGGGGGGTGGTTCAACCGGATTTTTCGCAAATCATTATCGGGCAATATATTTTCTTAGTTCGGTTCGATGGATTTCCATAACTCTCTTGTATTATATTAAGTGCATAGAGAGAAGCGCCGCGCGAATGGGGGATGAAATGGGGTGAAAGTTGCCCGGAGGGGATGATACGATGATTATTCATCCTTTATACGCATTTTTTTTTTTCATTCTCTAAGGGTAAATTGTTACTGTACTTAGACAGGTGAAGTACTTGAAGATTCCAAAATGCCAGGGGGTGGCTGGATAGATTAGGGGTTGATTGGCAAGGGGTAGTTTAATTTTTGTGAAATTCGGCAGGTGTTTTATTTAAAATAAATAGAATCTGAAGCTCTCTTAATAAAATTCGGTTTTCTTTCTTCAGGAAATGAGATGAGAGATGAAATGAGAGATGAAATGAGAGATGAAATTATATGATAGATGAAATGAAATGAGATATGAATTCAGTCGAGAGATGAAATGAGAGATGAAATAAGAAATGAAATGAGAGATGAAATGAGAGATGAAATGATATGATAGATGAAATGAAATGAGATATGAATTGAGTTGAGAGATGAAATGAGATGAGAGATGAAATGAGAGATGAAATAAGAGATGAAATGAGAGATGAAATGAGATGAGAGTTGAGTTGAGAGATGAAACGAGACGATATGAGAGAGGAGAGAAGTGATTGAAACATAATCAGAAGAAGAATTCTTCTTTTTACAGTTGATTGTTGCGGTAAACTGTAGAAAATTGAATATTGGTAGTAGCTCAATTTATGATTCCCTAGCCAAATGATGAAGGAAAATGATCAAATTTTTTGCTCTAACGACTCGTATCTCTATAAGGTATCTAAATTATCGCAAATTACCCCAAAAAAAACCACCCCAAAATTCCCAAAAACTCATCCTAACGAAACGAACCAATTCGAATCAATCCATCGAGTTGGCTCAACCCAATTCCCGCGAATTAAACGTCGGCCGCAACCTCCCGCGGTGACTAGATTCTAAAAGAATATCCGATGGGCAATGCACTCGTGACGTCGGCACTCTAGATCTCGCTCCTTCTGATGCTTCGAGAGCGCGCTCCTCGAGAGGGGACACGACATGTCACGTCAATTATGCTACGCATTTCACCGGGCCCCGCCATTACACATACTTAACCTCTTTAATTGATCTCGATTAATGCTGGTTGTATGAGCATAAAGACGCGCTCTGCTATAGTCGATCGCTGGTGCTTTGGATTGTTGAATTTGTACGGGGGGAAGAGAGGAAGATTTTTTTTCTTTGCGATGGTCTTCTGGTGGTGGTGAAGATGGAGTAGGTGGCTTTGGAGATGTTTTGGTTGATGATGGAAGGTTTTTTGATGGTTTAGATTGGGTGGAATTTGCGATAGGTTAGGTGTTAGACGTTGCCGCTTATTTTCCCTTTTACCCAGATCTGGGGAGTTTCTGGAAAGGCGTGCATTGGACATAATTGGAGGAGGCTATGAAATTGTGATTTGGTTGAGTTTAGAGGTGGCTGTGGTTGGTGGTTTCCAAAATGGAAGATTTGGGGTAGGAATATTGGATGATTTTTTGTGGGGAATTTGCGATAGGTTAGGTGTTAGACGTTGCCGCTTCTTTCGCCATTTACCCAGATCTGGGGAATTTCTGGATAGAGTGTATAGGACAAATTAGAGAAGGTTGCTAGTAGTCATTTGGTTGAATTTGTGGTAGTTCATCCTGGAAAGAGTGTACTAGATTTTGTAGAAGGTTGCAAAGAAATCGTTTGGTTGGAATATTTGCTAGTTTAGAGGTGGCTGTGATTGGTGGTTTCCAAAATGGAAGATTTGGGGTAGGAATATTGGGTGAATTTTTGTGGGGATTTTGCGATAGGTTAGGTGTTGAACGTTGCCGCTTCTTTCGCCATTTACCCAGATCTGGTGAATTTCTGGATAGAGTGTATAGGACAAGTTGGAGAAGGTTGCTAGTAGTCATTTGGATGAATTTGTGGTAGTTTATCCTGGAAAGAGTGTACTAGATTTTGGAGAAAGTTGCAAAGGAATCGTTTGGTTGGAATATTTTCTAGTTTAGAGGTGGCTGTGATTGGTGGTTTCCAAAATGGAAGATTTGGGGTAGGAATATTGGATGATTTTTTGTGGGGAATTTGCGATAGGTTAGGTGTTAGACGTTGCCGCTTCTTTCGCCATTTACCCAGATCTGGGGAATTTCTGGATAGAGGGTATAGGACAAATTGGAGATTGTTGCTAGTAGTCATTTGGTTTGGAATTTTTGGTAGTTTACAGGTGGCTGTGGTTGGTGGTTTCCAAAGGAAATATGAGGATTTTGGGGTAGGAATATTTGGAGGTTTTTGGTAATGTAAATTTTTGGTAAAGTTTGGGTGATTATGGAGGTACTTTTTGGGTGCAATTTGAGGTGGTTTTTGGAGCACAGCTTTTGTTTACTGGAAGAAGCATTTTTGGAGCAATTTTACTGCATCTTAAGCACCTGTGGTGGATGGTTTCCAGAAACCTGGATATTTTCAACTTACATTGTACCAACTTATATTATATTTAGGCATATATATCAGGAAAGCGAAACGCGGGAATCAATCAAAGTTGGGGAATCCGAGAAAGGTTCGTTGCCCTCGAAATGCGCCCTTAACGACTCGCCCTCCCGTAGCGACGCACAGCTTCCGTATAATAAACCACTATTTCACCGGCCCCCCGGACCTCGCTACGCCGCCTCCCTCCCTAGCCGCCCCCCCCATCACCGCCACCCTCCCGCTCCCCAAACAGCCACTTCTTTCTATTACGTATAAGCCGAAGAGGGCCGTGGAAATTAGACATTGATACTCTTTTCCCTTTGTTATCACTCGCATGCTTGATTAGTTCATTTGGGATTCCTATCCAGGAATCAGGTAACTCGATTGGTGTTCAAGCGCAAGATTATGTCACTAGATGCTAAATGGTTAAAGGTTTGGGGGATGTTGAGGGAAGATTGGTGAGGATTGGTATCTAGTAGACTCTTTCCAGGATAAACTACCACAAATTCAACCAAATGACTACCAGCAACCTTCTCCAACTTGTCCTATACACTCTAACCAGAAATTCACCAGATCTGGGTAAATGGCGAAAGAAGCGGCAACGTCTAACACCTAACCTATCGCAAATTCCCCACAAAAAATCATCCAATATTCCTACCCCAAATCTTCCATTTTGGAAACCACCAATCACAGCCACCTCTAAACAAGAAAATATTCCAACCAAACGATTCCTTTGCAACCTTCTCCAAAATCTAGTACACTCTTTCCAGGATAAACTACCACAAATTCAACCAAATGACTACCAGCAACCTTCTCCAACTTGTCCTATACACTCTAACCAGAAATTCCCCAGATCTGGGTAAATGGCGAAAGAAGCGGCAACGTCTAACACCTAACCTATCGCAAATTCCCCACAAAAAATCATCCAATATTCCTACCCCAAATCTTCCATTTTGGAAACCACCAATCACAGCCACCTCTAAACTAGAAAATATTCCAACCAAACGATTCCTTTGCAACCTTCTCCAAAATCTAGTACACTCTTTCCAGGATAAACTACCACAAATTCAACCAAATGACTACCAGCAACCTTCTCCAACTTGTCCTATACACTCTAACCAGAAATTCCCCAGATCTGGGTAAATGGCGAAAGAAGCGGCAACGTCTAACACCTAACCTATCGCAAATTCCCCACAAAAAAATCACCCAATATTCCTACCCCAAATCTTCCATTTTGGAAACCACCAATCACAGCCACCTCTAAACAAGAAAATATTCCAACCAAACGATTCCTTTGCAACCTTCTACAAAATCTAGTATACTCTTTCCAGGATAAACTACCACAAATTCAACCAAATGACTACCAGCAACCTTCTCCAACTTGTCCTATACACTCTAACCAGAAATTCCCCAGATCTGGGTAAATGGCGAAAGAAGCGGCAACGTCTAACACCTAACCTATCGCAAATTCCCCACAAAAAATCATCCAATATTCCTACCCCAAATCTTCCATTTTGGAAACCACCAATCACAGCCACCTCTAAACTAGAAAATATTCCAACCAAACGATTCCTTTGCAACCTTCTACAAAATCTAGTACACTCTTTCCAGGATAAACTTCCACAAATTCTACCAAATGACTACTAGCAACCTTCTCCAATTTGTCCTATACACTCTATCCAGAAATTCCCCAGATCTGGGTAAATGGCGAAAGAAGCGGCAACGTCTAACACCTAACCTATCGCAAATTCCCCACAAAAAAATCACCCAATATTCCTACCCCAAATCTTCCATTTTGGAAACCACCAATCACAGCCACCTCTAAACTCAACCAAACCACAATTTCATAGCCTCCTCCAATTGTATGTCCAATGCACATCTTTCCAGAAATTCCCCAGATCTGGGTAAATTGGGCCAGCGGGCGGCAACGTCGCAACGGCCGCGACCTGCCCCAACGGCGCCGCCGACCGGCCGACCAGTTGCCCGGCCGGCGTCGCGGGGGGACGGTGCTCGCGCGCCGCCTCTCCGGGGACGGCGCGATCTCCGCGCCCGCAGGTACACGTTCCCGGATTGTTTTATTCCAGACGCAAATTCCGGATGTTTGTTTGGAAAATTTCGAAGTTTCGCGATGGGAAAACGCCTGGATGAGACGATGATAAAAACATGCCAGATATACGGCCGGCGGGGGAGTTCGTTGTATTTACGTTGGAATTTTGGGGGGTTGTTTTTCCGGCTGGAAAATTCGGCCCGCAGGTGTTGCGACATGTCGGAAAAACTGGATAGGGAAATATATCTGGAAAAAGGTGGTTGCTATCGATCGGGGCGCGATATTAGGAATTCTGGATAATTTCTGGATGAGTCCAATTGATTACTGGAAAGCTTCTGGATAGTCCAATTTGAATGCACACTTTCAGCCTATTTTGGAGCCTACTTTGAGCCTATTTTGGAGCATACTTTGAGCCTATTTTGGAGCATACTTTAAGCCTATTTTTGAGCCTACTTTGAGCCAATTTTTGAGCCTACTTTGAGCCAATTTTTGAGTCTACTTTAAGCCTATTTTAGAACCTACTTTGAGCCTATTTTGGAGCCTACTTTGAGTCCACTTTAAGTCTACTTTGAGCCAATTTTTGAGCCTATTTTTGAGTCTACTTTGAGTCTCGTTTAAGGGGATTCCCCTACGCCACTGAAAGAATATCCGAATATCGCCCCCCACCCAGCCCCCCCTAGGTCTCCCCTTGCGTTGACCGGCGGCGGTCTCTCTATATGACTGATGAGGTCACAACGTAACGACGACAGTTGACAGTTACGATGGGATCCGCCACACCCCCTCCATTCACCCTAATAACTAACTGCTCCCTCGGGTGCTCCTTAGCAAGAGGCCATACAACGCGCCGGCCGGCGGCCTACTATATACTCAATTTCTTTTTTTTTTTTTCATAATTTTATTTTCTGGCTCGATTTCGAATGGTCGCAAGTCAATTTTGGATGGTGACAGGTGACAGGTGACATTTTTAAATGGTGATAGGTCAATTTAAGATGGTGGCAGGTCAATTTAAGACGATGACAGGTCAATTTTGGATGGTGACAGGTCAATTTAAGATGGTGACAGGTCATTTTAAATGGTGACAGGTCATTTTAGGGCGGTGAGAGGTAATTTTAAGGTGATGACAGGTCATTTTAAATTGTGGCAGGTCAATTTAAGGCGATGACAGGTCATTTTAAATGGTGACAGGTCAATTTAAGACGATGACAGATCAATTTTGGATGGTGACAGGTCAATTTAGGGCGATGACAGGTCATTTTAAATGGTGACAGGTCATTTTTAATGATGACTGGTCAATTTAAGTTGGTGGCAGGTCATTTTAAATAATGACAAGTCAATTTTAGTTGATGATAGGTCAATTTAGGGCGGTGACAGGTCATTTTAAGCTAGTGATAGGTCATTTTAAGGTGGTGAGAGGTCATTTTAAATAGTGAGAGGTCATTTTAAATAGTGACAGGTCGTTTTAGGGCGGTGAGAGGTCATTTTAAATTGTGACAGGTCAATTTAAGGCGATGACAGGTCATTTTAAATGGTGACAGGTCATTTTAAGGTGGTGGTAGGTCATTTTAAATAATGACAGCTCAATGTAGGATGGTGACAGGTCAATTTTAGGAGATAACAGATCATTTTAAACTGTGATTAGCCAATTTAAAATTATGATAGGTCAATTTAGGGTGCTGACAGGTCATTTTAAACGGTGATAGGTCAATTTAAGATGGTGATGGGTCAATTTAAGATGGTGATAGACCAATTTTAGGTAGTGATAGGCGAATTACAGACAGTGATAGGTCAATTTAGGATGTTGAGTGGTAAATTTAGGATCGGCCGCATACCGGCACGCGGCGTATATGCGACAGGCGACGAGTGCCCGTAGGGGTGAGCACTACCTGCAATCAATTAGAGTAGAAACGTAGGGACGTCGGTCACGAAACGGACCGTCCATCAATGAAATATGAAAGGGGGCGGCGGCGGAGCTGGAAGGGGGCGGTCGGGGGGGCGGCGGCGGCGAAATCATTTTTTCCCTGCTCCTTTAATTTGTCGCCGGATAATTTGAGAGGAGCACAGTCGGTTTTTTTTTTGCCGCGCTAATTGGCCGTCTTCGATGGAAATTACAGAGAGAAGAAAAAAAAAATAATCGATTATTTCGGCGAATCGATTACGTATAGGCTCGCTAAGAATTCGGAATCGATGGGTTAGGAAATTTTTTTCGTCCAAGGTGTTTCTAAATTAGTTTAGCAAGGAGATCCAGTCGGTTAATTATATGCTATGTTACGTCACTCAAGTATGCGGGTCTCTACTGTACTAAGAGCGACGTTGCCGGTTGTACCAATTTTTCCACTAATCTGCTTACATTATTAATTATTTTTTGTGTGTGAACAATCGATTAATAAAATCGATTAATCGATATATATTTGATAATGTTGAAGATGTGTATTGGTTAATTTTTTTGTATGGAAATTGTTAGGCGTAGATGTGGCAACGTTGGACGAAAAACGAAACCGAAGGTCGACCGCCAACTCGACCCGATAATCATAATAATCGTCTAAATTCGACGTCGGCATTAATTACGGTTAATTACATTCTAAAGATGGCAATTAATTCGTTTCATTTCTTTCGTTTTAATTGGGTATAGGTTCAAGAATTTCTTCCAAAATTTTATCGCTAAATTAATTAAATTTTGACAGCTGTCAAATTAATAATGGCCAACTTTGATGACAATATGTCAAAACTGTCAAATTAAATAAAATTCGACAACTTTGACGTATGTCAAAAATGGTGTATTTTTAGTATATTAGTATAAATCGAGTGGCCTTTTATGTAGTTCGAATACGGTCCTGTGGACGCGTTCCAATTTATAATATGCGAACGAAACGTCATAATGCGTAATGCACGTATAAAATTTTCAATTCATCGAGTAGGCGTACTTTTCCAGGCTTTTTAATTTTAATGATAACGACCTTGCCGGCCGAAATCAAATATTTGCATTCGACTCGGTCGAAGATCAAACGGTATACACACACATACTTGATCATCATACAAAGTTGATACGTCAAAAAAAATCTGCGAAATTCACTTGTCATACGTCATATATCTGTCAATGTCAGCTGTCTACTAGTTGAGGCTTAATTGAAAGAAGAAGGATATGTCATCTGTCAGCTGTCAGTATTTAATGAGTGCAATAGATTTGTTTATAATTTTGTCAAAATAAAAAATACAAGTAGGCTGAAAAACACAAAAATTAAAATTGTCAAACGTCAATAGTTCACACATCATCTGTCAAACGTCATACGTCAATGTCATAAATTTGTTTAATAGTGTCAAATGTCAATGTACAAAAAAAAAATATAGGAATCGAGTAGGCCGATTCTATAATCTCGATTTATCGGTTTCGATTGTTTCGAATAATAATAACGATAAAAAACGAAGAGGCGCAA
Source organism: Phyllotreta cruciferae (assembly GCA_917563865.1). NCBI lineage: Eukaryota > Metazoa > Arthropoda > Insecta > Coleoptera > Chrysomelidae > Phyllotreta > Phyllotreta cruciferae. The sequence continues at coordinate 57,631 of OU830618.1, read as the reverse complement.
TAGAATTCGCGATATATTCGAGTGTGCCGTGCATTTATAATCCACGATCTCTCTCTCTCTTTACGTATGTACAGTATACATGTATGTATTATATGTACATACATTATTTTGGCAATAAAAATGCGCAAGGTCAACGGTAGTTTTAGTAACTTAGGTAAGTAACATAAATGAAACGCCACGCGACGACGTCACGTCGTCGTCTGGTCGATTTTGTTCCAAGGTCGAACGGTTTATTGTTAAACGATTTTTTTTTTTTTATTTTAGTTTAGACGGTTCGTTATTTTTATTTTTTTATTATCACAACGAGCTTATCCGAGACGGCTCGCACGTAAAATGGTATGAGCGTTTGTTCGGACGCGGTTAATTTATCGGAAATGCGCCGGAATTTTTGTGGAAAAAACTGTTAAATTTTTTTTGAAGCTGTTAAAAACTGTCAAAAAACGGTTAGAAGCTGTTAAGGGCGCTCAAAAAGCCATTAGAAGCTGTGAAAACCGGTCGAAAAACTGTTAAAAATTGTTAAATCTAGTCAAAAAACAGTTAGAAACTGTTAAAAGCCCTCAAAAAGTAGTTAGAAGCTGTGAAAACAGGTCAAAAAACTGTTAGAAATTGTTAAATGTAGCCAAAAAACAGTTAGAAACTGTTAAAAGCCCTCAAAAAGTAGTTAGAAGCTGTGAAAACATGTCAAAAAACTGTTACAAATTGTTAAAAATAGTCAAAAAACAGTTAGAAACTGTTAAAAGTCCTCCAATAGTAGTTAAAAGCTGCGAAAACCGGCCTAAAAACTGTTAGAAACTGTTAAAAATAGTCAAAAAACAGTTAGAAATTGTTAAATGTAGCCAAAAAACAGTTAGAAACTGTTAAAAGCCCTCAAAAAGTAGTTAGAAGCTGCGAAAACAGGTCAAAAAACTGTTACAAATTGTTAAAAATAGTCAAAAAACAGTTAGAAACTGTTAAAAGTCCTCAAAAAGTAGTTAGAAGCTGTGAAAACAGGTCAAAAAACTGTTACAAATTGTTAAAAATAGTCAAAAAACAGTTAGAAACTGTTAAAAGCCCTCAAATAGTAGTTAGAAGCTGCGAAAACCGGCCTAAAAACTGTTAGAAACTGTTAAAAATATTCAAAAAACAGTTAGAAACTGTTAAAAGTCCTCAAAAAGCAGTTTGAAGCTGTAAAAACCGGTCGAAAAACTGTTAGAAACTGCTAAAAATAGTCAAAAAACGGTTAGGAGTTGCTAAAATCCCTCAAAAGGCAGTAAGAAGCTGTGAAAACAGGTCTATAAACTGTTAGAAGCTATTAAAAACTGTCAAAAGTCGGTCAGAAGCTGTTATAAACCGTCAAAAATGCATTTAGAGCTATTGAAACCATCAAAAACCGTTATTAGATGTGCTAAACTATTAAAAAAACCGTTAAAAGCCGCTAAAAAAACTGTTAACAAACTTTTAGAAGCTGCGACAAACTGTTAAAAACAGTTAGAAGATGTTAAAGACCGTCAAAAAATATTTAGATGTTATGACAACTGTTAAAAACTGTCAAAAGCAGGTTAAGAGCCATTGAAACCATCAAAAACCCGTTATTAGCTGTGATAAACTATTCAAAATAACAGTTAAAAGCCGCTAAAAACTGTTAACAAATTTATAGAAGCTGCGATAAACTGTCAAATACAGTTAGAAGCTGTTAAAATTTTTTTATTAACCACTAAAAGTGTCTAAAAACAATGAAAAATAATTACAAATGACTCTAGAAACTGTTAATAAAACCTTCTCAACTCGTATAAACTGTTAATAATCTCGATAAATTCGAGTTTACAAGAAGAAACTGTTAATTTTTATACAATACTCGATTCAAACATGTGTCACAATTTAATTACAATGATTCCATTTTATGTTAGAGCCGTAAATTGTAAATTATCCCCTGTTACAATTATAATTTCGTAATTAGTTAAATTAAACGAATGATAATAATAATAATAATAACAATAATAATAATAGTTGATGATGGCGCGATATAATAAAACGTCAGCAGCTGGACTCGAATCAAGCAGGCATGCAAATTACTTTACTACCCCTTTTTAACTCTATATATACGAGGGTTGTTCAATAATTTTCATCAATTTTCCAAATTGGTTTATTGTAACAGTTTTTGGATTATTGATGAACTGTTAAACTGTTAACCAGACATTTTTGTATCTACAAATTTTCTCGTATAAAAATTTTATGTAACCAACATTTTAACGGTTTCCTATGAAAGGGTTTTCCCGCTTTTTCCGCGCGTTTTCCGCGCTCCGCGCGCGGCGTAATAATAACAATAATCTAGTAGGTAATTGCGGTTTTTTTTCGTGTGCAATTTTAATTTCAGTCGAGCCGACTGTGACGGTTTTGACCTTGTCCCATCCAGACATTGTTGAACCTTAAATGAAAAAAAAAATAATAACAACAATAAAAAAAAAATGGCGCGCTCAACCGTGCGAATTTCGACCGGTTCGACGAATTAGCATCTTCGCGATTCGCGAATTTCTCGTTGACTTAGGTCGCGGTCGGCCGTGAATCTAAGCGGCGTTGCCAAAACCACCACTAAACTGTTATTATTATTTATTTTTTTCGCTACAAAATGGCGGGTTTTTGGCATGAAATGGCGGTTTTTTAGTCAAAATGGCGGTTTCTATAGCAATTACATTTGTGTAAAATGCGAGTTAACCGGTTTTTTATAAGAAAATAATAGTTGAAATAATGAAATTAACGATTTTATTAACGAAATAAACCATTTTTAATATGAAAATAACGGTTTTATTAAGAAAATAATGGATTTATTAACGAAATAACGGTTTGCTGTCAATAAAATAATCTTCTTTTTTTTTGTTACCAATTAATAATCGAAAAACCTGCGCCCAAAAAGGAAAATAAATAAAGAAAAAACGAAATATCGTAATTCGCACGAAAATATTCCAAATGAAATCTATTAATGTAAACACAGACATCGTTATCAGCGAGGTCACCATTTAGGTTGAAACATGTTTTTATATATATATATACACAGTATGTTATGAAACCGAAATAAAACCATCGATACTACTCGTGAAATGCATCCAAAAGTGCAACAAAATTAAATTTTAAAGTCCGCCATTTTGATTTTTTTTGACGTTTACCTGTCAATAGCTTGTCAGTGTACCTACATCAGCCATCTTGTAGGTTTCTCGAAAATTACGACAAAATGGCGGATGAAATGTTTATTATTTTGATCGTAAAAACAGTCGAATTTGGTCTAAAATAACAATCGATCGATACCGATTAGCAATCAAGCCGGCGTGTTTGTATATTGATAGGATTGCCATTCTGTGTTCCCGGTTTTTTACGAACCGCCAGATGGCGCTTTAGTAATTCATTTATTTGGGGGAAAAAATGGAGGAAAATGCCAGATTTTAAATTCTTATGGCGTTGTTGTTTACCCGCCCGGATTTTCCTCGTTTTTTCCCGGATGATATTTTCGCCGGACTTTTAGTTTAAAGTACACAATCGAATTTAAAACGCCGACAAACAAGTTAATTTGCCGTTACTTCATTAAAACCTTTACAAAAAAAAACATCCTAGTTGGCCTCATAGGAATCCAGAAATCGACAAATGACAAGTGACATATGAGCTCAAAATTAATAAACAAATGACAAGTGACGTATGAGATCAAAATTAATAAACAAATGACAAGTGACGTATGAGATCAAAATGATTAGACAAATGACAAGTGACGTTTGAGATGAAAATGAATAGACAAATGACAAGTGACGTGTCAAACGAGTTAAAAGAGGGGATTTGGCGGTTTCGGTAGAAGTTGGTAAATTCGGTTAGAAGCGGCAACGTCCGTCTAAAACGAGACCTTATCGGTTGGCGCGCTTCGTTTGTTTCGGCAAAAGGGTAAAAATAAACCAAACATTAGCGACCTTGAATGAAAGTGACCGACTGTGTTTAGCGATTCGGAGGAGGCCCTGGTTTAGGAGAATATGCAATTGCGCTTTTTTTTTGTTTCGTTTCGTTCGGTTAGGTTACTGTGTATAAGGCGGCGTTGCCGCGTCCACGCCAATGCGCTAGATTTCGGGGAATTTTCTTATTGTAATACCTACTTGATTTTTTTGTTGTTGCAAAATTGGTAGATTTTGGGTAAATTCTTGTTTATTGTAACGTTGCCGTTTCTTAACATATGTAGTAAATTTAGGGAATTTTTTTGTATATCGAGTGCCCACTTGTTTTTTTGCAGTGTTGCCACATCTATGCAAAAGTGGTAGATTTAGGGTAAATTCTTGTTTATTGTAACGTTGCCGTTTCTTAACATATGTAGTAAATTTAGGGAATTTTTTTGTATATCGAGTGCCCACTTGTTTTTTTGCAGTGTTGCCACATCTATGCAAAAGTGGTAGATTTAGGGTAAATTCTTGTTTATTGCAACGTTGCCGTTTCTTAAAAAATTTAGTAAATTTAGGGAATTTTTTTGTAAATCGAGTGCCTACTTGTTTTTTTTGCAGTGTTGCCTCATCTATGCAAAAGTGGTAGATTTAGGGTAAATTCTTGTTTATTGCAACGTTGCCGTTTCTTAAAAAAATTAGTAAATTTAGGGAATTTTTTTGTAAATCGAGTGCCTACTTGTTTTTTTTTGCAGTGTTGCCTCATCTATGCAAAAGTGGTAGATTTAGGGTAAATTCTTGTTTATTGCAACGTTGCCGTTTCTTAAAAAAATTTAGTAAATTTAGGGAATTTTTTTGTAAAACGAGTGCCTACTTGTTTTTTTTGCAGTGTTGCCTCATCTATGCAAAAGTGGTAGATTTAGGGTAAATTATTGTTTATTGCAACGTTGCCGTTTCTTAAATTTTTTTGCAAATTTAGGAAATTTTTTTATAAATTGAGAGCCTACTTGTTTTTTTTTGCAGTGTTGCCTCATCTATGCAAAAGTGGTAGATTTAGGGTATATTGCAACGTTGCCATTTCTTAAAAAGTTTAGTAAATTTAGGGAATTTTTTTGTAAATCGAGTGCCTATAACTAGTTTTTTTTGCAGTGTTGCCTCATCTATGCAAAAGTGGCAGATTTAGGGTGGTGGTTGTAAAAACGAATCAAGTAGGTTGTTTTTATTTAAACTTAAAAAAAGTGGTGGTTTTTTTTATACTTACCTACTAGGTATATTTTTTTTAGTAAACAAATTACGATTTTATAAATGACCGTAAATGTGGGGGTGAGCGGGGTGGAAATAAAATTATAATTAGGGGTAGGGGCTAAGTGGCGAGTATTTGGATAGTTTGCGTGATAGCACGCTCCGGAATCATTACTATTAAATATTCAAAATCTAAATGCTCGATGTGACAAATCATATTTAACGATTGGGGATATATCATTTCGTTATTGTATCGTATTAGTATTTAGAGACTACTAGATTAATAGTAATTTTTATATTTACATGCACGTTCGGCCAAATCGCCCTATTTGCGTTATTATTACCGTTTACGTGCCGGAAATTCCTAAATTAATTTCCAATTTTGTATGTAGAAAAACAATAATAAAGTAGCTAAAAAAAAACACCCCATAAAAAATCCCTAAATTAAATACATTCGCCAAGAAACGGCAACCTCTTATATTTTTCAAAACAGAAAAAGTGACAGCTCAGAGTCGCCAACTCAATTTTCGACACATTTGACAGTTCTCAAAGTAGCAAAATTGACAGGTGACAGCTAATTCCAAATTTTTTGACGTTTGACAGGTGTCATTATTTTTTGCGGTTGTTGACATTGACATTCGGAGAAAATTAACCAGTAGATAGATAAATTTTCGCGGCATAGGTATTTTGATTATGGCTGAGGTTGAAAAGTCCATGAGCGCAAATTCCAAGGCGTAATCGATTTGCATGCGAAATGAACTTCTTTTGTGCGTTGCGTAAGCAGGCGTGTAAATAATAACAATAATAAAATATATATATATATATATAGGCTTTTATTTTATATTTATACATCTAGTGTGTGATTTATGCACATCGGGAAAACGACGATATAAAATCCAGCCGCCACTTAATTAATTGCAAATCGATCGTATAACAATCGATCGGTATAGTTTATTACCTAATTTAATCTACTACATATATTCTATTTTATTACCGTTATTATTTCAATTTTTTATCACGGCACGCTGAGACGCATAAAATTTATTTATCCTTCAATTATATACCTATACATATCCGTAAACCCTCGTATATAAATCGAATTATTGACACTCCCTCGTATACTACATATAAGTATTTCGCATCTAGTAGTAGTAGTAATAATAATAATAATAATAATAATAATAATAATAATAACAAGTAAAGCGAATATATTTTATGAATTTATTTATAGCAAGTAATAAATCTTTCGTGGTCGAGTATTTGTGTAATACCTCTACATAATGTACATATATGACATTGCAGTGCAATGTAATTGTTGTAATAGGTTTTTTTTTTTACTTTTATGTATACGCACATTCAACCGGGATATTATATTTCTGCATTCTACAAATCTTTTTAAGTTTGATTTATTCACTACTATAATCGATTTTTTTAATCGATTTTTTATTCTATAGGATTTATCATTTTATATTCATTTGTAAACGTAGGATATGACTTGAGGTAAATGCGAATTTTATGTTTTAAAATGTTGTTCATTCATTTATTAATTTACTCATTCATTCATTCACTCATTCATTCATGATTTTTATCAAATTTTATCACTCAAAATCCTCTATTAAATAGTAAAAACAAGACAACGTTTACACATCAGTAACAAATCATTTTAAAAATAACCTTCATTTTTTTCCTTCAAATTCCCAACAAAAATAAATGCAATTTAGAATGCAATTTATTGCAACAAATTGCACAAAAAAATCCCTTAACTAAACGAAAAATAAGACAACGTTTACACAGCAACAAATAATTTTGAAAACCTTGATTTTTTACTTCAAATTCCCAACAAAAATAAATGCATTAAAATGCAATTTAATGCAACAAGTTGCAGTAAAAAAATACCAAAAAAATCCTTTAACTAATTGAAAAATAAACCAACGTTTACATAGTAACAAATGGTACAAAAAATCGCAATTTTTGACTTAAAGTCCCCACAAATTGCAGTGCAATTTATTGCAACAAATTGCACAAAAAAATCCCTTAACTAAACGAAAAACAAAACAACGTTTACACAGCAACAAATAATTTTGAAAACCTTGATTTTTTACTTCAAATTCCCAACAAAAATAAATGCATTAGAATGCAATTTAATGCAACAAATTGCACAAAAAAATCCCCTAACTAAACGAAAAACAAGACAACGTTTACACAGCAACAAATAATTTTGAAAACCTTTATTTTTTACTTCAAATTCCCAACAAAAATAAATGCATTAGAATGCAATTTAATGCAACAAATTGCACAAAAAAATCCCCTAACTAAACGAAAAACAAGACAACGTTTACACAGCAACAAATAATTTTGAAAACCTTGATTTTTTACTTCAAATTCCCAACAAAAATAAATGCATTAGAATGCAATTTAATGCAACAAATTGCACAAAAAAATCCCCTAACTAAACGAAAAACAAGACAACGTTTACACAGCAACAAATAATTTTGAAAACCTTGATTTTTTACTTCAAATTCCCAACAAAAATAAATGCATTAGAATGCAATTTAATGCAACAAATTGCACAAAAAAAACCCCAATAACCAAACACCCAAACAACGTTTACACAACAACAAAACCATCGTAAAAACCTCCCTTATTTTTTCCCCACCACCACCACCCCTAACCCACTACCCCTTTTATAAAATGCAACTCGACATGCAACAGGTACAAGCCCGCAAGAGAATTCAACGATGCATAACAAAAAAAAATAAATAAAAAGAAGAAAAAACAAAACAACAAAAAGTCCTCTCTATCGCCCACTCACTCTAACCCTACCATCTCCATCTCCCTCTACTCCATTCATACCGTCCCGTACACAACACGAAATACTCCACGCTTGCTTTGCTACTACTACCCCAATTCCTCTTCTCTCGCGTCTCCGTCTCTCGCTCGCCCGCCGTTCGCCGCATAGCTCGCTCTCGCTCGCCCACCGGGCTACTAGATATCCGCTCGAACGGCACGCGCCTCGATTATTACGTAACGAAATCGTGTGTGCCTTTGATGCGGCCGTATAGAATAAAACGGAGAGTGCCGTGAACGTGCGGCCCTTTACACGTCGACGTTGCCGCACTTACGCGAGATTTTAGCCAGCGAAGGGATATATTATTTCTAAAAATGATATCCATCATTATGCATTGATTTCGTTCATCTCTGTCAATTGCCAAATGTCAACTGTCTATCTGTCAACTGTCTTTCTGCGTCAACTGTCTTTCTGTCAACTGTCTTTCTGTGTCAACTGTCTTTCTGTGTCAACTGTCTTTCTGATTTCAACTGTCTTTCTGATTTCAACTGTCTTTCTGATTTCAACTGTCTTTCTGATTTCAACTGTCTTTCTGATTTCAACTGTCTTTCTGATTTCAACTGTCTTTCTGATTTCAACTGTCTTTCTGATTTCAACTGTCTTTCTGATTTCAACTGTCTTTCTGATTTCAACTGTCTTTCTGATTTCAACTGTCTTTCTGATTTCAACTGTCTTTCTGATTTCAACTGTCTTTCTGATTTCAACTGTCTTTCTGATTTCAACTGTCTTTCTGATTTCAACTGTCTTTCTGATTTCAACTGTCTTTCTGATTTCAACTGTCTTTCTGATTTCAACTGTCTTTCTGATTTCAACTGTCTTTCTGATTTCAACTGTCTTTCTGATTTCAACTGTCTTTCTGATTTCAACTGTCTTTCTGATTTCAACTGTGTTTCTGATTTCAACTGTCTTTCTGATTTCAACTGTCTTTCTGATTTCAACTGTCTTTCTGTCAACTGTCTTTCTGTCAACTATCTTTCTGTCAACTGTCTTTCTGTCAACTGTCTATCTGTCAACTGTCTTTCTGATTTCAACTGTCTTACTGTCAACTGTCTTTCTGTCAACTGTCTTTCTGTGTCAACTGTCTTTCTGCGTCAACTGTCTTCCTGTCAACTGTCTTCCTGTTAACTGTCTTTCTTCGTCAACTGTCTTTCTGTCAACTGACTTTCTGTCAACTGTCTTCCTGTCAACTGTCTTTCTGCGTCAACTGTCTTTCTGTCAACTGTCTTTCTATCAACTGCCTTTCAGTCAACTGTCTTTCAGTCAACTGTCTTTCTGCGTCAACTGTCGTCTTTCTGCGTTAACTGTCTTTCTGTCAACTGTCATCTGTCATCTGTCATTTATCTTTGTATAACTTCCCAATCGATAATAAATATATACATTATGAATATTGATATCGAATAAGAGGTATTTTATTATTTTTTCGCATTTTTTTGTCGCGTATTCGCGTAGCCTACTGAGAAAAACTCGACGATATTTCCGACGAAATCGAAACCTCCTTCAAGGTTGTAGTTTCTCCACGTGCAAAGGTAATTCGTATGTTTATGGTTTTGCGCGAATGCGCCGCGACCGCTCCCATTTGATGTAATATCGGTTTTTTTTTCCACATATTTTATACATTTATACGGGCAAGGGAAGAAAAATTTATTATTATTATTTACTTATCTGTCAATTGTCATTTGCCAAATGTCACCTGTCACATTTCAATCGTTATCTGTCAACTGTCATCCGCCATCTGTCAAATGTCAACTGTCTTCTGTCAATCTGTCACTTGCCAAATGCCAATTGTCATCTTTTGTTGTAAAATTTCTCGTAAAAACTTAATTTTCGCTGTAATTTACTGGTGAAATGTTTTTCCAATTTCCCAAAAAACGCTTTAATATTACCCCCCCCCCCCCAAATTGAAATTAAAAGAGTGCTCTGTAATACATCAAACGATACGATACATATTCTTGCAGGAAAGCAATCAAGTAGGTCGCGAATCTCTCGAAAGGGAAGTGGTGGGGGAAGTTGGAGAGAGACGGAGAGAGTGAAATATTGCGTGTATATATTTTTGCTTTTTGAGCCTGCTGGGATTTAATCAAAATTAGGCTTCTTTCGTTCGGGGTATTTTTCCCGCTTACCTTTTGTGCACGGCCTGCTGCCCTCTCCGCCGGAAACGCTCCCCCACGAAAAAGGAAACCGGCTCCATTAAAAGAATAATGAGCCGGCGTTTTTTCGGCTTCCTCGGGAAAAGCGAGCCGAGCAAAAAAAAAAAAATGGGAGAGGAAAAACGGTTTTCTTTTTTGTCTTTCGGGTCTTTTAGATTTTCCTTTTTTTTTCCGCGCGATTATGTTAGGTACACGTTTAAGGGGCTTTTCGGCATCGGGAAATTCGCCGGAAAATCCTGCCGTTTTTCCCGAATTATTTATTAACTAATGGGCTCGTTAAAGTTTCACGAGCGACACACAACCCGGCCATTGTATGTATCGCTAATTCTGGAAAATCGAATTTTCCGGAAAATTCCATCCCCTATTTCTCTCTCTTTGTGTATCTCTCTCCGGGCCGGAATCAACAGGTCCCGCAAGGGCGGCTTTGAAAAGGCCCCCGCACACTTGACTCTCGTTTTTTATACATCCCGCGGCACGCCATCACTTCGCCACGTTGCCAGACGCTCATTTTACCACGCAAAATTACCACTGTCATCTGCCAAAAACATCAAACGTCAACCACTGTCTATCAACTGGAAAAAATGTCATTTGCCAATTGTCGTTTGTCTGCTGTCTGTATTAAGAATCCTTATCTGTCAATTATCTACTGTCAACTGTCTATCTGTCAACTGTCTATCTGTCAACTGTCTATCTGTCAACTGTCTATCTGTCAACTGTCTTTCTGATGTCAACTGTCTTTCTGATTTCAACTGTCTTTCTGATTTCAACTGTCTTTCTGATTTCAACTGTCTTTCTGATTTCAATTGTCTTTCTGATTTCAATTGTCTTTCTGATTTCAACTGTCTTTCTGATTTCAACTGTCTTTCTGATTTCAACTGTCTTTCTGATTTCAACTGTCTTTCTGATTTCAACTGTCTTTCTGATTTCAACTGTCTTTCTGTCAACTGTCTATCTGTCAACTGTCTTTCTGATGTCAACTGTCTTTCTGATTTCAACTGTCTTTCTGATTTCAACTGTCTTTCTGATTTCAACTGTCTTTCTGATTTCAACTGTCTTTCTGATTTCAACTGTCTTTCTGATTTCAACTGTCTTTCTGATTTCAACTGTCTTTCTGATTTCAACTGTCTTTCTGATTTCAACTGTCTTTCTGATTTCAACTGTCTTTCTGATTTCAACTGTCTTTCTGATTTCAACTGTCTTTCTGTCAACTGTCTATCTGTCAACTGTCTTTCTGATGTCAACTGTCTTTCTGATTTCAACTGTCTTTCTGATTTCAACTGTCTTTCTGATTTCAACTGTCTTTCTGATTTCAACTGTCTTTCTGATTTCAACTGTCTTTCTGATTTCAACTGTCTTTCTGATTTCAACTGTCTTTCTGATTTCAACTGTCTTTCTGTCAACTGTCTTTCTGTCAACTGCCTTTCTGTCAACTATCTTTCTGTCAACTATCTTTCTGTCAACTGTCTTTCTGTCAACTATCTTTCTGTCAACTGTCTTTCTGTCAACTGTCAAATGTCTTTTCTGGCTGTCTTAGTTTTCGATGAATTTAAATTTCATTCGATTAGTAATCGAGTAGGTAATTAATGAATCGATTTTTTTTTGTCGTTTTCTCGAATAGTTGGCTAGATATTCCCATGGCCTTCGGGATAATGTGGAGATTAAATATGAGAATAAATAAATTAATGTATAAACTAATTAGAATAAATCCCTGTTGTAGCGAGTGATTGCGACACGGCGAGTTTTTATTGGCCGTATTATATGCGTGTAAAAAAGTAATAATGATAATAAATAATAATATAAAGAAGGAGATGTTAAAAATGGCAAATTGTGAGGTAGTTAATGGGCTAGTTAGTGCGCCATTTTGCTTTATTGCCGACATTAAAAACACACACACACACACTAGATTTACATTATATAAGACATATTTATTAATAACTCTGTGAGCTTGTATAAAAACGAAGAAAAAGGCCATAAATTATATTATTTTTCTCTCGCAATTTTCTGTATATAGATCTCGCGCAGGTTGTGCAAAGCCGCCATTTTTATTCCCCTACATACTCGATTTAATTCAGTTTTTTTTTCGATCTTCCATCTCATTCCCGTCGCCGAGACGGACAGAGAGCGACGAGGTGAGGTCATTTTGAAATCGGCAAATTATGCAGAATTAATTTTCCTTGAAATAACTCGAATAAAAGAGGAAAAATGGCGAACCGAGCCGCGTGCATATTAAAAAAAAGAAGAATTACACTATTTACGATCGACATCGAGCTAGCTGTGGGATTTTTACATAAACAATTATGTAAGGTTAAATCTGTAAAGTTCACATTCCATTCAACACATATTTAACTCATGACATTTGACAGATGACGCTTGACAAGTGACATAACGTGAAAAATTCGGTACGTTTCATCCTTGTCTCTCTCCCGTTGGATCGGATATATCCGTCTCTTTTAACGTTCAATTACAGCGCTATCTCGATACGAAGAGAAGTATAATAATCTGATTATTATTTTATCCGGTTTTATGAGTAACGGCCTACTTTGCATTTCAACTTTATAATTAACTCCTTATCGAGCTTATGCGTAGCTTCTTCTTCTTTTTGCTCGCTAACAAATATAAAAATCATATATAAAAAAAGAAGCATAATTGCAAGTGAAGTACCCAGTATAATATGACGCCCTTTATTATTCGAGTATTCAGCTAATTTTCGTGGGGTAGTCGCAGACTCGTCCGGTAAAAGGCCAGTTATAAAAAAACGAAGAATCGAATCGAAAAGTCTAATAAAATTAAACGAGACCGGCATGGGCGTAGAGTTTGTTTTAATTTATTTTATTTCATCGAATAAATTTCCTTGCAAATTGATCCGGTCGATTTAACGGCATCATCATCATCGTCATCAGAAGTAGCTGCGCGACCGCTTTAAAAGCGTCCACAACGAAAAATAAAAAGAAGAAGAGGAAAAGTTTATATACTTGTAATTGAAATCGCGTCCTCGGGGGGATTTTTGCGCCGGAATTCTGCGCTGTAAAAGGCCAATTCGGATGCGAAATTTAAACGAGCAGTTAACTGGATAAGTTAAGAAGCAAAAGGCCATATGAAAATAGGTTGTATGTAAAAAAAGAAGATTAAATGAAAATGGCCGGTTATCCTAAGCAGCAAAAGGCCAGTAAAAAATCAAAAATTGCAAGAAGAATTAGTCGAACGAACAGTCGCGTGAAAACTCACCCCCTCTTTCTCTGGCGGAGAGGGAGGGGGTATAATTTCCATTTAGCGAACGCTTAGTAGGCGACGATAAGGGATGAAATCCCTCATGCAACGCCAACTCCGAACGGCGCTTTCATTAATAATTAGCCGTGATAAATTAGGCGTGCCGACGACACCTAAAACCGACGTCGCCCGATTTTACAACCACCCCCTTTCGACCCCTAAAAAAAATCCCGCTCGCATGAAACGCGCACATGTATTAATAGAGGTATACGTAGCGAGCACGGCCGAGATCTAGATACCCGAGCATCCGCTTATATTCTCATTACCATAACCGCATCTAGATAGCGGCGCCCGTAAAAATTAATTCGATTATTATACCGACCAATCGGCACGCATAATCGATTAACGCTCTCTATAACATAAAAACGTCAAATACGTCGTTTATGTCAAATGTCATATGTCATCTGTCAAATGTCATCTGTCAAATGTCATCTGTCAAATGTCATCTGTCAAATGTCATATGTCATCTGTCAAATGTCATATGTCATATGTCAAATGTCGCAAATGTCATATGTCGTTTGTCAAACGTCAAATAATCACCTTTTTAGTGATTTGTTTGGGGAATTTCGAATTAATTTGCGTCGTATTCGATGCAGGGGCGTAAATCAAGTTTTCCTTGTAAGTCATCCGTTATTATTACGATTCGTGGGGTGGTAATTTATGGGGGGTTGCGTTTAATTAAAATTTAGAATCGCCCTGTATATTACAGATAAATAATTAGGGGCCTTCTAGATGAAAATTAATTATAAATCAACGTTAATTTAAGATAGTAAACAAACGCGTGATGTTTACATTGTAGTTTACACCCTTCACCTACAAACTACCCCTCTTTTGACATTTGACAGCCCCCCCCCCACTTTGTGGCGTTTAGGTAATAATTCATAGCCGACTTTGTTTCGCATCGCTAGCGAGTTGATTAAGAGGTTTTCCGGGGGGGTGGAGTGCTCGATGGGGGATGATTAGGGGTTGTTAATTCGTAGAAAGGTTGCTAGATTTTATTTTGTGGCTCAAAGTATGCCAATAAAGCTCTAAAAATGACTTTAAAATCTTTTAACTCGAAGCCTACCTAGATGGTGTGTTTTTAATCAGTTTTTGGCTTATAAAAAATTGTAGGAAAAATGGTAGGAAATCGCGGTTGGTGTCATTGGAAAGGTAATTTAATTCCGCATATTCTGGATAAGTTGGCGAATTTTTCCGCCAATTTTTCGCCACAATATCGCCAATTTTTGCAAAAAACTGGACACAAATATAAACATTGCTCCAGTTTTTCCCCTATAAAAAATCGAAAAAAAATCGCAGAAAATCGCGATTTGTACCATTTGAAAGGTAATTTAATTTACACAATTATCACCTAGTTTGCGAATTTTCTCGCCAATTTTTCGCTAATTTTTCGCCAATTTTCGCAAAAAAAAAATCGTCACAAATTTAAACATTGTCCAGTTTTTCCCCTATAAAAAATCCGAAAAAAAAATCGCAGAAAATCGCGATTTGTACCATTTGAAAGGTAATTTAATTCTACACAATTATCACCTAGTTTGCGAATTTTCTCGCTAATTCATCGCTAATTTTTCGCCAATTTTCGCAAAAAAAAAATCGTCACAAATTTAAACATTGTTCCAGTTTTTCCCCTATAAAAAATCGAAAAAAAATCGCAGAAAATCGCGGTTTGCACCATTAGAAAGACAATTAAATCCCGCACAATCCCCACTAAATGTTCGAATTTTCCCGGCCAATATTCCCCCCCCATTATCTCGAACAAAAATCGATCCTCAACTAATTGAGTTTCAAGACCGGTCTCGAGTCGCATACAATCCAAAATGACAGCCGTATTATATGCGTAAATCGTCCGACGTCGTCCTGGACATGCCGAGTGAATATTCATAAATGCATTTGCATACTTTAATGTTTCAAGTTCAAAACGAAACGTTGACACGACAGGTTTTTTTTTCATTCTTATTCTTTCTGCGTAATAAGACTGGGGAAAATCGAGTTAGTAGTTTCTAAAAACGGGATGGTTCGAGGACCTTACGAGCGTGCATTTCGTCCTGAAGGATATGGGAATGTTGTAGTATTTTTTTTGTTATATTTCCATGGGTTGCTCGATGTTTTGCGAATGATGTTGCAAGTATGTAAATTAGGAGTGTCTGGCATTTTTTGCTGATAACTTTCAAACGACTCAAGACTGGGACTCCATTTTGTCTCAAATGATAGAGTGAACTTTAATCTACAATTCACCTATAGACGATAATTTTCTATATAGCGTAGTTTTCCCACAAAAACGACTTATTTAGTACTAATACATATGAGTTACAACCCAATTAGAAGGACATTCGTTTCATATTTTTCTATATAACTTCTAAACTATTCGAGCTAGAAGCTCCAATTTTATCGCAAACGATAGAGGATACTTTAATCTACAACTTTCTATTTTACGAAAATAATCTGCATCGCATAGTTTCCCCACAAAATCCACTAATTTCATAACAAACGCTCCACTAACTACTCATCCATACTTTCCCTCATAACTTCCAAACGCCTCAAGCTACCAACTCCGTTTTTACCTCAAACGATAGAGCAAACTCCAATCTACAACTCCCCAATTTACGAAAACGTCCAAAAACCTCAAACAACCCCACAAAAGAGCCTCCAAAAAAACCCATTCTCAAAACTCCCACAACTCATACAAATCTAGTCATCCTGGATGACACATCCACAGCCTCCTAGGACCCGAAATGAAACTTATCGATTGCACGCACTGGAGGTGCCGAAAAACCCCGTCCGGAAGACGAAGCCATCCATTAATTCCGGGACTCCTCGGGAGAAGTCTGAGCGGCGCCGGCGGCGAACAAAAGCCGCCCCCCGGCGCCAGGCGGCGGCGACCTGGCCGTGACGGCGTCGCCGGCACGTAGATAGGTGTGCGTGCGTGCGAGCGCTCCGGAATTCCCGCCCGGAAAGGGCATGCCCGCGGCGCTCCGGCGGCGCGTTGTGTAGTGCTCTAGATGAGACGATTTTGGAGGGGGTTTGTTGGGAGAAAAATTGGCGGAAAAATTTGGGAGTTTGGTGGGGATTGTGCGGGATTTAATTGGCTTTTTGATGGTACAAACCGCGATTTTCTGCGTTTTTATTCGATTTTTTATAGGGGAAAAACTGGAACAATGTTTAAATTTGTGACGATTTTTTTTTGCGAAAATTGCCCGAAATATTAGCGAAAAATTAGCGAGAAAATTCGCAAACTAGGAGAGAATTGTGGTAGAATTAAATTACCTTTGAATGGTATAAATCGCGATTTTCTGCGATTTTTTTCGATTTTTATAGGGAAAAACTGGAACAATGTTTAAATTTGTGACGATTTTTTTTTTGCGAAAATTGGCGAAAAATTAAGTGAAAAAATGGCGAGAAAATTCGCAAACTAGGTGAGGAATTGTGTAGAATTAAATTACCTTTCAAATGGTACAAATCGCGAATTTCTGCGATTTTTTTTTCGATTTTTTATAGGGGAAAAACTGGAACAATGTTTAAATTTGTGACGATTTTTTTTTTGCGAAAATTGGCGAAAAATTAGTGAAAAAATGGCGAGAAAATTCGCAAACTAGGTGAGAATTGTGTAGGAATTAAATTACCTTTCAAATGGTACAAATCGCGAATTTCTGCGATTTTTTTTTCGATTTTTTATAGGGGAAAAACTGGAACAATGTTTAGATTTGTGACGATTTTTTTTTGCGAAAATTGCCGAAATATTAGCGAAAAATTAGCGAGAAAATTCGCAAACTAGGAGAGAATTGTGTAGAATTAAATTACCTTTGAAATGGGTAAAATCGCGATTTTCTGCGATTTTTTTCGATTTTTTATAGGGGAAAAACTGGAACAATGTTTAAATTTGTGACGATTTTTTTTTGCGAAAATTGGTGAAAAATTAGCGGAGAATTAGCGAGAAAATTCGCAAACTCGGTGAGAATTGTGTAGAATTAAATTACCTTTCAAATGGTACAAATCGCGAATTTCTGCGATTTTTTTCGATTTTTTATAGGGGAAAAACTGGAACAATGTTTAGATTTTGTGACGATTTTTTTTTGCGAAAATTGCCGAAATATTAGCGAAAAATTAGCGAGAAAATTCGCAAACTAGGAGAGAATTGTGTAGAATTAAATTACCTTTGAAATGGTATAAATCGCGATTTTCTGCGATTTTTTTCGATTTTTTATAGGGGAAAAACTGGAACAATGTTTAAATTTGTGGACGATTTTTTTTTTGCGAAAATTGGCGAAAAATTAGCGAAAAAATGGCGAGAAAATTCGCAAACTAGGTGAGAATTGTGTAGAATTAAATTACCTTTCAAATGGTACAAATCGCGATTTTCTGCGATTTTTTTTTTCGATTTTTTATAGGGGAAAAACTGAAACAATGTTTAGATTGTGACGATTTTTTTTTGCGAAAATTGGCGAAAAATTAGCGAAAATTGGCGAAAAAAATCGCAAACTAGGTGATAATTGTGTAGAATTAAATTACCTTTCAAATGGTACAAATCGCGAATTTCTGCGATTTTTTTTCGATTTTTTATAGGGGAAAAACTGGAACAATGTTTAAATTTGTGACGATTTTTTTTTGGTGAAAATTGGCGAAAAATTAGCGAAAATTGGCGAAAAAAATCGCAAACTAGGTGATAATTGTGTAGAATTAAATTACCTTTCAAATGGTACAAATCGCGAATTTCTGCGATTTTTTTTCGATTTTTTATAGGGGAAAAACTGGAACAATGTTTAAATTTGTGACGATTTTTTTTTGCGAAAATTGCCGAAATATTAGCGAAAAATTAGCGAGAAAATTCGCAAACTAGGAGAGAATTGTGTAGAATTAAATTACCTTTGAAATGGTATAAATCGCGATTTTCTGCGATTTTTTTCGATTTTTTATAGGGGAAAAACTGGAACAATGTTTAAATTTGTGACGATTTTTTTTTTTGCGAAAATTGGCGAAAATTAGTGAAAAAATGGCGAGAAAATTCGCAAACTAGGTGAGAATTGTGTAGAATTAAATTACCTTTCAAATGGTACAAATCGCGAATTTCTGCGATTTTTTTTTTCGATTTTTTATAGGGGAAAAACTGGAACAATGTTTAAATTTGTGACGATTTTTTTTTTGCGAAAATTGGCGAAAAATTAGTGAAAAAATGGCGAGAAAATCGCAAACTAGGTGAGAATTGTGTAGAATTAAATTACCTTTCAAATGGTACAAATCGCGAATTTCTGCGATTTTTTTTTCGATTTTTTATAGGGGAAAAACTGGAACAATGTTTAGATTTGTGACGATTTTTTTTTGCGAAAATTGCCGAAATATTAGCGAAAAATTAGCGAGAAAATTCGCAAACTAGGAGAGAATTGTGTAGAATTAAATTACCTTTGAAATGGTATAAATCGCGATTTTCTGCGATTTTTTTTCGATTTTTTATAGGGGAAAAACTGGAACAATGTTTAAATTTGTGACGATTTTTTTTTTGCGAAAATTGGTGAAAAATTAGCGGAGAATTAGCGAGAAAATTCGCAAACTCGGTGAGAATTGTGTAGAATTAAATTACCTTTCAAATGGTACAAATCGCGAATTTCTGCGATTTTTTTTCGATTTTTTATAGGGGAAAAACTGGAACAATGTTTAGATTTGTGACGATTTTTTTTGCGAAAATTGCCGAAATATTAGCGAAAAATTAGCGAGAAAATTCGCAAACTAGGAGAGAATTGTGTAGAATTAAATTACCTTTGAAATGGTATAAATCGCCGATTTTCTGCGATTTTTTTCGATTTTTTATAGGGGAAAAACTGGAACAATGTTTAAATTTGTGACGATTTTTTTTTTGCGAAAATTGGCGAAAAATTAGCGAAAAAATGGCGAGAAAATTCGCAAACTAGGTGAGAATTGTGTAGAATTAAATTACCTTTCAAATGGTACAAATCGCGATTTTCTGCGATTTTTTTTTCGATTTTTATAGGGGAAAAAACTGAAACAATGTTTAAATTTGTGACGATTTTTTTTTGCGAAAATTGGCGAAAAATTAGCGAAAAATTGGCGAAAAAAATCGCAAACTAGGTGATAATTGTGTAGAATTAAATTACCTTTCAAATGGTACAAATCGCGAATTTCTGCGATTTTTTTTTCGATTTTTTATAGGGGAAAAACTGGAACAATGTTTAAATTTGTGACGATTTTTTTTTGGTGAAAATTGGCGAAAAATTAGCGAAAAATTGGCGAAAAAAATCGCAAACTAGGTGATAATTGTTGTAGAATTAAATTACCTTTCAAATGGTACAAATCGCGAATTTCTGCGATTTTTTTTCGATTTTTTATAGGGGAAAAACTGGAACAATGTTTAAATTTGTGACGATTTTTTTTGCGAAAATTGGCGAAACATTAGCGAAATAGCGAAAAATTAGCGAGAAAATTCGCAAACTAGGAGAGAATTGTGTAGAATTAAATTACCTTTGAAATGGTATAAATCGCGATTTTCTGCGATTTTTTTCGATTTTTTATAGGGGAAAAACTGGAACAATGTTTAAATTTGTGACGATTTTTTTTTGCGAAAATTGGCGAAAAATTAGCGAAAAATTGGCGAGAAAATTCGCAAACTAGGTGATAATTGTGTAGAATTAAATTACCTTTCAAATGGTACAAATCGCGAATTTCTGCGATTTTTTTTCGATTTTTTATAGGGGAAAAACTGGAGCAATGTTTAGATTTGTGACGATTTTTTTTTGCGAAAATTGCCGAAATATTAGCGAAAAATTAGCGAGAAAATTCGCAAACTAGGAGAGAATTGTGTAGAATTAAATTACCTTTGAAATGGTATAAATCGCGATTTTCTGCGATTTTTTTTCGATTTTTTATAGGGGAAAAACTGGAACAATGTTTAGATTTGTGACGATTTTTTTTTGCGAAAATTGCCGAAATATTAGCGAAAAATTGGCGAAAAAAATCGCAAACTAGGTGAGAATTGTGTAGAATTAAATTACCTTTCAAATGGTACAAATCGCGAATTTCTGCGATTTTCCTACAATTTTTTATAAGCGAAAAACAGCATAAATCAAATTTTCCTCAAAAAAAAAAACTACCCCAAAAAAAATCACAATCGCTACCCCAAAAAAATCACAAATCGCAAACCTAATTTCATCTCTAAAAACCATCAAATCTCACTCAAATCATCCCCTTAACCCCCACACTAACAATCACCCCCTTCATCCCCCTTACACCGAACCCGGGGGGCTAATTAACCCCGTTTTTCCCACGTTAACGGAACATCCACGCGAAAATCTCCGATACGTAATAAGGGATGGGGGTGGCGGAATTTAGGGGATGAAGCTCGCCTATATACGGGGAGCACCCCGTTAATTAACCCGCCGGTAAATGCTCCAGAGTAAAAGAATTAATTAGCGATAATGGACCGAACGTAATAGCTACCCTTATTTAGGGGGTGCGAGAGAGCGAGAGGGTTGATTTTAGTTGGTTGCGTATGGGGTAGTTTGTATGATAAAATCTACCTGGATTTTGTAAGAAAAACGCGCGTATAGTACGAACGACCCCTTTCGGTATTTATCGGGCCAATCTGGCCGGTATTAGAATAAGGGATGAGAGAATGGGGTGGTTTAGCGTATTGTGGCGAAATGTGGCGGTTTTGTGGAAATTCCGATCGCCGCGTGGGAGTGCAAAGGGTTGACGTTCACAAGGGTTGTTTTTGTTGCGTTTCTATTGTAATTTCTGGCGTTTCAACCCTTCGGGCAGCTGTTAGGGGATAGGGAGGGATGGTCATCTTTTGTGATGCACCGTGCGAATGCACTTTTTCGAAATATGCACCGAAATATTTCGTTTATTTCAATAATATGATTGATTGAATTTATCTTTGGGTGGGAATTTATTGCCTACCCCTCGTATGTAGAAGTTTGTAAATTTGAAAGAGAAATAATCAAGCCCTAAATTCGATTTTTTTTGTGAAAAATAATCGATTATTTATTACTGTAATAAAATAATATGAATGAGAATTTATTGCCCACCCCTCGTATGTAGAAATTTGCAAATTTGAGAGAGAAATAATCAAGCAATCTAAATTCGATTTTTTTTTGTGAAAAATAATCGTTTATTTATTACTGTAATAAAATAATATGAATGAGAATTTATTGCCCACCCCTCGTATGTAGAAATTTGTAAATTTTAGAGAGAAATAATCAAGCCCTAAATTCGATTTTTTTGTGAAAAATAATCGTTTATTTATTACTGTAATAAAATATCTTTGGGTGAGAATTTATTGCCTACCCCTCGTATGTAGAAATTTGCAAATTTGAGAGAGAAATAATCAAGCAATCTAAATTCGATTTTTTTTTGTGAAAAATAATCGTTTATTTATTACTGTAATAAAATAATATGAATGAGAATTTATTGCCCACCCCTCGTATGTAGAAATTTGTAAATTTTAGAGAGAAATAATCAAGCCCTAAATTCGATTTTTTTGTGAAAAATAATCGTTTATTTATTACTGTAATAAAATATCTTTGGGTGACAATTTATTGCCTACCCCTCGTATGTAGAAATTTGCAAATTTGAGAGAGAAATAATCAAGCAATCTAAATTCGATTTTTTTTTGTGAAAAATAATCGATTATTTATTACTGTAATAAAATAATATGAATGAGAATTTATTGCCTACCCCTCGTATGTAGAAATTTGTAAGTTTTAGAGAGAAATAATCAAGCAATCGAAATTCGACTTTTTTGTGAAAAATAATCGATTATTTATTACTGTAATAAAATATTTTTGGGTGAGAATTTATTGCCTACCCCTCGTATGTAGAAATTTGCAAATTTGAGAGAGAAATAATCAAGCAATCTAAATTCGATTTTTTTTTGTGAAAAATAATCGTTTATTTATTACTGTAATAAAATAATATGAATGAGAATTTATTGCCCACCCCTCGTATGTAGAAATTTGCAAATTTGAGAGAGAAATAATCAAGCAATCTAAATTCGATTTTTTTTTGTGAAAAATAATCGTTTATTTATTACTGTAATAAAATAATATGAATGAGAATTTATTGCCCACCCCTCGTATGTAGAAATTTGTAAATTTTAGAGAGAAATAATCAAGCCCTAAATTCGATTTTTTTGTGAAAAATAATCGTTTATTTATTACTGTAATAAAATATCTTTGGGTGAGAATTTATTGCCTACCCCTCGTATGTAGAAATTTGCAAATTTGAGAGAGAAATAATCAAGCAATCTAAATTCGATTTTTTTTTGTGAAAAATAATCGTTTATTTATTACTGTAATAAAATAATATGAATGAGAATTTATTGCCCACCCCTCGTATGTAGAAATTTGTAAATTTTAGAGAGAAATAATCAAGCCCTAAATTCGATTTTTTTGTGAAAAATAATCGTTTATTTATTACTGTAATAAAATATCTTTGGGTGACAATTTATTGCCTACCCCTCGTATGTAGAAATTTGCAAATTTGAGAGAGAAATAATCAAGCAATCTAAATTCGATTTTTTTTTGTGAAAAATAATCGATTATTTATTACTGTAATAAAATAATATGAATGAGAATTTATTGCCTACCCCTCGTATGTAGAAATTTGTAAGTTTTAGAGAGAAATAATCAAGCAATCGAAATTCGACTTTTTTGTGAAAAATAATCGATTATTTATTACTGTAATAAAATATTTTTGGGTGAGAATTTATTGCCTACCCCTCGTATGTAGAAATTTGCAAATTTGAGAGAGAAATAATCAAGCAATCTAAATTCGATTTTTTTTTGTGAAAAATAATCGATTATTTATTACTGTAATAAAATAATATGAATGAGAATTTATTGCCTACCCCTCGTATGTAGAAATTTGTAAGTTTTAGAGAGAAATAATCAAGCAATCGAAATTCGACTTTTTTGTGAAAAATAATCGATTATTTATTACTGTAATAAAATATTTTTGGGTGAGAATTTATTGCCCACCCCTCGTATGTAGAAATTTGTAAATTTGAGAGAGAAATAATCAAGCAATCTAAATTCGATTATTTGTGAAAAATAATCGATTATTTATTAATGTAATAAAATATCTTAGGGTGAGAATTTATTGCCCACCCCTCGTATGTAGAAATTTGTAAATTTGAGATAGAAATAATCAAGCAATCGAAATTCAATTATTTGTAAAAAAAAATCGATTATTTATTATATTAATAATAAAGAAAAAAAAAATATTATGAAATTTTTCCTCTTAATTATATCTCTCAATTTTTTTTTGTTAACTTTCCAACGTCAATTAAGCACAAGAGCAGCAATTTTCGATACGTAATTAATAATTTATCACTAATTGCAATCGCGTAATGTTGTAATGTTTCGCCTACATTTATACGCATTAATTAGGAAAAAATTAATTGCCGGTAATTAATTAGAATTTACGATTTTACGATTTGCGATTTACGATGCGTTTTTCCTGGTTTCGATCTCGATCGAGAGCGAATTAATTGGGGGGTAATTAAAATTTATCGAATTACGTGGCCGTTGCGCAATCGGGGAGGTTTTGAGAAGAGGATTTTCACGGTTTACGTCAATACGGCGCTTTAATTAATGCGATAATTAGGGTAATTAAATAGTAAACACCTTGTTATAGTATTACGAGTTTATTTGTGCTGTAACTCCGAAAATATTTAAGATAGAATCGCCCTGTACGTGTCAGATGATAGAAAAAACTGTTTTCTACAATTTCGAAAGTATGGAAAATTTTCGAAAAACTCGTAGTTTTCGAGTTATGTCGATTTTTTGTCGACCATGCACTTAAAAATTTAAAATTTATTCACCTAATTCAGTGCCTTTATGAATGATTGAATGTTTGAATGATCGAACGATTGAAAAATTGAATGATTGAATTTTTGAACAATTGACCAATTGAAAGATTGATTTTTTGAATGATCGAATGGTTGAATGATCGAATGGTTGAAAGATCGAAAAATTTAAAGATCGAATGATTAAAAAATCGAATGTTTAAATGATTGAATGATTGAAAAAATGAAAGATTGAATGATTGAATGATTGAAAGATTGAATGATTGAAAAAATGAAAGATTGAATGATTGAAAGATTGAATGATTGAAAGATTGAATGATTGAAAGATTGAATGATTGAAAAAATGAAAGATTGAATGATTGAATGAATGAATTTTTGAATAATTGACCAATTGAAAGATTGATTTTTTGAACATTTGATCAATTGAAAGATCGAATAATTTAAAGATCGAATGATTGAAAAAATGAAAGATTGAATGATTTAAAGATCGAATGATTGAAAAAATGAAAGATTGAATGATTGAATGATTGAACTTAGTATAAATTTCGTGAGTGAATAAATAAAATTGGCAGGCCTTTCTTTTCGTTAGAAGGGGTGGGAAATCCGGAATTTCCCGCGACTCGTCGACTCCGGAAAATCCTCCGGGCCCGGCACAGAGTACACTTGTTGCTCCTGCCTTCCGCCGCCCCCGACGGGACGGCGAAATCAACGCGGCCCGATCGAACGATATATAGGGGCGAAATTTCCATCGAACTACCTGCGAATGTATCGCGGGGGGCGGCGGAAATTGGAAAATTTTTTCATCCCTTACTCGATTTAACGCGTATCGCCGCCGCCGCCGCCCGTGCGTAACGTCATCTCGGGCATGTCGTTGTTTCTGACAGGCTCTTTCCATGTGGAAATTCGCCCGGATAAATAGAATTTTCCCACCCCCCGCGCCGCCCCCCCTGAAAACTCCGACGCAAATTTTCTTACTCGCGACTCGTAGCCAACTAGATAAGACAAGTCGAATAAATATTTCATTAGTTTTTTTTTTTTGGTTAACAACCCTCACCCCTAATACTTACACCCCCAGGAAAATCGGAATTTTTGTACAGGAAAAATTCGAAGCATTGTTGCCAAATTTAAGCGAGTACGTAAATTACGGGATTTTTAATTTTTTAATTTTTAACAACCCCTATCGAGTAGGGGTGGAAAAAAAGGGGTGGCGATAAAGCACTTATCCTCACAATGCATCCATTACCTTAAACCAACGTAATTTCCACCACACCCCCTAAAAAAAACCACCCCTAAAAAACCCACCCCTAAAAAAACCTACCCCTAAAAAACCCACCCCCGCGCGTCCATTACCATCGCTTTAAGTAAATGAGCGCAGGTGATCGATCGCAGGAGGCGGTTCGATTAATCATTCGATTAATCGATCGATTAATCACGGTAGGCGAATTAGGGGTTGCGATTTTCCCGGCTATCCGTCGGCGCCGCGTCGCCCGGGCGACGGCCGACGCCAGCCGACGCCGGGCGTCTCCGGGCAACGGCGAGCGGGAGAAAATCGCGTGGGAAAATCGCGGAAAATTCCCGACGCCCGGGGGGCGGGAAATCGGGGGGTTGGGGGGGCGGAAACGGGGACAACCTGTATACGCGATTTTTGTTATGTAATTCTCGATTTATTTGTAATACGTGATGCGACATATTTGATGTGCATCGCGTCAAGGTTGTGTTATAGGGGTGGGTGGTGGAATTTAGGGGTGGTTTTTGGGAAATTTTTATTTTTTTGGAAATTTTGATGTATTTTGTTGTTGAATTGAACGCTTTTTAAGTCGATAATAATTATATTAAAAACTCACCCCTTTTTTTATTAAGGGTTGTTTTTTTAAATTCTGCTAATGAGTCAAAAATAAGTGAATAAATATTATTAAAATCGTTAATAATTGACCTAAAATAGGTGCAAAATTAAAATACAACCCTTAACTCTCCCGAGGGGTTGGAGTAGTAAATACTAAAGCGATTAAGGGTTGATTCGACTAAGGGTTGAAATTACAAATTACGTACAAACGAGTATTACTATTACTACGCAGTAAATCTCGAATATTTCGCATTCGGAGTAAAAAGGGGTTGTATTTTAGGGGTGGGTGGTGGAATTTAGGGGTGGTTTTTGGGAAATTTGTATTTTTTAGGAAATTTTGATGCTTTTCGTTGTTGAATTGAACGCTTTTTAAGTCGATAATAATTAAATTAAAAACTCACCCCTTTTTTTTATTAAGGGTTGTTTTTTTAAATTCTGCTAATGAGTCAAAAATAAGTGAATAAATATTATTAAATTCATTAATAATTGACTTAAAATAGGTGCAAAATTAAAATACAACCCTTAACTCTCCCGAGGGGTTGGAGTAGTAAATACTAAAGCGATTAAGGGTTGATTCGACTAAGGGTTGAAATTACAAATTACGTACAAACGAGTATTACTATTACTACGCAGTAAATCTCGAATATTTCGCATTCGGAGTAAAAAGGGGTTGTATTTTAGGGGTGGGTGGTGGAATTTAGGGGTGGTTTTTGGGAAATTTGTATTTTTTTGGAAATTTTGATGCATTTAGTTGATGGATTGAACGCTTTTTAAGTCGATAATAATTAAATTAAAAACTCACCCCTTTTTTTTATTAAGGGTTGTTTTTTTAAATTCTGCTAATGAGTCAAAAATAAGTGAATAAATATTATTAAATTCATTAATAATTGACTTAAAATATGTAGAAAATTAAAATACAACCCTTAACTCTCCCGAGGGGTTGGAGTAGTAAATACTAAAGCGATTAAGGGTTGATTCGACTAAGGGTTAAAATTACAAATTACGTACAAACGAGTATAACTATTACTACGCAGTAAATCCCGTATATTTCGCATTCGGAGTACAAAGGGGTTGTATTTTAGGGGTTGATTTCCCGAAATTACGAAGCGCACGGAAAAAAATTCATTCGATCGCCCGTCGATAGGGGAATTAATAAATCAATTAACGATAGTTAGTAAAACGGACTTTTTTTCCAAAGCCAAATCGCATTACCCGTTTATTTTTTTGTCCAGGGGGATGATCGATGGTCGCTTAGCGACTGTAATTAACCCCCCGTTTAGAGGTTTATTAATTAACGTATCGTTTAAGTTTATTTTTTTTTGTATTAGTTAGCATCTAACTTTTGTTTCTATTATTGCGTAATAAAAACTACCCCTAAATTAAAACAACCCCTAGCACTAGAATTGTTGTAGAAATTAAAATTGTAGGTAATAAAGTGATTAAAAAATAACAATTTTTTGGGGGTGTCATAAAAAATAAGGGTAGTAAAATTAGGGGTTGCAAAAAAACATCCCCAACTAAACGCACGTCGCCCTCCGCGATTTCTATTAAATCGAATATACTACGTAGGGCTTCGTCCCCCGTTCGCCGCCCCCGTCTCGCCGCCACGTATCGAATTTTCCGGGTTATTCATTTTTTTTGCGCCCTCTCTCTCTCTCTTTCTCTCCTCCACTAACCCAAATATGACGCAAAACCTCCCCCGGAATCCCCACAACTTTCTTCCCTCTGGATAATTTACTAGACATCGCAAAGCTCTCACAATCACGGCCGCCCCTACAGGGAGAATAAAAAAATAAAAATAAAGAAAGAGAAAAGGGAAAGAGAGAGAAGAAAAAACCGCCCGCCGACCCACCACAGCCACCTTCGACTCTATTTCTATTTTGAATATTATCTCACCATATCAATATTTCTGTATTCTCAAAAGAGTCATTTATTTATCTAAAAGAGTCAATTTAGTTTCTAACAGAGTCGTTTATTTATCAAAGAGAGTCGATTATTTATCTAAAAGAGTCTATTATTTATCTAGAGAATCATTTGAGTATCTAAAATAGTCTATTATTTATCTAGAAAATCATTTGAGTATCTAAAAGAGTCCTTTATTTATCTATGAGAGTCATTTGAGTATCTAAAAGAATCTATTATTTATCTAGAGAATCATTTGAGTATCTAAAAAGAGTCTATTATTTATCTAGAAAATCATTTGAGTATCTAAAAGAGTCCTTTATTTATCTATGAGAGTCATTTGAGTATCTAAAAGAATCTATTATTTATCTAGAGAATCATTTGAGTATCTAAAAAGAGTCTATTATTTATCTAGAAAATCATTTGAGTATCTAAAAGAGTCCTTTATTTATCTATGAGAGTCATTTGAGTATCTAAAAGAATCTATTATTTATCTAGAGAATCATTTGAGTATCTAAAAAGAGTCTATTATTTATCTAGAGAATCATTTGAGTATCTAAAATAGTCCTTTATTTATCTATGAGAGTCATTTGAGTATCTAAAAGAATCTATTATTTATCTAGAGAATCATTTGAGTATCTAAAATAGTCCTTTATTTATCTATGAGAGTCATTTGAGTATCTAAAAGAGTCTATTATTTATCTAGAGAATCATTTGAGTATCTAAAATAGTCTATTATTTATCTAGAGAATCATTTGAGTATCTAAAAGAGTCTATTATTTATCTAGAGAATCATTTGAGTATCTAAAAGAGTCTATTATTTATCTAGAGAATCATTTGAGTATCTAAAAGAGTCTATTATTTATCTAGAGAATGATTTGAGTATTTAAAAGAGTCGTTTATTTATCTAATAGAATCATTTGAGTATCTAAAATAGTCTATTATTTATCTAGAGAATCATTTGAGTATCTAAAATAGTCTATTATTTATCTAGAGAATCATTTGAGTATCTAAAAGAGTCTATTATTTATCTAGAGAATCATTTGAGTATCTAAAAGAGTCTATTATTTATCTAGAGAATCATTTGAGTATCTAAAAGAGTCTATTATTTATCTAGAGAATGTTTTGAGTATTTAAAAGAGTCGTTTATTTATCTAATAGAATCATTTGAGTATCTAAAAGAGTCTATTATTTATCTAGAGAATCATTTGAGTATCTAAAAGAGTCTATTATTTATCTAGAGAATCATTTGAGTATCTAAAAGAGTCTATTATTTATCTAGAGAATGTTTTGAGTATTTAAAAGAGTCGTTTATTTATCTAATAGAATCATTTGAGTATCTAAAAGAGTCTATTATTTATCTAGAGAATCATTTGAGTATCTAAAAGAGTCTATTATTTATCTAGAGAATCATTTGAGTATCTAAAAGAGTCTATTATTTATCTAGAGAATCATTTGAGTATCTAAAAGAGTCGATTATTTATCTTGAGAATCATTTGAGTATCTAAAAGAGTCTATTATTTATCTAGAGAATGATTTGAGTATTTAAAAGAGTCGTTTATTTATCTAATAGAATCATTTGAGTATCTAAAAGAGTCCTTTATTTATCGAAGAGAGTCATTTGATTATCTAAAAGAGTCATTTATTTATCTAAGCGTAATTTTAGTACCATTTTAGTACCTTTTTTAGTACCATTTTAGAGTTATTAGGCCATCATATGGAAATTTAAAATATCTCGGTATGTACGAGGAGCGTTCGATATATATTCGAGTCTCAATAATCGAAAATCGCGTAGGCCGTGAGGGAAAGTCGGTCGACGTGGCAACGCAGCGATAATATGAAGGTCGCCTCGGCGACGATGGAGAAGAAGACGGACGGTTTCGATGGTATATAAAAAAAGTAAATAAATAAATAAATGAATGAAAAAGAAGAAGATAAGGCGAGAGAAGAGCCGTTACTTTTAAACCGGGCAGGGTTCGCGGTATATCCGCGAGTGAGCGAGAGAGAGGAAGAGCGTTCTTCTTGTCGGTTGGATGTATAAGCAAAGCCTGCTTGATTTCTGCGTGTGCGTTTTGTGTTGTCTTTCGTGTCGTTGTTTTTCTTCTTCTTGATCGCGGTGTGCGTGCGCCAATTTTAACGTTTTTAGAAACGCGCTTTCTGTACCGGTTTTTGCTTGTATATGCAACGTGCAACGTGCAACTTGCGAACGTGGCCGGCTCGATTTTTAGAAGATTGTTGAAGAATTTCTTCAAGATTTTTTTTTCTTGATTGAAAATTTGTTCCGGTTGCATTTCTTCAATTGTCAATTTAAAATATTCAAATCTTCAATTTTCAATGATTTTCAATCTTCAAATTTTCAATCTTCAAATTTTCAATCCTCAAATTTGCAATCCTCAAATTTTTGCAATTTTTCAATGTTCAATCTTCAAAATTTACACCCTTCAAATTTTCAATCCTTAAATTTTCATTCCTCAAATTTTCAATCTTCAAATTTTCAATCCTCAAATTTTCAATCCTCAAATTTTCAATCTTCAAATTTTTAATCCTCAAATTTTCAATCCTCAAATTTGCAATCTTCAAATTTTACACCCTTCAAATTTTCAATCCTCAAATTTTCAATCTTCAAATTTGCAATCCTCAAATTTTCAATCTTCAAATTTTACACCCTTCAAATTTTCAATCCTCAAATTTTCAATCTTCAAATTTTACACCCTTCAAATTTTCAATCCTCAAATTTTCAATCTTCAAATTTGCAATCCTCAAATTTTCAATCTTCAAAATTTACACCCTTCATATTTTCAATCCTTAAATTTTCATTCCTCAAATTTTCAATCTTCAAATTTTCAATCCTCAAATTTTCAATCCTCAAATTTTCAATCTTCAAATTTTTAATCCTCAAATTTTCAATCCTCAAATTTGTAATCTTCAAATTTTACACCCTTCAAATTTTCAATCCTCAAATTTTCAATCTTCAAATTTGCAATCCTCAAATTTTCAATCTTCAAAATTTACACCCTTCAAATTTTCAATCCTCAAATTTTCAATCTTCAAATTTTACACCCTTCAAATTTTCAATCCTCAAATTTTCAATCTTCAAATTTGCAATCCTCAAATTTTCAATCTTCAAAATTTACACCCTTCAAATTTTCAATCCTTAAATTTTCATTCCTCAAATTTTCAATCCTCAAATTTTCAATCTTCAAATTTGCAATCCTCAAATTTTCAATCTTCAAATTTTACACCCTTCAAATTTTCAATCCTCAAATTTTCAATCTTCAAATTTGCAATCCTCAAATTTTCAATCTTCAAATTTTACACCCTTCAAATTTTCAATCCTCAAATTTGTAATCTTCAAATTTTACACCCTTCAAATTTTCAATCCTCAAATTTTCAATCTTCAAATTTGCAATCCTCAAATTTTCAATCTTCAAAATTTACACCCTTCAAATTTTCAATCCTCAAATTTTCAATCTTCAAATTTTACACCCTTCAAATTTTCAATCCTCAAATTTTCAATCTTCAAATTTGCAATCCTCAAATTTTCAATCTTCAAAATTTACACCCTTCAAATTTTCAATCCTTAAATTTTCATTCCTCAAATTTTCAATCCTCAAATTTTCAATCTTCAAATTTGCAATCCTCAAATTTTCAATCTTCAAATTTTACACCCTTCAAATTTTCAATCCTCAAATTTTCAATCTTCAAATTTGCAATCCTCAAATTTTCAATCTTCAAATTTTACACCCTTCAAATTTTCAATCCTCAAATTTTCAATCTTCAAATTTGCAATCCTCAAATTTTCAATCTTCAAAATTTACACCCTTCAAATTTTCAATCCTCAAATTTTCAATCCTCAAATTTTCAATCCTCAAATTTTCAATCTTCAAATTTTCAATCCTCAAATTTTCAATCTTCAAATTTTCAATCCTCAAATTTTCAATCCTCAAATTTTCAATCCTCAAATTTTCAATCCTCAAATTTTCAATCCTCAAATTATGCATTAATCCCTTCCTTCTTCATTTAGGTACTTAAATATACTTCCTTTATTTTTCGTTTTTAACAAAAAAAAAAATGGCGTTCAATGATCGTTAAATGGACTCTTTAAAACCGAGATTTCCTCGCTGAACTTCCTTTGCAGTAAAAGTCCCCGGAGTTAATCTGATCCCGGCGCCCACTTTGATGTATCGAATGTCGAATGGCAACAGTTGCTCGTACGAGCGTATACGCAAAAAACCAACCCCTATACACGTAGAAATAAAAAGAAGAAGAAACCGAGACGAAGAAGAAAGAAAAACAGCAAATCCAGTTGGCGAGAGTTTGCGAAAACAATGCGGCACGCGACCGAAACAAAACAAAAAAAAGAAATCAAAGTAGAATAAAATAGTAAATAACTTGGCTGGATTCGCTCACAGGGAAAAGGCCCGAGTGGGCTAATTAATACAGAAGAAAAATGCAAATATATGTAATAAAATCATAGTAGGTTAGGCATGTATATAGGTACTGTTTTTTTACATCTATCCAGCTAGCTAACGTCGAATTAAATTCGCGTTTAATTTAAAAATTTCATCCCCCTCCAGGATTTAAAACGTCGGGGGTTATTTCGAATCGTATTTTCACCACCGAACAAAACCAAATGGACCGAAAACCGGCCTGCGACAGATAACAAATGACAAATGGCAAATGACAGTTGACAGTTGACAGTTGACAGATAGACAGGTGAGAGAGAGACAGTTGAGAGAGAGACAGTTGAGAGATAGACAGATGACTGATAGACAGATGACAGATGACAGATGACAGATGACAGATGACAGTTGACAGATGACAGTTGACAGATGACAGATAGACAGTTGACAGATGACAGATGCAAAGTGTGTATGTGTAGGAAGAATTAAGTACATATTTCGTCCGTTTAGGGTGGTAAAAAGTGCCCCAGTTAGGGGTAGAGTAGAGTAGAGTGGTGTAGTGTAGAGCGTGTCTCGTCGGTTTTAGAGATCTTTCCAATTAACGAGTTTAAAGGAGACGTCGCTAATCCGTTTGCACGATCGCCCGCCGACCGGTCGGGTTAATTAGCACTGGCGCTTCGCCCCCTTAAGGGGGCGATTACTCGACGCCCTCAAATGCTATATATATATATATATATATATGCACGAGGCGTCGCGACGACTGCACCTTTACACGTATTTTCGCATCTATAGCAAAGCGAAAAAGAAGGTTTTTTTTGCTGGATTCCTTGCGAGTAAGAGGCCTCAAATAAAGAAGAAGTATACCTAATAGAAAGAAGAAGAAGAAGAGTTTGTTTTATGAATTTTTATGTGGGTAAAAACCAACGATGAATTGCATCGAGTTGTAGTGAACGAAAAAAAAAAAAAATGAAAAAATTCACCAATCAATGAGTCGGGGCAGCATGACGGAGCTCGGTGAATTCCCGAGCGGCCCGTCAGCCGTGCCGTGACTCGGCTGTTTTTCGGCCGCCGAATTTTTTCCGGGCCGCGTCACCGCCGCCTGCGAGCGGAAGGAAATTTCCCGAAGCGCGGCCGGCCGCGATTGCGAAGAGAGCGCCGATCATGAGCGGCACGATTTTTCGCGCTTGCACGCCGATCTCGGCAGGCCGGGTATTTCCCCGAAAAACGTTCGGAGCGCCATTATCATAAAGATATACTAATAGCATATATGTTGTATTTATCGGGCGGGGTTTTCGAGGAAAAATCGAATCACGGTTATAATTCGATTGTATACCATTTAATGAAATTGCGTGGCAAAATGGCTATCGAAAACTTCAAACGTCAATATGTCAACTGTCTAAATGCTCGGCCTACTACTGGAGACGCGTTTTGTATGGATGAAATGTCAATATGGCGGCTGTTTGTTTACTATTATTTTTTTTGTAGAAACGTCAATATGTCAACTGTCAAGTCAAATAAGGAGACGCGTTCTCTGTATATTTGTGGTAATAATATTAGAGTAAGAATTACAAAAATGTGGGAAAAAATTGCGAATTTCCGGGAAATGGAATTTTGTGTAATTTCCATACGCGAGGAAAAGATGGCTTATTTAATTTAATGAAATTGCGTGGCAAAATGGCGATCGAAAATTTCAAACGTCAATGTCAACTGTCTAAATGCTCGGCCTACTACTGGGGACGCGTTTTGAATGGATCAAATGTCAATATGGCGGCTGTTTGTTTACTAATTTTTTTGTCGAAACTCGAAACGTCAGTGTCAACTGTCAAGTCAAATAAGGAGATGCGTTCAATGTATTTGTG
Organism: Phyllotreta cruciferae; assembly: GCA_917563865.1. Taxonomy (NCBI): domain Eukaryota; kingdom Metazoa; phylum Arthropoda; class Insecta; order Coleoptera; family Chrysomelidae; genus Phyllotreta; species Phyllotreta cruciferae. Next base: position 23,423 of record OU830618.1, on the reverse strand, counting down.
GTAATAATTAGAAAAATGTGGGAAAAAATTACGAATTTCCGGGAAATGGAATTTTGTGTAATTTCCAAACGAGGAAAAGCTGGCTTATTTAATTTAATGAAATTGCGTGGCAAAATGGCGATCGAAAACTTCAAACGTCAATGTCAACTGTCTAAATGCTCGGCCTACTACTGGAGACGCGTTTTGTATGGATGAAATGTCAATATGGCGGCTGTTTGTTTACTTATTTTTTTGTCGAAACTCGAAACGTCAATGTCAACTGTCAAGTCAAATAAGGAGATGCGTTCTCTGTATTTGTGGTAATAATAGAGTAAGAAGAATAGAGAAAAATTGCGAATTTCCGGGAAATGTAATTTTGTGTAATTTCCATACGAGGAAAAACTGGCTTATTTTTGCATAAGGGTAATTTCCTCTAATATGGCGAGTGTATTTAAGCTAATTTCACATGGGAAAAATCGATGAAAAATCATAAACTACGTAATTTTTGAGGCCTCTTTTGCATCGATTATTAGGTCACATTAAAATGACCTTTTACTAATTCCCATAACCAACCACCAGTTTAAAATGACTGCTCTGTCCGCAACTGAAACGATTATAAGTAAAAGGCCATTCAAACAAAAAATTAATCTTGCTTCTTTCTCATTAAGGCCTCGCATTTAGAGACTATTCAGCTACCAAACAACAAATAAAACCGTTACAAATAAATAAAAAAATCAAGATATCGCGATCTGCCTACAACTTTTCGTTACTTCAACCACAAACAATCAAATCAAGCAATCTTTCGACTGGTTAACCACCGCGAAACCACCGCGATAACCGGCTTGTTATGTTCCCTAAACACCACCGAAAAAATTCACACCGATAAATGCGGTTAGAATTTATTACAAATACGCACGAAAATCTTATCTAAACCATCCTTAACTTAAAACAAAAATAAAACAACCAATATTCATTCATTCACCTTATATTAACTAATCCCTGACGTCACCAGACACGTTCCACTTCAGTTATATTGAATGCACTATATGCACAATTTACATTAACTTAATCTTTGTACGTCAGGAGGTGTTAATATTGAATACACCATATGCATAATAAAGTATGCTGTGTATAAAAGTAATAAGTTGTGACGTCAGGGGTAGGTTAGCTTTTAAATGAGTTTATATTATATAGGGAAGTTAATTTGGGGAATTGTTGGTTTACGAGGGGGGTAGGTAAAGTAGTGTATAGGACTTGAGGGAGGGGGTTTGAAAGGTATTGAAATTTTTTATTGGGATTTCGTGTAAAGCCGTGGAGATCAATGGCATGGCCGGCTTGATTAAATCGAAGTGTCAATAAGGGATGGGACTGGGACAGGTTTAATTGCGATTCGGGATCGACCGCGAAACGGGATGTCGACTTGTGTTAGTTAATAAAAAAAATGTATACAAAAAAATTGATTAAACGGGGTAAAAAAATAAATCGAGAGTGTGGGGGAATTGCGGCAGTGGACGTGTTAAAAATGGGAATTTGTGGGAAAATTTTCAAAGACTCCTAGATACTTTATGAAGATTTTTTAAGGCATTTCAAAGACTTCTAGATGCTTTTTAATCACATTTTTAAGACATTTTAAGACGTTTCAAAGACTTCTAGATGCTTTTTAATGACATTTCAAAGAAATTTTAAGACATTTCAAAGACTTCTAGATGCTTTATGAAGATTTTTTAAGGCATTTCAAAGACTTCTAGATGCTTTTTAATGACTTGTCAAAGACTTCTAGATGCTTTTTAGTGACATTTCAAAGACTTCTAGATGCTTTTTAGTGACATTTTTAAGACATTTTAAGACATTTCAAAGACTTCTAGATGCTTTTTAGTGACATTTTTAAGACATTTTAAGACATTTCAAAGACTTCTAGATGCTTTTTAGTGACATTTCAAAGACTTCTAGATGCTTTTTAGTGACATTTTTAAGACATTTTAAGACATTTCAAAGACTTCTAGATGCTTTTTAATGACATTTCAAAGACTTCTAGATGCTTTTTAATGACATTTCAAAGACTTCTAGATGCTTTTTAATGACATTTCAAAGACTTCTAGATGCTTTTTAATGACATTTCAAAGACATTTTAAGACATTTCAAAGACTTCTAGATGCTTTTTAATGACATTTTTAAGACATTTTAAGACATTTCAAAGACTTCTAGATGCTTTTTAATGACATTTCAAAGACTTCTAGATGCTTTTTAATGACATTTCAAAGACATTTTAAGACATTTCAAAGACTTCTAGATGCTTTTTAATGACATTTTTAAGACATTTTAAGACATTTCAAAGACTTCTAGATGCTTTTTAATGACATTTCAAAGACTTCTAGATGCTTTTTAATGACATTTTTAAGACATTTTAAGACATTTCAAAGACTTCTAGATGCTTTTTAGTGACATTTCAAAGGCTTCTAGATGCTTTTTAGTGACATTTTTAAGACATTTTAAGACATTTCAAAGACTTCTAGATGCTTTTTAATGACATTTCAAAGACTTCTAGATGCTTTTTGATAACTTTATAAAGATTTTTAACGCATTATTTCATTAAAATGCACTCCAAATACCACTTTGGAAAATCAATAAGTGCAGCTATAATGCATCGAAAAGCGCGCGATGCACTTTGGCTGAACGATTAATAAGCAAAAGGCCAATTAAAGCGCGAGCAGCGTACGCGTAATAATTCAAATAATTCCCCTCGTAATCGATCAGTAATAAATGAACATCATCATCAAGCAGGCGACGTGTTAAAATTTAAAATTGTATATATCTACAAAAATCGAGGCGCCCTCGTATAATAGAATTTATACGAATAGGAAAATGAAGCAACAAAAAAAAAATAGTGGGAATAAAAAAAAACGGGTAATAAATAATGCAAATGAATTTTAATAGATTCGAAGGTCGTTTTTATAACATGTCATTACATTTTCGTAACCGGTTCGAACCGGTTATTTTAGCAGGTAATTGACGTTAAACCAGATAAAACCTATACAGTATGTATACCTTAATATTATACTATACGTACGTACAGATGGGACAAGGTTTAGGTGAAAAAAAATCAAAATTATCCTCTATACAGGATGGATTAAAAAAATCAAAATGTCCGCCATGACATATTTGACAGACAATTTGAAAAAAATTCGACAATTGACATATGACGTTTAGAAATTGACAAATGACATTTAGCAATTGACAGGTGACATTTAGCAACTGACAGGTGAGATTTAGCGATTGATAGGTGACGTTTAGGAATTGACAGATGACATTTGGCAATTGACAGGTGACAAGGATTTAAATTTTAGCTCGAAAAAGAGTTGAAAATAACGTTTCTTTTTTTTTTTCGGGCAGGAAAATCGTGGAAACTGTGCGAAATTAATCAACGAGGCGGTGACATGAAAAATCGCTCATGAAATTTATTAATCACGTCGACTGTTAATTACTGTTAACTCATCTATTGTGTTCCCATCAAAATTTATATGCATTTTTTATTGGCCCGTGTGTTAAAAAGGGCAATTTAATAATCGATTATAAAAAAAGAATCGATTTATAAACGCAAATCTATTCAATTCCCCTACTTGTAACATAATATGACTTTTGACTTTTGACAGTTGACATTTGACAGTTGACATTTGACAGTTGACATTTGACGCATGACATTTGACATACGACATTTATTCGTCTGTATATTTGTATAAGGCTTCCGTTTGTTTCGTAAAAGTAGATTATAAACCGAAAACTAAATTACAATTTTAACGGATTAATTAGATTCGAATTAATTAATTAGTAGGAAATCGAGCGAGTCATGGATGAACGGGTTTCACTTTACTACAAAAAAAGAAGAAGAAAAAAAACAAGAAAAATCCGGGCCCTAATGACAGGAAGATGCCTAATGGGGCCTAAAAGACCGTTAAACGAGTAAAATTAATTCTTAAGGCTCCGTTAACGGATCGTTAGCCACTTTGTTTGTACATATAAACCGCGCGCCGGTATGCAACATAAACCTACCCGATTAATTTTACCCTTAAAAAAATCCTGTAGGGGTAAATCGCGTTGATATAAACCGCGCGCCGGTATGTTTGCATGAATTAACGTTCATATAAACCACGTGCCGGTATGTGGACGCGATAAAAAAACCGCCTACGTATGGAAAATTCGAAAAATTAAAAAAAAAACCGATTTTCTAATCGAATAATTGATATATTTATACGAAACCAGATTACATACGCGACACGTGCTCGGCACGAACACGAAAAATCGAAACCGATAAGATTGCCGTGGTTTAATAACCTCTCCAAACGTTTTTAATACGGCGCGCCGGCGATTGTTTTTTCGTCACATCATCATCATCACAGCACACGTGATTATACACGCACCACATACACATACACAGAGGGCGTCAAAAATGTCACAAAAAATGTCAAAAATATGTCAATAAATGTCAATAAATATCAACAAATGTCAAGAAATGTCAAGAAATGTCAAGAAATGTCAAGAAATGTCAAGAAATGTCAAGAAATGTCAAGAAATGTCAAGAAATGTCAAGAAATGTCAAGAAATGTCAAGAAATGTCAAGAAATGTCAACTGTCAATGAAAACAAATGTCAACATGTCAAATGTGAATTGTCAAATTGTTAAATTTAAATGCGTTTATATATTTATTATGGTGTATAAAAAAAAATCGATACGGGTAAAATCGGGCGGTGGCGTTGGTTATATGTACCTATTATGTAGATATAATATATTAAATTGTGGAGGAGAAATGAGGTTTGTAGATTGGAGCAGGTGCGAGCCAACGCGAAGGGCCCGCCGGGTCCTAAATCGTCGAAGGGATCCTCCTAAACTGTTGGGAAAGCGAATTGGAAGCGGCTGAAGGAGCGATTTTCCGGAGCGATTTTACCGCCTCCCGGGGGGCAACAGGTGGGCGACTCCACCCCCGCCTCGACGCCCGGCTGCTCGACGACGACGATCGGTGAAGGTTTTGTTTTTTTGGGGGATTCGGGGGAATTTGGAGGGAATTGGAGAATTTGGAGATTTTGGAAAAAATGGGGGAGAGTTGAGAAATGGGAGAGAGTTGAGAAATTCGGTGATTTTGAGAAAATTGGAAAGTTGGGAGGATTTGAAAAAATTGGTGAATTTTGGGAGGATTCTAAATAAATTGCGAAATTTGGGAGAATTCTAAAAAGTTGGGAAATTTGGGAGAATTCTAAATAAATAGGGAAATTTGGGAGAATTCCAATAAATTGGGAAATTTAGGAGAATTCGAATAAATTGGGAAAATTAGGAGAATTCTAATAAATTGGGAAATTTAGCAGAATTCGAATAAATTAGTGAGTTTTGGAGAATTTTAAATAAATTAGTGAATTTGGGATAATTCGAATAAATTGGGAAATTTAGGAGAATTCTAATAAATTGGGAAATTTAGCAGAATTCGAATAAATTAGTGAATTTGGGAGAATTCTAAAAAATTAGTGAATTTGGGAGAATTCTAAAAAAATTGGGAAAGGGAGAATTCGAATAAATTAGTAAATTTTGGAGAATTCTAAATAAATTGGGAAATTTAGGAGAATTCGAATAAATTGGGAAAATTAGGAGAATTCGAATAAATTGGGAAAATTAGGAGAATTCTAATAAATTGGGAAATTTAGGAGAATTCGAATAAATTGGGAAAATTAGGAGAATTCTAATAAATTGGGAAATTTAGCAGAATTCGAATAAATTGGGAAAATTAGGAGAATTCTAATAAATTGGGAAATTTAGCAGAATTCGAATAAATTAGTGAGTTTTGGAGAATTTTATATAAATTAGTGAATTTGGGAGAATTCTAAATAAATTGGGAAATTTGGGAGAATTCGAATAAATTGGGAAAATTAGGAGAATTCTAATAAATTGGGAAATTTAGCAGAATTCGAATAAATTAGTGAGTTTTGGAGAATTTTAAATAAATTAGTGAATTTGGGATAATTCGAATAAATTGGGAAATTTAGGAGAATTCTAATAAATTGGGAAATTTAGCAGAATTCGAATAAATTAGTGAATTTGGGAGAATTCTAAAAAATTAGTGAATTTGGGAGAATTCTAAAAAAATTGGGAAAGGGAGAATTCGAATAAATTAGTAAATTTTGGAGAATTCTAAATAAATTGGGAAATTTAGGAGAATTCTAACAAATTGGGAAATTTTGGAGAATTCTAAAAAATCGGCAAATTTAGCAGAATTCGAATAAATTAGTGAATTTTGGAGAATTCTAAATAAATTAGTGAATTTGGAAGAATTCTGAAAAAATTGGGAAATTTTGGAGAATTCGAATAAATTAGTGAATTTGGGAGAATTCTAAATAAATTGGGAAATTTGGGAGAATTCTAACAAATTGGGAAATTTAGCAGAATTCGAATAAATTAGTGAATTTTGGAGAATTCTAAATAAATTAGTGAATTTGGGAGAATTCTGAAAAAATTGGGAAATTTGGGAGAATTCGAATAAATTAGTGAATTTGGGAGAATTCTAAATAAATTGGGAAATTTGGGAGAATTCTAACAAATTGGGAAATTTAGCAGAATTCGAATAAATTAGTGAATTTTGGAGAATTCCAAATAAATTGGGAAATTTAGGAGAATTCTAAAAAATTTATAAATTCGAAAATTTCATCAAAAATTGATTGAAAAATTTGAAAACCCAAAATTAATTCAGCAACTTATTAACAAAATTGAATCTAATAAAAAATAACTAATTTATTGAATAAATCATTAAAAATTTCAACCATTTAAACACCGAAATAAATATTTTTCAAAAATTACAAAAAAAAATGTTACAAACTATTTTAACTCCAAATCAAACAACATTTTTTCAAATCGAATAACGTTAACAAAAAAAATAATAAATCGATTATTCCCCATCAAGTTGCCATGTTTTCAAGTATTTTAAACTAACATACCACCGCCCACTCGATCTAAAACGAGTACATAGTATAGAAAATAAAAGCAGTAGGCTGCAGGGGTTGTTTTGATAGCACTCGTACTAAATATTACGATTTTTTTTTTATTTCTTTCCCTTCCACTTCGGGAAATAAATGCGTTCTATGATTGATTGATGGCAAATGGACAGGTTAAATAAAGTTTTACCTAATGGAATGGCGTCGAAGAAAAAATAAATAAAATAAACTTTAGGATACAAACGAGGCGAGACATTGGGGGGGCGAGTGGGGTGAAGACATGAGGGGGTAGTTTTTGTTTCATACGATTAATTTTTTGGGTCATTTGAACTATTTTATTTCGTAAAAAATAGAAGAAGAGTGCGAAAATATAATGTGGCATTTTTGATCAATTTTTTATGATTAATTTTAATTTGTTACGCCACTGGAGGTGCCCGGAAAGCTCCCTGTTTACTCCATCGAAATTAATTATTAACCGGAGCTTTCCGTGCGCTTTATGTGCTTGTTTTACACGTCCGAACGCGAGTTTAATAATATTTACATTTTTTCGAAATTACAACAAAAAAAGAAGAAAAATAGGAACATTTTTCACAGAATTTTCCGTTTTACCCGTCGCTGAATCCCAACAACACCCTCGAAATGGGCGAAAACGAAAAAATTGCGACGTTGCCAACAAAAAATCCCTAAATCTGGGGAAAAACGAATTAGCCTACTCGATTAAAAAAATGTACAAAGGTGACCGAGCAGGTTTATTTTACACATCTATTAATAACACTCGCGATCCCGAAAATCCTCCAAATTTACACGCACTCGAATTCCAGAAATTAAACTTTATATACAAATTATTGCAGCTTTTGAACAACGTATAATCGCAGTAGGCTCTGATTTATTCGACTAAAATATATCCCAAAGCCAACTCTGCGTTGGTCCCGCATGGCCTACTAAGAATCGACCTATTAAATTAGCTTTTTTCGCTACGCCTAAACGAATCAATCGAATCTCAATGGATATTCTAAAAGAGCTTTAAAAGAGCTTTCTAACGAGATATCACAACCCTATGCTAATCACAGCTGGCTTAGAATTAAACGAGAAAAACGTAAATTCCAAAGCCAACTACAAATGAACCTCGTTTAATTAGTTTTCTCGCTATACTAAAGCGAATTGACGCACAATGATTAGAGCTTTAAAAAGGGCTTTTTAAGCACGAATTATACAGTAAATAAAACAATTCCAAAGCCGCCTCTGTGTACAGTGCGCGTTCGTCCCGCATGCATCGCCTACTCGGACTCGATCTATCGAATTAGTTTTAATTTTGATCGAGAGTCAATCTGCTTAATGCCTTCTTAACGCGGGGCTCCAATTCGCCCTAATTTGGGCGGTTTAATTCGAATTTACGCCAGTAGGAAAACCGGCGGGGGGGGGAGTAGAGGGGACTTTGATGTAATTGGAATCCGGTCAGGAGATTTATTCGGTTTTTTTAATTAGTCAACACGGCTGTGAGCCGTTTTTTCGATTTAATTACTCTCGATTAATTCGATTTAATATCGATTTTTTGAAGGTTAGAATCGATTTTAAAGTTTGTTTGTAAAAGCGCATTTTATTGACTTTTGACAGACAATTGACACTTGACACTTTTGACACTTGACACTTGACACTTTTGACAAATGACTCGTTTAAGAAGACAATTGACTCATTATTGACACTTTTAGATAGATTATTGACTCTTTTAGATAGATTATTGACTCTTTTTACTTGTGAATTGAGAGAATATGGTGAGTTTTGATTAACGAGGGGGCGATTTGAGGAGACGAGGCGTGTAGACGAGGGCGGGTTTTTGGTGAAGCGGGTAATTGTAGAGGTAATTAGAGCTAATTACATGGTAAATTAAACGTCGATGCGTACAAGGTTTTTTTGCAATTAACAAGGTCGCACACTTGATGATTTCGCACGGGTTATCCTTGCACGGCCACGTGCGAAAATTACGGAAAAAAATGCGAAAAATCGGCGATAATTTAGTTGCATTTTTTTTGTTATATTTTTAATTTTTTTTTACTTGTTAACGAAAGTGCATATTATATATGTATTTTAGTATCTAGTAGGTATTTATAAAAGCGTGTGTGATGTACACACGTGTAGATATAAGTTGATAAAGTTCAATTATAATACGAAAAACGTTTTAAGTCGAGTGCTAATTAGTCAATTAACTAATTAACCCTCCAAAAAAGGAGATAAAAGACATACGAGAGTGCGTTGTAAATTGGCCAACTAGATTTATGTTTAGCATATAGTTCATTAAATTTAACAAACTCCTGACGTCATTACGCACTTAGATAATTCGGTAATTAATTAATCGAAAATCGACCCGCATGTATTAATATTTTTATTACAACGCACCATCTAGTAGTCTTTTCTAACGTTGACGTCACGCTTAAATTACTTCGATCGCATTATAATAAGATTATATACAGGGTGAATGGTTGTGTGTAAAATTATGAAATTTTGTATACAAGGGTTTTTCGATATAAGGAATTCATCTAAAATAGTTTCAAAAATGGCAGACTTCCGTTTGTACCGGAAGTTGAACGTTACTTCGTTATTTTAAACGGGACACCCTGTATATTCATGTATTTTTGGATTCTACTCGATGAGCTGATTTCAACGAGTGGTCACACTTGGTACTTTGGTCTCATAATAAAGGCTATACAGCCACTTCAAAATTGCGTAAAGCAGCGTATAGTGCGTCCAATTTAACGAACTCGTGACGTCATGTATGGCTAACAGAAACTTTATCTATACAAAACGACAAAAAATATCGTACTATAATGGTAAATTTCTAAGCGATAAGCGAATAAAAAAAAAAAGATAAATAAGAAAATTGTTGAGGTAGCCATGTTTTTTTTTCTACGAGTACGCACACGTTCACTCTTGTTTCTCTCTTTAAACTCTCCACGGCACGCCGCGATAAGGTAGTATATTTTTAAGTGTTCCGTTTCTCTCGACGTCCGTCAAGCAGGCGAAGGCGTAATGACGTGTAGCGATAACGGCCCGTTATCGGCTCGTTATCGACGCAGCCTTAACGATTCTATCGATTCTATACCTACGTACATTATACGGGGGGCGCACGGAACGTTGGGTGGCTGAAAATTAGAAATTTTCAAAATTTTGCTACGTTGCCAAATTTACTCGAATTTCCCTTCACTATAATCCCTTGTTATTATCGTACATACGAGGGTTGTTCGATAATTTCTCTACTTTACGCATTAAACTAATAATATTTAAATTAACAACGTTGCCAAATTTACGCATATTTACCGTTATTATACTACATACGAGGGGTGATCGATAATTTTCTCTACTTTTTGCACTAAACTCCAAATTTCTAAATTAACAACGTTGCCAAATTTACATATATTTCCGGTTATTATCGTACATACGAGGGGTGATCGATAATTTTCTCTACTTTTTGCACTACACTCCAAATTTCTAAATTAACAACGTTGCCAAATTTACATATATTTCCGGTTATTTTCGTACATACGAGGGGTGATCGATAATTTTCTCTACTTTTTGCACTAAACTCCAAATTTCTAAATTAACAACGTTGCCAAATTTGCGCATATTTCGCTTTATTATCGTACATACGAGGGTTGTTCGATAAATTTCTCTACTTTTTGCACTAACTCAAAATATTTAAATTAACAACGTTGCCAAATTTAGGCATATTTCCCGTTATTACCGTACATACGAGGGGTGATCGATAAATTTCTCTACTTTTTGCACTAAACTCCAAATTTCTAAATTAACAACGTTGCCAAATTTACATATATTTCCGGTTATTATCGTACATACGAGGGGTGATCGATAAATTTCTCTACTTTTTGCACTAAACTCCAAATTTCTAAATTAACAACGTTGCCAAATTTAGGCATATTTCCCGTTATTATCGTACATACGAGGGGTGATCGATAATTTTCTCTACTTTTTGCACTAAACTCCAAATTTCTAAATTAACAACGTTGCCAAATTTACATATATTTCCGGTTATTTTCGTACATACGAGGGGTGATCGATAATTTTCTCTACTTTTTGCACTACACTCCAAATTTCTAAATTAACAACGTTGCCAAATTTGCGCATATTTCGCTTTATTATCGTACATACGAGGGTTGTTCGATAAATTTCTCTACTTTTTGCACTAACTCAAAATATTTAAATTAACAACGTTGCCAAATTTAGGCATATTTCCCGTTATTACCGTACATACGAGGGGTGATCGATAAATTTCTCTACTTTTTGCACTAAACTCCAAATTTCTAAATTAACAACGTTGCCAAATTTACATATATTTCCGGTTATTATCGTACATACGAGGGGTGATCGATAATTTTCTCTACTTTTTGCACTAAACTCCAAATTTCTAAATTAACAACGTTGCCAAATTTACGTACATTTCCGGTTATTTTCGTACATACGAGGGTTGTTCGATAAATTTCTCTACTTTTTGCACTAAACTCCAAATTTCTAAATTAACAACGTTGCCAAATTTACATATATTTCCGGTTATTTTCGTACATACGAGGGGTGATCGATAATTTTCTCTACTTTTTGCACTAAACTCCAAATTTCTAAATTAACAACGTTGCCAAATTCACGCATATTTCCCGTTATTACCGTACATACGAGGGGTGATCCATAATTTTCTCTACTTTACACACTTAACTCCAAATATTGAAATTAACAACGTTGCCAAATTTGCGCATATTTCGCTTTATTATCGTACATACGAGGGTTGTTCGATAAATTTCTCTACTTTTTGCACTAACTCAAAATATTTAAATTAACAACGTTGCCAAATTTAGGCATATTTCCCGTTATTACCGTACATACGAGGGGTGATCGATAAATTTCTCTACTTTTTGCACTAAACTCCAAATTTCTAAATTAACAACGTTGCCAAATTTACATATATTTCCGGTTATTTTCGTACATACGAGGGGTGATCGATAATTTTCTCTACTTTTTGCACTAAACTCCAAATTTCTAAATTAACAACGTTGCCAAATTCACGCATATTTCCCGTTATTACCGTACATACGAGGGGTGATCCATAATTTTCTCTACTTTACGCACTTAACTCCAAATATTGAAATTAACAACGTTGCCAAATTTGCGCATATTTCGCTTTATTATCGTACATACGAGGGGTGATCGATAAATTTCTCTACTTTTTGCACTAAACTCCAAATTTCTAAATTAACAACGTTGCCAAATTTACATATATTTCCGGTTATTTTCGTACATACGAGGGGTGATCGATAATTTTCTCTACTTTTTGCACTAAACTCCAAATTTCTAAATTAACAACGTTGCCAAATTTACGCATATTTCCCGTTACTATATCCATCTATTCATCCCCCTCTCGCCCCTAATCGATTCGAACAAGGAGAAAACGCACCGGAATAATCCTAGTGACCTATTTCACCGCCTCTCTCGATATTCCCGGCTTGTTTATTTAAACGAGACGAAATAAATTCGCGTGTTCGTGTTCTCTCACGGGACTCGCTTCCCCTCTCTCTTTCTCTCCCCCATTCCCACTATTTCCCCTCTTTTTTTTTTCTCTCCTCTTCTCTATTTCTGTCGTTCCGTGTCGAATCGTAGAAGGCCTGCTGCATACCGGGAGCTGTCAATATGTTATGTTATGTCGATTGTATATATACGGGGGTTGTGAGATAATTTGTTTGTAATATATTGATTAGTTTAAGGTAGAGTAAATTTGATTGAAAAATTGTTTATATACAAGGAGCATATAAAAGAATTTTGTACGTTTTTTTTTTCGATTTGTAATAATACAGAGTGGTTGAATTAATAATATACTGCTCTATATATGTTTGAGTGTTATTGAGATTGAGATTGAGACCTCTATACACTTTGCCTATACGTATAAATTTTTCCCCGGCGAAGAAAATGTGATGAATTTTCCGGAGATACCGGACAATTTTTTTTTCTCTTCTACTATTTACCCGGAGTGGAAGCCCATCCGGTGCCCGGATAGGGAAAAATGAAAATTGTTATTCTCCTAACAAACCCCAAAAACCACCCCCTTTAACCCCCCCCGATTTCCCCCCCTAATATCGGCTCCACTTTCCCGTTATTACTGCAGGTTAGAGGTTACATACAGGCAGATATATCTTATTGAGTTGGCGTGCATTTCTCTTTTTACCCTTAAGGTAAGGGATGAGGAATTTTCGCGACGGGATTTAATGAAAAATTTTCCGCGATTTTCCCGCCGGGAGGACGAAATTGTTGCTCGAACGCGGCCAACTTAGAATTCTTCCGCTTTATTGGAAACCTTCTTTCCTCTTGTATTCTACCTACTATTTTTGCTATAAGGTTGTTTATTATGCGAGAGTATCATCGTGCGCAGCTTAAAATCCCTACTCAAAGACACTTTTGGTATTTTGGTCTCGTAATAAAAGCTATACAGCTATATACAATAAATGTAACTATTTAGATTTGGTGGCTGTATATTCTTTATTATGAGGCCAAAATATAAAGTGTGGCCCATCATTAGATTCTACTCGACGAGCTGATTCTAAAGAGGGGTCACACTTGGTATTTTGGTCTCAAAATAAAGGCTGTACAGCCACTCAAAAGTTTGAAGTGAATAAACGTATTTAGTAGCTGTATATTCTTTATTATGAGACCAAAATATAAAGTGTGACCCATCATTAGATTCTACTCGACGAGCTGATTCTAAAGAGGGGTCACACTTGGTATGTTGGTCTCATAATAAAGGCTGTACAGCCATTCAAAAGTTTGAAGTGAATAAATGTAACTATTTATTGGCTGTATATTCATTATTATGAAACCAAAATATAAAGTGTGACCCATCATTAGATTCTACTCGACGAGCTGATTCTAAAGAGGGGTCACACTTGGTATGTTGGTCTCATAATAAAAGCTCTACAGCCACTTCAAAATTTGAATTTAATAAATATCTCCTAGCAAATCTATGATACTATCGTACCCATCTTAAATCCCCCGCGCTTGATGCTTTTTTTATACAATAACAATCTAGTAAGCCTCGAGTACCAATTTTCACTCTCCCCTTCCCTTTATAACAAAATAAATACGTCGAAATACTTTCGATATATATTTTCCGAATGACGGGAATTTTATAAAACTCGGGAATCAAGTCGCCATGGCGACTCGAATTTCGAATTGAGCCGGAGAGAGGCTTCCTTTACAATGGCGCTCGAAATGTGATCGAATGGAAAATTCGCCCGATAATAAAAAAAAAAATGAGGTGCAAAAAACAAAAAAAAAATGGCGAAATGAGAAATAATAAAGGAAAATAAAAGGGATATCTTTTATTGTCAAAAGGAGTCAATTTATCGCGCCACCCTGTAGACAGGTGACATTCCAAACATTATTGACAGGTGACAATATTGACAGGTGACATTATTGACAGGTGACAATATTGACAGGTGACATTATTGATAGGTGACATTATTGACAGGTGACATTTCATACATTTTTGACAGGTGACAATATTGACAGTTGACATTATTGATAGGTGACATTATTGACAGGTGACATTTCATGCATTTTTGACAGGTGACATAATTGACGCAAAAAACTGTATAAATTTGGGAGAATCGATGGTGATGTATGCGGGAATAATCGATTAATCGATTGGAGTTTTGATGGGAAATGTGTAGATGAAAAAGTTTTTTGGAATCTCCGGTGACCTCTTGGAAGTCCACGCGGAATCGGAACGTACACGCTCGCATAATTGGAGTATAAAATTAGCCCCAGAGCCCCCCCCTGTGGCCGAAACGGGGCCAGCAGACTGGGCATGTGTACGAGGGGGATACGGTTTGTTTCGTACTGGACACGATCGGTGTTGAAATTTATGGGTTATGGAGTTTTTTGTTTGGTTGTAACTTTTGATGTAGCTGTGGTGGAAAGTTGGGGTTTGTGCCGGTTTGTAGAGGAAATTGTGGGCTTTAATTTTTGTGGTTAGGGAATTTTTGTATCTTGCGTAGTTTGGTCGGAATTTTGCTTTTTTGGATGCATCACGCTATATAAGTAAATTGTGTTGTATTTTAAATATTCTCTAATAATTCCTAAACTAGTAAAGTTAGAAACTTCAAATTTGTACATTTTGTAGAAAAAAATATATTCTTTAATTTCGCTTTTGCAAAATATTTCTACGACTCGCTCAATTCGAGCAATTTCAATTTTCCCGACTCCTAACCCCAAATCCCCGACAATTTTCCCAAATGAACATTTCATCACAAACTTCCTCCTATAACTCCGAAACTAGTAAAGTTAGAAACTTCAAATTTGGGCA
The DNA here is from genome assembly GCA_917563865.1 of Phyllotreta cruciferae. Lineage (NCBI taxonomy): Eukaryota > Metazoa > Arthropoda > Insecta > Coleoptera > Chrysomelidae > Phyllotreta > Phyllotreta cruciferae. Next base: position 8,120 of record OU830618.1, on the reverse strand, counting down.
TTTTGTAGAAAAAAATATATTCTTTAATTTCACTTTTGCAAAATATTTCTACGACTCGCTCAATTCGAGCAATTTCAATTTTCCCGACTCCTAACCCCAAATCCCCGACAATTTTCCCAAATGAACACTTCATCACAAACTTCCTCCTATAACTCCGAAACTAGTAAAGTTAGAAACTTCAAATTTGGGCATTTTGTAGAAAAAAATATATTCTTTAATTTCACTTTTGCAAAATATTTCTACGACTCGCTCAATTCGAGCAATTTCAATTTTCCCGACTCCTAACCCCAAATCCCCGACAATTTTCCCAAATGAACACTTCATCACAAACTTCCTCCTATAACTCGGAAACTAGTAAAGTTAGAAACTTCAAATTTGGGCATTTTGTAGAAAAAAATATATTCTTTAATTTTACTTTTGCGAAATATTTCTACGACTCACTCAATTCGAGCAATTTCAATTTTCCCGACACCTAACCCCAAATCCCCGACAATTTTCCCAAACGAACACTTCATCACAAACTTCCTCCTATAACTCCGAAACTAGTAAAGTTAGAAACTTCAAATTTGGGCATTTTGTAGAAAAAAATATATTCTTTAATTTTACTTTTGCGAAATATTTCTACGACTCACTCAATTCGAGCAATTTCAATTTTCCCGACACCTAACCCCAAATCCCCGACAATTTTCCCAAACGAACACTTCATCACAAACTTCCTCCTATAACTCCGAAACTAGTAAAGTTAGAAACTTCAAATTTGGGCATTTTGTAGAAAAAAATATATTCTTTAATTTTACTTTTGCGAAATATTTCTACGACTCACTCAATTCGAGCAATTTCAATTTTCCCGACACCTAACCCCAAATCCCCGACAATTTTCCCAAACGAACACTTCATCACAAACTTCCTCCTATAACTCCGAAACTAGTAAAGTTAGAAACTTCAAATTTGGGCATTTTGTAGAAAAAAATATATTCTTTAATTTTACTTTTGCGAAATATTTCTACGACTCACTCAATTCGAGCAATTTCAATTTTCCCGACACCTAACCCCAAATCCCCGACAATTTTCCCAAACGAACACTTCATCACAAACTTCCTCCTATAACTCCGAAACTAGTAAAGTTAGAAACTTCAAATTTGGGCATTTTGTAGAAAAAAATATATTCTTTAATTTCGCTTTTGCAAAATATTTCTACGACTCGCTCAATTCGAGCAATTTCAATTTTCCCGACTCCTAACCCCAAATCCCCGACAATTTTCCCAAATGAACACTTCATCACAAACTTCCTCCTATAACTCCGAAACTAGCAAAGTTAGAAACTTCAAATTTGGGCATTTTGTAGAAAAAAATATATTCTTTAATTTCGCTTTTGCAAAATATTTCTACGACTCGCTCAATTCGAGCAATTTCAATTTTCCCGACTCCTAACCCCAAATCCCCGACAATTTTCCCAAATGAACACTTCATCACAAACTTCCTCCTATAACTCCGAAACTAGCAAAGTTAGAAACTTCAAATTTGGGCATTTTGTAGAAAAAAATATATTCTTTAATTTCACTTTTGCAAAATATTTCTACGACTCGCTCAATTCGAGCAATTTCAATTTTCCCGACTCCTAACCCCAAATCCCCGACAATTTTCCCAAATGAACACTTCATCACAAACTTCCTCCTATAACTCCGAAACTAGCAAAGTTAGAAACTTCAAATTTGGGCATTTTGTAGAAAAAAATATATTCTTTAATTTCGCTTTTGCAAAATATTTCTACGACTCGCTCAATTCGAGCAATTTCAATTTTCCCGACTCCTAACCCCAAATCCCCGACAATTTTCCCAAATGAACACTTCATCACAAACTTCCTCCTATAACTCCGAAACTAGCAAAGTTAGAAACTTCAAATTTGGGCATTTTGTAGAAAAAAATATATTCTTTAATTTCACTTTTGCAAAATATTTCTACGACTCGCTCAATTCGAGCAATTTCAATTTTCCCGACTCCTAACCCCAAATCCCCGACAATTTTCCCAAATGAACACTTCATCACAAACTTCCTCCTATAACTCCGAAACTAGCAAAGTTAGAAACTTCAAATTTGGGCATTTTGTAGAAAAAAATATATTCTTTAATTTCACTTTTGCAAAATATTTCTACGACTCGCTCAATTCGAGCAATTTCAATTTTCCCGACTCCTAACCCCAAATCCCCGACAATTTTCCCAAATGAACACTTCATCACAAACTTCCTCCTATAACTCCGAAACTAGTAAAGTTAGAAACTTCAAATTTGCACATTTTGTAGAAAATAATATATTCTTTAATTTCGCTTTTGCAAAATATTTCTACGACTCACTCAATTCGAGCAATTTCAATTTCCCCCAAACGACACATCATCACAAACTCCCTCCTATAACTCCGAAACGAGTAAAGCTAGAAACTTCAAATTTGCGCCATCCTATAGAGAAAACTACGATCTTTAATCACCCCATCACAAAATATCCCTACAATTAACAATCATCCACATTCTACTAAAAAATTCGATACTCCCTAACATCGCTGATAAAACCACCCAACCGGCAACACCGCGCCCGTACAATTTTCGTAAATAAACTCCTGGGAAAAAAAACGTGGTAATTGCGACGTTGTTACATATGCGCTCTCCTCGTATAATAATAATAAAAAAAAATAGAAACAGCAGGAGGTTGAGTTGAGATAGGAGAAGATGCGGCAACGTCGCACGTGGGGGGCACAACCGAGACTGATAACCCGGCGATTTTAACCTTTTTTCCCAAAGATAAGATAAGGAAAAATCGTACGAACTCCGCGCTGTTCGCGTTCTATCTGTTACCATGTGGAGAATTATTATTTCGAATTATTATTATTCTATCCCATATATTGGAAATTAAATAAATTAAATTAATTAAATATACGAGGGGAGAATGGTTTTTTTTATTAATTTAATTAATCAGCTAATTAATTTAGCTTCGTTTTGGCCTAATTATTCGCTCTAAATCGAGCGTGTTTATTAAATTGCGTATTTAAATCGATTCGCAATTCGATTTTCTACACTCGTTTCGAATAATCGATTACGTAGAATCGATTATTTAGCGACGCGATTTTTATTCGCATTTACACAAAGCAGATAACGCATTTTTTTTATATATATACTCCGTAATATTTAATTTATATAACTAACCTATCCGAAGGTATAATACAATAACAATAAATAATTGCTATTTTTATTAATTTTTAACAATATTTAACGCGCCACCCTGTATATATTGCATTAATTCTCACAACTAGCCTTTTAATTGCTACAGGGTGGCTCGAAAAAACAGTGATATAGACAATTATATTAGGAAGAAAAAAATGTTGTATACAGGGTGGCTCACAAAAAATTTCAAAATGGCCTATTAAAAGTGACGAAATGAAGGAAAAAAAAAGAGAAATTCGAAACGAAATTCCTCGGCGTATATAAAAGGTTAAATTACCGAACGATATTTCACTTCAAGGCCGCCTCGATTCGTTTCATATATACTCATCGCGATTCGTAATGTAAATGATTTGCCGGAAAACAATCCGAAAAGGAATCATAAAAATATATGTATGCTCTATATACATGCATATGGTGTACATAATGTACATTAATGTAAAAATATATATAGGCATAAAATCCGATGATGACGAATTCCTAATATAATGAATGAAATTTTAGTAATACGAGTTGTAAATTACCTGCACGCGTTTATAATTGAAATTATTCCAATTCTCCTCGTTTAAATTTATTAAATGTGCAATTTTAATTAATTTAATTAATTTCAATACATCAACTTTAATTTAAAGAAAAACGAGCCACCCTGTAAGGCTTGCTTTGATCGATTGTCACCTGTCAATATTTTTTCAAACGTCACTTGTCTATAATATACGAAATGTCAGTTGTCAGTGATGATTATTGGAGTGTCACCTGTCACTGGCGTAGAATTCTTCTTCTTCTTCTTTCAATATGAAGGCCTCAGCTACTGGGCTATTCGGGCTACTGGCGTAGAATGTGCGTTCGGTTTTAGTAATAAATAATCGATTATTAATCGATTCTTGGCCGTAAATGGGGGAAATCGAGGCGAGCAAACACCTGTTCGACAGAAAATCGGATAAGCATCGGAGCACAGAACGCAAAATTAACAAGAAAAAAACAAATTTAATCACTATTTACGTGGATTTTGAAATTTTTATCTTTATATCTTTTTTTTAACGATTCTATCGCCGTTTTACTAGACAAATACACACACGATCCAATGGCGTCTGAATTTTTTATTTATTTACACGCCGTCTTGATTTATTTATCACAAAAAAACGCATGAAATGTACAAGATATCACAAGTAATCGCAGCAATCTGTTCATCATTGGTATAGTATTGGCATTTTTGACATTTTTGACATTTTTGACAGTTTTGACATTTTTGACATTTTTGACATTTTTGACATTTTTGACATTTTTGACATTTTTGACATTTTTGACATTTTTGACATTTTTGACATTTTTGACATTTTTGACATTTTTGACATTTTTGACATTTTTGACATTTTTGACATTTTTGACATTTTTGACATTTTTGACATTTGACGTTTGACGTTTGACGCAATTGAAATGTCACATAATGCCGGTTAATTTTTTTTTTTTCCAATTTCAACGACTCAATTTATCTAATAATAAGCGACAGTAATCGATTCGTTTTTTATCGATTAACAAATAATCTAAATCCACATCGAATTATAACCGGGCGAAATCGAGGAGATAAAAAAATTGTCGTCGCTCTTTCGCACTTTCGCCCGCTGGAATCGCCATCTTCTCTTTCCCTCTGGTATACACGAAACTCAAAGCCTACTACTGTCGTTAATAAAACAATAATAAAAGAGCCTTCCCGCGTTCATTAATCATCGGCGATTCTAATTTATCTAACAGCGCACTCTACAAACTATTATTTAATGGTCGTAATTAATCAAATGTCACCTGTCAAGGGCGATTTTCTAGCGCCAATTGACACCTTACCATTTGTAAGCTGTCAATGTCAACTGTCAATAGAGTGATGTGTCTTAAATATAATTGGGCAAGATGGCGGCCGTATAGACAAAATAAAAAGCGTCCGGTGGCGCATTTTCTGCGTTAGCATTCGTGCCGTAATAAATAATAATAATAATAATAATAATTTTATCTGTCCGGGTCGGGCGAGACAGAGAAGGAAATTCGCCGAACGTGCCTTATCGGCGCTTCTCGCTCGCGCTGATGACATATTTATACCGAGGCCACTAGTTTAAAGTCGTACATTTTGCCAACGCAAACGAATCCTGACCTTAGCGAAGAATTTCGAAGAGGAAACGAAGACGGCTTGTTGCGATGGTCATTTTTTTTTTCAGGCGAAAGATTAAATTCCTTTCCAAGGAATGTCATTTGATAAGAACAGACTGTATACTTTGAGCGATATGTCGCTAACTTCATTTCGTTGATATTACGTCAAACGTCAAATGTCAAAAATGTCAAATGTCAAATGTCAAATTTTGTATACGTCAAACGTCGGCTGTCAAGTGGTGGCAGGCGCCTTCTACGATCGTGTTTTACGAGACGTAAAAAGTAATTGCATAACGGAGAGGCGTATATATATATATAAAAAAAAACAACAACACAACAAGAACAACGCGCGGCCTGCTATGTTTACGATTTCGCTTTTACGACGAAGAACGGCCTTCTAAATGTAGGAAATTCAAGGTCGCCGATAGAAAAAGCGTACGGTACTCGTTTTAAACGAGCACCATCATCGCGTCTGCCGTGCAGGAACTTCCTTAACGTCTGTCTACTGCTATTTGTATTTTATTGGTGCACGTGTAACGGTTTGTTTCGATTATTCATTCGATTAATAATCGATTTTCGATCACCGGAAATGTCCCACGTGGCTAAATTGACACTTATATAGTGTCAAATGTCAAATGTCAAATGTCAAACTTTGAATGTGTCAAATGTCAAACTTTGAATGTGTCAAATGTCAAACTTTTATGTGACATTTATCCGCCATTTTGCGATAAGAAATTTCTGGAGAAAAAAATTCCGCGGTATATTAGGGATTTTTAAATTCGGTAAATTTCCCCACGCCAACTATTTAGGAATATTAGCGCGTTTTTTTCCGCCTCGACTTATCGAAACTAATAATTTACAAACGAAAAATACGAGACCCATTTAGCGTTTACTAATGATAGCGTTATCGCGCCCGGCCGTGCCGTGACGTAGCCCGAAACGGGTCCACGGCCTACTAACGCATTCCGAAACCCGCGGCGAGAGAGACGGCGGTATGGTCGGTGTATGCGAGAGCGAGCGAGCGAGAACGAGCGCACGGCGTCGATGGGAATAATCGAAATCGGAATCGGCGTTTTCACCGCACACCCTGTATATATAAATATAAATATCGTCGACAATCGAAATACAAAGGTTAAGTATGAATTACGAAACAATCGACGCTAGCCAAAAGTCAGGCATGCGTACATCAAGGTCTCACGCGCTAATGCGATACGTATTATGCAGAGAACATATTATAATATGCGACGTTGCCGCATTTCGATGAATTTCCCCAGATTCGGGGATTTTTTTTCGAGTACATGGAAATCGTGGTAAATTTAAAGATTGTTGATTTACAGGGGAAATTATGCGACGTTGTCGCTTTTAGTAGAATTTCCCCAGATTCGGGGATTTTTTTCGAGTACATGGAAATCGTGGTAAATTTAAAGATTGTTGATTTACAGGGGAAATTATGCGACGTTGTCGCTTTTAGTAGAATTTCCCCAGATTCGGGGATTTTTTTCGAGTACATGGAAATCGTGGTAAATTTAAAGATTGTTGATTTACAGGGGAAATTATGCGACGTTGTCGCTTTTAGTAGAATTTCCCCAGATTCGGGGATTTTTTTCGAGTACATGGAAATGGAGGTAAATTTAAAGATTGTTGATTTACAGGTGAAATTAGGTGGTAAATAAATAATATGCGACGTTGCCGCTTTGAGTATAATTTCCCCAGATTTGGGGATTTTTCGAGTACATGGAAATGGAGGTAAATTTAAAGATTTTTGATTTACAGGGGAAATTTTGCGGTAAATAAATAATATGCGACGTTGCCGCTTTTAATAGATTTTCCCCAGATTCGGGGATTTTTTTCGAGTACATGGAAATGGAGGTAAATTTAAAGATTGTTGATTTACAGGGGAAATTTTGCGGTAAATAAATAACATGCGACGTTGCCGCTTTGAGTATAATTTCCCCAGATTTGGGGATTTTTCGAGTACATGGAAATGGAGGTAAATTTAAAGATTTTTGATTTACAGGGGAAATTTTGCGGTAAATAAATAATATGCGACGTTGCCGCTTTTAATAGATTTTCCCCAGATTCGGGGATTTTTTTCGAGTACATGGAAATGGAGGTAAATTTAAAGATTCTTGATTTACAGGTGCAATTAAGTGGTAAATAAAAAATATGCGACGTTGCCGCTTTTAGTAAAATTTCCCCAGATTCGGGGATTTTTTGTGGAATTGGTTTGTGGTAAATTAATCGCGGATTTGAGCGCAGCGCTGTTGCCAAATGAATTTTTTGTACTGGAAATTCGGAAATTCTTCGATAAGACCTTATCTACAAAATACGCTCGAATGTAAACGTTTCGAATAATAAAACATGTACCCTTCAATCTTCATTAATTTTATTAACAAATAAATGTGTTAATGAACTTTTCTATATACACACGAGCCCATTCATACACGAACAAGAACCTTGTGAATAAATACGAAGAAAAAAAAAATTATAATGTATATTTAAATTTTTTTCCTCTACCAATTTTCACAAACATTTCGGTTACGCAAATTGATCAAGCGTGCGTGCGGTTACGAAATGTACAGGCGCCTCCTCTGTCAATGCCGAGTGAATCCCACACAGTGTTGCCAAAACCACCCATAAAAAATAATACATATATATCACACTAAAATCACTAATTAATTGTGTATAGTCTGTTCGCTTTAAAGAAGTGATGACGTCAAGATGTAGGTATATAGTTTGTGCAGGAATAACGAAGCGTGACGTCAGCGCGGCGTTTTT